>JALIRH010000001.1:13099466-13699466 GCA_023055505.1 Callipepla californica brunnescens
CCTATACCAGTGACTAATTAGGCATTACTGAATCCAGACATTAAAACATAAAAACATTAAAACATCAGTCCTTAAGCATTTATCATCCATAGTCAATGTCCCATTGATGAAATGCAAATGTCTTGGCTTTATTTATTTATTTTTTAATTCATATATAAAAAAGAAGACACACTCCGTGCCTTTTAAATCTACGGGGGTTACAAAAGGAAACTTATCTAGCATATTTAAATTCTTTACTTTGTTATCATTAGATCCACATTTATCTCAAGGTAAATAATGAGATCTATTTCAGTCTTTTAGCTAAGAACTCTGTAGAAGTTTAGCTATGCAGTTTTTATAAAAGCAAATATTCACAGATACTTCTATTTGCAGATATTTACATAGTGAAAATCTGATAACTACAGAAACAAAATCAACATAACACATCCAGAAAGTGTAATGAAATTGTCAGAAAAAACTTTAACGCAACTTTTGACTGAAGGTCATGCCTGGGAAAATCTACACAACTGAGCTAAAGTCTCAAAAATCTACAAGGAACTAAATACATAGTTTTATACTGGAAAATATTGTTTTGTCTTTACTATATATCCAATCCAGCATATAAGTTTTATCTTCATATAAAACCAGCAGAAGGTACACAGAACAGGGGTAAACAACGATGCTTTAGAATATATGGACTAATAAATCACAACTGATATAGTCATTAGCATACTGTCTGCATATTGCTTTAAAAAACTAATATTAATTCACCCTATTTTGTGATAAAGTATGCATGTGATTACAGAAAGGCCATTTTTCATAAGCCAGCAACATGGTGGAAAACACCAAACAATTAATTTTTGTTTTAAAAACAACAGGTTGAAATAAACTGAATTTTAATATTTTCATTGGAAAATTAAGACAAAAATCCATTAAATAAATTGTATTTTGTAATTACGTATTATTTAATTTTCAGGTCTCTAGGCAGACCTACAGTCAAATTCCTAAGTATTCTTCTTATGGCTTAGCTACGAGCTAGCCACAAAACACACTGACATCCTAAAATACACTTTTTTTGGTAAAGAAAGTTATGATTCTAACAAACGTTCACCTTTAATCAAACCACTGCTGAGATGACACTATATTTCATTACCTGAAGAGTTGAGCTCAGGATCTCCCTGTTATAATTCACTAGTTCGTAGTATTAAACTAAACGTACTTGAAGTACAAACTATGACAGTCAGTAATGGAGTACATTTAAACTACAAACTGATCCAGGCAGTAACCTCTCTCTAGCTGTCAGGGAAGTATTATGTCTTTAGAAATCTTCAAGAATTGGTGAGACAGATCAACACAATCCTATAAATCTAGCGAAGGAGTCTTTCCCCATGTGACAGTGACAAATTTCAGGATGCAGTTATCATAAATTTAACTTTCAACAACTTTCACGTTAAGAGTGCAGTAAAAAGGCTGGAAAACAGAAATAATACAACCCAGAAAATATCTGCAAAATGGCTTTAAATGTATAAATATCCAATATAATCAAAGTTACTTGCATAGCCTTCCACTTAAAAGTTCAGAATGTTGTGACCCACAAAATGCAAGAGGAAAAAATAAATAGTATAGAGAAAAACAAACAGCAGCGTTTGCATTTGTTCATTTAATAAATATTTAATCTTTTAATTTACAATAAACCCTGTTTTTATTACTAGAAACATAGACATTTTGTAATACTTAAGGTTAAGTACTTCAGAAAGTGTTTACAAACCCCACTGCTGAGACAGGGCCTATGTGCAGCCAGAGCATATTTTCCTGCAGAGTTCTCAACCTGCAAATGAGCAGTTCAAATCATTATAGCAAGAACATCTACATATATGCTTTTCAGATGATGAAATACAAAATTTAACACGAATAAACTCAGTGGGGAATAGTGAGAAAAGCCTAGCTTTCATTAGGTGAAATTATTCACCTAATACATCATTCAGAAAGCATTCAGATGTATGCATTTCTGCAGTGAGTTTACAATTCAATAGCAATATTGACATGAGAAGGAAATATTCAGATAACGGAAGCAAGGGTGTGTGACCTGGGAAGAACAGAAACATAGAATCATAGATTCACCAAGGTTGGAAAAGTCCCACAAGATCATCCAGTCCAACCACCTGCCTATCACCAATAGTTCTCACTAAAATACAGGTATGCTCCACAGACATGCAGAGATAGGACCAGGAAAGGCAAGGTACAGATGGAACTGAACTTGGTGAGGGATGTGAAGAACTTTCCCTTGATAACCAACCTAAACCTCCCCTCCTTGAGCTTAAAACTATTACACTTGTCCTATCACTGCCTACCCTGGTAAAAAGTTGATTGCCCTCCTATTCATATTCCCCCTTTAAATACTGCAAGGCTGCAATGAGGTCTCCTCACAGCCTTACCTTCTCCAGGCCAAACAAGCCCAGCTCCCTCAGCCTGTCTTCACAGGGGAGGTGCTCCAGTCCTCTGATCATCTTCGTGGCCTTCCTTTGGACCACTATTAATTCATACTGTCTCTTGTAGCAATTAAATGGAAAAAAAAATCTCCTTTTGTGTAAAGCTAGAGTTAATTTTTCATGCATATATTCAAGCAGGAGTGGAGAAAGAACAGGATATTATTTGCCTGTGACATGAAAAAAAAACCAAACCAAAAACAACTGACCAGTCCAGAGTATTCTGCATATAAAGAAAGAAACATTGCTCACTAGAGGGTAAAAGTAGCATTCACATTATTAGAATAGTAGAAACTATTTAATATGTGTTATAGAACATCTCACCTCAATTATACTATTTTTGAAAGATACGTAGTACAGTCTTGTTCTGTTCTAAGGAATTGTCTTGGTTTATTTACTGTCTCTAGTAGATGCATGTTCCACATAACACTCCTGCAGCTTCCAATAAAATGGATGGTTAACACTGCTTAAAGCTATTTAACAAGTTTCAAAACACTTAACAGCATTTAAGAAGCAGTTTGAATATAAAAAATGATTGTGAATATTATGAATCACTGCCAATACTGGAAAGTCTGAAAGAGTCTCTGTTCTCAATTAAAGTACTCTATTGCCTAAAAAAAAAAATCACTCTCTGTTGAGAATACTTCCTGAAATCTCAGATGTCAGTATCTCCTGACTCCCACTGTCTTCTCATGTGGACTTTGATGACCTCTGCTAAAGGTCTGTGCCTCAAAACCCATCTGTCACCACTGCTGAAGTGATAAAACCACTTTTCTTAATAACTCAACAGCCAGAAAGTACCCCTCTCCCACCAGTCATAAAAAGCTTGTTTGATTTGTCATTGTATTTTGACACACAAATAATAGACACTATCCTATCTATTATGAATGCTGAATTCTCTGATATTCTGCTGCTATTTTTTTCCTATGAGTAGATTTTTAGTATTGCTGAAACTATCCTGTAGTAATGAGCCAATAATAAATACCGAAAATCTCCCACTGACATTCTGGAATTCCCAAACATCACTAATCTACACAAGTGATCAGGGGGATCGATTTGTTGAATAAATGAATAAATATACCAACAAAGCAAGGTAATGTATAACCAGAAGTTATGTGTGAATTTATTTGCTGAGAATGTTTGAGAATCATTCATATGCAAAGACTTGTGATTAAAAAGAGTCAAGTAGAATTATTCTGATTTATTTGGTGAAATATAGTTTCACAGTGGCAAATATCAATTTGTTAAAACTGAAACACTCTGCAGAAGCGTCTGAAGTAGAGAAAAACATATATGGAGAAAAAGTGTTTTCACTTCCATAGCTCTTTGGCATCCTACATATTCATCTATCAAAACTGCAGTCAGGCAGAAATACTATCTCTATCTCCAGATAAAGTGGCATTTCTGTACAGTAGGATTCAGTGTTATCCAAAACCAGGCATGGTAAAGCTGTGTTTGTCCAAACTTAGCCCAGGTAACAAGTGCCATACCTGAAGTCCTTTGAGTTCTAAGCTAAAAACTCTAGTTCAGAATTAGTTTTTCCAAGTAATTTGTTAAAAATATACATTTTAAAAATTTTGACATTATAGAAAGCCTGAACTTCTTTAATGTGCTAGTAGTATAATCTTGCCCTCCCAGGAGGCACCGTTAATTACTACTGTCTCCAGTAACACTGTCTCTCCCTGATTTCCCTCACTAAACAATGAGAGATCTATTGGGGTATACCACAGCTTCCATCTGGTGTCAGTCCTCCATTACTTTTCAAAAGGTGAATTAATGCAAAGACACATAACCAAAAAAGTGAAATTGCTTGTGGAAGTTTTACCTATGAAAACTGAACAGGAAGATATTTGGGAGTGCCTACATAGACGGACTGGGACTGACCATGCAGCTGTGACTCTAGAAGGCAGTGCTGTGGTGAGTGGGATCAGATTACAGCTGTGCCGCTCCAGACAGGAGCAGAGAGCCTTGCACACATGCAGCACAGAAAGTAACATAAAACATCTCTGTCTGCATCCATGTATAAGGGCCTGACTATTTCTTCACCTAAAGAGGCATAGGAAAAGCTCACCACATCCTTAGAAACACAGTGCCAGCCCAGCTCATGCCAGCAGCTCATGCCATTGGGGCATTTTCTGCTGGGTGATGGTGCAACATCAGCCAAAGCTGCCAGCTCCCATCCAGCACAGCAGGGCTTCAAAGCCCAAGAGCTCCTGTGCACAGCAGCACTTCACAGCACTCTGGCAGAGAGGAATTAGCATGCTTTAGCCCCAGCACCTTCTTCCCTCTTAAATGGGACATACGTATGGACTGTAAATAAAATAATTCACCAGGGAAATCACTTTCTGTGTCACTGTTTTCTACAGTCGATCTATCCAGTGGCGTGAAAAGGCTCATACTGAGCAAACAGACAAAAACAATTAACCTCTGTGCCCTTCTGGTTGATCGGCTGTGACCATACTCCCTTTTCTCCAGCTAGGAGAAAGAGATTCGTGAAATGACTTTCTCCTGCTTTCCTGCTGGTTGCTGCACGGTAAATGGTGAGAACTACTGATGCAGAAAGAGATTAAAATTAATGATCTGAGATCTTCAAGAAGGTAAGCCAAAGGGTCAGAGATGCAATATGAGCCTGTAGCACGTGTCCAATGAGAAAGAGCATCTCAGGGACAGAGCTCAGCATCCCACTGCTACCAACCTGTTCTGGCAGGATTTAACCCTTAGTCATAAAAGTACGAAGGAAATCAGTTGCATTGCTAAAATCAAACAGTTTGAAGAAATGTAGACTTTCATTTCTTGTAATCTGGCTGCATTAATGCTTTTTGGTAATGTGTTGTGCCCTCGGCTGATATGCTGTATCTTGTCTTAACTATTAAAACCAACAAGAATGATAGCTCCATTACTCCAATACTGCTTTGGTAGATCACGTAAATCTTCTGCACTCGGTTTTAGTGAGCTGGAATTGCTACGCAGTAATTTTTTTTTTTTTTTTTGACTTTTTTTTCTTTTCTGTAGAAAACAGATTTTTCCTAAAGAGTCTACAGCTACAAATCCTCTTAAAACTAGCAAAGTTTGTATTCTAAAACTAGTTAGGTATTCTAAATACCCTAAAAATATATGTACACATACTTATTCAATGATATATGTGCATACATATGGATGTATATAAACAAAGCCATAAATACTGCAAGGTGTTTAGAGAAGACCACTATAATTTGAAATATACACCAACATGCAAAGAAATTCAAGTCTTTGTAACTAAGAAGAAAATGACTGATTGTGATTACTCCCTTAAAAACCTGGCTACTAGAAAGTACCCAGACAAAAACTAAATACATAGCACAACAGAGGTACCCAGAGATAGAACAAAGAAAGACACAAAATTATTTAACATTACTTAAAAAGTATTCTATTTGGACTACTAACACTTTCATTACTAAAATAAATTCTTTCATTAGTTCATGTAAAATTCACACCATGTATTTCTTTCCATTCTCTGTAATAAAATTATTCTGAGTTATCTGCAGGCACAGAAATCAGTACTTTTAAACATAGTGCTGCAAAACAAATTTAACTTATACTTTCCAATTTTTACATTGCATCGCTGAATATTTGCTTACATGCCTTTTAATTATGCTAAAAATGTAATAGTCAATTGCAATCCTGCATTTTAGGGAGATGCTGGATTATTCTTCAAGACATCTTAGTATATATTGTATATTTACCCGTTAGTTTAATTACTGCAGCCAGTCAAGCACCAGCCACAGAGGAAGAGTTATCTTATCCTCCTGTAAAACCTCCAAAAACCTAACCTCTATAAAAATTAGTTATTAAAAATGCCTCACTTAAAGAGTTTGCCACTTCTTTAGGTCACCCTTACAGTTACCTGGCAGTTTCTCTGCTTCCCTCAGATGCATAAAGGACTATTTTCACAGTCAGCTGCAGTAAGTGAAGAATGAGGATTAAACCACTACACTGCTTAATTATTCAATGAACCTTCTACTTTTATTTGAAGAACTTAAAATTTTATACTAAGCACTCTTACAGTTATTTGTAAGGGAAGATCATCTTAAAAGCATTGGAAACCATGATTCTGGCACATAAGATGAAAGTGAAGCTGGATTGCATGCGTCTCCTCCACCAAAAGCAAAAATAAATACATTTTAAGTACAGGGGCATTGATACAATAGAACATAAGCACTTTATTAAGACGGTAAAACTGCCAAACACGTGGAGGTGAAAGACCATAATTCCTTAATCACATTACACCACTTAGAGATAAAGAAAGGGCTCTGTCCTGAGCTTGGCACAGTGTACAACCATGTTCTGCAGTATAAAGCAGATAAATTAGGGAGCAGGCAAGTTTGCTTACTTACTGGGACTACTTATGTGGGTTGGCAAGCAGCATCAATATTTTTCAGGCACATTAGCTCTTCAACTTATTATGTTATATACAGTATATTACATACAATACAGCTATGATAAAATATACATAAGTAATGCCTCCTCTTTATTCCCACAAAAACTACAGCAGATCCAAAGACCACAATAACACTACTTGATAGAGCAAATTCTCCACTACAAAACACTATTTTTCAATATAGTCAAACACCACTGACTATGCATTTTTGTCAGTGATGAACAAGGGCCTTCATGTTCACAGTTATCTGGGAACTTCTGAGACTGCTTCCTCTAGGTTTTATTGTATTTCCAGTATATATCAGGGAAGCTGAAGTCCCTCATAAGAACAAGGGCTGACAATTGTGTGATTTCTACCAGATGCTCATACCATCTCTTCATTCTGGTGCGTTAAGATTATAATAGACCCCACCAGGACATCTACCTTGTTGGCCTTCTGCCTGATCTTCATCCATAGGAACGTGATGTTACCATTCTCAGCCCCAAGCTCCATGACATCAAAACACTCTAACATAGAGAGCCACACCACCACTCCTCCTTCCTTGATTGACCCTTCTGAAGCTCCTATAGTCATCCATTACTGCACTCCAGTTGTGGGAGTGATCCCACCACGTTTCAGTAATGGCAACTAAATCACAGTTTGCCAGCCACATTATGGCTTACAGCTCTTCCTGTTTGTTGTTCATGATGCATTATTGGTGTAGATGCATTTCAGCTGAGCCACAGTCCTCAGCCCCAATCCTGGCATTATTCCCCCACGCTCATCTCCAGCGAGCCTTATTTCACCTCCTTCCACCTTCAAACCTAGCTTAAAGCCCTCTCAATGAGCCCTGTCAGCTCCTGGGCTAGGATCTGTTTCTCCCTTTGAGAGAAATGCTGAGTAAACCTCCTCATGGTAAAATAAAGAAATAGATTTCTGCTGCAGCATCAAGGCTGATGCTGTGTATTCATTAGATGCATTTTCCTGAACCTCTCAGTATCCCTCACTGCCACTGAAGGGATAGAAAAGAACACCACCTGTACTTCCACTCCATCCGCCAATTGCCCTAATTCCCTGAAGTCCCTTTTGACAGCCCTAAGTAACTTCATCACTGCCAGCCTGAACTATCAGTAGGAATAATAGGTGACAGTTGGACTTGATGATACTAAGAGTATTTTCCAGCTATTCCAGAAAAAGACAGTCTCTTGGCCCTTAGCAGTAGTACAGGCTATAGCCTAAATTGATAGCTGCACCCTGATACTTGGTGAAGGTTTCCTACAGCAAGGACTGACTATATATTACGTCTAAAAAGTGTAATTTTTACAGGAAATGTTAAACGAGGATGCTGCTGCCACTAGATGGCAAAAAGCACACATAGAATGCAGCAACACTCCTCTCTGCACTAAGGAGAGTTCGTTCCTTCCTGGGACAGGAAGGAAATAAGACAGTGTAAAGGTCCTGTCCAAGCATGCACTGCTCATTTGAAAGCTCTGCCTGATTACGCATATCTCTGCACAGAGTTGGGCTTCTTTTGACAGAGGGCCTTATATTATAATCTTGACAGAAGCACAGAAAATGTTAAGTAAAAAACAACCTGTTGTAAAGCTAGCTACCACAAATTTTTAACAAAGCTTGCAGCTGCACGTCCCCACAGAGAGCATGGCAAAACTTTGATGACAGAGCTCAATGGACTTAGGCAAACTTGCTGCAAGAGACTGAAAGTATCTCGCTTTGTCCATTCTTTTTAGGTGGTCTGCCTGCAATAGTAGGAGCGCAAGAGGAAGAGTTTGAGTCTCCTCAGTATGTGACGGACCTTCTGTGAAGGATGCACATGAATCCCCATTTGGCTTGCTTACATCTTGGCTTGCTTACTTGTGGGCCTGTTTTCCTGTGGGCTGGCTTCCCTCTTCTGCTGCCTCTGCCTTATGCTTCTGAACATGGCAACCTTGAAATATTTATCCTCTAGGCCAGGTGTTCAAGGTATGTCATGCTGCTAGCAGGCCATGGTGCTCTCCACAAGCTGGAGGAACAAAGCAGTGTGTTAGAAGCAGCCTTCTTGTGGGGACATACAAACACTTTGCTCTCCCTCCAAGTTTCTGCTCTGAAGCTGACATAAACCTAACGATGGATGAGCATGGATATTTCTGAATTGACCTCATCCCCAATTCTAGGAGGAGCTCATGCTTCTGCCTTGGATGCCTGTAGCAGACTATGAATTGACCCTCCTGCTAAGCTTGGTCCGCATGAAAGACTGCAAGCACGCTGGGGATACTTAATGTAAACAGGCACCAAATTACACAACACAACCCATGTACATCAAAGCTATGTACTCTGAGGTTTCTCTGCATCTGCCCTAAGTTTCCACCTAGTTCCCAGAGGGTGGTGCTCAGTCCTCTACTGTAGAAAACCATTGTGGGGAACTGATCCTCTCTATGGGGCTTTTCTATAGCTCAGGATGCTTCAGTGTGCACTGAGCTGTGATGGTCGGGCTGGCAAGGAATGGGACTGCTGCTTTCTGTTTCTGCCCCTGTGAGCAGCTTAAGGTAACAGTGGAGACCTAAGCTCAGGTTGTTGCAGCACCCTGGTCATCATTTCGGCAGGGTAGATTCAGTGACATGGAAGTGGGTTGCCTTGTTTTATTAACCAGGCACCTGTGATTAGGATGGCTACTCATCAAGAAGCTGCTTTGTTCATACTGGGAGAAATGTGTGCATGTTCCTCTCAAAAGGCTGCTTATGAATTCTAATAGATCAAAATGCAATGAAGAAATGTGAGGTTTTGAAAGTGGAAGTTGCCAGATTTCCTTCAGGCTCCAGGCTGAAAGTGACAGATTGGAAGCCACAGTTCAGCAACAAAGCAAAATGATTGAAGCTGCTTTGAGTAACCTGCAAGCCTTTGCCTTGGTAAGTTAGTTAAAAACCTCTGGGTTTTGCAAGCTCCTGAGCCTAGTTAAGTAATTCTGTGGGGAAAATACAGGATGAGATTTTCCTGGAGAGCCTAGGAGAGCTGAGCTCCCAAGCTGTGCTGACCATAGGCTGCTCTGAAAATCCTGCCAGCCCATTCCCCAGCTTTGTGATTTTCAGAGTTTTCCCATGATCCTATGACAAGTCACTGTAAAAACTAGAAGGTAAGGGTTTACATTAACATGCTGGTGTATGTTCTATTTTAGATCAGTAGTGATATTGAAGAACTCAGGCTGCACTTCAGACTTTCCTCCTCATTAGAGGTATTTATCAAGTTTGTAGAACTCTGCACAGCACTGACTTGAAGTGCCTCATTCTCCCTAATACAGCAGTACAATTGGTATAAAGGTATGCTTTCATCTGAGCCCTATGTGAAGGAAAGAATTCTTGGTTTTGGTCTAGTCGGAGATGACTGCAAGCCCTGTCCTGAACTGATATTGGCAAGAGCAGCAGTGAGGTGTGAACTTCGGGAAGAAAAACTGCAGCATGATGTTATCCTTCTTTTTGTGCTTCTACAGATTCATGGTTGCCTGGAGGACTTGGTAACTTCCTTACAGTCAGCATGGATGATTGAAGAGGGGCATCAACACATGGGACTATTTCCTGGACAGGTAGCAGATGAAAACACCTTTTCTTCATACACACTTCCATGTCAAATGCCACCATTGTGTCAGGCTGCCCCTCTGCTGCCATCTCTCACACAGCAATAAAATGTAATGGAATATTGGCAGGAATGTTCAACATCTACTGCCATACCACCAACACCCACCTCTGACATCATGGGACAAAAGAATAATATAGGAAGCATTACTTCAGGAGCAACCCTCATTAAATATATAATATAGTTAATGCATATAAAATCACAAAACTGCATTCTTAATGTTTGTTTTTAAAACATACCAAAAAAAGAGCAACAAAACCACAAAACCAGTGGGATACATGACCTTGTTTCTGAGAAAGGACTGCATCAGGCTGGTTTGATGGCAGTGACTGCCATTATCAGTGAGCACTCAAGGTGTTCAACAGAGAGTTTTGATGAAGTGTTACTCTTCCCGTGCTTTACCCTTGTTCACAAGTGTATGTACTGCCAAAAGCAGTGACATGAGTAAGGCAGAGGTATTTCTCACTGGTAAGATAGGGCTTATCAAAGTCTGCTAGAGAGACATGATCAAACTTTTAGTTGCAACTCTATACGTTCCATTCGAAAATTCACAAGTAATACATTGATGTCAACTGCAAATGGAGTTTCAAAGAAACGAAAATATCAATGTTTTTTTCAACAGTCTTGAAACCTATTCTCAAATTCCATTATCAAAATGGAAAGCACAGCTGCATCTTTTTTGCTGTACACAGGATTGTGTTTAGCCAGTGTACCAAAGTCCACAATGCTATTTGCTATCACCTGAGTTAGCACCACACTGCACCCCGTGCCCTGGTTGCAACCCAGGTGAGGCAAACATTGCAGCAATGTTTGGTTGTTGCTGAGGGGATGGGTTTTTTTCAGCAAGCATTCCTCACTTTCTCATGGTTTATAATTAGTAAATAGTTTAAAGTTTTATTTCATCTTGTTATCAATTAAAATGTATCTAAGCAAAAATAATAATAATAATCCAACTGTGATGTACCTACATCCACAACAACACATAAGTCTATTTGAAACTGCAGTGTAACCTTATGAATTATGTGGCTCTGAATATATGAGGGTAGTGTGTTACATATCCCTTCTACTGTTTTGAAAATATCATTCCTTGCATCTCACTTAGAGGAAACCTAAAGAAATCCTTTCAGCATTTTCAGTAGAAAGCTAGTTGTTAATCCATCTGAGGATTAACAGACTGTGTGCATGAAATACAGTATGAGAGCTTCAGACTGGACAGGGAACAAACTAAACTATATTTAAGCATACACATTGGCTGCACAGGGCAGTAGAAGTGTAATACCAAAAGCACCACTGCAACTCCAGCTCTTCACCCAGGCAGAGCTGAAGCTGCTACAGTCTCTACATGAAAGATGCATGCAACTACCCAGCTCTCTTCATAGCCCTGGAGCTAGCAATGCAGAAACATGCACTGTGTCCAGGAAGCTTTCTAAGCTTCTGAGCACATCAGTTGCAAAGCAGGTGTAGTAAGTCACCAGGCAATGTGCAGCACACTGGTATTAGTCCAACAGGTCTATATTGCTAGTGCTACGCTTTGGTAAACAAAATACACACAATGATTTAATAAGGGAAAAATAAAAACTGGAGTTTTTGACTGCCATTTTGTACCTCAGAGCTGCAAGGACTGCGAGCTAAATTATCCAACTGTATTATGTCAAAGGAAAGGTGAGTCTTTAGCAGACTAACCCAAATGCCAATGCTTATGCAACACTTAAGCCACACTTAAGCCCTTACTTGAAAACCTTTCTGTGCTACATGGATCTTGTACTGGATATCAGAACAGAATCACCTCATGCAGACAAGAATAGAAATAGGCATTACTTGATGGTACCCAGAGAAAGCTCCAGATTACCTAAGGAGAACATGCTGAGAGGATGAAGAGCCACTACAAGAAATACCAACATCTGAAAAAAAATATTTCCAAAGGACCTATTTATTTAACAAAAACGAATTAAAAATACTCCTTAAAAGCGGTATATTTAATATCATCCATATAAAATATTAAATAAATAAAATGAACAAAGAGGGAAGAAAAAGATGGAAAAACCAAAGACTTTTGCATCTGAGTACACATCCAGCTTACAGAGCACCTGACGTAACTACTTTCTCCTGGGAAGAGCACATAGATGGCACTCTGATAAGTAGCATCCTGCAACTGTTCTGATGCACCTGGAAGAAGGTAAATACACCTAGCTAAAAATATATCTTGCTTGTCACTTCTCCGTTAAATGACTGCGCTGATTAAGGAGATGCTCTCAAAATAGATGCTCACACCGCTTAGCTTTTGCAAACCGGATTTGCATGGCTGCAGTTTCAGCAAACAGTTTTTTGTTTCTTTTCCTAAGTTATTACTTTGTAGCTCTTCTAAAGATCAAGCCTGAAACAACAGACCCAAGTTTGCCGAGAATGAGCCCTGCTGATGCTTCAGCAGCACCAAGCAACAAAACCAGGGCAGAAATCGCCATTCAGCTCCTGACGCGGCTGACTCTGCGCATGCGCACACTGTCCCGCCGTCTCTCCGGGCGCGCGCCCTCTGGCACCGCGTAGCTCCGCCTCCCGCCGCGCATGCGTGGTGCTCCCGGCGTTGTCAGGGGCAACGCGGTTGCCCGTACGCCCGTCCGTTCCTCCGGCCGCGAGTTGCTGGGCGTGCAGCGGGGTTCCGCGTCGTGTCCGGGGCTCCTCGGCCCGGTAGCGTCCTGAGGCGACATGAAGAAGGTATTCGGCTTCGGAAAGAAGAAGAAAGGGGGGCCGCCGCCTTCCTGCAGCGCCGCTTCTCCGTGCCCCGCCGGTGCGTACGAGCTCCGGCAGAAGGAGCTGAGCAAGCTGCACCGCGCGGCCGCTGCAGGAGAGCTGGCCCAGGTGCGGCAGGCGCTGAAGAAGCACGGCATCGATGGGCGCGACAAGGAGCAGCGGTGAGGGCGGCGGCACGGGGCTCTTGGGAGATCTGCCTTGGAGGAGCTGGTCTTGTGGAGGAGGCTCAGCAGCCTGCCCGTGGTGGGGTCTGTTAGGGCGGGAGGGAACGGCCTCAGGTTGCACCAGGGGAGGTTCAGGTCGGATGGTGAAGTAAACTTTTTGTTCAGAAGAGCGGTGGTGCGCTGGCACGGGCTGAGCAGGGGGCTGTCGAGTCACCGTCCCTAAGAGATGCGTAGGAGGGATACTAAGGGACACGGTTTAATGCGCAGCAATGGTGATAGGTGCACAGGTGGACTGGATTTCTTGGAGGCCTTTTCCAACCTTTAATGATTCTGTGGAAAAGAAACACACTCCCTATAAGTTCTTGACGAATTGCAGGATTTTATGGCATGACCTTTGAGGGAGAAAGATCCTGACTGCTTTCTAGCACATCTGCTGCTCTGCTGGAGCACGTGTCCCGTGCAGGAGGAACTGTGCCTTCTGCTTGTGCTGCCTTGCCCTGTGTTTTAGGGGGGAAAGTGCATCTGTTCAGCCTTCAGAAAGGAAGACTCAGAGGGGATCTGATCCACATCTATAGATATCTAAGGAATAGGAGGCAAAGGGATGAGGCTGGACTCTTCTGTGTGGTGTGTGGTGATAGGACAAGGGGAAATGGCCACAAACTGATGCATAGGAAGTTCTGCACAAATGTGTGTGGGAACTCCTTCACAGTGCAGTGCCGGAGCACTGGCACAGGCTGCACACAGAGGTGGTGGAGTCTCCTTCTCTGGAGACGTTCCAGACCCACCTGGACGCCTACCTGTGCAACCTGGGCTAGGGAGCTGCTTTGGCAGGGGGTTGGACTCGATGATCTCTAGAGGTCCCTTCCAGCCCCTACAGTTCTGTGATTCAGCGAAACACCTGCAGGTACTGTTTGGATAACTGTGGCTTTGGGTACAAGCACACTGGGTAGTTGTCATCAGACCCTTAGCAGTTTGAAAAAGCCCCTTTCTTTCTGTCTTTAACCTGAAGAAGTTTAATTTTCTCATGCGTATTGGAAACACAGCTTTCCCTCCCAGAAGAGGACTTCCTCTGTGATATCCCATTTATATCATAGCTACAAGCACCAGGAAGGTCAGATATTACTTTCTTTTAGTCAGAATACCAGTGTTCTGCCATCTGCTGTTATCAGATGTACAACACTTGTGCACCAAACTGGTTACAGTAATAACCAAGCTAGTGCATGAATATTTTTCCTATAAAACCCATCTCCTGCATCTATGATATGAGTCTGGTGCGTGAATGATCCTGGGAGAACCTAGAGTTTTACATGCCACCACAGATCGCAGATTCCCAAGCTTTAGTCTCCCTTACTGTACCATGAGCACATTTATGTCAAAGGCAGCAACCAGTGCCTCGACACAGGAATCTCTGTGCAAGTTCAGTTTTCCAGTGGAGAAAATGTTGTCTGATTCAGCAGATGCTGTGGAAGGTTGTTCCTAGCTCTCCTCAGGCTTTGGGTGTACAACCTCTGTTACTCATAATGGAAGAAGTTTGGGATTTTTAATTTTATTATGTTTTTTTGGAGGTGATTGGGATGGAGAACTGAAAATTGCCCTATTTGTGTACCACAGACTGAAATGATTTATTTAGCTGTCAGTTTCAATTTACACATTTAATTTTTAGGACACCACTGCATCTTGCTTGTGCAAATGGACATGCGGATGTCGTTTCGTTTCTAGTAGAAAACAAGTGTAAGCTAAATCTTTTTGACAGTGATAACAGATCACCACTGATGAAGGTAAGTAGAACGTGTTATGCTGCTGCAAGTAGGAATTATTGATTGTGTTTTAAAAGATGGATGTTTTGCCAGATTCTTTATGTAAGTCTGTGTAGAAACATGCAAGTTGTAATTGGCGCGGGCTAGCTCATCTTGGAAAATGCTTTTATATTCCAGGATTGAGAAGTTGTAGTAGTTGTGACACGGTGAAATATGTCTGCTGGAAATTCTACTTTTTTTGTGTGTGTGTGTTCTTTCCAGGCAGTACAATGCCAGCAAGAAAAATGTGTGGCAATCCTGCTAGAGCACGGTGCTGATCCAAACCTGCCAGATGCTAGCGGCAACACTGCCCTTCACCTGGCTGCTGTAGCTCCTAACACATCTCTAGCAAGGATGTTAATTGAGCACAGCGCCCATATTGATGCTCAGAATAAGGTACATTTCGAGATTCTGTAGGGAAGGTCTTTCAAAAAGTTGCATCAGTATTTTTATTAAAGCTTCTTTGTTTGTTTCTTTTGATTTTTAACTTGAGTTATTTCTGTCCTTTCAGGAGGGATGTACTCCCCTTATTCTTGCTGTCTCTGATCATCATGAAGAGATGGTAGAGCTCCTCCTTAAAAAAGGAGCTGATGTTCATGCTCGAGATAAAGCTGAAAGGTGAGGAGGTGGTCTGAACTCTGTGGGTCAACTTAATTGCCTTCAAGTTGGACTGATGAGGGGTATGGAATTGAGTGTTGAAGTAGAAAGACAAACAGAGAAGGAGTTCCTTGAGTGACTGGTGAAAGCAGGTCTGAAAGCTGGCGTCATGCATTACTGCATGTTTTCTGCATTGAGAACTGCAAGAAAAGTTGCAGTAGCCACTGTGGCAGGAAAGTGCTGTTGTGCCAGCAACATTGCTGTTAGGCCATAGAGGGTTTTTCAGATTGACACATAGCTTGTACGCAAGCGTTGTCAACGTAGAAGCTCTTCTGTTTATAAAATGATTTTATTTTTCTTTGAAAGCGAGTAAATGGGGATTAAAATAATTACAGTGTCTGAGTAAAATGATATATTTTGTCTTTTTGATGCTTCAGAACCCCTCTTATGACTGCTGCGTCTGGTGGGGAGCTTAAGTTGGTAAAATTTCTTCTTCGCTATGGTGCTGATCTTTTCCATAAAGACACTAATGGATGGACAGCTGAGGATTATGCTGTTATTCATGGACATTCTAGGTAAACTTTAATTTTATTGCTAAGTTTTCAGTTATCAGTGTTGGGTTTGGACCTGTTTGATAACAGGACCAAGGTTTAATGGTGTGTTGAGACCTCTCTTGAAGATGTGTTCAATGACATCTTCTGACATGTACTGCTCATGTCTCTGGTGTTGATTTAAAAGTTGAAGAAGGCTTCTGCTCAAAATTCTCTAGAAGATTTCATGTGTTTGTTGCTAAGCTCATATCTGCCTAGTATAATAGAGTGTCTGTAGCCCACAGCTATTGAGGTGGAACTTGAAAAACTGAAATGTTTGTAAACTCTTCTCAAAACAGAACCATTGCTATTACTGTCTTCAGTTCCCCTGCCCAGTAACCATCTACCTTCTGTTTCCGAGGAGCTCTAGCTATTATTTCTTTTGTTAAATTACTGAGCAGTTTTACTACTCCTATACATGAGCGTTTTACTCATGGGTGTTCATTCCTAAGAGTGGTTGTATTTGTAAAAACTGGACTGCAAAAGTGTGCCAAGCAGAAGTAAATAACTTCATAGATACAAATGTGCATCTATAGAATGGTCATGTCTGGAATATTTTAGCCTGTTACAGTCAGGCAATAAGTAGACTATGTTACCCTTACTGAATGTATGAATCGTTTTGGCTATGGATGTGTCTAGGGTGGATAGCAGGAGGCTCTTATTATTCCATTAAGTGTTGTATGCAGGCATGGGATTATTTTTCTCAATTGCATTTCCTCTCTTTCTGTCTATAGTCTTAGTAAACAGCTGGCAGAATATGCAGACTGTGAGAACACAGGGGAAGCTTCTGCACGTGATAGCCGAGGCGGCCCAGTACCTATGACTCCTTACAAGTTGAGTGCTACTGGCTTTACATGGGGTGCACCTGCTATGGACCGAGGAGGTAGGATTCTTCACTGTGGTAGAGCTAATGAGAAAATCATGATGGTTTCTTCCTTAGGTTGGTTTGTATCTTTTTAGTTTACTGTGCTTAGTATTGACTTCAGTGGAAGCGTCAGATGGACTGTTGCAAGAAGTTTTATGAATGTGCTTGCTTGCAGCCACTTTGAAGTGCGTCTCAACAGGCTGTGAGGACAGCTGTGGTCTGTGTGCATTACATCTCTCTGCTCATACAGTTGTCACCTTCAGCCCATCAAGCTGCTCATTTATTTAAGTGTTCCTTTTAGCAAGGGGGAGAAGGGAACAAACTAGGTTAGAGTGACCCTCTTTATTCGGGTGTGCAGTTTTACTAGTTTTACTTAGAGATGCTCATTCAGATCGTTGCTCAGAAAATCACATTGTAAAAGCTGTAGTTTTGTCCTGAATTGTTTTATCTTTTGTAGCAGTGAAGCAGCAGATGACTTGCAAGAAGATGCATGTGTTGTTTATTTCCACAGGATTTCTGTCAGTTTGTTTTAATTTTAATAGTTTCACCTGCACTAAGCTCCTTTTAGAAAGTCACGTAACTTCTCACCTTCGATTGCAGTTGATTTTGTTTGTGCTGTGGAGGCATTAACAAAAATTGTCTTGGAAAGGTGACTTCATTAGCAACAATGGTACAGTGTTTGTGTATACTGCATCTTCTTGGACATGGTTTGGTTTATGATAAAAGTAATGCTTTTCTTAAACCCAATTGATTTTATTTGAGAAAAAGAAAGTCTATAGGTCTTTGTGATCCAGAAAAACTATAGCCTTGCCTCGTTGCCTTGTAATTAAAGGAAGGGAACTTCTTTAAAATCCAGCCAGTGTTTATATGCTCTTAGAAAACCACTATTTTAATATAAAGGAAATGTTTACCTTGCAATTTACATTTCAGGCCCTAACATAGGAGATTTTATTTTTTCCTTATTTTTAAGGGTTTTATGTCAGAATAATGTCAAACACAATTCATTACCTGTTACACTTGCTCATCATTTATTATTATTATTATAAGGTGTTGGGAAATATAAACAAAGAATATATGGCATATTTTTTCTTCCCAGGCTTTTCACAGATATAATAGATTTTAGACCCAAGTGATGTTTTCTTTGACTTAGGAGCAGTTGCTTTGAAATAGACAGTGGTTAGAAAAGCTTCTCGTAGGTTGGTTTTGCAGATTTGTTTGCTTGCTTTTCAGTGGGGCTTGATACGGTTGGTTTAATCATCAAAATACTGTTTTCACCCAAAATCCACTCAGTTGCTGCCTTCTGTGCATGTAGATAGTTGCTGTTTCTCCACAGTAAGGGCTGACAGGCCTGGGTTACTTTAAAATATGAAGGATTCTTATTCTGAGTAGAAGGTAGACTAAATATTAGGATGAAATTGTTTACTATGAGGGTGGTGAGACACTGGTACAGGTTGCCCAGTGAGGTTGTAGGTGCCTTGAACGTTGAATGCCCCAGAGGCATTCAAGGCCAGGCTGGATGGGGCTTTGAGCAGCCTGGTCTAGAGGGAGGTGTCCGTGCCTATAGCAGGGGGTTGGAACTAGATGATCCTAAAGGTCTTTTCCAACCCTTGTGCTCAGACTCTTGAAGATGACCCCAGCAGGTGAATGGGAGGGCACAGAGGGAAGCTTCAGTAGCATAGTAGGAACAATATTAGAATTAATTTTGCAGTCTCTGGCTTACATCCACGCTCTGCATCATGAGTTTCCTTTCAATATGCCACAGTAACAGTCTTCAAAGTGTTCTTTAGAAGAGAAGCTGGGATTCCAAGGCAGAGACCAGAGAAATACCCACTTTGGGATTCTTTTATTTTCAATTTTTGCTTTTCTCTGTTATTTTTCTGCCATTTAAAACGCTGACCTTATTCTTTCTGCTACATTTGTACTTTCTAATTAGAAGAGAAGACTGTGAAGAATGTAGAACAGGTCAACATTTTTTAAGAAGTTTGCTCAGGGTTATTTGAATATTAGAACATGAACCTTTTTATTAATCACAGGCAAATTGGTTACCAGAACTAACATATTGAGTAACTGACCTCTTGGATTTTAAGTAGGAGTTTATTTTTGAGAAAAATAATAATGGTTTGATTCTTACTTTGAGTTATGTCTGCAGTGACAGTGTTTTTAGCCACTCTAGCACATACTAGTGTGCTGATCCTTCAGTGTTTCCCCAGGTTGTTAGAGAATTAGTCTCAGCATTGTATTTGTGATAAAATCAATATAATCAGGACGACCTTCTGCTCCAGAGAAAAGTTACAGCTTTGTTGTGAAAGAAGCTGATGAAGGGATGCTGTTCCATTGCTTCTCTTTTGAAACACAGACGTATGTATGCACACACATGCACGTCATAGTCACAGTGCTTTCTCCCAGTGCTGTAGCTTTGTTCTGTGTGCTTTTTGTGTTTTCCAGTCTTCTAAGCTTTTAAATTTATTCTGATGTCATTGTTTCATCTGTCCTTTCCATGCCTTTCCCTTAATGGATATAGGAATGCAACAGTCTCCTAAGCAGACATCAAGAAAAGGAGTATCAAGGAAAGGTATTATGTACAGCAGTATTTTAAGTACAAAACTTATCTTGTGATGCACAATACGTCATAGGTGATTATTATCTTGCAGATCCATATCTTGGTGGTTTAAGATCTGTAAGATAGAGTGAATTTGGGGCAGTTTTTATTTGTTTGCATGTTTTGCATGAGTTCATTATTACTGAATTCAGTGTTTGCTTTTGTCGCTTGTGATGGTGTTTTGTTTTTTGGATTGTTTGCTCGGTAGTCTGTTCTTCTGTTGCTCAGAAGTGGGGATGGGATTCAATTAAAGTGGAAACAAGCAATCCCTAGGGTCTAGATCTCATTTCTGTGTCAGTGCATCATGGCTGTGACTTTGGTCTAGCTGAAAGCTATCTCGTGAAATTCTTGTCCCGCCTTCAAAAGGATAGCGTGACCTGGTTTTGATCATTGGTTATATGTATTATATGTTGAAAGCAAAAGTTCAGATAATTTAATGAGCTATTTTGATTAATTCTAGCAATATTTAATGAAGTTGTAACTGAAGTCACCTGTCCAGAGTTTAAATGTTCCACACAGCAGCAATTTTCTGTTCTGTGTGTAAAGTTAGCAGATAGAGTCTTAGTACTGAGTTAGTTAGTTATATGTACTGCAGTATTCTGTTAGCAGAATGTTCTGTGTTTGTCTGTAGTGGAAAACATCAAAAATCAGACTGTAAGCATTTAAACCATTTAACATTGGAACCTTAATGTTGCAAGTTTCAGCCTCTGGGTCTTCTCTACATGAGATTTCACTGAACCTGTATACTGTATTGCATCTTCAGGAAGCTGTGTTCAGATGAGGGAATATTCTCACCTAAACTCCGTGCTTAGGAAGGACAGAATTTGTACTCTCATTTGCCCTTCATTTTGTTAATGATAGTTAACAATCAGTTCAAGAACTTTGGGAATGCTGACTTCTATGTGGAAGTCAGATATGTTTGTTTTTCCCTCGTGTGCTGGGACTCTGTTTTGTCTTGGTTGATAAGAGGCCTTAGCACTTCAAAAATTGTTTTCCTGCAGTGCAGTTTTTGTTAGTACATCAATGACCTGAAGGATATATATACTTAAAGGCACTCTCATAAAGTTTGCAAATGATCTGATATTAGGGAAATCGTTGGATATGCTTCAGCACAGAGCTGGCATTCAGAGGGACTTTGGCAAGCCGGTGAAGTGGACTTGGCAGACACTGTAAGAAATCCATCAAAGGCAAATACCAAGACCCCCATGGTGAGGAACATCCCCTTCCTACAAAACATGGTGGGACTGTGTGACAGGGGTGCAGCTCTGCAGAGAAAGGACAGAGACCTGGCAGAAGGCGAGCTGAGCATGAGCCACAGGGTGCCCTTGCAGCTAAGAGTTGCAGCTTTGGCTGTTTTAAGAAAGCCAGGAGACAGAGAAAAGCAATTGTCTGCCCCTGTTTGGCACTCACTGGGCTGTGCCTTGATCCTTGGTTGCAGTTCTGAGAGGTTGATGGCTCAGCAGTGAGCTAATTCTCTAGGGAGCCATCATTTTTGTGAAGGGGAATTTGCCCTGTGAGAGGGGACTGAGAAGATAGGCTTAGCCTGAAGAAGAGGGAGCTTTGAAAGGTCCTAACAGTGGCTTCTAACGCAGATGAGAAGAGAAAGCCAGGTGCTTCCCTGTGATACTTGACAGGAGGTGGAAATGCAAGAGCTGGAAATGGAAGCAAGAAAGTTTCTAACTGGAAATGAAAAGTGTTGGCCACGATAAGGATGGCAAAAGAGGGGTTGGACAGTTTCTCTTCTTGGAGGTGTTCAAGACTACACTGAATAAAGCCCTGACCAGCTTTTCCTGACCTCAAAGCTGAGCTGGCTTTAAGTAGTTGGCTGATAGACTTCTGGAGATCTCTCCTGACCTGACTTACCCTATGATCTTGGGTGTGAATTACTACCTCCATTGGACTGATGAAAACTTGCAGTGTAGTATAGCATACCCTGGTAATGCTCCTTTTGTCTCTTGAATCCTTCTTTGATTCTCTCTGGAGATCTGCTGGCAATTCTTCTACCTAGGGACAGCCTTTAGCTCCCTAGTATGCTTTTTGATTTTCTTTACATTTTTCAGAATAATCCATAGCTTGGAAGAGCAGCAAATAAAATGCAAGTATCTCTTATCTGTTTTTATTATTTTATTTTTACAATATAGTTTGAAAAAGCACTTGTTTTGTAGATGCTCTCCTTCATGGTGTTTTTATTGAATTGGCCACTCCAGCTTCCATACTATTAGGAGCTGTTTTCCATGTTCAGTGTTTGTACTGATTAATTTTTAGTGTGCAAAATCTAATTTCAACATGTCCATTTATATTTGAACAGCAACAGATGACATTTCCGAAGGAGATTCAATAAGGTGAGACTTCTAAACATACCAAACACTTACTTGAGAAATGATTTGAGAGAACCAGTATTTATTTTGCTTTGTTTTCTAAGAAGTTCCAAAAAGGCGGACAGTAACGACAGTTGGCATACTTCTGAGGAGGAAGAACTGGATTTTACCCCCAAGGTACAGTGCCTTTGTAGGAAAATGGCTGTGTAAAATAAGCGATTTTAAGGCAATTCTCTATTGGATTGCAATAAACTGCTTTTCCAGACAGTTAATTTTTTTCTCTGTAAAAGGAGTCTCTGGTCTGTCGACCCTTCTCCAGCTCTGACTTTTTCCTAAAAAGAGATGTACCTTTGGCAGAACATGCAGTAGGTTGATGATTTGGGTCAAAAAAGCAGTAGATATCAAGATAAGAAAACAGATTTCTGTAGCTGTTTATTGAGTCAGATTTGCAAACCTTAGGGGTTGGTAAGACAACACTGATTTGTTTTCTTTCAAACTTTGATATTGTTTCCCCTAATTTACTTGACAGAATACTAACTGATAATGAAAATGATCATTTATGTATCAAAATCTAGTCAAATTGTTCATCACCTGGTTCTCTTTCCTTTCTCACTAGGTTCCTTGAGTGCTCAATGCTTGAGCTGCTCAAATGAGTATTTTTTTTTTCCTTTCTCTTTGGGGTGACATTCCATGTTTGTACATAATCTCACACTGCATTATTTTTGAATACTTGGATTTTACTATTTTTATAAGCTACATCTGCTCACTCCTGCTGTTCTTATTAATGTTCTGAAGGATTACCATTTTTTTTCAGTATGTCTGGAGTATGTAGTCTGTTGCACTGGGATTCTGCAATGATTAGGAACTTCATTTTGGTAGTTCCACGCACTCTGCAACGCTGGAGATGGAAGCATGTGTACTTTAAACATCATTCCATTTTCTTACATTGATTTAAATGAAAGCGATGTGTATTTTGAGCATTATTTTGAAATTTACAGATCTTTCACTGAGTGGAGTTGTATTTAATCTATTTATGCTTCAAGCTTAAGGAACTCTAACAGTTACTTGAGTTGTGTGCACTTACAAGTAAGCAACCAGACTGCAATCTCAAGCACTGATGTATTTTAGCTATGTATTAAAAAAAACCATTTTTCGTAGGATTGTTATGCATCTACAGATAGTTTTGAAGTAAAATAGTCACTGACTTTTATACATGAAGAATGTGTAATTAAAACTGAAGGATCTAGAAAGCATCTGAGTATTTTCAAAAGGAGTCAACCTGGTTTTATTTACTGTTCAAGATTTGATGTAGGTAAAAGATTTGTTTAAAAACAAACGAGCTAATTAAAAATAGATCAAATAATTATTTTAAAATGTATTTTCATTTGCAGAAGCCACAGAAGCCAAACTTGGTTGTGTTAATGAAGGCTTTCCAAAAGTTAAGGAATAGCGGTAAGTTATTTGGAAGAGACTTCATGATACGATGACATACAAATGAAAACTTGCTAAGTAATTTCATTTTGTGTGGTTGTTTCTTGTTGTTGTTTTTTTTTCCACTTGGTTATAGTAAATGAAGAAGGTAGTATTATGAGAACAGAACAAATAGTAATTTCAGAGTGAAATAAGTCAGATAATGAAAATGAAGGTACTGAGTCCCCTCCCAGTCTTTTATCTCTGATAAATCTTTCCCCCACCCTGCCCTTACCTGGCTTCTTTTCCGTACAGTCTCGGAGGACTGTGTTTTAAATGGGTAAAATGCCTGTTGCTATTTGTATAACTCATTTGATTCATGCTCCTTTTTCCTTTTCTCATGCTATAAGGTGGTGGAGATGGTTCTAAAATCAAAAGTCCTAAGTCACAGAAGAAAAGCCTTGGACAAAAAAAAACAACAGGTGCAAACCTGAACAAAGGAGAACGAGGAGAGTTGTTGAATCAAGATGTCTCAGATTCAAGCAACCTTGAGAAAGATGAATTGGAGGAGGAGGAAGATGAAAATGATGATGGAGGTGAGGATGAGAAGTATGAAGAAGAAGAGGAAGATGAAAAGAAGGAAGAAGATCTGGAAGACGAAGAAGCTCAATCTAGTGACATAATGAAAGAGGAGCAGAGAGGTAAAATAGAACCTAAGTCAGAAATTAATCAGAAATTGGGGTATCTTAGTAATGTTAAGAATGAAGGGGGTGCTGATTGTGGAGCTGGAAATGACTCCAGTAATAATCAGAAAATATGTAAAAAACTTGATGAAAATATGGAGGAATCTGTTGATACTCCTGTGTCTTTTATAGCTGGATGTTATGAAAAGTTGCAAGAAAATACAACAGCCACATCTCCAAAGAGAATGAATAATGAAGTATCTTACAAGTTAGTACCAAAACAAGCTGTCCTTCAAAATCCAAATAATTTACGAGATAAACAAGAAAGCTGCAGAAAGAAAGGCACAATTCAGGAGATGTTTCAAAGAAATAAAGATTCTTGTCTGGCTAACCCTGAAAGGACAGCCATGAAAAAACCACTGCCTCAGCCTCTCTCAAATAGTGGTGATCTTCAGGAGGAGAATTTAAGTGTCAGTGATGGCTTCAAAAGTAATAGTAGTTCTTGGTCAGCACCAGAAAACCTAAAGCTTGAAAATGAAAGACCAGACTCTGTCCTGGATGATGAAGATGCTGAAGAAGAGCAGCGTAAACAAGTAGATAACAAATTCCATGAAGCGCTGAAACAAGGAAGTGAAAACCTGTGCCTAAATAGATGTGAAGAACAGCCAAGGGCAGCATTTACCTCAAGCACAAAAGTAAGTGTACTGGGATGAGTCAATGGCAAGAGTTTATTAAGGGCAATACAGGTAAGCAACGGTATTCCTGTTAATACTTCACCACGTATACATACTTCAGTCATCCAGTTTTAATACTAAAAATATCTTACTCATAGCCAAAGACATTTCTTATGCATAAGAATAGTATCAGACATCATTTTCAATATTTTTAATATGTAATTACAAGGACAAAGATGGAAAACTTCATTTTTTCTGGAAACTGTGGTCCTGAGTAATATAAAAGAAGCTGGAATTAGGGTGCCACAAGGAAGTGCTTCAGGGCTTTGCCCAACTAGGGAGGAAGTTTACAGCACGAGGCATTGCTGTTAAATCATACAGATTCCTGTTGAAAAATTGAAGGCCTTTAGAAACTTTGTTGAACTTTGCTTCATTTTAGTCTTACTCACAAAAAGTGTTTTGATCAATCTCTTTTAGGAAGAAAAGCCAAAACGGGAGAAGGAAGACACTGGTGAAGAGCTGCACAGTGCAGTTTTTATGGATGTGAAAAACTCTGTTTGTAGTAATACCCATCAAGTCCAAGATGCTGCTAATGAGAGAAGTGAGTTAATTAAATATTGATCCTGATTATTCCTCTGTAATTGCTCCGTTAATGAAGTAAAGTGGTCATTATCCTCAAAGATGATAAATGCTGCTGCTGCCTGTGAACCCCAGCCAGCAGTTGTAGAGGTTTGAAGAGGTGCTTCACCTTGTTCAGTTTTAAGATGTAGAAGGTCTCTCCAGTGCTGCTCCTCTGTGTGTGAGAGAACGACCAGCTCAGTTTGGGTGCTCTGGCACTCCTCTCAGGGTCTCAGAGCAGGAGAAGATACTGTTTCTATTGTCTGTCTCCAGAGCATAGCTTGCTGCAGTAGATGTTTTTAGAGCATGTGTAGCTATCTGTTGGTCAGATGCTGCACAGAGGATCTGCCAGAAGCACTCACAGTACATGCTCTTCTGTCTTTGCACATTTTCTGACAAACTGTAAGTAGTCGGCTTACAGGCTGGAATTAACAGTTACAGTTTTCCAGAGTGGACACCATTGCTACTCTCTGCCTCTTTCCTGCAAATGTTCCATGCATTTCTGTATGAATGAATCCTGAGTGTATTTAACATAATGGAGTAGCTTAAAACGGAGAAATGAAGGTGGTCTGTTCTGGCCAGGAGTTTGGTGATGAGACTCAGCATTATGCTCTGCTGGCAGAGAAGAGACCAGACTGTTAATTACTAAGATGAAAAATGCTTGCAGTTGTGTGGGGTAAGTGTTGGAACTGTGAGCTCCTACTCCATTTTTAAATGGCAGTCCTTAAGTGTCTACCTGCTTGGAAGATGCAGGGTAATGAATGATAGGGGAGTTCTTGCTTGATAGCACTCAACAAGAAGCTGTGTGTGTTGGCAGCTTCCTCTTAGTGTGACAGTGTTTTGCGTCATGCTTTTCAGGTATGTCTGTACACAGGGAAGTGATCATAAATGCCAAATGCTGGAGGTAGGCTAGAGGGAAGATGACTCAAGCTCTGTGTATGCTGAGACTGCAGCATGCTGGAGTGTTTTCCTGAACATTATCCAAATGTGAGGAATACAGCCTTATCACCTGTCATCCTCAGGCATCTTTTGTTGGAAAAGAGATAAGAGAAGTAGAGGAACACTGTGATGTGACTGGGTGTGAAGATACCCTCGAATATAACTTGTTTCTTGGTTTGTCCTCTGCTGTAGGGCTGTTACTCTTCTTTCAGATCCTGGGTTTGACTGATGGGTGATAAAAGTGGAGTGCAGTAAACTCTTAATGTCTCTGTTTGTCCATCCTTTGTAGGTGCCCTGCCAGCAGTAGGAGCAGAGCAAAAGGAAGAGTCTGAGTCTCCCTGGGATTCTGAGGTACTTCCTGTGAAACGTGTATCACCCCAGTGTAGGGGAGTCAGATGAGAACTACTTGAGAGCTTCCCTTTGAATTGAGCCCTGCCCTGATGAGGCTTATTTACCTCGTGTTGCTGCTGCTCTGTGTCTGTAACTGCAGGTCCTTGAAATACTTACACTATAGATTCTCTGTTCACTTAGTGGTGGGGCAGAGTTAGGTCATACTGCTCACATGGGCTTCCTAGCTACTGGCTTTGGAGTTGGTTTTCTAGCATGATGTTGATACAGCATGGTTTACTGCACATGAAAACTTGTTAGCTTCTCAAGGGAGCTTGTGTGAGGATTGTTTTTCTCACTGTACAGCTCTATTCTGCTGATGCAGTTGGAGTTAAATGGTCATCCCGAGGGTGAGCAGCCTAGACATTTAGATTTTTCTGTATAGAAGCTCTATCTCTTGTAGATACACTTAATCAATTTTTCAAAATAGTGTTCAACAAATACCAAGCGTGCTGGCTGTTTTTATCCATTCTGTCTGAGATAATTAACAAGACAAAAGTGAGCAGGGTCCGTAGCTAACTCTCCTCTAGCTTTTTATTTTTTTTTATTTGGTGAGGAAAAACAAACTCATCCCCTACTCCTCTCTTAAAAATACAAGACTGCGATTTTCAAGGTAGCCTTAATCTCTGTTAGCTTTGCCTTATTAGCCTTTAATAGCCTTTAATCAACACAAATCACACTTGTTTTCTTTTTGCTATGTAGTGATTGGTGCATTCACTCACCACTGTGGGGTACAAGCCCTACAAACATAACCTAACATAACATAATGTTCGTTACCAACATCTTGATTTCCCATGTTAATTTCTTCTGTAGCTGTCTGGTTTGCCAGGCGTTATCAACGTGACAGAATAGTTCAGATGAGACTTGAGGATATTTTTTCCTTTTTATTAGAGATACAAAAACCTTTGATACACTTAATTAAAGAAAAAAAAAAAGTTTGTACCAGTTCTCATGCATGTGTTTTACATTGTACAGTCGGATTCCGGATGTCTGAGAGAAGTGGCACCTGGTGTGTTGCTCCCAGCTGCAGATGAATATGGAGCATGCTTGCAGAATATTTCAGGGGAGCACAACAATGGTAACTTTCTCATAGATTGGATTTGTCTGTGTTTGTAGACAAGTGAACTTTTTCTAGTGCTTTCCATAGGAGCCCTGTTGTGCTCTGGGTGTGTGCTGCAGCAATGAAGAATTGCTGGGCTCTTGTTAATTAACACCAGCTAACACTGCACTTGCTGGCCTGGAAGTTCTTGTGTGTGTTATGTGTGTTTTCTGGACATGTATGTATTTTTTTGCTTTAAATTGTTGCTTAATGCAGTAAGAGTGATGTCTGATTGAGCTTAAACGTGAAGATAAATTCAGGTTTCGTTGCTGAGCAGCTTGTGGCATTTGCCTTATGATCATCCTGATTGAGTATGAGAGAGCAGGAAAGTTTTGTTATCGGAATAAAACTTGTCTCTTTTTAAAAACAATTTGGCAGTCCAGCTTATAATATGGGTACAATGCCATAGCTGAAAAGGCTAATCCAATTTTAGTGTAGTAGGCTGGACCCAGATCTTTGCAAACTTCTGGGAGCTCTAAATCAACTTATTAATTGGCATGAAAGTCTGCTTCATATGATTCTGCTAAGTTTGAAATCAATATGGAAAGGGGGAAGAGGCGATTGTGGTAATCTTTCTGCAGCACATCTGTGTTAGTTGACCACCAAGTGTACTAAAATCAAATCTTGATGGTTTTTTATTAATATTTTTAATGTGAAAATTATTCTGTGGAACCATTCTTAGAAACATTTTACATACTTGTTTCATGAGAGGACTTGTAAGCTCTAAGATGACTGCAGCAGCGGATTCACAAAACACTTGGCCAGTAGGTTGTGTGAGTTTGGAAATAAAGTTGGACAGAAAACTTCAAAAATATTTGGAGTAATGCACATTGTTGTGCATTACAACCAAATAACATTTGTTTCATGGAAGCTAAAGCAGTGATCTCTTGGAAACCAGCTTGGTTTTACCTCATTCAGTGACACGTGTATGAGGTTTCTGTGTCTGTAGCCTTGCTCTCCGTGAGCTGTTAACAAGAAAGCATCCTCAATATAAAGCACTGGTCTAGGAACAGTCATAGTGCTGCTGGATTGTTCATTAAAAAGCCAAAGCTGTCTGCTCTAATTAATCCCTTTAGAAAGCAGAATTCAGCTTCCTAAAAGAACAAAATCTTTTTATCTGGTTCTGTTAACGGACATGACTGAATGCTTCTCGTGAGTTGTTCTCATTCTGTGGTTTAATTTTTATATATAAAAGGTACATGATGGGAATTACTCTGCACTTGTTGTATACTACTACGAGTTCTATGTGATAATTGAATACTAGCTATTTGCATTCTCAATGAAGTAATGCTTGCAGCCAACAATTACAGAACCTACTGTACAAAGATGTCTTCAGTTAAATAAAATGGCGCTTCCATTTTTTCACCTCCAGGCTTTTCAGAGAAACACAGTAATTTGCGGGTAAGTGATTTTCATTTCAGACTACTTGTTCTGTCCATTAAAGAATCTGTTGTTACATCGAATTGGGTTCGTTTGTTCACCGTATTGTCTTTCATAGTTGAAGGCTTCCCCAACAATTCTAGAGATAATTGAAGAATCTTCAAAAAAAGAAAGGCGGAAATCAGGTAATGGTGACTTTGATATTGGGAGTTTAGCTTTGGAATCTTTCTGGATAAGCATATTTAAGCATTTGACTTGCTTGTTTTGCAGATCTACTGGAGGAATTTAGTTTAGGAGATGTAGACGATATTGAAGGTATTTGTAACCGTTTTTTCTGTGTCGTGTTCTTTGGGGGCAGACACGTTGTACTTGTAAATTCTTACTTATTAAATTAATGTTTGCTAGCAAGATGTTATTTCAGCTGAAGATTTAATGAAGTATGCCTCTATCTGTGTGCCTTTTACCCTCTAATCCACCATTCAATGTTTGTAAAAAACCTTCTTCAGTATATGCTTCCTCCGGCATACCTGCTGTCATCACCGCTTGTCAGCCCATCCTCAGATTTACTTTCCTCCCCATTTTCAAGCATACCAGTCTCTAGAGGAGTGATAGGGAGTGTGTCCTACGTGTGATTCCAGGGTAGGGATCACACGTAGTTTGCAAATGATCTGATATTAGGGAGATCGTTGGATATGCTTCAGCACAGAGCTGGCATTCAGAGGGACTTTGGCAAGCTGATGAAGTGGACTTGGCAGACACTGTAAGAAATCCATCAAAGGCAAATACCAAGACCCTCATGGTGAGGAACATTCCCTTCCTACAAAACATGGTGGGACTGTGTGACAGGGGTGCAGCTCTGCAGAGAAAGGACAGAGACCTGGCAGAAGGCGAGCTGAGCATGAGCCACAGGGTGCCCTTGCAGCTAAGAGTTGCAGCTTTGGCTGTTTTAAGAAAGCCAGGAGACAGAGAAAAGCAATTGTCTGCCCCTATTTGGCACTCACTGGGCTGTGCCTTGATCCTTGGTTGCAGTTCTGAGAGGTTGATGGCTCAGCAGTGAGCTAATTCTCTAGGGAGCCATCATTTTTGTGAAGGAGAATTTGCCCTGTGAGAGGGGACTGAGAAGATAGGCTTAGCCTGAAGAAGAGGGAGCTATGAAAGGTCCTAACAGTGGCTTCTAACGCAGATGAGAAGAGAAAGCCAGGTGCTTCCCTGTGATACTTGACAGGAGGTGGAAATGCAAGAGCTGGAAATGGAAGCAAGAAAGTTTCTAACTGGAAATGAAAAGTGTTGGCCACGATAAGGATGGCAAAAGAGGGGTTGGACAGTTTCTCTTCTTGGAGGTGTTCAAGACTACACTGAATAAAGCCCTGACCAACTTTTCCTGACCTCAGAGCTGAGCTGGCTTTCAGTAGTTGGCTGATAGACTTCCGGAGATCCCTCCTGACCTGACTTACCCTATGATCTTAGGTGTGAATTACTACCTCCATTGGACTGATGAAAACTTGCAGTGTAGTATAGCATACCCTGGTAATGCTCCTTTTGTCCCTTGTATATCCTTCTTTGATTCACTCTGGAGATCTGCTGGCAATTCTTCTACCTAGGGACAGCCTTTAGCTCCCTAGTATGCTTTTTGATTTTCTTTACATTTTTCAGAATAATCCATAGCTTGGAAGAGCAGCAAATAAAATGCAAATATCTCTTATCTGTTTTTATTATTTTATTTTTACAATATAGTTTGAAAAAGCACTTGTTTTGTAGATGCTCTCCTTCATGGTGTTTTTATTGAATTGGCCACTCCAGCTTCCATACTATTAGGAGCTGTTTTCCATGTTCAGTGTTTGTACTGATTAATTTTTAGTGTGCAAAATCTAATTTCAACATGTCCATTTATATTTGAACAGCAACAGATGACATTTCCAAAGGAGATTCAATAAGGTGAGACTTCTAAACATACCAAACACTTACTTGAGAAATGATTTGAGAGAACCAGTATTTATTTTGCTTTGTTTTCTAAGAAGTTCCAAAAAGGCGGACAGTAACGACAGTTGGCATACTTCTGAGGAGGAAGAACTGGATTTTACCCCCAAGGTACAGTGCCTTTGTAGGAAAATGGCTGTGTAAAATAAGCGATTTTAAGGCAATTCTCTATTGGATTGCAATAAACTGCTTTTCCAGACAGTTAATTTTTTTCTCTGTAAAAGGAGTCTCTGGTCTGTCGACCCTTCTCCAGCTCTGACTTTTTCCTAAAAAGAGATGTACCTTTGGCAGAACATGCAGTAGGTTGATGATTTGGGTCAAAAAAGCAGTAGATATCAAGATAAGAAAACAGATTTCTGTAGCTGTTTATTGAGTCAGATTTGCAAACCTTAGGGGTTGGTAAGACAACACTGATTTGTTTTCTTTCAAACTTTGATATTGTTTCCCCTAATTTACTTGACAGAATACTAACTGATAATGAAAATGATCATTTATGTATCAAAATCTAGTCAAATTGTTCATCACCTGGTTCTCTTTCCTTTCTCACTAGGTTCCTTGAGTGCTCAATGCTTGAGCTGCTCAAATGAGTATTTTTTTTTTCCTTTCTCTTTGGGGTGACATTCCATGTTTGTACATAATCTCACACTGCATTATTTTTGAATACTTGGATTTTACTATTTTTATAAGCTACATCTGCTCACTCCTGCTGTTCTTATTAATGTTCTGAAGGATTACCATTTTTTTTCAGTATGTCTGGAGTATGTAGTCTGTTGCACTGGGATTCTGCAATGATTAGGAACTTCATTTTGGTAGTTCCACGCACTCTGCAACGCTGGAGATGGAAGCATGTGTACTTTAAACATCATTCCATTTTCTTACATTGATTTAAATGAAAGCGATGTGTATTTTGAGCATTATTTTGAAATTTACAGATCTTTCACTGAGTGGAGTTGTATTTAATCTATTTATGCTTCAAGCTTAAGGAACTCTAACAGTTACTTGAGTTGTGTGCACTTACAAGTAAGCAACCAGACTGCAATCTCAAGCACTGATGTATTTTAGCTATGTATTAAAAAAAAACCTTTTTTGTAGGATTGTTATGCATCTACAGATAGTTTTGAAGTAAAATAGTCACTGACTTTTATACATGAAGAATGTGTAATTAAAACTGAAGGATCTAGAAAGCATCTGAGTATTTTCAAAAGGAGTCAACCTGGTTTTATTTACTGTTCAAGACTTGATGTAGGTAAAAGATTTGTTTAAAAACAAACGAGCTAATTAAAAATAGATCAAATAATTATTTTAAAATGTATTTTCATTTGCAGAAGCCACAGAGGCCAAACTTGGTTGTGTTAATGAAGGCTTTCCAAAAGTTAAGGAATAGCGGTAAGTTATTTGGAAGAGACTTCATGATACGATGACATACAAATGAAAACTTGCTAAGTAATTTCATTTTGTGTGGTTGTTTCTTGTTGTTGTTTTTTTTTCCACTTGGTTATAGTAAATGAAGAAGGTAGTATTATGAGAACAGAACAAATAGTAATTTCAGAGTGAAATAAGTCAGATAATGAAAATGAAGGTACTGAGTCCCCTCCCAGTCTTTTATCTCTGATAAATCTTTCCCCCACCCTGCCCTTACCTGGCTTCTTTTCCGTACAGTCTCGGAGGACTGTGTTTTAAATGGGTAAAATGCCTGTTGCTATTTGTATAACTCATTTGATTCATGCTCCTTTTTCCTTTTCTCATGCTATAAGGTGGTGGAGATGGTTCTAAAATCAAAAGTCCTAAGTCACAGAAGAAAAGCCTTGGACAAAAAAAAACAACAGGTGCAAACCTGAACAAAGGAGAACGAGGAGAGTTGTTGAATCAAGATGTCTCAGATTCAAGCAACCTTGAGAAAGATGAATTGGAGGAGGAGGAAGATGAAAATGATGATGGAGGTGAGGATGAGAAGTATGAAGAAGAAGAGGAAGATGAAAAGAAGGAAGAAGATCTGGAAGACGAAGAAGCTCAATCTAGTGACATAATGAAAGAGGAGCAGAGAGGTAAAATAGAACCTAAGTCAGAAATTAATCAGAAATTGGGGTATCTTAGTAATGTTAAGAATGAAGGGGGTGCTGATTGTGGAGCTGGAAATGACTCCAGTAATAATCAGAAAATATGTAAAAAACTTGATGAAAATATGGAGGAATCTGTTGATACTCCTGTGTCTTTTATAGCTGGATGTTATGAAAAGTTGCAAGAAAATACAACAGCCACATCTCCAAAGAGAATGAATAATGAAGTATCTTACAAGTTAGTACCAAAACAAGCTGTCCTTCAAAATCCAAATAATTTACGAGATAAACAAGAAAGCTGCAGAAAGAAAGGCACAATTCAGGAGATGTTTCAAAGAAATAAAGATTCTTGTCTGGCTAACCCTGAAAGGACAGCCATGAAAAAACCACTGCCCCAGCCTCTCTCAAATAGTGGTGATCTTCAGGAGGAGAATTTAAGTGTCAGTGATGGCTTCAAAAGTAATAGTAGTTCTTGGTCAGCACCAGAAAACCTAAAGCTTGAAAATGAAAGACCAGACTCTGTCCTGGATGATGAAGATGCTGAAGAAGAGCAGCGTAAACAAGTAGATAACAAATTCCATGAAGCGCTGAAACAAGGAAGTGAAAACCTGTGCCTAAATAGATGTGAAGAACAGCCAAGGGCAGCATTTACCTCAAGCACAAAAGTAAGTGTACTGGGATGAGTCAATGGCAAGAGTTTATTAAGGGCAATACAGGTAAGCAACGGTATTCCTGTTAATACTTCACCACGTATACATACTTCAGTCATCCAGTTTTAATACTAAAAATATCTTACTCATAGCCAAAGACATTTCTTATGCATAAGAATAGTATCAGACATCATTTTCAATATTTTTAATATGTAATTACAAGGACAAAGATGGAAAACTTCATTTTTTCTGGAAACTGTGGTCCTGAGTAATATAAAAGAAGCTGGAATTAGGGTGCCACAAGGAAGTGCTTCAGGGCTTTGCCCAACTAGGGAGGAAGTTTACAGCACGAGGCATTGCTGTTAAATCATACAGATTCCTGTTGAAAAATTGAAGGCCTTTAGAAACTTTGTTGAACTTTGCTTCATTTTAGTCTTACTCACAAAAAGTGTTTTGATCAATCTCTTTTAGGAAGAAAAGCCAAAACGGGAGAAGGAAGACACTGGTGAAGAGCTGCACAGTGCAGTTTTTATGGATGTGAAAAACTCTGTTTGTAGTAATACCCATCAAGTCCAAGATGCTGCTAATGAGAGAAGTGAGTTAATTAAATATTGATCCTGATTATTCCTCTGTAATTGCTCCGTTAATGAAGTAAAGTGGTCATTATCCTCAAAGATGATAAATGCTGCTGCTGCCTGTGAACCCCAGCCAGCAGTTGTAGAGGTTTGAAGAGGTGCTTCACCTTGTTCAGTTTTAAGATGTAGAAGGTCTCTCCAGTGCTGCTCCTCTGTGTGTGAGAGAACGACCAGCTCAGTTTGGGTGCTCTGGCACTCCTCTCAGGGTCTCAGAGCAGGAGAAGATACTGTTTCTATTGTCTGTCTCCAGAGCATAGCTTGCTGCAGTAGATGTTTTTAGAGCATGTGTAGCTATCTGTTGGTCAGATGCTGCACAGAGGATCTGCCAGAAGCACTCACAGTACATGCTCTTCTGTCTTTGCACATTTTCTGACAAACTGTAAGTAGTCGGCTTACAGGCTGGAATTAACAGTTACAGTTTTCCAGAGTGGACACCATTGCTACTCTCTGCCTCTTTCCTGCAAATGTTCCATGCATTTCTGTATGAATGAATCCTGAGTGTATTTAACATAATGGAGTAGCTTAAAACGGAGAAATGAAGGTGGTCTGTTCTGGCCAGGAGTTTGGTGATGAGACTCAGCATTATGCTCTGCTGGCAGAGAAGAGACCAGACTGTTAATTACTAAGATGAAAAATGCTTGCAGTTGTGTGGGGTAAGTGTTGGAACTGTGAGCTCCTACTCCATTTTTAAATGGCAGTCCTTAAGTGTCTACCTGCTTGGAAGATGCAGGGTAATGAATGATAGGGGAGTTCTTGCTTGATAGCACTCAACAAGAAGCTGTGTGTGTTGGCAGCTTCCTCTTAGTGTGACAGTGTTTTGCGTCATGCTTTTCAGGTATGTCTGTACACAGGGAAGTGATCATAAATGCCAAATGCTGGAGGTAGGCTAGAGGGAAGATGACTCAAGCTCTGTGTATGCTGAGACTGCAGCATGCTGGAGTGTTTTCCTGAACATTATCCAAATGTGAGGAATACAGCCTTATCACCTGTCATCCTCAGGCATCTTTTGTTGGAAAAGAGATAAGAGAAGTAGAGGAACACTGTGATGTGACTGGGTGTGAAGATACCCTCGAATATAACTTGTTTCTTGGTTTGTCCTCTGCTGTAGGGCTGTTACTCTTCTTTCAGATCCTGGGTTTGACTGATGGGTGATAAAAGTGGAGTGCAGTAAACTCTTAATGTCTCTGTTTGTCCATCCTTTGTAGGTGCCCTGCCAGCAGTAGGAGCAGAGCAAAAGGAAGAGTCTGAGTCTCCCTGGGATTCTGAGGTACTTCCTGTGAAACGTGTATCACCCCAGTGTAGGGGAGTCAGATGAGAACTACTTGAGAGCTTCCCTTTGAATTGAGCCCTGCCCTGATGAGGCTTATTTACCTCGTGTTGCTGCTGCTCTGTGTCTGTAACTGCAGGTCCTTGAAATACTTACACTATAGATTCTCTGTTCACTTAGTGGTGGGGCAGAGTTAGGTCATACTGCTCACATGGGCTTCCTAGCTACTGGCTTTGGAGTTGGTTTTCTAGCATGATGTTGATACAGCATGGTTTACTGCACATGAAAACTTGTTAGCTTCTCAAGGGAGCTTGTGTGAGGATTGTTTTTCTCACTGTACAGCTCTATTCTGCTGATGCAGTTGGAGTTAAATGGTCATCCCGAGGGTGAGCAGCCTAGACATTTAGATTTTTCTGTATAGAAGCTCTATCTCTTGTAGATACACTTAATCAATTTTTCAAAATAGTGTTCAACAAATACCAAGCGTGCTGGCTGTTTTTATCCATTCTGTCTGAGATAATTAACAAGACAAAAGTGAGCAGGGTCCGTAGCTAACTCTCCTCTAGCTTTTTATTTTTTTTTATTTGGTGAGGAAAAACAAACTCATCCCCTACTCCTCTCTTAAAAATACAAGACTGCGATTTTCAAGGTAGCCTTAATCTCTGTTAGCTTTGCCTTATTAGCCTTTAATAGCCTTTAATCAACACAAATCACACTTGTTTTCTTTTTGCTATGTAGTGATTGGTGCATTCACTCACCACTGTGGGGTACAAGCCCTACAAACATAACCTAACATAACATAATGTTCGTTACCAACATCTTGATTTCCCATGTTAATTTCTTCTGTAGCTGTCTGGTTTGCCAGGCGTTATCAACGTGACAGAATAGTTCAGATGAGACTTGAGGATATTTTTTCCTTTTTATTAGAGATACAAAAACCTTTGATACACTTAATTAAAGAAAAAAAAAAAGTTTGTACCAGTTCTCATGCATGTGTTTTACATTGTACAGTCGGATTCCGGATGTCTGAGAGAAGTGGCACCTGGTGTGTTGCTCCCAGCTGCAGATGAATATGGAGCATGCTTGCAGAATATTTCAGGGGAGCACAACAATGGTAACTTTCTCATAGATTGGATTTGTCTGTGTTTGTAGACAAGTGAACTTTTTCTAGTGCTTTCCATAGGAGCCCTGTTGTGCTCTGGGTGTGTGCTGCAGCAATGAAGAATTGCTGGGCTCTTGTTAATTAACACCAGCTAACACTGCACTTGCTGGCCTGGAAGTTCTTGTGTGTGTTATGTGTGTTTTCTGGACATGTATGTATTTTTTTGCTTTAAATTGTTGCTTAATGCAGTAAGAGTGATGTCTGATTGAGCTTAAACGTGAAGATAAATTCAGGTTTCGTTGCTGAGCAGCTTGTGGCATTTGCCTTATGATCATCCTGATTGAGTATGAGAGAGCAGGAAAGTTTTGTTATCGGAATAAAACTTGTCTCTTTTTAAAAACAATTTGGCAGTCCAGCTTATAATATGGGTACAATGCCATAGCTGAAAAGGCTAATCCAATTTTAGTGTAGTAGGCTGGACCCAGATCTTTGCAAACTTCTGGGAGCTCTAAATCAACTTATTAATTGGCATGAAAGTCTGCTTCATATGATTCTGCTAAGTTTGAAATCAATATGGAAAGGGGGAAGAGGCGATTGTGGTAATCTTTCTGCAGCACATCTGTGTTAGTTGACCACCAAGTGTACTAAAATCAAATCTTGATGGTTTTTTATTAATATTTTTAATGTGAAAATTATTCTGTGGAACCATTCTTAGAAACATTTTACATACTTGTTTCATGAGAGGACTTGTAAGCTCTAAGATGACTGCAGCAGCGGATTCACAAAACACTTGGCCAGTAGGTTGTGTGAGTTTGGAAATAAAGTTGGACAGAAAACTTCAAAAATATTTGGAGTAATGCACATTGTTGTGCATTACAACCAAATAACATTTGTTTCATGGAAGCTAAAGCAGTGATCTCTTGGAAACCAGCTTGGTTTTACCTCATTCAGTGACACGTGTATGAGGTTTCTGTGTCTGTAGCCTTGCTCTCCGTGAGCTGTTAACAAGAAAGCATCCTCAATATAAAGCACTGGTCTAGGAACAGTCATAGTGCTGCTGGATTGTTCATTAAAAAGCCAAAGCTGTCTGCTCTAATTAATCCCTTTAGAAAGCAGAATTCAGCTTCCTAAAAGAACAAAATCTTTTTATCTGGTTCTGTTAACGGACATGACTGAATGCTTCTCGTGAGTTGTTCTCATTCTGTGGTTTAATTTTTATATATAAAAGGTACATGATGGGAATTACTCTGCACTTGTTGTATACTACTACGAGTTCTATGTGATAATTGAATACTAGCTATTTGCATTCTCAATGAAGTAATGCTTGCAGCCAACAATTACAGAACCTACTGTACAAAGATGTCTTCAGTTAAATAAAATGGCGCTTCCATTTTTTCACCTCCAGGCTTTTCAGAGAAACACAGTAATTTGCGGGTAAGTGATTTTCATTTCAGACTACTTGTTCTGTCCATTAAAGAATCTGTTGTTACATCGAATTGGGTTCGTTTGTTCACCGTATTGTCTTTCATAGTTGAAGGCTTCCCCAACAATTCTAGAGATAATTGAAGAATCTTCAAAAAAAGAAAGGCGGAAATCAGGTAATGGTGACTTTGATATTGGGAGTTTAGCTTTGGAATCTTTCTGGATAAGCATATTTAAGCATTTGACTTGCTTGTTTTGCAGATCTACTGGAGGAATTTAGTTTAGGAGATGTAGACGATATTGAAGGTATTTGTAACCGTTTTTTCTGTGTCGTGTTCTTTGGGGGCAGACACGTTGTACTTGTAAATTCTTACTTATTAAATTAATGTTTGCTAGCAAGATGTTATTTCAGCTGAAGATTTAATGAAGTATGCCTCTATCTGTGTGCCTTTTACCCTCTAATCCACCATTCAATGTTTGTAAAAAACCTTCTTCAGTATATGCTTCCTCCGGCATACCTGCTGTCATCACCGCTTGTCAGCCCATCCTCAGATTTACTTTCCTCCCCATTTTCAAGCATACCAGTCTCTAGAGGAGTGATAGGGAGTGTGTCCTACGTGTGATTCCAGGGTAGGGATCACACGTAGTTTGCAAATGATCTGATATTAGGGAGATCGTTGGATATGCTTCAGCACAGAGCTGGCATTCAGAGGGACTTTGGCAAGCTGATGAAGTGGACTTGGCAGACACTGTAAGAAATCCATCAAAGGCAAATACCAAGACCCTCATGGTGAGGAACATTCCCTTCCTACAAAACATGGTGGGACTGTGTGACAGGGGTGCAGCTCTGCAGAGAAAGGACAGAGACCTGGCAGAAGGCGAGCTGAGCATGAGCCACAGGGTGCCCTTGCAGCTAAGAGTTGCAGCTTTGGCTGTTTTAAGAAAGCCAGGAGACAGAGAAAAGCAATTGTCTGCCCCTATTTGGCACTCACTGGGCTGTGCCTTGACCCTTGGTTGCAGTTCTGAGAGGTTGATGGCTCAGCAGTGAGCTAATTCTCTAGGGAGCCATCATTTTTGTGAAGGAGAATTTGCCCTGTGAGAGGGGACTGAGAAGATAGGCTTAGCCTGAAGAAGAGGGAGCTATGAAAGGTCCTAACAGTGGCTTCTAACGCAGATGAGAAGAGAAAGCCAGGTGCTTCCCTGTGATACTTGACAGGAGGTGGAAATGCAAGAGCTGGAAATGGAAGCAAGAAAGTTTCTAACTGGAAATGAAAAGTGTTGGCCACGATAAGGATGGCAAAAGAGGGGTTGGACAGTTTCTCTTCTTGGAGGTGTTCAAGACTACACTGAATAAAGCCCTGACCAACTTTTCCTGACCTCAGAGCTGAGCTGGCTTTCAGTAGTTGGCTGATAGACTTCCGGAGATCCCTCCTGACCTGACTTACCCTATGATCTTAGGTGTGAATTACTACCTCCATTGGACTGATGAAAACTTGCAGTGTAGTATAGCATACCCTGGTAATGCTCCTTTTGTCCCTTGTATATCCTTCTTTGATTCACTCTGGAGATCTGCTGGCAATTCTTCTACCTAGGGACAGCCTTTAGCTCCCTAGTATGCTTTTTGATTTTCTTTACATTTTTCAGAATAATCCATAGCTTGGAAGAGCAGCAAATAAAATGCAAATATCTCTTATCTGTTTTTATTATTTTATTTTTACAATATAGTTTGAAAAAGCACTTGTTTTGTAGATGCTCTCCTTCATGGTGTTTTTATTGAATTGGCCACTCCAGCTTCCATACTATTAGGAGCTGTTTTCCATGTTCAGTGTTTGTACTGATTAATTTTTAGTGTGCAAAATCTAATTTCAACATGTCCATTTATATTTGAACAGCAACAGATGACATTTCCAAAGGAGATTCAATAAGGTGAGACTTCTAAACATACCAAACACTTACTTGAGAAATGATTTGAGAGAACCAGTATTTATTTTGCTTTGTTTTCTAAGAAGTTCCAAAAAGGCGGACAGTAACGACAGTTGGCATACTTCTGAGGAGGAAGAACTGGATTTTACCCCCAAGGTACAGTGCCTTTGTAGGAAAATGGCTGTGTAAAATAAGCGATTTTAAGGCAATTCTCTATTGGATTGCAATAAACTGCTTTTCCAGACAGTTAATTTTTTTCTCTGTAAAAGGAGTCTCTGGTCTGTCGACCCTTCTCCAGCTCTGACTTTTTCCTAAAAAGAGATGTACCTTTGGCAGAACATGCAGTAGGTTGATGATTTGGGTCAAAAAAGCAGTAGATATCAAGATAAGAAAACAGATTTCTGTAGCTGTTTATTGAGTCAGATTTGCAAACCTTAGGGGTTGGTAAGACAACACTGATTTGTTTTCTTTCAAACTTTGATATTGTTTCCCCTAATTTACTTGACAGAATACTAACTGATAATGAAAATGATCATTTATGTATCAAAATCTAGTCAAATTGTTCATCACCTGGTTCTCTTTCCTTTCTCACTAGGTTCCTTGAGTGCTCAATGCTTGAGCTGCTCAAATGAGTATTTTTTTTTTCCTTTCTCTTTGGGGTGACATTCCATGTTTGTACATAATCTCACACTGCATTATTTTTGAATACTTGGATTTTACTATTTTTATAAGCTACATCTGCTCACTCCTGCTGTTCTTATTAATGTTCTGAAGGATTACCATTTTTTTTCAGTATGTCTGGAGTATGTAGTCTGTTGCACTGGGATTCTGCAATGATTAGGAACTTCATTTTGGTAGTTCCACGCACTCTGCAACGCTGGAGATGGAAGCATGTGTACTTTAAACATCATTCCATTTTCTTACATTGATTTAAATGAAAGCGATGTGTATTTTGAGCATTATTTTGAAATTTACAGATCTTTCACTGAGTGGAGTTGTATTTAATCTATTTATGCTTCAAGCTTAAGGAACTCTAACAGTTACTTGAGTTGTGTGCACTTACAAGTAAGCAACCAGACTGCAATCTCAAGCACTGATGTATTTTAGCTATGTATTAAAAAAAAACCTTTTTTGTAGGATTGTTATGCATCTACAGATAGTTTTGAAGTAAAATAGTCACTGACTTTTATACATGAAGAATGTGTAATTAAAACTGAAGGATCTAGAAAGCATCTGAGTATTTTCAAAAGGAGTCAACCTGGTTTTATTTACTGTTCAAGACTTGATGTAGGTAAAAGATTTGTTTAAAAACAAACGAGCTAATTAAAAATAGATCAAATAATTATTTTAAAATGTATTTTCATTTGCAGAAGCCACAGAGGCCAAACTTGGTTGTGTTAATGAAGGCTTTCCAAAAGTTAAGGAATAGCGGTAAGTTATTTGGAAGAGACTTCATGATACGATGACATACAAATGAAAACTTGCTAAGTAATTTCATTTTGTGTGGTTGTTTCTTGTTGTTGTTTTTTTTTCCACTTGGTTATAGTAAATGAAGAAGGTAGTATTATGAGAACAGAACAAATAGTAATTTCAGAGTGAAATAAGTCAGATAATGAAAATGAAGGTACTGAGTCCCCTCCCAGTCTTTTATCTCTGATAAATCTTTCCCCCACCCTGCCCTTACCTGGCTTCTTTTCCGTACAGTCTCGGAGGACTGTGTTTTAAATGGGTAAAATGCCTGTTGCTATTTGTATAACTCATTTGATTCATGCTCCTTTTTCCTTTTCTCATGCTATAAGGTGGTGGAGATGGTTCTAAAATCAAAAGTCCTAAGTCACAGAAGAAAAGCCTTGGACAAAAAAAAACAACAGGTGCAAACCTGAACAAAGGAGAACGAGGAGAGTTGTTGAATCAAGATGTCTCAGATTCAAGCAACCTTGAGAAAGATGAATTGGAGGAGGAGGAAGATGAAAATGATGATGGAGGTGAGGATGAGAAGTATGAAGAAGAAGAGGAAGATGAAAAGAAGGAAGAAGATCTGGAAGACGAAGAAGCTCAATCTAGTGACATAATGAAAGAGGAGCAGAGAGGTAAAATAGAACCTAAGTCAGAAATTAATCAGAAATTGGGGTATCTTAGTAATGTTAAGAATGAAGGGGGTGCTGATTGTGGAGCTGGAAATGACTCCAGTAATAATCAGAAAATATGTAAAAAACTTGATGAAAATATGGAGGAATCTGTTGATACTCCTGTGTCTTTTATAGCTGGATGTTATGAAAAGTTGCAAGAAAATACAACAGCCACATCTCCAAAGAGAATGAATAATGAAGTATCTTACAAGTTAGTACCAAAACAAGCTGTCCTTCAAAATCCAAATAATTTACGAGATAAACAAGAAAGCTGCAGAAAGAAAGGCACAATTCAGGAGATGTTTCAAAGAAATAAAGATTCTTGTCTGGCTAACCCTGAAAGGACAGCCATGAAAAAACCACTGCCTCAGCCTCTCTCAAATAGTGGTGATCTTCAGGAGGAGAATTTAAGTGTCAGTGATGGCTTCAAAAGTAATAGTAGTTCTTGGTCAGCACCAGAAAACCTAAAGCTTGAAAATGAAAGACCAGACTCTGTCCTGGATGATGAAGATGCTGAAGAAGAGCAGCGTAAACAAGTAGATAACAAATTCCATGAAGCGCTGAAACAAGGAAGTGAAAACCTGTGCCTAAATAGATGTGAAGAACAGCCAAGGGCAGCATTTACCTCAAGCACAAAAGTAAGTGTACTGGGATGAGTCAATGGCAAGAGTTTATTAAGGGCAATACAGGTAAGCAACGGTATTCCTGTTAATACTTCACCACGTATACATACTTCAGTCATCCAGTTTTAATACTAAAAATATCTTACTCATAGCCAAAGACATTTCTTATGCATAAGAATAGTATCAGACATCATTTTCAATATTTTTAATATGTAATTACAAGGACAAAGATGGAAAACTTCATTTTTTCTGGAAACTGTGGTCCTGAGTAATATAAAAGAAGCTGGAATTAGGGTGCCACAAGGAAGTGCTTCAGGGCTTTGCCCAACTAGGGAGGAAGTTTACAGCACGAGGCATTGCTGTTAAATCATACAGATTCCTGTTGAAAAATTGAAGGCCTTTAGAAACTTTGTTGAACTTTGCTTCATTTTAGTCTTACTCACAAAAAGTGTTTTGATCAATCTCTTTTAGGAAGAAAAGCCAAAACGGGAGAAGGAAGACACTGGTGAAGAGCTGCACAGTGCAGTTTTTATGGATGTGAAAAACTCTGTTTGTAGTAATACCCATCAAGTCCAAGATGCTGCTAATGAGAGAAGTGAGTTAATTAAATATTGATCCTGATTATTCCTCTGTAATTGCTCCGTTAATGAAGTAAAGTGGTCATTATCCTCAAAGATGATAAATGCTGCTGCTGCCTGTGAACCCCAGCCAGCAGTTGTAGAGGTTTGAAGAGGTGCTTCACCTTGTTCAGTTTTAAGATGTAGAAGGTCTCTCCAGTGCTGCTCCTCTGTGTGTGAGAGAACGACCAGCTCAGTTTGGGTGCTCTGGCACTCCTCTCAGGGTCTCAGAGCAGGAGAAGATACTGTTTCTATTGTCTGTCTCCAGAGCATAGCTTGCTGCAGTAGATGTTTTTAGAGCATGTGTAGCTATCTGTTGGTCAGATGCTGCACAGAGGATCTGCCAGAAGCACTCACAGTACATGCTCTTCTGTCTTTGCACATTTTCTGACAAACTGTAAGTAGTCGGCTTACAGGCTGGAATTAACAGTTACAGTTTTCCAGAGTGGACACCATTGCTACTCTCTGCCTCTTTCCTGCAAATGTTCCATGCATTTCTGTATGAATGAATCCTGAGTGTATTTAACATAATGGAGTAGCTTAAAACGGAGAAATGAAGGTGGTCTGTTCTGGCCAGGAGTTTGGTGATGAGACTCAGCATTATGCTCTGCTGGCAGAGAAGAGACCAGACTGTTAATTACTAAGATGAAAAATGCTTGCAGTTGTGTGGGGTAAGTGTTGGAACTGTGAGCTCCTACTCCATTTTTAAATGGCAGTCCTTAAGTGTCTACCTGCTTGGAAGATGCAGGGTAATGAATGATAGGGGAGTTCTTGCTTGATAGCACTCAACAAGAAGCTGTGTGTGTTGGCAGCTTCCTCTTAGTGTGACAGTGTTTTGCGTCATGCTTTTCAGGTATGTCTGTACACAGGGAAGTGATCATAAATGCCAAATGCTGGAGGTAGGCTAGAGGGAAGATGACTCAAGCTCTGTGTATGCTGAGACTGCAGCATGCTGGAGTGTTTTCCTGAACATTATCCAAATGTGAGGAATACAGCCTTATCACCTGTCATCCTCAGGCATCTTTTGTTGGAAAAGAGATAAGAGAAGTAGAGGAACACTGTGATGTGACTGGGTGTGAAGATACCCTCGAATATAACTTGTTTCTTGGTTTGTCCTCTGCTGTAGGGCTGTTACTCTTCTTTCAGATCCTGGGTTTGACTGATGGGTGATAAAAGTGGAGTGCAGTAAACTCTTAATGTCTCTGTTTGTCCATCCTTTGTAGGTGCCCTGCCAGCAGTAGGAGCAGAGCAAAAGGAAGAGTCTGAGTCTCCCTGGGATTCTGAGGTACTTCCTGTGAAACGTGTATCACCCCAGTGTAGGGGAGTCAGATGAGAACTACTTGAGAGCTTCCCTTTGAATTGAGCCCTGCCCTGATGAGGCTTATTTACCTCGTGTTGCTGCTGCTCTGTGTCTGTAACTGCAGGTCCTTGAAATACTTACACTATAGATTCTCTGTTCACTTAGTGGTGGGGCAGAGTTAGGTCATACTGCTCACATGGGCTTCCTAGCTACTGGCTTTGGAGTTGGTTTTCTAGCATGATGTTGATACAGCATGGTTTACTGCACATGAAAACTTGTTAGCTTCTCAAGGGAGCTTGTGTGAGGATTGTTTTTCTCACTGTACAGCTCTATTCTGCTGATGCAGTTGGAGTTAAATGGTCATCCCGAGGGTGAGCAGCCTAGACATTTAGATTTTTCTGTATAGAAGCTCTATCTCTTGTAGATACACTTAATCAATTTTTCAAAATAGTGTTCAACAAATACCAAGCGTGCTGGCTGTTTTTATCCATTCTGTCTGAGATAATTAACAAGACAAAAGTGAGCAGGGTCCGTAGCTAACTCTCCTCTAGCTTTTTATTTTTTTTTATTTGGTGAGGAAAAACAAACTCATCCCCTACTCCTCTCTTAAAAATACAAGACTGCGATTTTCAAGGTAGCCTTAATCTCTGTTAGCTTTGCCTTATTAGCCTTTAATAGCCTTTAATCAACACAAATCACACTTGTTTTCTTTTTGCTATGTAGTGATTGGTGCATTCACTCACCACTGTGGGGTACAAGCCCTACAAACATAACCTAACATAACATAATGTTCGTTACCAACATCTTGATTTCCCATGTTAATTTCTTCTGTAGCTGTCTGGTTTGCCAGGCGTTATCAACGTGACAGAATAGTTCAGATGAGACTTGAGGATATTTTTTCCTTTTTATTAGAGATACAAAAACCTTTGATACACTTAATTAAAGAAAAAAAAAAAGTTTGTACCAGTTCTCATGCATGTGTTTTACATTGTACAGTCGGATTCCGGATGTCTGAGAGAAGTGGCACCTGGTGTGTTGCTCCCAGCTGCAGATGAATATGGAGCATGCTTGCAGAATATTTCAGGGGAGCACAACAATGGTAACTTTCTCATAGATTGGATTTGTCTGTGTTTGTAGACAAGTGAACTTTTTCTAGTGCTTTCCATAGGAGCCCTGTTGTGCTCTGGGTGTGTGCTGCAGCAATGAAGAATTGCTGGGCTCTTGTTAATTAACACCAGCTAACACTGCACTTGCTGGCCTGGAAGTTCTTGTGTGTGTTATGTGTGTTTTCTGGACATGTATGTATTTTTTTGCTTTAAATTGTTGCTTAATGCAGTAAGAGTGATGTCTGATTGAGCTTAAACGTGAAGATAAATTCAGGTTTCGTTGCTGAGCAGCTTGTGGCATTTGCCTTATGATCATCCTGATTGAGTATGAGAGAGCAGGAAAGTTTTGTTATCGGAATAAAACTTGTCTCTTTTTAAAAACAATTTGGCAGTCCAGCTTATAATATGGGTACAATGCCATAGCTGAAAAGGCTAATCCAATTTTAGTGTAGTAGGCTGGACCCAGATCTTTGCAAACTTCTGGGAGCTCTAAATCAACTTATTAATTGGCATGAAAGTCTGCTTCATATGATTCTGCTAAGTTTGAAATCAATATGGAAAGGGGGAAGAGGCGATTGTGGTAATCTTTCTGCAGCACATCTGTGTTAGTTGACCACCAAGTGTACTAAAATCAAATCTTGATGGTTTTTTATTAATATTTTTAATGTGAAAATTATTCTGTGGAACCATTCTTAGAAACATTTTACATACTTGTTTCATGAGAGGACTTGTAAGCTCTAAGATGACTGCAGCAGCGGATTCACAAAACACTTGGCCAGTAGGTTGTGTGAGTTTGGAAATAAAGTTGGACAGAAAACTTCAAAAATATTTGGAGTAATGCACATTGTTGTGCATTACAACCAAATAACATTTGTTTCATGGAAGCTAAAGCAGTGATCTCTTGGAAACCAGCTTGGTTTTACCTCATTCAGTGACACGTGTATGAGGTTTCTGTGTCTGTAGCCTTGCTCTCCGTGAGCTGTTAACAAGAAAGCATCCTCAATATAAAGCACTGGTCTAGGAACAGTCATAGTGCTGCTGGATTGTTCATTAAAAAGCCAAAGCTGTCTGCTCTAATTAATCCCTTTAGAAAGCAGAATTCAGCTTCCTAAAAGAACAAAATCTTTTTATCTGGTTCTGTTAACGGACATGACTGAATGCTTCTCGTGAGTTGTTCTCATTCTGTGGTTTAATTTTTATATATAAAAGGTACATGATGGGAATTACTCTGCACTTGTTGTATACTACTACGAGTTCTATGTGATAATTGAATACTAGCTATTTGCATTCTCAATGAAGTAATGCTTGCAGCCAACAATTACAGAACCTACTGTACAAAGATGTCTTCAGTTAAATAAAATGGCGCTTCCATTTTTTCACCTCCAGGCTTTTCAGAGAAACACAGTAATTTGCGGGTAAGTGATTTTCATTTCAGACTACTTGTTCTGTCCATTAAAGAATCTGTTGTTACATCGAATTGGGTTCGTTTGTTCACCGTATTGTCTTTCATAGTTGAAGGCTTCCCCAACAATTCTAGAGATAATTGAAGAATCTTCAAAAAAAGAAAGGCGGAAATCAGGTAATGGTGACTTTGATATTGGGAGTTTAGCTTTGGAATCTTTCTGGATAAGCATATTTAAGCATTTGACTTGCTTGTTTTGCAGATCTACTGGAGGAATTTAGTTTAGGAGATGTAGACGATATTGAAGGTATTTGTAACCGTTTTTTCTGTGTCGTGTTCTTTGGGGGCAGACACGTTGTACTTGTAAATTCTTACTTATTAAATTAATGTTTGCTAGCAAGATGTTATTTCAGCTGAAGATTTAATGAAGTATGCCTCTATCTGTGTGCCTTTTACCCTCTAATCCACCATTCAATGTTTGTAAAAAACCTTCTTCAGTATATGCTTCCTCCGGCATACCTGCTGTCATCACCGCTTGTCAGCCCATCCTCAGATTTACTTTCCTCCCCATTTTCAAGCATACCAGTCTCTAGAGGAGTGATAGGGAGTGTGTCCTACGTGTGATTCCAGGGTAGGGATCTGCAAACTAAGCTGTCCAGGAGCTACAGCTGCACTTAGCAAGAGCGATTATTTACCTGGCTTTTCTCTGCCTCTTTGGCAGTTGTTTTAACATGTGTGTTACATATGTTCTCCTGAAGCCTTCCTCTCATGTTTTGCTGAAACTGACCACTAAGTTTAGAGCTAGGGGAAGGAAGTGGAAAAGAGAGTTTAACTGGGAGGAAGTGAGTGAAACCATGTTGTCTGGAATTGGTTGGGAAATTAGGATAAAAGTGAAGCAGCTCTTCAAATATGGTGGATAGTGATTTAGCAACCTCATTTACCCATGATCATGGTGATCTTTTCCAACCTTTCTGATTCTGTGATCCTGTGAGTTTTAGTTTTGTCTGTTTTACACAGTAGTGTGAAATCTTGTCCAATAATGGTCCAGGATATTATAACACTGCCAAGTTAGGTGGGAAAAGCAGTCTTTTCATAGCTCATTTTCTGTCAGCATTTCATATTTTCTGTTTATCCTTCCTTGTGTCTCTTTTTTTCTTTTCTTTTTTTTTTCATCCATGTGTTATCTTGAAGTTTAGGTATTAAGTACATGTGGAAGTTCCTTTTAAACTTTTATATTTGGGTTTGGGTTTCAGCAAGCTGTATTTCATACAGAAAACAGTGTGTTATGATTCCTGTGGCACACACATTTCTCGCTCTGGAAGGGTTAAATGTGACCCATCTTGGCACAAAACATGGAGCAGTGTAAATAACTAGAGGAATCTAGCCAGTTTCTGTGTGGCACACAGTATGTCATGTATATATAATTTTATTTCTACATAAACATAAGCCATTTGTGTTTTTTAAAGGTCCATTTGTGACCGTTTGTACTGATTTTCATCACATTTCCCATAGGCATGGAAAGGAAAGTGCCTTGAGAGAAAGCAGTTCACACAGATGCATCTTAAAACGGCATTATAGTAATATGATCTTCAAATCAAACATTTGAGAGGACACGTTTATGTTATTTTCTCACAAATATGGTGATTCAGGGTGTTCTCTAGGTATAAGTAAGTTGTACTAAGTCATGTTCATTACAAAAATGTGATTTCTTCTCTGCAGGTGAGTGCTCAGATTCTGTCTTTCATGCACCATCATCAGCTGAAGAAGAGATTGTCAAGGATGCCATTGAAAACTGTGGGCAGCAGGTATGTGAAACCAGATATTATGAGTTATAGTCTGAATTAGTAAACTGTGTTATGCATGAAGGTAAAAGAAAGCTTAACAGTCAGTAAATGGTTCTGAAAAGAGAGTCTTGTAGGTGAGTTTTTTATCATCTGAAGTTAGATACTATCTTCTTGCAGTTGTATAAAATGCTTGCTGCTGTGATGGATACTTGACATTGTCCTGATATTTAAGCAAACCAGCTGGGAACATACTGACCACTGTTTTTCTTTGTGTGCAGTGCTGAGAAACGGTGCAGTCGTGATTTTTGTTTTCCTATCCAAAATATGTATTCAATTGGGAGCAATATTTTTTCTACCATCTGATTGTTTCTTTGATAAAACATGCCAGATTTTCCTCTTTGTAAGAGAAAGATCAAGCAAAAACCTGAAATACTGAAAATCTGTCAGTGCTTTCATTGCTTCTGCACAATGTACCCTTGTCTGATCAAGTTAAAAAGTGTTTGAAAATGATTTTTGGAGGCCATTGTAGAGGAATATAAAGTAGGCATTCTGTTTGTATCAAGCATACAGGACAGGACTGGGTAGGGATCTCCAGTGAGTGTCTAGAGTCTTCTGTAATACCTCAAGGGACAGTGGAGCAAGTATTTTCCACCACACAGCCAGGCACCGTAGAAGAGGGATGTGATTAATTTCAACAGGTAGAGAACAGAACTTAAGTGCTGGAAGAAGGTAGTAGATGTGCAAAAAGAGTGGAGCTTGGGAGCAGAGTGGCTGATACAAATGGTGACTGACTGAGATGCTCCTCTCCGTTGTGAAAGATTTTTGCAGAGTTGAGATGTGGAAGGAGAAAAGGGCCTTTATAACCAGAGTGAGAAGATCAATGGTCTTGGCCCCTTGGGACTGCAAGGCTGCAGGCCTAATTCAGAAGGGAACACAAACCAAGGAGCATGTTGCAGGGACTGTGACACGTGATGTGAGCAGTCAGCACCATCGAGGAATAGAGTGTGAAGTCAGAGATACGAGGAGACTGCAGAGAGGAGGCGGTCAGTGGGTTTGAGGCATGATACAGCTTTGATAGATGTTTTTGGTTCTTGATTTTTGTGCTGAGGGCAGAGGCGAACAGGTAGTTGGTTCCTTCCTATTTTTCTTGGAAGCTTGGAATGGAATTTAATAATTCTGACTCTGGGGAGCACAGATGATTGTAATGTAGCCAGTTCTCCTTGTGGTGGGTAATAAAAAGCTTGTTAATCACTCACACTGTGTTAACACAGCTAGCAGGGAGTTGTAGAGTGCCAGACAGCAGAAAGTGATGGAGGATGGGAAAATTAAGGCAGTTGTGTTCTACATTGTTGTTGATTGTTTTGTTGGTTTCTGTTTGGTCTTTTTTTTTGTTTTGTTTTCTTAAGTAGAGTACTAAAACATAAACTCCTTTTAGCCTGCCTGCTCTCTATAACTGGTAAAAGCAATCCTCGTGTTCAGAGAAATCTTCATGAAGAAAAACCATTGTTTCTAAACTAGATCCTTCTATTTCCTTCTTAAAAAAATAAATAAAGAAGGTGGTGTTTTTATTTTTGTTGTGTGATAGGATAAGTCTGCAACATAAATCACTTGGCTTAACCATAATTTCCTTTTTCTTGGTAATTTGTCTGTCTCTACCTGCCTACTTAAGGATAAATGTATTTTAGAAACTTCCAACTTTGTCCAGACTGACAAAGCAGAAATTTCTCATCAGGATGCCCTAGCAGAAAACGAGGAATCCCACAGTGCTGACAAGCAGTTAAGTCTAAAACCGTGGGAAGAAAGATACGAAAGAATGTGGGTTGAAAATGAGAAAAGGGAATTGAAAACAAATTTTAAAAACATTACAGCAGAGCTGAAGCAGCTGTTTGGTGAAATTGATGAACCTGAGAAAACTACGTCCCTTGTGGCAGAAGTGTCAGAAGATGACTTCAATGAAGAATTGGAGAGTTTTCGTGTTTCATCTTGTGTGACAGAATCAAGTAATAAGTTAGAAAGTAAAGGTGAATTTGGAGATGTGAAACTTAATGTAGACCTAAAAGAACCTGAAATGGAAATTGTAATTTCAAGTTGTGATGTCCTTCCTGATCACAGTAATTTAAATGCAAACATGGAAAATATCCGGAGTGCAGATGAAGAAGACTGTGCTAAGTACACAGATAATACAGAAGTACCTCTAGCAAAAGAAGAGGAAATGGAAAAGAATGAGAGTGGGATTAGTAGGAATGTAGAGGGAAGTCCTGAATATTCCCTGAGAGATTGTTTAAAAACAAATATTTTGGGTGACATTTCCAATATTCTTCCTAAAATAAGACCAATTTCCACAAATGATGAAAGTACACTTGGTTTTACAAGAGAGAAGAAATTTGGCAAGGATATCTGTCTTAGTGACAGTGTTTCCAGAGACTGCCTTATTGAAATCAAGGAAATGGGAGAAATGGAAATAGAAAATCTTTTTTCACATGCTCAGCAACTGAGTGGCATGCTGCAAAGGAATCTGGATGAAGAACTAAAACAAGATGTGGAAAGATTTAAGAGTAAGGTAGGAATGCTGCAAATGGTATTCCTGGCTTTGGAGAAAGAGAAGGTACAGCTACAGAAAGAGGTAGAAGTGCACCTGCTGCTCCTTATTCCTCAGTCTTTCTCCGTATCAATGGTCCTGTTCATGTTAGCTATTGATCATTAAAAGAAAATGCTTTGTGCAATTTTTTTTCTGTTTGAGGGAAGTATGTAACTCATAAATAAGGAGAGCAGTGGAGAATTGTAGTTTTCTCAAAACCTAATTACGTTGCGGGGAAAACAAAATGTATTATTGCTTCAGTTTAACAGTAGGTGGCAGTCAGTTCCAGTGTGATCACCTCATTGCCATGAGAAGAAATGCATACAAGTACGTCAATTTTGATTCTCAGTCAAGGAATGAAAATAGCTTCTGAACAGGGTCTTGCCTAATCTCTTTGTTTGCTGTGATTTGTGCATGGTGTGCCTTCATTGCCTTTCACTAAAACTCCTGATTGCTGTGAAACTTTCTGCTTGTGAGTTTGGGGCTTCTTTTTCCTCGTCATTAAGGAAGCACTCCATCATACATCCACTCATGTTTTGTGTTTCTACAACTAATGGTGTGTAGTCCATCTAATTGCTTAACCATCAGTCATGACTTACTGTTTCTTTCTAAGGGCTGTGTTTTTTGTGGTACTTTAAATCATGAGTGAAATCAGAGTATTTTCAATGACTTCATACATTTTGTGGAGTAATTTTTTGTGACAATTCTTTTTTTATTTTTCATTACTTCAGAAGTCAGCGTTAGATTCTTTGGTCTTGCATACAGTTTTTATTGCCTTTAGGAACAGAAAAATATATGAAGCTTAATTTTCTCTTCATAGGTTGAGAAGGAAGAAAGGAAGCAGAAACATTTCAAAATGCAAACAGCGGAGCAACAAGAAGATCTTGATAAATTAAGTACACCAGGAGGTGATATTACCAGTCAACCAGGGAAAGAAAAGCTCACTCTGAGGAAGAATGAAGAAAAAACTGAGAGTGAAAAAATGATAGAAGAAGAAACACAAACAAAGAATTCTTCATCTGATGTGAGATCAAAATTAACAGAAACACCACTAAAAAGGTAAACTAAAATCTGTAATTTTTATTTGTAATATTTAGGGGTTTTAGCTTCAGGGTTTTTCTGGTCTTGTATTTGAAGCACTTCCCTCAGTGTTGAAAGCCATGCTGAGTTGTGCCATGCTTCTCAAGCTTTTTAAAAATAGATTTTTTCTAAGAACTAAGTGCACATTTGTTTCACTGGAGGAGATAGAGATCTTGTGAATTTCTTCCTTAAAACGGACACTAATCGGGTCTTCAGAATCTTAGCTGGAGATTGAGAAGTTATTTTCCTAATAAAGAACCACTCAGAACAGAAAAGCAGAAACTTAATTTACTTTCTCCCTTTTTTTATGAGATAATTAGTGTTCCTCATGCAGTTGTTTTCATTAAACTCAGATCCCCTTTATCAGGAAGAAGGAAAAGATACTATTACCAAACAGGTCTAAAACATTTGAAGAAGACACAGATGCTTTGGCATAACACTAGGCAGGGTTTTTTTATCTGCATCTTCTTCAGGAGAATCTGTGCTCTATGTACATCCCCTGACTGGGACAGAGAGGTGTTACAGCTTGAATGTTTTCCAAGATCTTGAGAATCAAGCCTGTGTTTTATCGCAGACATCTTTAGTCTTGTTTTTGTTTTGTTTTTATTTTCTAGAGTGTTTCTTATTTTATATAATGTACTAAGTTGGTGATTTTTTTTTCTTTCTGTTCAATACTGTAGATCTGTTCTGAATGCAAAAAGTGCGAAGAAAAATGAGAATAAAAGGCAGTCTTCAAAGAAAAAGGCCAAGCAGAAGATTCAAGTAATGGACAATAGCACTTTCAGTGAAACATCTCAAGATGAAGAAAGGTACTAAATATAAGGAGTATTATAAATAATTTAATAATTACAAAAATTGGCCTGAAAACTAAAGGGAAGATTTATAAACTGAATGCATACAGTGATTGTTCCAAGCCAGAGAAGACCTGGGGGTACAGGTGGTTGGCAAGCTGGATGTGAGCCATGTGGAGAAAACAAGGGACAGCGGGTACAGGCTGCACTGGGAGAAGTATCATCCTGGTATCAAAGATGTTTTTGAAGGAGGAGAACAGTCAATACCTGGAACAGTCTTCCCAGTGACATGATAGAATTTCCTGTGATTGGAGATCTTCAGGACACAGTTGGACAGGGTGCAGGATAATCTCCTTTAGGCTCCCTTTTCCCACATGGACCTAATGATCCCTTAAGGTCCCATTCAACTTGAACTATTCTATAATTCCTAATACCACGCAGAAAACATAGCCATTCAGTGCACATAAAAAGGTGTTTTTGTTGTTTCTTTTTTTTGCCTTCAACTACATGACTACATGTAACAAAGTTTTGTTATTAAACTGTAGTTTAATTTGCTTCTCAAATTAAGTTTTCAGAGCAATTTCAGTTATTGTTTGTAATGCAGTATAAGCATTCCAGTACTGAAGTGTATTTCTGTTTTCCAGACCTGCAACAAAAACAAGGAGAGAAAAGAAAAAGGTACTGTAAAATTAGGTTTTTATCAGCTTTTAATCACTTAAATGGTAACAGCTTTTACATCAAGTTCAAGATGCAAAGATTTCTGCTAGTATGCAACTTTGTACTATTTTAGCCAAATCTGTGAGTGAGAGAATGAATTGTTCTTGTATTTATAATGATCTGTAATAATATAGTGTTGTTACTTACCACACTGTATTGTCTGTAGGTCAGCATACAGATGGATGTTACTGATGACCTTGATTTAACACAGTCCTCTGATACAACGACAGGGGATGCTGAGTTGACAACTTCCACCTACAAAAAAGCGATGTTGCTGCTAGAACAGCTTAGTACAGATCAAACAGGTAAGTTTCTAAATCACTTTGTTTTCTGTTACAAGTTCCTCTCTTAAAACTCTTCATTACCTTCTCTAACTTCACAGTTCTTCAGTTTTCTATTTTGATCTAGTATTTATGATCAAAAATGACACATCCGCATACCCTGCTCCCGAGAATGTACAGACTCCTTCTGCACTGAATGCAGAATTCATCTCACTTAACCTGAGATGTCCATCTGTGTTGTCTCCCGGCTATGTCTCTAGTCAGAATTGAAAAAGCAGGTTCTTCTAAGGTACAGACCAGCTTGTTCAAATTTTGTAATCAAAAGTTAGCAAAAACAGTATTTTTTCCTGTTTGTGCCCCTTAGTAAGTCATGACAAATTGCTCCCCAAAATAATGGCTCTGACAAAAAATATATATATAATCAAATGTTGTAATATGCTTGCATATATACACATAGCTTGATATAAATATAAGTAGCACTGATTTTCTTAATCTTTTCTAATAATTCAGTAGGCAAATGTGGGTTACCTGCACTCTCACTTCTATTCTTCAGCAGGACAGGAGGTGAAAATAGAATAAAAAAGTTCCAAGGACTGAGATAAAGGCAGGGCCATCACTAATCATTGTCATGGGCAAAACAGGCTCCACTTGGGGAAAATTAATTTCATTGTTTTCCAATTAAATTTGGTAGTGGGAAAGATAAAAATAAGTAAATGAAACATCTTCCACCCACCACTTTCTCACGCTCAGTTTTGCTTCACTCTCAATTCCTGCGCAGTGCAAGGAGGATGGTGGCTTTCCGGTCCATACCTGGTAGTTCCTCTCTGCTTCTTCAACCTCTTCATACTTTTTCCCTGCTCTAGTATGGGTCCCTCTACAGGTTGTAGTGCGGGCTGCAGGAAAACACCTGCTGCATTATGGTCCTCTCCACAGGTTGATTAGGAATCTGCTTCCACACCTGGAATGCTTCCTCCTTCCTCTATCTTCTTCATCTCACCTTTACGTTTCCACTGCTATTATTTACACTTCTTTTCCTCCTTCTCTGCCTATGTGGTATTTTTTGCCCTTTCCAAAATATGCTTTCTTGAAGGTACCATGAGTTTGGCTGATAGGCTGAACTGTGTCCTGGAGTGGGTCTGTTGGACTCATCTGTATTTGGCACAGTCTTCTGTGTCTGTCTTATAGAGACTTCCTGATGACTAAAACCTCGCCACCTAGCCCCAGTACAGCAGTGAATTAAATAGATTGTACGTGCAATCTCGTGTATTTTTTTCTCCATATAGGTTCTGCTATTTCGCTGAAAATTCAAAACCTACTTCTTGAATATGAACAGATAATAGATCATGAAAAGAAACGCTATACAGCTCTCTGGAGAAAAGTCTGGAAATTGGAAAATGAAAAAGAAGAGTCGCAATTAATAGCAGAAGAGACTAAAGATTTGAAATCCATATTGGCTCACCAAGAAGTTGAATTCAAAAATGATATCCAAAGCCTTAAGTATGTAATCCTGTATTTGATCATGTGTGTTATCCTGCTCACCTTTTGGAAGATGCTGATGGTCCAGCCAATATCATGCCATGTCCCTTAGTGCTACATCCATGTATCTCTGCAGTACCTCCAGGGATGGGGACGTACAAGCATGTTTAAGAGTTGTACTTCACAGATTTTGTCTTTGTACCTTCCATTTTTATATAAAATTAGGAACTGTGGCAACTCCACAGGCTGCCAATTGAAGCAGTTTAGTGGGTGTGTTTGATTGAAGGTCAAATCTGAGATCATTCCCTTGTTCTCATCTGCTAGATGCAGATGGTTTTTAATCGCTGCTTACGCTATTTCAGGGGAGTGGCCAGCAGGCATTATACAAAATACATCAAGAACAAATTCGAAGCCCTGCACATGGGATGGAGGAAACCCTTGTGAGGATACACAGTGAAATGCTCGGGTTTGTGAACTGCTTTGCTGAGAGGGCCCTGGGGGCTTTGGCAGAGATTAAGTGCCACAAAAGCCAGAATGATCTCACAGCTCAGCAGGCCAAGAGTATCCTGGGTTACATTAAGAAGAGCAGAGCATCAAGAAGCTGAGGGGAGTGATAGGTCTTGTTGGTCTGTGTTTGCTGCACTAAGTCCAACTTTTGAACTCTCCATACAAGAGATCATAATCAGCATGTGTGAGTGCAGTAGAGGCCTTCCAGGCTGATCACAGAGCACGGAGCACTTTTGTCTGTGAGAAGAAGCTGAGGGAAATGGACTTCAAGGAGATGTGTCAGAAGTCTCCCAGTACGTGGAAGGGGATTATGAGTAAGACAGAGGCATTTCTTAATTTGGCCTGGATTTGATTCTAAACGTTTTTCAAAATTCCCAAACTTCTGTAAATTTTTTTTCTATATGAAATCTCAAAACAGTATTAGTTATACATTTGTAAAAGCTGTACTTTTTGGGAAACTAAAGTAAATAATTATAAGCCTTTAAATACTAATGTTACAGCCAGTCTTTTGAGATATTTATAAGTGGTCGCTACTAATAAAGCAGATTCATTTTCCAGAATTAGTAAAGCAGATTTCTTGGGGCACCTCTTTATGTTCATGGTTGCTTTCTTATTTGTTGACAAAGGTGCTGGAAAAATATTCAAAACTACCAAATACAAACATACTTTCTTGTTTACTTACTATGGACACACAGTGAACAGTTTTACTCACATCAGTGTTTACTGCTGATTGTTTCAGTTATTAAAAAATCAAAGCCTTACATTCTCCAAGGCTTTTTTATCAGTTAGATTGAAAATCAAGTTGCTGATGTTCCTCCCACATGTAGATCCAACGACTTTTAGAACTGTGTTTTTCAATCATTCTGAGCTTAACGTTTCTAAATCTTATTTTGGAATACTGTCCTTACTCTTTAAAAATAAAAATAAAAAGGTTACTCTACACATGGTGAACAGCTGTTGTAGTCTTAGAGTAGGCTTGCTTAGAAGTTTTTGGATGTGTCTTAGGTAAATGATGTGCTGTTCTGTTGGCATTACTTGCAGTCTCTATGAATTCATACTATGTAGATGATGTTCACCACATTAAAGTATATTTTTGATACTAAAAGTTTATGGTATTTTGATCTGGTGAGACAATGAACTAATCTTGAGTAAAGTGTGCACCTGTAATGTGAAGTTTTGGGTCTTTTTTTAGGAATTATAGAAGTGTACATTCTTCATCTCTGCCTTCATAAACTGGAAAATACATGATGAATTTTATATGTCACTTAATGGCTTATTTGTCAGTCTTGTACAAGTCACAATGACATTGGATTTTAAAAGTTTAAAATTACAGCAAAAATACTTATTTGAAAAGATGTGTCATTTTTACAGTTTGTTTCTGCGAGTTCATAATGTGGCATATTTGCTTTTTTGTCAGTGCTTTAATTCCTCAAATATTCTCTTCTAAATCCCAGATTTTCTTTGAAACAAGAAGAGGAAAAGAGGCTTAAAGCTGAAGTGCAAAATGAAAAAACAAGAGAACAACTAAGGAAGAAAGAAGATCAATATTGTAGAGAGACAGAGGAGAAACAACAACTTGAATTGCGTGCAGGGAATTTAGAAGCAGAGTTATTATCACTGAGAAAACTCTTGAAACAGGTATATTAAACATTCAGCTTTTCTGTTTCTAATTGATGCTGTATTCTGGGATGTCCACTGAAAATGTACCTTGTTTGTGCAGCAGGCATTTGGTAATTATCTTGGTACATTTTGAGGACATATTACAAACATATTAAGAGCACATGAAAATGGTGATTAGGGATCTTCAGTGGCCACGCTGTTCTGGCAGGAGCAGTAAATAGTTAGCATCACCTCTTTCAGTTTGCCTGAATGTAATTGAAGCATGATTTGCATTAGTTTGCCTCCTGGTCTGTTTGTTCAGTTGGTCGGTACTCTTCTGGGTCTCACCTCATCAATAGTCTTCATAAATCTTGTACAGCTCAATTTGTACAGCAGTTCAGGTTGGATAAGACCTCCAAGATCGAGTCCAACAGCAACCAAACCATACCACCCTGACTGACAACCCACTGCTAAATCATGTCCCTGAGCACCACATCCAGATGGATTTTAAACACGTTCAGGGATGGTGACTCAGCCACCTCCCTGGGGAGCCGATTCCAGTGCTTCACAACCTGTTAACATCCAGTGCTTAAACATGTTTGTTTGCAAGCACGGAAGATTGATGTGCAGGTCATTCTATGTTTTATGATAAACAGCTCTTAGTAGAATTAATAGAATGTAAGAATGCAAAGAATGAAGTAGGAAGGTATTGCTCATTCGGATTTTGCTCAGGATTCACAAGTTTAATTATATTACTGTAGACTGAAGAAGAGCGTGATGAAACACAGAGACAGCTCTCTCAGGAAAAGAGTGCTAGAGCCCTACAAGAAGAAATTTTGAACAGCCAACTGCAGAGACAGAAGGATCTGGAAGAGGAGATGAGAAAGACTATGGGAAAAAATTCAGAGGTAAGCAGTTTCATTTCTAATGCGTGTGATTATATTTCACTGTGCTCATTCTAAAGTCATAAGAAAAATAACTCTTTGTGCCTGTTGGTGGATTTTCTACAGCTTATCAGTATAACCTGGTTTTGTTACTGCTTTCTTTAAAAAATTGTGGATAGCAGCATCAATCCCATATACACCTGAATTGCACATGGAAGTGGGAAGCCACTGGAAAATAAGATGCTGTTTACCCAGTTTCTTAAGCTGTCTGCTGTTCTTCATTGTGTAGTTGTTACCATCATTTTTAAGGTTTCTAGTTGTGAAGCATCCAGATATTTTGAGATTAACTAGGAAAGAAGTTGGTTGAGGCCGTTCATGATCCCATTGCTTGGGTTTTGAATTGATTATTATAGTATCACCACATTTTTGTTTCCTTTTTTTTTCATCACTTGGCTGTATGGATTATTTTTATCTCAACCCACAAGTTGTATTTTGTTTCCAGATCTCTCCCTCATCCCACTTAGTGGTGAGGAGTGAGCAAATGACTGTGTGGTGCCTAGCTGCCTGCCAGCTTAAACCACAATTTCCCAACTGACTATTTATTCGTGTCCTTTATCACTCAGGAATCTGACACTAATGACAGAGAAAAGGATCTGTTGTACAAAAATCAGTTACTGCAAGAAGAGATTGCTATGCTAAGACTAGAGTTTGATCAAGTAAAACGTAGGCACCAGGAGGATGAAGGGAAATATTTAGAGGAAAATGAGACTTTGAAAGAAAAAAATGAAGATCTTAAGAAGGAACTTAAACTGAATGAGGAAGCCTTAACACAGACAATATTTCAGTACAATGGACAGCTGAATTTACTCAAAACAGAATCTGCAGTGCTAACTTCCAAGCTTGAACAGACAAAAGAAAGCAAAGACAGACTGGAAATAGAGATTGAATCGTTCCGTTCCCGCTTGAACGCTGCTGTCCAGGACCTTGAACGTCATCAGTCATTGAAAAGCGATGTCGAACGAACATTTCAGAGAGAACGTGATGAGTGGCTTCGTTTACAAGACAAGCTCCATCATGAGCTCTGCGATATGCAAGAAGCCAACAAGGGCTTGACTCAGCAGCTGAGTAAAATGGAAAGCAAAGCTAATAGTCTGGAAAATGAGCATCACCAATTGAAACAGACACTTCAAGAAAAAACTCTGCTTCTAGAATTGACACAAAAAGAATTAAATCAAGCCCAGTGTCAGGCAAAGGAAAGCGATCATGCTCGGCAACTTGAGAAAGATCAAGTCAGCAAATTTATGATAAAGCAGGAATCTATGCAGGAGAGATTGGCTCAGTTACAAAGTGAAAATATTTTACTGCGTCAGCAGCTGGAAGATTTGCAGAACAGGGGGATTATGAAAGAAAAGGCTGTGAATGATGCCCAGGACAGATTTAATGATATTTTCAACAGACTCAGGGCTGATGCTGAAAAGCAAGTTTACCTCATGGAAGAGAGAAACAAGGAACTAAATACCAAGTGTACTGATTTAAGGGATCAAGTCTTTAAGTACGAGACTGACAAAGTAGAAAGAGAGGTAAGCTACACAACTAGAATAAATTAAAATGCTTCAATTCATAAAATGATTTTGTATTTCTGAAATGCATCAGGTATGTTATATGCATAGGACTGAATTATGTTGTTTTGTTCTGGTTCATTGTTTTTCTCTTGGAGTTAAGGAAGGCTTTGGTAAATGGTCACTGCTCAGATCTGAGCAGAAATTAGAGAGATATAGGGCTTGGTCAAGAAGATGATTCTTCAGAATTTTTTCATCCTTTTTCCTTAGTCCCCTGTAGAGTGCTGCTTTGATACACATATTGCACTGTCCGCACAAAAAAAATAGTATAAGAACTATCCAATATTCAGGCGCTGAGAGGTGAAGATGCAGATAAGTGAAGTGATGAGGGATGGATTTATAGTGTATTCATGCGGAAGAAAGAGAAGAAAAAATCACTTCTCTTTAAGATGATAGAGAATTGAAGTGTTTGTGTTATGCAGTTATTAATTTATGTATGTGTTTTAGGAGATCTGAGGCATGTGCCACTCCTCCAAGAAGTTGACTTCAGACACTGACCGAAGTCTCGTGTATTTTCTGATGTGTAGACTTATTTAAATGTGTTCATTCTTTATGATTCTGCAAAAATCCATTTAGCCAGACAGAAGAGAGACTAATTAGGAAATAAGTAAAGCTCTTTCTGAAAATTGATAGAGTTCATGAATATGAAATATGCTAGCGATCTGCATGGGAGCACAACTTGGTGTCTTGAATGTGCCGGAAACAAGTATTGCTCCCATATCTGCATGTAGATTACAGAAAATGTGAAAGACTGAAACATAGCAGGGATGGTAGGAGCAAGGAATTCCCTGTACCTTCTTCAGCAAAGGGGTTGGACTCAGATGATCTCTTGAAGTCCCTTCCAATGCCTGCGATTCTGTGATTCTGTGAACAGTTATTACAGCTATAGGTAATGGGAGAATACATTATGAATGTTCTTAGAAGTAAAGTATTTTCAATTCCAGGTAGGGTAATGATTAAGAAGTTGACCTAACCATTTTGGTTAATCTTTCTTTCCTTTTTAGAGAATAGGAAATGATTACATTCGGTTTTTAGACACCTTGATAATAAAGTTTGTGTCCCCTAATGAATTGAGTAGAGAGCTGAAATTACTCCTCCTTCTTCATAAATATTTGAAGTAAATACTTAAATGTGTCAGGTAGCCACCTTATTTTTGTTTATTTTTAAAGGTAACATAGGGAAATAACTCCAACAGAGTTGTCAGTTGTCTTAACTTGTGAATTGCTTAATATTCTTCCGCCTTCCTTTTGAAGTTCCTAGACATAGAATATATTAATCCACAGTGAACTCAGTAAGAAGGCTCTAAGAGGATGTGATTCAACATCTTCTTAAAGCTTCAGAGGAGCTTTCAGAAACACATATGGATTTAATTATGCCTGCATAGTGAAAGAAAAGCACAACAAATGGTCTAATATAAGGTCACACCTTTGATCATTGGAGTTACATCTGCAGTCAAACTCTTAACATTGCTGCAGATTTCTTTGTGTTTTCTTAGGGAATAAAAACACATGATGGCAGTGTGCTTGTGTGATAAAGGTTACTGTGTGTAAATGCCTGCTGGTGGCAGGCAAAATTTCCAACCTTTCAGTTCACTCTGAAGACTGAATTATATCATCTAGACAGTTTAAAGAAGTAAAGTGATATGTCGTGCATTTCCTCATGCTCATCTGTTTCTTTAGTGTATGGTCAGACAGCTGCAGCAGGAGCTTGCTGATGCTCTTAAAAAGCAGTCTATGTCAGAAGCGTCACTTGAAGTTACTACACGGTACCGCAGCGACCTTGAGGAAGACAAATTGCGCTTGCAAAAGGAATTGGACAGGGTTAAAAACAAGGTACAGAGCAACTGTAACTTATTCGTATAAATCTGAGGGTGTTTTTTCCCTGTTTCTGGTGAAGAAGAGAAAAATTATGTTCTGAGTGCGAGTAGCAGAGAGAACTAAGGAGGTTAGCACTGACACCCTGTCATAATTTATGAATAATCTTTGCCAGCTGGCCTCCTCCCTTTGTAATGCAAGAAAAGAGTTACTGAAATCATGAAAAAAACCAACTATTTTCTTTTGCAAGTAGGAGACAGTCTTCAGCCCAAAAGCTGAAGCTCGTCTTCAGGCTCCAGGATATTGCAGTAGTGTTCTTTCTTTTCCCTACTTGCTCCCTGCTCCTGGTGTCAAACACAGCTAAGAATTTGTTTGTGGGTGGGATGTTCCCACTATTTGAAGCAACATCTCACACAGCTGCTCTAAATTTACAAATTATTGCACTGTGTCTTACAAGGTTGGTTGTAAACACTGTCAGCAGGTCCTTAGAAATTAACATTTTCTATGGAACAGCAGGCAGGTAGCTACGAAGTGTCACGGGTCATAATGGTGTCACAGAAGATCCTTTGTACGGATGGTAGAGGCCAGTATAACAGATGATGGAATATCATCTGTTGTCGATTGTTTGCTAAGAGAAATGAAAGTTTGAATGAGTTGTAAATGATTACAGTACTTTGGGTAGGGGGTGTATGTAGATATGTGCAGTATTCAAATTCTGCAGCACCCTCTGAGTTCTCTGTAGTGAAACTAACCTGGCTGCTGCAGATTCTCAGTGTTACTTTACAGTTACAGGAGTCTGAAGAACAGCGTATTCAATCTGAGCATTGTGTTCATGACTTGAGGGCTGTCTTAGATAATAAGGAAAGAGAAGTATCAGCTTCTTCCCAGAAACTGCAAGACCTTCTGTTAGCAACTTCTGGAACTAATACTACTATAAAGCAACTGGAAGAACATGTGCAGCGGTAAGAAAATGACCTAGTGAAGCAAGGTTTTGCTTTCTGGGAGTCTGAAAACATCAGGATTGCCTTGTTGCATTGCCATGGTAGTACGTGATTTTGAAGGAAGCTCTTGCTTTAGATTGCATTCTTTCACATTGTTCTTTCATAATTTGAGCTATTGTGGAACTCTCTAATATGATCTGTATTTTTCTTTAAGACTTGAAATTGAAAATGCCAGACTGGAAGCCACAACCAAACAACAAACCAATAGAATTGAAGCTCTCCAGAAGGACCTGCAAGCCTCAGCCTCCGTAAGCCAGTCATAAAGTTGCTTTTTTTTTTTAGGGGTGGTGGGGAGCCTCTGAGCCTAGCTGGATATTTTTCATGGGAGTTATGTGATTTTGCTGGACAGCGCAGAGGAGCTGAGTCACCTGAGTTGTGCTGACTGTAGGGTACTCCGAAAATCCTGCTGGTCCATTCCCCAGCTTTCTGGTTTGGAGAGTTTTCCTGTAATAATATATCAAGTCCTACTTAACGCTGAGGTTTCAACACTAATGTGCTGGTTTAAATATTTTATTCTTTATACCAGTCATGCCATTACATGACAGACACGTATTGGAATGTGTATCTTGAAAGGAATTCTGCAGGTTTCTTTAGGGAAATTTCACGCGTGTTGGTTCCAAGAGCTTCATGCTAGAGGCCTGACTGACATCATCAAGCTGGGACAAAGATTTTGCTGTGTGGAATTGCTTTTCCATTGGCTGCTTGATGTGTATTTATTTTCATGAAACAGTAGAGACAAATCCCCGTGGAATTATTTTCTAAACTTGGTGGAAGGTTGGAATTTCCCCCTGTTCAGTGGCAGGTGATTAGCATAAATAAGGTGATGTCACCTGTGGTTTATATAGGCAAATTACTTTTGTATTCTAAGCAATGAACCGGGAGCCTTGTTATACCTGTGGTTGTTAATTAATGTTGAAGAGGTTCTGAAAATAACTATATGTAAAAGTTGAACTTTGTGCTGCTGACTCAAGAAGACAGAAGTGCTTACTCTTTCCCCCTTGGTTAAGACAGCATTGTTTTCAAATGTGTGGTGGAGGGGAGAAGCTCCTTTGCGTGTTCACTGTTAGAGTTAGAGTAGTATGGTTAGGTTGTGGTTGGACTTGATGATCTTGAAGGTCTTTTCCAACCTGAGCAATACTATGATTCTGTATTTGAAGTTTCTGTGTATTCTTCATAGTTTTGTCCCTGGAGCCAAATGGCAGAGGTGATAATTGCTAACAGTTTTATCATAGCGTCAGACTAAGGTATTTCTCGTGACTGATGGTGAGGGTAAATAATAAAAGAGTAAAGAGATGGAAAGATACTTGTAAAACTTTATTTTTGATGATGAAATGCAAATTTCAGTCAGAAAAACTTTCTTCTTTTGATACTTCCTTAGGTTCATAATCGCCTAGAGGACTTGATAACTGGCTTACAGGCAGCACAGACAGCTGCAGAAGAGTACCAACATCAGCAGGTACCCTAATGACTTCTGCAAATAAGTGGCTACTAGTTCATAATGCAGTTCACGTGCAGTGTTGTCTCTCTGGTTATGTTGGCATTCCCTTCACCGTTGTTGTTTCCACAGATGCAAAGGCAGAATATGCTGGCTATGACATCAAAAGAGTCACGCCTTATGTGGGAGGAAGAATTGAAGTCAAGAGCCTACCTTGGAGATCGTCTTGCTCAACTTGATAGGGAAAAGGCTGAGCTTTTGGAACAGGTGAGCCCAAAAAACAGATCATCTCTAACACCTAACCAATACCCGGGGTAATGCTGATATCTTCTTGAGTTCTCACATACTCAGCTTTTTGTATCCCTGCCACTCAGGCCCTGAGTACTTTTGTGATTTGGGAATTGTGAAGGAATTGAATAAAAGCCAACGGGATATATCTGTAAACGCTGGAGTTGTACTGTCAGGAAGACAGTGTGGTTTGATACCAGTAGAGCACACGGAGCAAGGCTGCAGTTCCTCAGTTCTTTATTTCGTTTCCTTCTGGTTTTCTGACCCCTTAATTTCTGGGCAGGGTTAAAACCCCTTATTTTCAGTGCAATTTTTGGAGGAACTGCTGCATGTTTTCAGTACAGCAGGAGCCTAAAACCCTTGCAGAATAAATAAGGTGCAAGTGCAAAGTACTGAACTAGTTGCCAGCTCTCCTCTGGTGTGTCTGAGAAAACACCATGTGGAACAAAACATGAATTAGTAAACACCCACAGACAAGATGTGGAGGTCATGACAATTCCAGAAGAGCTGACTCTTCCATAAGAGCCTGCTGGTCATGGAGATTCCATGAATGCTCTAGACTGTGAGGTGTTCTCCTGGGCTGTGGCTACCTATACAAGCTGACCTATTAGCAGAGGGACTGCAGAAGCTGTTCTCTTGCATCTTTTTCCAGCTTTCTGGGATGAAGCCCATTAAGAGGAGGGCATTTGCTTCAACGGGGGCATCTGTTAGTGTCCACAGTTATCAGCCTGTTTGTGTGGGATCTGAACTGATTAAATGTTCACAAGAATCGTGTGCCCCAGTGTTCTGTTGAACTTGGTGAAGGGACAGATGTGTGCTGTCTGAACTTGCAGCATGTACTGGCCTGTGCTGAGGCTCTCCATGAGCCAGCAGTGTGCTCCGGTGGCCAAGAAGGCCAATGGGATCCTGGGGTGCATTAAAAAGAGCGTGGCCAGCAGGTTGAGGGAGGTGATCTTCTTACTCTACTCTGCCCTGGTGTGGCCTCACCTGGAGTACTGTGTCCAGTTCTGGGCTTCTTGGTACAAAAAAGACAGCAATCACCTCAGAAGGGTCCAGCGGAGGGCTACAAAGATGATAAAGGGTGTGGAACACCTCCCTCGTGAGGAGAGGCTGAGAGACCTGGGTCTGTTCAGCCTTGAAAAGAGAAGACTCAGAGGGGATCTCATCCCTCTCTATAAATATCTAAGGAGCGGGAGGCAAAGGGACGAGGCTGGACTCAGCAGAGTGTGGTGATAGGACGAGGGGAAACGGCTACAAACTGAAGCGCAGGAAGTTCTGCACAAATGTGTGTGGGAACTTCTTCACAGTGCAGTGACGGAGCACCGGCACAGGCTGCACAGAGAGGTGGTGGAGTCTCCTTCTGTGGAGACGTTCCAGACCCACCTGGACGCCTACCTGTGCAACCTGGGCTAGGGAGCTGCTTTGGCAGGGGGTTGGACTCGATGATCTCTGGAGGTCCCTTCCAACCCCTACAGTTCTGTGATTCTGTGAGTGTGTCATGTTTTTTTTGTTTGTTTGTTTTTTGGTTTTTTTTTAAGTGTGAGAGTGAAAGAAAGAAAGTAAAGAAGCTGATAGAGTCAAAACAATCAATTGAAGCACGTCTTGACCAGGAAATGAGAAGAAACATTGAACTGCAGAAGGAATGTCACAGGTACGGTCCACTAGTACTTGAAAGAGAGCTTGTGTAAATTAGAAGTCGGGCTTTATGGAACTGAAATGTAAAAGAAGGTGTGCTTAGCTCTTTCTGATCAAATTCAGACCTCACATCAGTTCTTGCAAGGCAGTTCTGGTACATAAGCCTGTTGTTTTCTGGAGCTGCCAAAGGAACAGCAAATACAGGCTGCCCTGCCCTTCTCCTGGGAGGGAGGTCTTTTTTTCCTCTACTGAGGTGAAATTTGGACCTTCCAAGTGGCCTGTTGCATTCGAGTGCTGTGTTTTTTCAGTGACTGCTGGCCTGTTGAGCATGTTAACAATGAAGCAAGCCATCTCTGTGCTGTCCGTATGCAAGTGTGACAAATAGATTTGTAGTTCCTTTACTTCATTATTGACTGATTTGTTGTGCAGGTTGAAGAGGCTTCTGAACAGAGCTGTGAAGAAAATAAGGGTGCACGAAGCCAGAGAAAGAGAGTCCCAGCATAATTTCCAAGGAGAAATGAAGAACAGGCATTCTGAAATGGTGAATGAAGTTGACAGATTAAGAACAAAGGTGAGTTCTGGTTGTTTCTTTGGTGGTGGTGGGTTTTTTTATTGTTTGGATTGAGCTAATTTCTGGAGACTTGTAATATACTTTTCAGTAGGTATAGAAAAATTATTTTTCTGGGGGAGAAGGGGAAATTGGCTTCACAGTTGACCTTGGAAACTTCTGGAACTTCTCATATTTCCTAACATATTCTAGCAACCAGACAGCGGATTTGACCTAGAGAGAAAATACCCTCCTTTACCACTGCTGTGGAAGCTGCTTTCTGAAGCTCTGTTTACAAAACTTTCAAGAGCAATGGCAGGAGGAGCATTTGTTTCCTGTGCCCACTTAGCTCTGTACTGAAGCGCTTCCCTGAAGCACGATAGATATTCTTTCTGATATCTGCATTGAGTTTGATTTCCACTGAGCAGAAGAGCAGCCCTAGCACCTTTCAGCCTACTCCCACAAGTTAAATTCTGCTAGTTTAGTATTTGTATTTGGTATTTGTCTTCTACTTGCTGCAGAAGAACTGAGGAAGGCTGAAACTTGAGGAATCCTATTGGCAACAGTTTAAAAGCTGTTCTTTCTTTAAAAGATGAGCTTGACTTTCCTTTGGCTTTGATACCGAGTCAGCAGGTGACAGTTATAGTCTTGATGGTGTTCCCCTTTATGAGTTTTTAAAGAATAATTTCAGACCTCTCTGAGTTCATTTTATTACTGTCTGTAGGTTACTGAATTTTCTCAGCAGCTGGAGTTAGAGTCTAAAAAATGCATCCGGCTGGAAGCACAAAACCAGGATTTGAGAGAAGAGCTGTCTGCTCTGCATGAGAGCCATGAAAAACTGGAAAAGAGCAAATGCCAGCTGAAGGAAGAGGTGGTAAACCTCAGACATCATTTGGAGACTAATACGGTGAATCACAGACAAATAGAGCAGTACAAGAAAGAGATTGAAGAACGAGCTGGACAAGAAATCAGACAAAAACTACAAGAAATCAATTTGTTTTTGCAGGTAAATGAGTTTCTTGTGAATGCCTGTAGTTTTTATTATGCATCTTTTTTTTTTTTTTTCCATATTTTTATTTGATGCTTAGTGCTGTACTTGTGTCTTTCCTGTAGGGGAGAATGGAAAATTGTTGGGTGAACGTGCTTTTGTGTGTGTGCAGCGTGCCTGCAGGTTTCCAACACGATAGCATTCCTGTGACAGACTTCTGTTTTGCAGTTCTTAGAGGGTACTGCTGACTGGTGATCTTGATATTGCTGTTCATCATCATGTGAATATTGCAACCTAGAGATGGTTTGGCCATAGATCCAGGTCACTGTACAGGATAAAATGCTCAGGGAAGGAGTCACTGAAGTTACCACAGGGCAGGAAGAGTGGGGAGGGGGATTCTCATCATTTCTTTGTAGAATCCTTTTTGTGGGCCCTGTCCTACAGAGGTATCAGAGCAGCTTCTAAAAGACGGCTAAGTAACATTGCCAAGAGCAGATCTCTGTTTGGATTTAAACAGTTACATAATGTGTAGGTTCCAGGATTCTGCCTTGATTCCTGATGGTAGTAGGAGGTACAGTTGCCTCAACTGAGTAAAACTGGGTCCTGGAAATTGGTTATGTACAACCATGTTGGGGAAGATAGTTCACTTACTCTTTGCAGTGCTTGAAATTGCGTTATCTGCTTCAGACCCAGGCAGCCTCCCAGGACCATTTAGAACAAATCAGAGCCAGTCATCATGCCTCACTGAGAAACCAACTAAAGCACAGAATTAAATGTCTCGAATGTGAGTTGGACAGAATAAAAAACACTCAACAAGGCAGTGTTTTTCAAAAAGAATCCACGCAGGCAGAAGCGGAAAGATACAAAGAAAGGTATCTGGAAGAAATGAAAGTTAGGAAATGCCTAGCAAATAAGCTGGAAAGGTAAGTCCATGCTTTTTTGGAGTGGTAATGAAATGTGAATTAGTAGCAGTTAGCATGAAAAACCTCGTTCGGTTTCCTTGTAAAATCTCTTTTCTACATCTTGTCAGTGTTACAGACATAAACCTAAGATGACATCTTTATGAATGAGCCCTCTGAAACCTCTCCCTTTATTTTTGGAGCCGCTGTGATGTCATTTCAGTGTTCTAGCAGTAACACCACTAGCTGTGGCATCACTAGAGTGTGTTTGAAGTTGATAGTGTTTTAACAGGCTGCCTTTTGGCCCTTCTCATTTTGGACTCTTAATGCCTTCTGTTTTCTGAAGTTGAAGACCTGGAAAAAGTGACACTGCAAAAATATTACCAAAGATGATTCTTTATGTGTTTTTAATGTTTCAGGGCTAATGAGAAACTCGCAGAAGCCAACGCTAAGCTCCTTCAGGAGCGCCATAGAAGCAAATCTTTAATTGCAAGCAGCATTGTCAACGGAGGTCTGCCCACAAGTCCAGCTCTTTATTCGGCTGAACTGGGACATCTTGGCAACAATTTGTCACTGAACAGGAGTCTTAGCCTAGGAGGAAGCTTCCTAGACATAGCTGGGAACGCATTATCATCACGAAGCAAGGTTGATGCCTACATATCTAAGGTAAGCATTGTAAAATGCTCAGTGGTGAAGAGTTTTGGGCATCAAGATTGTACAAAATTCCAGGAGTGCTCAGACACCAGAAATACTGGCATCTAACTAATGAACTATATAATTATGCACATACAGAACTATATACATATAAGGTTTTCATGTTTTTTTTCTTTTAACAAGAGAAAATTTAATAAGCGATGCTGTGGCATCGGAAGTTCTCAGCTATTTATTAAGCTGATGTATAGTATGAAGATAAGTGTCTGACATACTTAAAATGGATAACTTGATGTCTTAGCTCTGCCTATCAGACATCCCTGGTCAAGCCACTTTTTCTTTCCTTGCTGATCTTCATTTTAATGCTTTCTTTTTGTATATTAATACTGACAAAGACATGCTTCAAAACTAGGATGGTATTATTGCTTTGCTTCTTACTATGCTACCAGGGGATGCACGCTGTGCCTAGGCAACATTGTTTTTTTGTGCTTCCTGCTGCAGGGTGAATAACCCAAAAGAATAGTATCTGCAGAAAATAACAGAGGTCGATGGTATATTTTGTATGATTTATCTGGATGGTATACAGACAACCAGTAAATAAAGAACAGCTCACCTGTTGCTGATGGTCAAGACACACCCAGGACTCCACACAGGGGAGGGATCTCCAACAAGAGACCCTTCCCCAGTGGTGGTCAGCCCTTAAATGGGGTCTGGGAGAGGTGGAGCCAGACTCCACCCCTTCTGGTCACACAGGTGCACTGCCTTCAACTGTGCTCCTGCAGCTGACTCAGTGCTCGCCTCGGGTGATCACTCAGTGGTTCAGGCCGTGATTCAACAGTTCCCATGCACCTGCTATGTATTGTTGTTACCTGAAGAAAGAGTGAGGTGCTCTTCAGGAAGTCTTCACAGCTTTTTAGTATTTTGCAGCAATTTACATATGATTGCAACACAGCAATACCTCTGAAGTACTCTACCAGTTGTGCTGCTTAGTGCTTGGCCTGTTCACCAGGCTACTTAGAAAGACAAGAGTTTATTTGACTCTCAGCCTTTTCTTTGCTCCAGTGTTAGCTTCAGTTAATACCTCAGATTTTTCCAGTAATCTGTTCCCTTCCATTGAAAAAAAACAAAAAACAACAAACAGCACCTTAGTATTGCCTTTAAATTCAAGCTGAGTGCTGCATTCTTGGCTGAAGGAGATTACTAGTACTCCTGACAGTAAAGCTCATAATGACAGGGAGTTAAGGAGCTTAAATTGCGTTGTGCCTCATGTAGTCATCTTGCACGTGGGTTTTTATTTAAAGCTCTCTGTGTGCATTTGGAGTTTTTCAAAGTAAGGGAGGTTATCTGAAGAAGAGTGTGTATGCATCTCCTGGGAGAAGGAAGCTTGTTTAGATTTTGACTTTGATGTGTGCAAAAGCTTTGAAATAGCTTCAAGGACAAGAAGTTGAAAATACTTCACACTGCCATCATTCAAATTGCTGGTATCGATTCCTCTGTCCATGCAGCTGTTAGAAAAAACAAACTGTGCTGATTACAAACAAAAGGAAGAAAGTGAGCACAGGAAACAGGTGAACTCAGCTAGCTGCAACCAGTGTGACTGCATGGATTTATGAAACCGGTTTTCCTACTGGTAGCATAAGAGGGAACACCTTCTTCTCATTGCATCTCTGTTTCTGTTCCCCTTTTGATTTTATTCTGTCTGTACTCAGCTTTTGTAGCAGTCTTACGAATTTCCTCTCTTTTGAGTTCTGCCTATTCCTCTTGTTCTTTCTCTTGGCACCGAGAGTCTAGCTCTGTCCTCTTTACACTCCTTTCCACAGTCAGATGGTTACACCCATAGGTGAAACCCCCTGAGCCTTCTCTTCCCCCGGCTGACCAGGCCTGGTGCTCTCAGCCCCTCTGCATAGGCCGCGTGCTCCAAGCACATAGCTGAATTTGCAAGTGACGTAAGCCTGGAAGCTGTATGCTGTCTGACTGTCACTTCTGTGTTACAGACCTGATGGAAAATAATGCAAGAGTCACAAATACCATCAAATGTAAACAACAGCATGTAGTGTTTGAACTGTGGCCCTTGAAAAGGTCTGATTTCTCCTTATGAAGACTGATTCTGAATCTCCTTATGAAGATTCAGAATAAATTACAGTAAATAACCAGCTCCTGGGGGGACAAGGGGTGAATGCTCTTTTCTAGTGATCCAGGCTAGTTTCTGTTACATAATAAAATCCACAGTACTTGCTTTGTAAGTGAGTTAACAAGAAAGTTAACAAAAGAATAATGTGTGTTTTATATGTGTTGAAGATAGACATTAACCATATCTACATTTTTATAAATCCACTATGCTTTCTTCCTGTATTTTTATGCCCTGTTACAGTCCAGCTGGTGAATTATGTATTGTTTTGTGTTGAAGTTAATGTTGCTCAGAAGCTACAGCCTCACTCACCAAGAGACTGTCTTTGTGAAAACTCAGACCCCAAACCAAGACGTCCCCATTTGGGATGACATTTTTGGTTTCTAATAGGCCATTTATGTGTGGGTTTTAAAATTGTTTTTGAAGTTTTATGATGCAAAAATGTAACTTGAAAGTTCAATTATGTGTTATCTATAATTCTAGATACGGAAAGAACTGGATGAAAAAATCACTGAAGAACTTGAACAAGGTAATGTAGTACTCTGTATCAGTGTTTTTAAGGAAGATGATCATGATGAATGTGGAAGCTGTTTTTTAGGAGCAGTGTTCTAGGGTCAGCATGGGGCTAAATTCATCACAGGTGTGAGCACGTGTTGTTTGTGGATTCTCTGAAGAGGAGAGTTGCGATCAGAGAATCAGTGTCCCAAGAGGGGACCAGTGACATGTGGTGTTCCTCAGGGATCTGTGCTGCCACTGGTGCTGTTTTAACATCTTTGTAAGCAACGTGGACAGTGGGACCGAGTGCCCCCTCAGCAAGTTTGCAGATGACACCAAGCTGAGTGGTGCAGTTGAGGTGCTAGAGGGAATGATGTCATGCAGAGGGACCTGGACAGGCTCGAGAGGTGGGCCTTTGCCAAACCCATGAAGTTCAGCAAGGCTGAGTGCAGGGTTCTGCACCTGGGTCAGGGCAATTCCCAGCACAGATGCAGGTTGGGCAGAGAATGGCTTGAGGGCAGCCCTGAGGAGAAAGATCTAGGAGTGTTGGTTGATTAAAGACTCAACGTGAGCCAGCAGCATGTGCTTGCAGCACAGAAAGACAACCACATCCTGGGCTGCGTCAAGAGAATTGTGACCAGCAGGTCAAGGGAGGTGATTCTGCCCCTCTGCTCTCATGAGATTCCACCTGGAGTACTGCGTCCAGTTCTGGAGCCCCTGGCGCTAGAAGGAAATGAAGCTGTTGGAGAGGGTCCAGAGGAGGGCCACAAAAATAATCAGTGCTGGAGCACCTCCCCTGCAAATCCAGGCTGAGAGAGCTAGAGCTCTTAAGTCTGGAGAAGGCTCCAGTGGGGCCTTATAGCAACATTCCAGTACCTGAAGGGGCCTACAGGAAAGCTGGGGAGGGGCTTTTTATAAGGGCATGAAGCAGCAGGATGAGAAGAAATGGCTTTAAACTGGAAGAGGGTAGATTTAAACTAGGTATTAGGAAGAAATTCTCTACTCCTAATGTCAGGGTGCTGAAACACTGGCACAGGTTGCTTGGAGAGGTTGTGCGTGCTCCCACCCTGCAGGCATTCAGGGCCAGGCTGATGGGGCTTTGAGCAGCCTGGTCTAGAGGGAGGTGTCCCTATAGCAGGGGAGTTGGCACTAGATGATCTTGAAAGGTCCTTTCCAGCCCAAATTATTGTATGATTCTAAGACCTCTGGAATTTCTTCGTCTAGTTTTAGAAGTTGTGTTGATTGATTATTGAATGTGAAAAAATGTTTCTTCCTTTGTGTCTGTCCCTTTTGCTTTTTGTTTCTCTTGGAAGTTGTTAAATCTATCTCCAGAGTGTAGTCTGTTCAGCTACCAGTAATGTTTTTACAGTGACTTATTTCACTCTCTACGGTAAAAGTAACATCATGAATCTTGCTTTTCTCTCCAGCCACTGCTGATCTTGAGACTAGATCTCCTGCAGCTTCTCCAATGGTCTCTATTGATGGATCTTCAAAAAATCTCAGTGTTGACCAGGATCCCCATTGCAGAGCAATACAGGAGTACCGTGATGTTTTAACCAAAAATTATCTGATCTAAAGACACACATGCAAAGGGAAAAGTACTGGGAATTACTTTGTTTACATGGCATGTCTGTGGTTTCCCATCCTGCAGCTTAGATGTGGAAACATCTTTATTGCATTTTGAGTATAAATTCTAAATGTACTAAATAGATGTCAAGCACTCTGCACTTCCCTGTGGGTTACTGAGGTACAGCTGGTATGTTTTGCACTAAGGAAAAGAACCATATCTATTTTTTCTTACTATCAGATTGAGTAATGTTGGTTCTTGAACTTGAAACTGTCCAAGTGCTTTTGATTACAGTAGATGCATTATTTTGCTCCACTCATGTTCCTTGTTCTAACAGAAGCATTCCCTTTGCTCTGTTGAATCGTTTCACTGTTTGTGCTAGTGTTTCCAGTGTTATTTTAATGCACAGGAGGTTATTTGTTTGGCTTTCTGCCAGCTGTTTCAGTCCCGATACTGTGAATATTTCTGCTGATCAAATGATAAAGTTTTTACCAGTGTTTAAGCTGGAGAAGAGTGCACTTTACATTGCTGTCACTTTTACGCACCTTGGGTTTAAAAGTACCGTGAGCGTTTAGTAGTGCCAAGAAAGCTTTAATGTGATCTCTTTGATGTTTGATTTGGTATCCGTGTTGGATTTTGTATTAGGATTCGATTCAACTCTAGGCATTCACAGCTGCTAGATCAACACGTGACGAACCTGAAGCAGTTAACGCTGGGAAAGCAGTATCTCAACCTTGAGTCGGGTCGGTACATAACACTGCTGTGTGACAGGACGGTTTTCTGTTGCTGCCAGCAGCTGGCGACGCAGTAACTGCAGCTCAGGTGGAGGGTAATGCCGTGGGACTTTGTGTCTGTAAAGTTTTGCTGTTATCAGGAAGTTACGTGTTACTGAAGATCTGCAGTACTCATTCCTCGTCTACTAATTTTGCAACAAGAGAAGTCAGTGTTACAGAGATGTGAGAACGGTTATACTGAGGCAAATGAAAACTGAAAAAAATATTTGTACCCACTAATTCAGCAACTTGGGTTTTAACAGGCAGTGAGGAGAAGCAGTGAACGTTGCTGCAGCTCCTTTTAATTCTGAATACAATTTTGCGACACTAATACACTGTATTTAATTTCACGTATTCTGTTGCAACTTGGTATTTAATAAACTTTGATACTTATATGTCTTTGTTTTATTCTGCTGACCTTGTCTTTTTGCTTCCCACTGCATTCCTTGCCCCTGCGACTTGCTACAGTTCTCCTCTGCTCACTTCATCTCTGTTTCTGGTGCCTGCAGCCTGTCCTGAGAGCATGTAAATGGGACAGCATGCGTCTGTATCATTTTCCTCCTGAGGTGCTTGCAGCATGATTGCATAAAGATCAGGGACCTAGAGTAGACGTATTGCTAGCGATCGCTTCATGCTTTCAGTGGTGTGAGCAGGAGGCGGTGGGTGAGCTCCTGGTAGTCATGAAAGGCTAGCAAACACCTCAGCTTTGGATCGCTGGAAAGGAGCTCTGCAGAGGACTTGGAGGTTCTGGAGGATGCCAGGCTGGCCATGAGCCTGCAGTGCGCCCTGGTGGCCAAGAATGCCAATGGCATCCTGGGCTGCCCCCCTCTCCTCTGCTCTGCTGTGGCCACATTTAGAATACTGTGTCCAGTCCTGGGCTTCCCAGCTCAAAAAAGACAGGGATCTGCTAGGAGTCCAGCAGAGGGCCATGAAGATGATAAAGGGTATGGAGCATCTCCAGTGTGAGAAAAGGCTGAGTAACCAAAGTCTGTTCAGCTTGGGGAAAAGAAGACTGAGGAGGAATCAGATTAATGTTTATAAATATCTAAAGGGAGATGGGAGGCAAATGGATGAGGCCAGGCTCATCCTTTTGTGTATAGTGAGGAGACTGTAGACAAGGAGCAATGGCCTAAAACTTGATCACAGAAAGTTCCATAAAAACATGTGGAAGATCTTTGTGGTAAGGGTGACGGAGTCCTGGAGCAGGTTGCCCAGAGAGGTTGTGCAATCTCTTTCTGTGGAGGTATTCAAGACCCATAAGTACACCTTCCCATGTGATCTCCTGTAGGGCACCCGCTTTAGCAATGGGCTTGGACTGAGTGATCTCTTGAGGTCCCTTCCAAACCCTGCAGTGCTGTGCTTGGCTCCTGCACCTTTTCTGTACTATGCCCGGATTATCTTCACTGAAAAGTCTTTCTTGGTACTGCAGAAGAGTCATTTTAGAACTTCCTGTCTTCCTCAGCTACTAAGGGTCAGGCAGCCCATGGCAGAATCAACAGAGACTTTTATAAACGTTGGAAGTTGGAGCATAAAATGGAAAAGACTTGACCAATGTTGTGAACTATGTGGGATGTTAAACAGTCTGTGGACAAAACAGGAAGCTGTCCCCTGTACCCACGTGACAAACAACACTTAAATCAAAACAGTAGTTGACTCCTTCAACCATTTTAATTATTTCATTTCACATCAAAGACTGTTTCCACTCAGATCCTAACAATTTTAATTGAAAGAATCATACAGCTGCCTTCTCAAAGCCCTTGAGCAATTCCAGCTCCCGAACTTAATCATGGAATCATAGAATCACCAAGGTCGGAAAAGACCTACAAGATCACCCAGTCCAGCCGTCCACCTATCACTGATAGTTCTCACTAAGCCATGTTCCTCAACACATTGTCTAAACATTCTAGAAGTACCTCCAGGGTAGGTGACTCCACCACTTCCCTGGGTGCCCATTCTTTCAGAGAAGTATTTCCTAACACCCAGTCTGAATTTCCCCCGGTGCAACTTGAGGCCATTTCCTCTCATCCTATCACTAATTAGCAAGAGCGAAGAGCTGCCTGTGTACCTGATGTGCACGCAGGATGAGGAGGGACAAGCTGTAGAAGAAACATGGTGAGAAGCAAGAAAGCAGTTTCCGTGTCTTTGATGAGCGCATGCTTTGCACTTGCAGTTAGTTTAATCATGGAAATCATTCAGCGTGCTTCTAGCACTAACGAGCTGATTGTTAGCAGCGAGGCGGGACCTGCTCCTATTGACTGTTTATATCTTCACGTGCCCGTGTTTTTGAAATCCAGTTCCAAACTAACCGAGGCTCTATTGTGCGATATTTCCTCCGTGGCATCACACGTTTTCAATCAGCATCAGCTCCTCAGCCATAATCACTTCCTCCTTGGCTTCTGCTCAGTGCCGCAGCGTGCCTTGCTGCAGAACAGTGCTCCCATGGGCTGTGTGTCAGTGCCATGCTATAGATAAAATGGTGCTTGGGTTGCAGTGGGTAAGAAGAGATTTTAATTACAAGAAATAGAAATGGGAACTACGTGTAGGTTTGCATTTTTGCTGGTCTTTTGCACTCATATTGCTTTCAAAGCAATTCTGGGCACGTGTTGCTGAGGACATTACATCATCCGCACGTTGCATCAGCGCAGGCACGCACCATAACCCAGCAGTTGGATTGTTAGCAAACGTTGCAGTGTTTATCTGCATGCAGGTTTCTATCTGCATCGTAGGCTGAGCTGAAGTTTGAAATTATACAGGTGAGAACTCCCAGCCATTTAAGCACAGCAATCCCAAGCAGGAGCCACACTGTAGGAATTTTCCACATTCTAATGCCCTAGAATTATTCTGAGGATGTTTTCTCACACTTCCCCAGCTCTTCTTGGAAGGTAACATTCATGCACAGCAATTGTGCCTGCTGAAGAGATGTTAGCTCCGATCAGTGCTGCTGTGCACCCGAATCTTGTCCGCCTCCAACACACTGCTGTCCCACTCCGTCCTTTTGCTTTGATGGGACCTCTGTCTCTCTGTTTTTCCCACCTGTACCATTTCCACTGCAGTTTCCACGTCGTGCACTGTAATCATCACTACCGGCAACATTTACACTGATGTCAGGAAAAGATAAATCAAGAGTAGAAAACAAAATGACAATGAGGAGGAGGTGGGGGGAAGTAACGGACAGCGTTTATGTCGAAGCGCAAGTGGCGGGCGAGGAGTTCAGTGTGGAGTGACATTTCTTGGCAGCCATTCAGGGGCAGCGTTACTGATGTCAGAGTAACAGCGGCCACACGTTGTTCAGCACAAGTCCCCGAGTTCCTGGAACGTGCTGCGAGCTCCAGGAAGGAAGATATTACCGCCTGGATAAGGTCAGGCTCGCAGCGCAGGCGAGCGGCTGTTGGCAGAAGTCTGACTGCTACTGTTTTCACCTTTGCTTGCTACCTTCGTCAGCGGAGCTTTTATTTTCTTCAGGGAAGATGCTACTACTGCAAGGAATATCACCATTGGTGTCACTACTCTAAAAATTACTGTAAAAAAATCCGTGAGGATCTCACGCAGGTACAGGATTTTCAAGGCAAACACCTGACTTATTGCTGCCTCCTGCCACATGTCGTTAAACTAAACCAAGTGTAAGTTCCCCCTACCTCAGCTCTCGGTCTGTACAGGTACCAACTTCTGACACATACAGCTCTCATGGATGTGAGTACCTGGTACACAAAGTGTGCCTTTAAGCAAGGGGCAGCTGAGGCTGATCGATGTGACAGCAACCGAGACTGAGGTTGCTCTTCCACTCAAAGTAAGCTCATGAGTTTTTATAGCAGAGCTACTGCTGTCTGGCTCCTCGGCTCGCGCTTCCTTTGGTTGGCGCTGTGGCTCCTTAAACACACAGCCTGAAAGATGCACAAGAGGCAGATGTTTCCAGAAACACATAGACCAAATAAAGCTTGCAAGCACAAACCATGTCGTTTCACTGGCATTACTCATATGTGGAGTTTCCCAGTCTCTTCTGAAAAGCTTTCACTGTGCTGAGCAGCGCCTTCATGGTCACTTGGCACATCATACAAGCTGTCCTATCTCCAGGTCTAGCTCAGTGTGCCTGATACATGTCTTAGTTACTTTACAGAATGCACAAAGTCCAAGGCCTAAGGATAACGGGCCATAGTTGATAGCAAGGAGCTGGACAGCCAGCCTCCCTCAGCAGAGCGAGGCCTCAAAACAGAATCCACGCTCTTTGAACCCAGGAATCTGCCCACACCCCATGGAATGTTTGAAGAATGTTGCAGATGCGTGGACATGGAGGCACCACACATGGATCCCAAGTAGAGACGGTGCTCCTCGACCACAAAGACAGCTTCTGTTTTGCTCCATACACACCAAATGAATTCAACACTCCTTTTTATAAGCCAGCTCAGTAATTTCACGGGAGACATCCTTTCCAGTACCAGACAAGATTTGTCCTTTAACTCCAAGATGTCTTTTACATAAACAAAAGGAGGAAGTGACCAACGTCAGGCAACGCAGGAAACGTAACGGACTATGACGATTACCTCCAATTCAGTGTTACTTCCTTTTATCCTCAGCATCACCTTTCTCTGCCCTGCCCATTTTTGTAAAATCAGTTCGTTAATCTGCAAGGACACACTGAATTTTACTCAGTTACTTGGTATTTATCAGACTTCTGATTTCAGCTCTTGGCATGAAAAGCCAGCTTTCAAGAACAACGTGAACTGACACCTTTGTATTTCAGTAGGGCTCTCCACGTACCCTGAGGAACCATGTGACACTCTAAGATCAGCACTCAGTACTCACTGAGAGCACCTTCAAGCCTGAGAAGGGATTGTTCTTTGCTGAGGACTTTTCCCTCCAGCAAGAAAGTAAGACTTCTTTTGCAGAAAACGCCCCATCTCCTGGGAAACATTTTCTTCTCTACGTCAGTAACAAGTGGGAAACCACAGGATCCCTAGCAGCTAACTGGCACACACAAGCTGGCATAGCCCTGTCCAACACAACCACGGATTGTGGTTCTCTTTTTTCCTCTTCCAGAATCTGAGGACATTACTTTTCCTCTCAAAATTAAGCTCTGTTCAATTCTTCTGTCTTTTCTCTCTTCAGTACCTCCAACAGTTCTGCTGCATCAGCTGCAGCATAGTTTTAGCTAGTATCAGACTGTAACAGTTCAACTTGCTGCATCTAATGTGTTTTTTTCTCTGTACCATGTTCACGCAGGGACCTAACAACCCACTGTAGAGCCTAATTTTATTAGGTTACAATTTCATCTTTGTAGTCTTTAGAAGGGTTGTGGGCCTTAGGTTTGATTTAAAGAACCCTCTTCTGATCAATCTCCCTGCCTTTGATTGCTTCCCCAGCGTACCCAGCACACCCTTCTGTCAAATCCAGACCAAACCCAAGAGCATCAAATGGAAATATCATCTGGCACTGAAACAAAATCTGAATGTAAGGCAAAAGTGGAAAATAATCTTACTACTGCTGCAATCCACATGTGTAGGTGATCAAACTTCGCAGCTGATAGACTGTCAGACAAGACTTGGCTTGTGAGTAGGCTCCCTCCTACAGTTGGAGCAGGCCATCCTTTGGCTACCTCACCGAAGAACATTCAGTTTGACAACTCACAGCACATCAACCCATATGGGCTCTGTGCTGCCAGTTTTTGTCAGCAGTCTTTTCTGAAAGAGAGGTGGAAATGACCTTTCTCATTCCCTCAAAGAACACTCTAGCACCTAAGGTTAGGCCAGCCTGTGAGCAGAGCTGCATTACCTTCTCGAACTCCGCACCACAGCTTGAAATTCCCAATATATACTTCACAGCAAAGTTGCACAGCGCAGTAAATTCAACAACAACACATCTAGTAAAATGTAAAAACTTTAATTTACATGTGAAACTTCAACATATTCATCATAAAAAACTGGTGACTAAACAAGTTACGCACAATCTGTAAAAACTGCTGAACATTGTTAAATAGGTCTGTACAACCAAAGATTTACAAAGTCCCTGTGCATTTTCTTCTTTTCAATGCACGACTGAATTTAAGGGTTCTGCTCGAATATTCCCTAAGTCAAGAGCTGAATCTGTCTCTTCGTCAATCTCACCAATGACAGCACTGCAATAAAAAACAGGTAATCAGTTTGTTAAAATCCTCTGATGCAAATCTGGAAAGTGAAGACTCTGTTTTGTTTTTGCTGTTTAATTCAACTGTAGAGCTCTATCACTTAAACTCCAAATTTTCATGGTGATTTCCCACCTCCTTATACCATTTCAGCCAACTCTACAGCTGTGCCTTTTCCAGACTGAAAAGCCCTGCCTGTTCAGATTTTCCTTGATAGACAACATTTCTTACCTCTGGCTATTCTGACTCCTGCTCCCTGTGTATTTTCCTGCTGTAGCCCTCTGAAGGCCATGATGTACCAGGTATTTATGCAGTGACATGATGCTGTCTGCTTTTCCAGTAGTCTTTCTAATAATTCCTAATACTTTTTCTTCCTGATGAATCAGTATTTACAAAGAACTAGCCAGAGACAAGGACGAGACTGAGTTCAAGAGTGAGACATCTCCTCAGAGGTTATCAAGGTTCCCATGATGCTGAGCAGATCAGAATGCCAAGCAGCTTTCTTAATTCCACCACTGACTCCATCTTCACTATGTTGGCAACTCAGACAGCACCAGCAAAAACTGCTTATCCCAGCTCCATGTTAAGTACTGACAGCATGAACACTAATTTCATATCTGAATCCCTTTAGAATTCTTGGATGAAAACCCCATCCCGGATCAACAGCTTTTTCAAAACAACTTTTCAATGTGAATCATTTCCTAAGATTAAAAATTTGCTGTTGTATCAGAGTATAAATTTTGCATCAACAAATACAGATTCTTCCTCAGATCTCATTCTCCTAAATGTAAAAGAAATGAAATCTGCCACCTGTGATGTCTGCTTCGTGGTTTCTGCTTCTGAAGTAGCAAAAACACATATGCATTTAAGATGTTTGTTTTTAAGAAGGATTTTTTTCAGTCTTTAATAAAGTTGTGGATTTATTCTGAACCCAGCAATATTTAGTCTTTCTCCTTCTAATAATCTTTACTTGCTATTGAAACATGCTGAGTTTTCTGATTGATGGTGCATAGTCACTGCATGACTAGTATGCAGCTTTAACCACACTGGAATCCTTGGAAATAGTTTCTCTCTTGACTGTTTATTCTTCAGTAGCTTCCCTACCTTCTCAGAGTCTCCTTTTTTGGAGTTGAAGTTTCTCACTCTCCTCTCTTATACAGACAGCAAACATCAGTGTGTTGATATTTGCAAGAACACAGAAATATTCCTTCTAATGAATATATTTCTGAATGTGCTAACTATGGAAGAAATATACACATTTGAATGTAACGAATCTCAGAATCAAAGAACAGCTCGAATCAAGGATCATCGAGTTCCAACCCCATCCAACCTGGCCCTGAACACCTCCAGACACAGAGCACCCACAACCTCTGCAGGCAGCCAGCTGCAGCACCTCACCACTTCAATACATCAGCTCTACGCTTCTCTGCACTTACTGAAGTGTTCTGCTCACTGTGTCGTGGCATTTGACATCAACCAGCAACTCCCACCTCTGATGTGCAACTACATCAGCTCTAACTGTCTAGTTGCTGCACTGTCAAACCTGAACCTTTGAGCTTTTTTTAGAATACAAAGCATTTCTTTTTCCCTTAAGGCTTATCTTAATTCTCCCTTAGTTTCCCTAAAAAAAAAAACCTATTAGAAGTTAATTTCATCCATCAGATTGCTGATCTGTGATAAGGCAGACCTTGTGTACCACACGTTCACCCTTCTCTCTCCTCCACTTACCCTGCCATTCATAGATTGGAATAAAGACATCTAACCGCTGACCTTCATACCGATCCTTTCCTCACACTGCCATCACTATATGATCTGGTTAATTGACAACTCAGATATTCCAGACCAGCAGTATCTTAACATTACGATGCAATCACTTTTTGCAATTAACAGATAGAAAGATGGAAGGTACACGACTGCACATGCATGTACTTATATATATGTGCACACACTGAATTTTTTTACTGGTTTAAACAAAAACGTGCTCTACTTACACATTATCACCTCTCACAATGTATAATCCCAGCACTACTTGCTCAACTCCTTGGGAAGAACTGAACACTCGTTCATGGCTTTCATCCAAAATCAAATTAATGGTTTGATCAAAACCTTTGAGGGTTCCCTGAAGGGAAAAAAAAAAGCACAGAATATTAAAGCTCTCCAACTGCCCTTTAGTGCTTTCCAACATGACTTTGGAAAGATTATAAAAACTGATTTGTGTTATTTATCAGATTATGACACTTAACTCATCTTACTGTGTGAGTCTGGGATGGAGTTAACCTTCCCCACAGCAGCCCACACAGGGCTGTGTTCTGCACCTGGAGCTGTAACAGTGCTGATACCACCTCTGGCTGTGGCTGAACAGTGCAGGCACTGCACCAAGGCAGCCTCCGAGCCACCCAGGGGCACCACATGATGTTATGCTCAGCCATAAAAACCAGGGAACAGGCAAGAGAAAGGAGGCTTTCATTGTAAAACTGCCCATCCTCCCAAGAGACTGGTAAGTGTCTTGAGGCCCTGCTTTCCACCCAGAAATAAATGTCTCACCACTATCATTCTTCCATCAGAAGTTATTACTGCAACAGTACCTGACAGAGTTCATTAAGGAAACATTTAGAGATCCCTGAAATAGAATCATTAACATTTTCTCTAACATCTGTATGTAATAAGTTCAAAAAAGACAGGCCTTCAAAAAAGACAGGCCATAGGCCTTTAGAAACAAACAAAAAAAACACACCCTGCTAAATTTAATAGGAACACTGACAACAAGTCTTGTCAACCTATTTTAAAGTTTCACTTGCCCCAGATATGCAGAGTTGCATACAAAGATAAACGTTACAAATGTTCATCATGTCTACAAATATCTAAGGAGCGGGAGGCAAAGGGAAGAGGCTGGACTCAGCAGCCTGTGGTGATAGGACAAGGGGAAACGGCCACAAACTGAAGCACAGGAAGTTCTGCACAAATGTGTGTGGGAACTCCTTCACAGTGCAGTGACGGAGCACTGGCACAGGCTGCACACAGAGGTGGTGGAGTCTCCTTCTCTGGAGATGTTCCAGACCCACCTGGACGCCTACCTGTGCAACCTGGGCTAGGGAGCTGCTTTGGCAGGGGGTTGGACTCGATGATCTCTGGAGGTCCCTTCCAACCCCTACAATTCTATGATGTTGTGAAAAGCAAACCACAGCTCAGAGTCCAACTGCCTTCCTTCCCAGTACTAACTGTACTGAAAAGCTTTACTAACAAGATGAACCATGCAAGAAAAAGCTCCTGAGTGCACGATGTGAGCGGGCAGCTAAATACCTGCTACATGCCCCAAGAAGGGCCAAACTGGCTGCGGACCTCGCTCCTCACCACAGCATTACAAGCACCAAACAAGCGGGCAGCACCGGAGGCCGCAGGGCCCTCTCGGCCCCTCCCCCCTTCCGCCTGCACGGCCGCGCGGCACCGCCAACCCGCCCCCAGCCTTCCTTCATCTCGGTAAGCAGACAAAAGGCCGCACCCCGTCGCCCCCGGACCGTCAGCGCGGCGGAAGGATACGGTTGATGTAGTTCTCCAGAGCCGAGGTCATGGCGGCGGCTCCCGCGCTTCGCCTCACACCGGCGGCGGCGTTCCCGGCCCCGCACGCAGAGCTACTTCCGGCGCGCGCCGATGACGCTCCGCCCTCCGCGCAGCCGCGTCACCGCTGCAGGAGGGCGGGAAGAGCGCTCTGTGGCCACTGCGCACGCGCGTAATGGCGGGCGTCTCTCCGTGATAGGGATGGCGTCGGGAAGTTTGTGTCCTCGGGGTTTAGGGCTGCGCTGTGGGATCGGGCGCCGAGTGTCCCTCGCGAAGCACCGCTGTTTCTGTGGAAAACTGATCTCATAGCTTCTTTTCCTTTCTTTTGGATACTTCAGAAATTATTTATTTATTTTGTCAGAGCGTGATTTTTGTGGAAGCTTCCGTTGCTAAAGTCATTCACAAGCAAATCATTTCATTCTTACAAGAAAAGCGTGGTGTTCCTGCGACAGTTACCTGAATTTGTGATATTGCTTTCAGTTTATGTGGAAATTTCATACAGGCTGCTAGGGATATATGAGCTCTTTCATGTGAAAATGCCTTCCCCAAGCATACCTCTATTTTTTTATTTTTTATTTATTTTATTTTTGTCGTTTGCAAGCAAAACTCTCCTTAAATCACTACATACACTCAAAAGCTAGAGAGAATTGAATAAAAAAATGAGTTTCCTGGTTGCATTCCTTAGATGAGTGATTTCATATTGTTACGATTTGTCATGGAAAGTCTTAGCATGAGATTTCAGATGATGATGCCTACCTGTGCAACCTGGGCTAGGGAGCTGCTTTGGCAGGGAGTTGGACTCCATGATCTCTGGAGGTCCCTTCCAACCCCTACAGTGCTGTGATTCTGTGATCTGACTCCGTCATCTTTTTGAAGAAATCAGACGTTCCTCACCTCTCTTAGTAGCAGGTTTTGACGTTACGTTCTGACCTAGGCGATAATTTGCTCTTTGGTTGTAGCTGTGCCGCAAACGGAGGACACATAATTCATTTAGCTAGAATGAGCCCGACGAGAGTTTGAAACTGCGGTTGAAGTGTTTGTCCAGCAGAGGGAAGTCGAAGCCTCTGGTTGTATTACAAGCTCTCTTTCAGAGCAGAAATCCAGTGGCTTTAGGGTGCAATGAATAAGCAGCCTTGACCATCTGTTTTCTCTCACTGGTCAAGATCCTTTGAGTCCCGATTTTAGGTATAGAAATTCAGTAACTGAGTCTTAGCATGTGATCTTCTACAGAGAAAAACAATTTGTTTTCTACCATAAGATATGCACTTTCCACTGGCGATCTCCTTTTCTCTCCAGTGGCTATAAAAGGAACCAAGGTGACTAGCTCAAACACAGGAATTTCAGGTCAGCCCTTACATTAAGCCGCATGAATTTTAATCCCGTTGGCCTCAGCTGACACTGGTGTGAGGATGAGAAACATCTATCTTGCTACCCATTTGCCATTTCTTCCACTCATTTGCTGCAGACTGCCAATTAGGACATAGCAGATAATATCAGCAGAATGGCCATTATGCTCTCAAATAGTTGAATAAACAAAACATTTTTGTAACAAGGCTCTTTTTCTCTTGTCTAGCGTATCTCTTGCTAATAACATTTACTCTTATAATTAAAGCCATTTTCTTTTCTGCAGTTGAGTCTCAATACTTTCAGGTTTCCATGGCAAGTGATTGCTGTATTTTATGCTTTCTACAGAAAATAGAACCATCTAATCATGCCCATGAGCGTCTCTGCTTACTTTCCTGCTTCCTCGTATTCTGCCAGGGCAGGAAGGAAAGCATGCGGTGGTAGTTGTAGGGTGTATTTGCAAGCAGTTACTGTGTGTAAACTTGTTATCTAGCCTGGAGCTGGCAGAACAGATGAGTGGATAATCTGTTGCTGCTGCCACTGTGAATTGTTTATCTGTTTTACATTTCCCCGAACGCATCACCTTCCTGTGGCTCTGCTTTCCGTAGTTATCAAGATATGGGTATGTTTTACAGACCCAGCCATGCTAAAGGCTGAAATGGGTTCGTGGAGTTGTCAGGGGAGGAAAGGCCTGTCCAATACCACTGTGCTGAGCTCAAACCTTTTCAGATTTGGTGGAGAAAGGTATGACACCCACTCTTCAGGCTTCTTTGAACGCTGAACCTCTAATATAGTGCTCGGATTGTGAGGAGATTTAAGAAATTTCTTGTAACAAATCCTCCCAAATTGGCAACATCTGTCAGCCTGCTCAGCACTAATTGCATCTGGAAAAAATAGCACATGAGGCTGCAAATACTGGAGTGGCACATACTGCAGAAGAAAACTAAGCATCCCCAAATCTCATGCATTTCATTACTTATTACACCTGACAGCCTTTCTCATACTTTTCTGGGACTCAAAGATTTAAACCTCTGATTTTTATCTACATTCCCAGAATGTCCCTGGCCTAACCCTTTCATTCTTCTTTAGTTTATACACACCCAGCTGACTAAACATGATTGATGCCCACTTGTGTCTTCAGGATAAACAGAGACATGCCTTCACCTTGGCTTTGTTCCTCTGAGTCTGTGGAAACACCGGGGATACAACATCAGCAGTGCAAGGACACAGATTATAGCTCTTGGCTGGGGAAAACTAGAAAGATCTTGCTCACCTCATGCATGACTAGCTGTGATCTAAGTTGAGACATGCTTCATGTAGTATACTATTGTATCAAATGACTGGTTTTTGCAACAAGACAACTGGAAAATATTATAAAAGGATTGCAGCCTGAAAATTGCCTGTAGACAGTGAATATAAGTTACAGTGCACCAGAAGCAAACCTGTCATATGAGCAGCCCCAAAGTGCTTTTTATTTATAAACAGTTAGAAAGCACCTGATATAAATTTTGTTTGTTATGGTAGCAACTGCTGCTCTCATAGGAAACATTGCAAAAAAACCTTACTTTTACTTGGAGCTTCTTTATATTAGAAAGTGTGTATTTTTCCAGCTTTTTTTGCCAACACACAAAGTATGATACCAGTCTTGAAGACTTTACAGCATCACCACTTTATATGCTGGCATAAAAAAATAACAGCGAGTGTTTCCGTTTGCGAGAAAACAAACTCTTATCTGCTATGCTTTTTTTTCTCTTTTTTTTTAATCTGAAGTAACAGAAAGCATCTATAGAAAATCAGTACCATTTTCCATTTGGAGGGTAATTTCAGGTGATGTTGTGAACTACTGGTAGAAAAAATGCAATTGCTAATGGGTCATGTACCTTCAGCTACAGAATTATAGAGCAAGTAGATTTTTGTTTTCATCTACTCTTAGCAGAGTACTAAGACAATGCTATTGTACATAAAATGAGTAATAAGCTTCAAGTAACTGACATTTACCAGCATGTCAGGTTCGTCGTTTTTACAGTCGTAGCTGAAATTGCATTTGCTAAATTGCTTTCTTGAAGCTGGCTTTTCATTCTGATAGATTCCCTCCTTCTCAAAGTATAATTCATCTTCTTGTAAAAGCACTGATCCTAATCCTTAGCCTCTGTTAAGATTACTAGATCTTCCAGTTTTAAGTTAAGGTTCTTTATCTTAACACTCCCTGTAGTGATGCCTGTTTGACCCCATTCTACTTGTTTCATTTGCTCTGTGCAGCATGGAGATGGTGTGAAAGGAATAGCTCATGGTCAAAGGGCTCTTTTCAGGCGTGCCTTACATACTGCCTGCTGCCAGATATAATGTAAATTGGACCAAAAATTCAGTATAACTATGCTTTGTAACTTAGGTGACATCATCGTTTTGTGAAGTAAGGTTATTCACTGTGCCACAGAGCAGCCTTCTGGCACCAGGACCTTCATAGCAATTATGGAATTGGGAGGAAGAACATACTGTGAATTTCACATTGCACAGAACAGGTGCTGAAATCCTTCTTGTTAGAAACATGTAAATGAAAAATGATCAACAGAAGAGGAGGATAAATAGGAGAAGTTGGCATTCCTTAAACAGGTACTGAACTGTGTTTTATCTAATATAGGACCTAAGAACAAAGGGCATGGAGGAAGCTTTTTTTTTTTAATCACTAGACTGTGCTGTGAAAGGCAGAACTCAAATACAAGCAACCAAATGCACCAACAGCAGTGAAAAGATGCGGAATGTGAGGATGGCAGATCACAGATGCTGTGCTTTCTTCACAGCCTTGAAGAGGGCTGTCTATTTTTTCATCGTTTCTAGCTTAGGACTTCGCGAGCTCCTGCTCCAGCTCAATATTTTCTCATACAACCCCCCAAAATCTCCTTGGTAATGGCAGCTGGCTTCTTTGTTCACTACCAGGGTATGTGCTTGCACTTTCACGTGGTACTTTCAGGTACTCTCTTCATGTCTTCTACTTAGTGTTTCTGCAGCATCAAGATTTTGTATAGTTATGAATCTTTTTTTTAGCTCTGTGTTCAGATATTGAGCCCAGTCAGCTGGCATCAGTGTTGGGCATGGTGTGAATAAGATTTTGGTGTGAATAAGATTCCTGCACATTCTTTAACATGGGACATGGGCTGCAGCCAGCACAAGGAGATCTGGAGGAGAGCATAGAAGGCCTTCAGACATGTCCTTCTGTTAGAGTGCATGCGTAACTAGCTGGGGTGTAGAAGAGATACCACCACTCGCTAGCATTGCACCTGAGAGAAGAGCTGTGTCACAGAAAGCACAGTGCTACCCATTGGTAACTGCTGCCTTTTCATTTTCAACCACTGTGCTATTGCATTATTGATTAATGCTGTTGAAAGCTATTCCTGCTGGTCCCTTATGTTCTTACTGAAAACCACTTAACGTATCAGCTACATCTAATTGAATAGCACGGAGAGTGAGTGAAATGTCATTCAGAAGCACTCCTTCCCTTTACACGCATTGGCAAAAGTATGTATGTCACTGAATATTGAAAGCATCCTGAAGGCATCACATTTCCAGATACAATCCTGACTTGTTAGTATTTTATTCAACTAATGCCAGAAATGTTGCTAATACTGGTGTTGCTCTGGAATTACATGCCTCACTGATTTCAGGGACTAAAAGTATTCTTTACCTCTGAGGTATTACCACATTTCAGAATGATTGATAAGTATTACTCCAATCACTTACTAAATCCATAAGTTGAATCACACATTCACCGAAATTACAGAAATTCTTCTAAAGTCAGTGATGGAACTCCAAATAGAAGTCAGCTAATTTTTAAATATTGGCATTATAAATAGCACCAAAAGACTTCAGTTGGTATCAGGGCCTCATTATGTTAAACTCTGTACAGATGCATGCAAAGAAAGAAAAAACTGGCTGCTTTACATAGCGAATAGCCAAGACACAGTGCTAAATGAAGGAGATGTTCACAACACACAGGAAGCAAAGCAAATTGGTTTGCTAAGGGTGCTGTGTACCACCAGTAGAAACCAAATTCAGATTTCTAGACTATATTCAGTTTGTCATAGTTTATGTTACAATGCACTTCTGATGCTTGAGGAGGGTTCCCCTGGTTCCCCTCTGCTATATATCTTTATGTGATAGTGAATGTGTATGAACAATTCCCATCTGACCTCTTCCACTTTTCAGAGACTGCATTTACTTTGATATCCACATTCATTTCACTCTCTCTCAGACCCTGAGGAGAAGTTCCAGAGAGGAATGTGGACCTCAGTACACCATCACACATGAGGTGAAGCACTGTTATCATCTGCCTCACATGCTTGTCTTTGAATTAAATTAAATAATGATAAAATGGGAAAAGAAATAGAGAATTAAATGAACCTCAAACAAGATCATTAGAATGGAAAGTACTCGCTGTCATTCTTGTTGAAACTGACATGATATATTAGGGTGTTTATATATCTTTTAGAAAGTGGTCTGTCTTCTCTTGTGCCAGATAAGTGATGAGGCAGGTGTGGAAGTTAGCTGTCTCCTGAGCAAAACAGGCTGTCAAAAACTGAAGCACAAGATCAAGATAAGACTGTCCTTGTGCAAGTCTCTGCTGCCCTGAAGCTAATGAGCACAATCTGTTTTCGCAAATGATTTCATACTTTTGTTCTTTATTATGAACATATACAGCACTTAAGTGTTTTCAGTATTGGCTGACTCCAGTATTTTGTAGTCACGATTGTGGTATTTAAACAGGAGGTGATCTGTTCTGCACATGGAAAAGGGGCTGTGTTACAGAGGAAATAATAAAGTGTTGCTGGGTTTTGGCAAGAGGGTGTTATGACTGTTTTCAAAGAATATACCCAATGTTCTTTATTTTCAGTACAAACCCATGGTGATTTGAATCTGATTTCTGGTCTCTACCTGGGGAGCAGTGTCATTGTGTTAGAAAGGCAAGCATAATATTAAATTGGAAAGCTTTTACATATATACAGGTTTGTCTGTTTCTTTTATAGCTGATATATAATATCAGTCCCCAGTTTCAGCCTAAGAGCTGTGCTTACTGAGATGAAATGAGCAGTACCGCTTGAGTAGGAGCTATTGTAAATAATGTGGACCTTTTTATAAAACTTTATGATATTGTTAATACACAAAATGCACTCAGTATGACAAGCATCACATTGCCTTTGATTAAAAAAAAAAAAAAGAAAGAAAGAAAGAAAGAAAGAAAGCCTGTCAGAGATTTAGCCTGGTGGCTGTTTTTCAGATGCATTTTCAAGACTTTCTGGAAATCTTGAGATATAAGCGTGACGTGTTTGTATTCTGAAAATGTGTTTGGTGAGGGACACCTAATTTTCTTCAATTCCCAGAGAAAGCCAGGCTGGTAACTTATCTCCAGTCTCTGGAAGAAAACTTGCTTAGAGACTTGAATACAGACTTGCTTTTTCTGTTGCAGCACTCTTGAATTATTTTTACAGTAGGGTTTATGTCTGGGATACGCATACCTAGCTGAAAGGTAGGATAAACTCTTGAAACATGCATCGCTCATATCTCAGGGATAAAATCTTTCCAGGAAAATGCCCAGCTTTAGAAACTGTACATCCTGGGACTATGTTTGTTTATACTGTAACACACAGTGCCAAGTATAAAGCCAGGTTTTCAGAAGCAGGTCTGTTTTTCAGTTTAAAGCATTGTTGTGCTAAATTGGTGATTAATCTGCAATGTTCCAGCTGAAGAAAGCCTGAGTTCAGAAGGGTACAATTGCTGCTCTGGGTTAAGACATTGTCCAGCAAGGGGCCTCTGTGCAATGCAAGGATTCCAAAGGCAAATATTTGAACACAGAAATAAAAAGAGCGTGAAGGAAGCTGGCAACCAGGTTACGCCAGTTAAGGCTTTTGAACAATGCTAGTGCATTGGATTTAGGAGATGGGTGGAGTAGAACCCTGATGTATTGTATCAGATCTGGTATTTTTTTCCTCATGCAGTTATTTACCTTTTTTTCCCCATGTTGTTAGCAAGGATTGCAAAACAGTCTGTTACAGTATGACAGTTGCAAAATCCATAGAGCAACTGGGAACGTGGATGCAGCAGCTAGGCAGTCAGGATGACTCTGTCCTGACAGAGGAGTCTGCAAGAGCGCGGAGAGGCTTCCACTTCCTCCTGAATTTTATTAGGAACCTGGGTCCACTGTTTAACACAGTGTTGTCCACAAACTGGGAGGGTGTCTCTATAGCATGTCACAGACTGAGAACAATCACTGTCTATGAGTGTGGGACACAATCATGGATTGCAGGGGAAGAGCATGTGGGGTTTATTGTAGGAGTGGTTGGAGTCCAGGCTCACTTGTGTGTTTCTCTGTGAGGGAACCAAATGGGGGCAACTACTGGAAGGATCAAGTGGACCCCAAATCCTGAACTCAGATAAAGCCAATTCCTTGCATTTTTCTTGTCAGTTTGCATCTATGCAGGGTAGGCCTGATTCTCATTCTGTAACATCAGTGTTTCAGTTTAGCCATCCATTCTTCTCAACCTCCGCAGTGACATGTTTCAGTGTCCTGCATATGTAGTGAAGGAGTAGAGAGTATGTTGCAGAGATTGGACATGATGCATAAATAAAAAGAGAGTTTTCATTTGCCAGCTTTTTACATTTTTTCTAACTCTAATCTGACAAAAAGATGGAAAACCAGACACTGTGTTTGGAATACTCAGCATCCCTCTATTATATCTGTTCTGTGAAACAGACCTTTTCTGTGTCTAGTTCTCTTGCTGTGGTTGTCTAACCATGAAATCTCTGAACTGAGACTGTATGTAACACACTGGGTTTGCAAAACAAGCATGTCTGGATGAGGAAAGGAGGTACAGCCTGGTTTCTTTACCACACTCCTGAGGAAAACCCTTCATAAAGACTTGCAGGATGAAAGCAAAGCGTTCTATGAAGTATGCATATTGCAAACAGTAAGTTGATCACGGTGTCCCTTCAAGCTCTGCCACACCAAACCTCACCACTTCCAAACGATTAATTGATGCCATGCCAAATCTCACATAAAAGCCAGTAATGCATAGATATGTTGATGCAAGGTGTGGCAAAGTATATAGGCATATCTATACACTTACAATACAGGATGGCTTCCTAATGAGATCTGAGCTGTTCTTTTCTAAGTGTCAGAGAGCATTTTGTGTTCAGGTGAGCGAATGATATTTTTAACATTTAGTCGAGTCTGGGGTGGCCTCATTAACAGGCGCTGCTTGCAGTCTGGAGAGGGATGCCTGCAGCTGGCATCAACAGGGACACAGACCTTTTCTGTGGTGGTGAAGGTGAAGAGATTGAGGGAATGAAAATTGACATCACCTCCGGAATATATTATGAATTAATCATTCTCTTGAGTGAGGATGAACAGGGGTTAGAGTGAAGATGAGAAGGATAAAGCAGAAGAGGCTATAGAGGAAGGAATTCACCCAAGCAATTATAAGCAAATAATAAAGGAGGGAGGAAGCATGCATCCTCTGGTTGAGATCTTTAGGTTTGCTTTTGCAGGATACGATGAACTGGCCCATGGACAACATTGTGAGCTCCACAGTAAAGGCACTGGCTCGACAGTTTAATAGAATATAAGAAACTTTCTGAATGGAACCTAAAGGTAGGCAAATATTAACAGTCATCTTCTGTTCAGCCATTTTGCCAGCATTTGCTTCTATTCAGAAACTTTAAATGAGAAATATAAGGGCCTGGACACCATTTCCTGCCAGCAGATGGGTCCCACCAGGGGTAGTATGGGTGTTAGGAGCTGTGAAGAAGTTGGCGTGATGATTGGACCCTAAAGGAATCTAACACTCCCTCGCATTTCCCCCTCCCCACCACGTTCAATAAGTGAACACACAAAAGCTGTTTGGATAACAATCAGTTTAAAATAAAACTTAATTTTGTTGTTATATAAAGCCAAGTGACAGCTACGAAGAAGCAGACTGTGTGGTGGTGGAGCTGTTGTGTCCTTTCAGGAAGGTTTAATAAAATTTCATTAGAGAATATACAAAATCTCTTAATAGCAAGTTTAGTCTAGAAACTTTCCACTGCAATTTGTCATGACTTAAGTCAAGGCTTTCATTGCTGTCACCAAAAGCTGTTGGTTGCCATAGGTATCATGTTTGTCAGTACTCAGATTCACCAAGTCTTTGCATATTAACAGGAAACTTGATATATAAACCCAATTTTTATTGCTTTAATCTTTATTTGATGGACTTCATTGATACAATCCCTGTGTAGACATATTTTATAGGTACTGTTAATTCCTTATCCAGGATTATGATTATCCCTAAAAATAAAATGGAAGAAGATGTTAATTTATGTATTTTAGGAAAAGATCAAAGCCACATAACCTTATGTGTAATTTTTTCATTTAATTATACAGTTCTACATTTGCATCTGCAAAGAAATGTACTAACAATGACTAATTAATCCTCAGAGCAACCCTTTGAAATAGGTAGATGGACATAATTAATCCAATCTAACCAATTTCTTGCCCAAGGCAATAGATTGAGTCAATATTTAACCCAAGATTAAAGCTCAGGTGTGTCACAGTCTTACTCTGTGGCCATTACACAGAGTAATGTGTAAGAACTATCAGTCCCCCAGGTTTCCTTACAGTGGGCTCACCCCTACTTTGCTGTAGTAATTTAGACTGATGTACGTTTTCACCCACACTAAACCTACATTCTCTGTTTTCTATCTGTCAGAATGATTCCTCTCCATCTTCCTTTCAAAAACTTCTCCCACTCCAGCTAGTCGAGGTGTGAAAGGCCTAACTTTTCCCTTCTTGTATCCAGCTTCCTCTTCCTTGTCCCTATCACTGCCTGACTAGCATGTTATACCAGCAGACCTCCTCCCACAAGTTCCCTGTGATTCAGGTATCCCCGAGGCTCCACTTATGAGCTTCACACGTGCCCTATTTCTTCCCCTACTCCTGCTTGCACCCAACTCTTTACCTGGGGAGCCACTCTGCTGTAGGCAGCAGGGAGGAAGCGCTGCTCCTGGAGCTGGTATGAGCTGCATTGTACCTACCAGATACACAAAGCAAGGAGACAATTGAAGGAAAGCTTTGTGCAGACCACGGCCCAAACCAAGATGCAGCCCGTGGCCCACGTGTCTCTTGCTGGAGGTGGAGATTCATGAAATATTTGCAGCATTTTGTGAGTTACAAAGCACTTTACAAGTGCAGGGGTAGGCGTTGTTATTCAGGTAATGCGAAAGGCTGATAATGTTTGTGAGGAGAAGAACAAAGAAAAGCTGATGCTGTAACCATGAATACTGCTTGCCTTGAAATAGCCTAGTGGCAGTATGAACTGGGGTGAGATGGTTCTGACACTGGTCAGCAGCAGAGAATGCACAGTGGCAGCAGAACTATGATAAAGTCTCAGATTGACAGAAGAAACTAATTTCATAACAGGTACTGACTGATGGGGTGCAAAGAAAGAGAAGAAAAACGGTGGAAAGGAAAACCTAATGTAATTGAAGAATGGCACCAGAACCTGAGAAATAGTGCCAGAACCTGGATTTCCACTGTGCCCATGCTTAAGACCTGAGCAAATCTCGCCAGGCTTTTCTTATTTGATAGGAAACAGTTACTGTGACATATCCTGCAGTGGTTGATAACTGTAACATTTTTATTGGGGCTTTGATATAATATGTCCTACCAGAAGAGGTATTTACCCTGACGAGGGATTGTTCTTCTCAAGAACTTGGTAAATGGACCAGAATTTTTCCTACAGGCAGCTGAGTTGTCCGCTGGGTGTCAGTTGGCCTCAGCTGACATGCCACACAAGCTGATCATACTCATTATTTCCCTTACTTTGTAGAAAAATGTACATCTTCATGCAATTGCAGGAGAAAGAAGCAGACATGAAAAGGACATATTTTCCCAGCAATTTCTCACAGTATTTAAGGATATGCTTCTAATGTTTGCATGAATTTTGATTCACCTCCACTTTCTCCCAAAGTGTCATTTTCTGTTGATAAGACTGCATAGCTTCGTGTTATTTTGTGAAAAGCAGTTGACACTGTGCCCCATCCTCTCAGGCTTTCTGCAGCTGACTGAAATGGTGGACATCTTCCTAAAACGCATACATTGCCTGTTTCAACCAGGATTGATTGGCCTTGACTAGATAGGGTTATACATGGTGCAGAAGATCAGATGTGTGATCATAATTGCCCTGCTTGGCCTTAGGTCATTGGATTTACCTGAGTGTTGAGCCTCCATTCAGCACGATTCGAGAGTGTAAAAGCCAGAGCTGCATAAAATGGGCATCGTACATTCAACCAAAAGGAGAATGGCTGAGTATAGACATATGGCAGGTTCATTTTTTTTTCATGCAGTTGATAATCTCAAAGAACATGTAGTAACGGAACAAATCAGCGTGTTGGTGGAGGTTCCTCCGCCACCCACACCAAATGATATTTTGGGCCATATAAATAGGAGTCAATTACAGTAACACATCCCTTTCATTTTGAGTAATTGCTACTAAAATCCAAGATGACTACTGTCAATAGGGGATGTGCAGAGGGACTAGAATTCTTTCTCCTTTAGAATAATTATATACTGTAAATACATGCATGAGAAAGTGGATTTCTTAACAACATTTTGGAGAAGTAACTTCTAGTGGAGATAGAAATATCTGTCCATTTTCTGATGTAGTTTAAGTGTTGAAGTAGAATCACCCAAGCTGGATGGCAAAGCTCTAGTTTATGACATAGCTTTATAATGAAGTGTTTCATTTTGTCAATTGAATTAAACATTACTTTCATAGTCACAAGGAAGGTCTCTGTTCTGGTATTTTCTCATGCAATTAAGTGATTCTGCAAAAGCGTAACATTTGTAGAGCCAATGTAGTGACTAAGATTAGCATAAAATATTGAAGGAAACGTTTTCTAAGTCTGGGAATACATTTTATTGATCTCCAATATTAAGAGTACTCGGGCAACTGATGAGCACAAAGTAAAATCCTACCCCCCCCCCAAAGTGATACCAAGTACTTCCCCTGTAGTGAGCAGAATCCTTTTAAGACTGTGACTGATGCGATACATACAGCATTCTCTGTCTCTCTCTCAAACAAGGAGGAAAAAAACCGAAATGCCCTCTTTCCACTATGTAAATTTTGCAGGCAGTTTACTGCATTTAATGAACTGTTATAGCATATGCAGATGAACACTTCCCACCCGCTCTCCACAGATCTGGCACACTGTAATCACTTGTCCTATATTTCTGTGCTGTATAATGTCCTCTACTGCTTATAGAAATACAGCCCACAAAACTGAAACAAAGGTCCCTAAAGAATTCAATTTGCCAAAGGTTATATCTGTCTCCTCCTTCCAGGACAGGATGTGAGAGTCACTGCTGCCCTTTCTGCCCTGTGGCTCAGGCTAAGCAAGGCCATTACTGCCTTTCAGCAGAGGCTTTCACCTTTGGAGCCACAGAGCTTGCCATGGAGCTCTGAGCTCCATGTTACTCCGTGGACTTTGCCAGGTTCAGACTGGAATCAAGAAAGACTTACACAACCAATGCATGTAAAAGGAAATATGCTAAGCACTTTCTATGAAATTCAGCTCATCGCACAGCTTTTAGAAAATATATTCATCGCTGAGGTACTTCCTGAAGTCAATTATGCATAACTATAGCCTTTGGTAAATCCCCATTTTGCATCTCCCATTTTAAGCTTAGCGCTCACATTCCTTTTTCTCCTCTCTTTCTTTGTTAATGCAAAGTTATGTCCGCACCTGTTTGATCAAGAGTATTTCTCATCTCGAGTCCATACTTAACTGTGGGATGTCTTCCTATCTCTTAGTGTAATTAGTGCTAGCACCACATAAGTGCTCTGAGAGTATGAGCAGGGAAATCTGTGATCAAGACAGCGTCCATGGTGCTAGCAGTGGGAGCTACTTTTCTCCCATTTATAGTACTGGTCCCAGTGCCACAGCAGGAGGGATATTCAGATGGGTCTTTGAAAAAGTTCTGTATATCCAACCACTACTTAGAAACTAACAGTGAACCTGAACCTTCTCCTACTTCATCTGTGTCGCATCTGAAGAAATTGCTCATTTATATATCAAAAATAATATATTAGTGTACTTAAATACATAAAAAAGGAATATATTTGCATGTACATATATATATAAGCATCAGCATTGCCTCCATCAGAAATGTATTTCATTGTAGCCTATGCAAAATTTTAAAAATATTTTAGGGAGGATTCCATGACATAAGTTGCCAGTTTGGAGATATTTTGTGCATGCATGCATGCTCTAATGCACTGTAAAGATCAAAATCTAATGATCCTGAGTTCAGTCAGCAAAAATGGAAATAGCATAGATCATTAGACACTTTCAAAAGTATTCATCTTGTAAATTTTGATTCTGAAAGCATGGGCTGTTTAAACTTGTGTTCTGAAGTGAACATATGTTAAGTTAGGTAGGACATGCATAGAAAGTTAATTGGAATTTATGTTTTCTGTTTGATCAGGCCTTATACCAAAACTTTTATTTCCAGACTAACGCACAGAAATATAATGGTTAAGTTTCACATTTAAGAAATTATCTATCATTTTAGTAGCTTTGCGGATGCTTTGAACAGATCTGAATTCCATCTTCTGGGGTAAACTGCTTTTAATAATTTTTTTTCAGATGAACTAAACAATTAACTCATTTTCTCACTTAAAGAAAAATAGACAACTCGGGTAAATTATGATCACAGAATGAAGAACTGGAGAGGAGCTTGCATCCAAACCTCTATGGTTTGTGTATCAATATGCATTTATGTTGCTTTCTGTTTCATCATGCTATTAATTCCTAAATGGACAATCTCTGTGGCAAAATGAGGTATTTAGTACCAATTTTATATATACATCAGGATTTTGTGACTTAGAATCCCCTCTAGTATTCTTCCCCCCCCCCCCCACCCCCCACCCCCTTTTGTTGTTGTTGTTGATGTTGCTGCTTTGAGTAATCAAAGAAAGTGTGGCACAGAAAAAATTCCTATTGAAATGATAGATGTCCTTACTGCTATGAAACTGTACACTCATACTCTAAAGGGTGTATGCCAGAGTCAGTATGATTAAATACCAGCTAAGCATTTCAAGACTAAGGCCTAGTGGAATGTTAGGAAGATATTCATCATTATTTGGTAACTTCTACAGAGTGAAATAGAAAATCTCATGCGACATTACAAAAGAATGCCTTCTTGAAATGGTACATTCTATTGCTTTCAGAAGTGTTTGCGAACAGGCTTTTTCAATGGAAGTGGTCATCAATGTGTGAGACAATGCCATTTCCTCACAGGGCATGATTTATCTGCATGAATTTTCCTGTGTATGAATATTGCAGTTCTGATTGTATCATTTAGTAGTGAAAGAGCCTCGAGCTTTTTATCGTTTACTTTGCCAGGGCAGCAGTGTCTGTTCCTCCTTATACAGTTTCAGTGAGGTACCTCTGACAGATTCTTTTTCCATGGACTACCAGTGCCTTTGCAGGTGAATCTGATCAAAGTCCAGTTTCCCTAGGAAGAGCTTTCTTCTTTCTCATGATCCAGCATTAGGATTCACCTGGTGAACTGGATAGGAGAGCTGATTTAGCTAAAAATAAACCCCCTCCTTGTGCTGGCTTACTTTTCTGCTAGATCAGCTTCCCAAGTCTCTGTATGTAACAACAGTCCTGTGTAAAAGCAGTTAGAAATGTGATAAAGCACAGGAAAGAGATTTAAATCTTAGTTTTCTATTTGTTTTTGCCATTAATTTTCAGTGTCTTACTGAAGACCAGACCAAAACCTGAGGCAGAAAGCCTGTCTTTATTTTATTTATTTATTTATTTGACCCACAGTACAAGTAGATACCAAATTTTTCATGGTAAGAGTATATGACAAACTTTGGAAGCTCTATATGAAGTAGATGAGACCGATGCAGCATCTCTGTACTCTGCTATGAATCAGCTTTGGCACAACCTTCCTGGAGGTGCTTTGGCAGTTATCTTCTTCCCCTGAGAGTACAAGATGTCTTGTGTCATCATCACTCCACTGGAACTTTTGGATTTTAGCATATTTCCTCTGCATCCTGTAAACAAACCATGGAGGTGCCAGCAAAAATTGGAGGCAGAAATCCCTGCAGTCATGATGGGTTTTTTTAATCATTTGCTCACAGTCCTTAGAAAACTGGAAGATATCCAGTGATCAGAAAGTCTGATATCATAGCCCCTGAATGGGAAGCTTCAGAAGAAATTGTAAAAATGTGGGTTATTTTTTAACAATAAAATAAACTAAGCTATCCAAGTTGCCTGATCTTCATTTGCAAACCTTCCTGTGAAGTTTGAAGACCTTTTGTAATAGCCTTATCTTGCTTGCCATGCTAGAGAAAACTAGAATAGTTGGGATTTTTTTTATATCTATTTTCTTCTCCAGGTTCATTGTAAATCAGTTTATATTTTTTTCATGAATTTAGAGTACTGCAGTCGTGTAGTTTTTATTCATTGGTGCCACTAGAGGGCAAGATGGCAGCTGTTAGCCACTTGGATTTTAGGGCTTTGGTCCTGCGGACATTGAGGTTAATGAGAAATTATTGACTGTAGCAGAGCTGAAACAAACCATAAAATGCATTCTTTTCTACACATAATCGGAATTTCCCACAAATCCTTAAAAATTAAGGAGAATCTCTCTAATTTAAGCTAATATTTTATAAATAACTGTTCAAAGTACTTAACAAAGATGATATATATCATCAGTAAGCAGTACAAAATAAGAAGTATCATATAATATGTCCTTCTAAAATTATCTGAAGTTCTCCAAAATGAACAGCAGATCTTCCTAATTCTCTGATAGTTAAATAAAATACTTCAACATTTATATATATACACATGTCCATGCCTTCAGCATATATACAGATTTAAATTTACTTCTACATTGGCAATACGGATGAAGTACTCAGCAAATGTAGAAGAGCTGAACTTGATTCCTAATACTATTTTATTGTTGCCTAGAGCTTCAAAGTGTGTTTTAAAAATTACCTAATGCTGTCTCACAGTCAGAGAGGCTCTGAGCTTGTCAGATATCATAAACTAAGCTACATTTGTCCTGGGCAGTACTTGAATGGGAGGCCTCCAAGGCAAGAAAGGAACCTGTGGGTTGTGTGTATTTTCTGCTTTTAATCCTACTGCTATTTCAGTCTCCCGCAGAACTTCTTGTATTTCAGTTTGTTCTCATCATAAAATCTTTGTTTCAATTTCTCTTTATATTTTAAAAAAGAAACTGCATGCAAAGAGTGGGAAAAATCCTAAATTACAAGCTCATTTTTATACTAAACATTACTTCCATAAAACTTCAAAGGAAATAATAATCAGAGTTTGGAATAAGGTCTCTAGCATCTGGCTGATTGTTTAAAGGATGCTGTGGATAACATCTCAATTACCATGTTACTGTGGCCTCAACCCTCAATCATTTGTCTTTAATTTTGTCCCACATAATTGTGATAGCACTTTCTTAAAAGCAGCATTCTTTGCTGTACAATTTTCTAAACACACTTTGTCAGACATACAGCAAGTTGATACGTTATAAAGGGATTTCCTACTGCAAGAGGTAACCATTAAACCTTGGAAAAATAGAACTGTTAAGAGAGCAAAGGACAAAGACACAAACTTGAACTTATTCAGCCTTTTGAGAGTCCAGATCTTCCATGTCTTCACACGAGTGAGACACAGGACTGCTCCAGGACCCAGGACAAGGGAGGCCTGGACAAGAGCCTCAGCTCAGCTTGCTCCTCAGAGCAAGTTCAAGCACAAGGTCCTGGAGTATTCTCCTGCATTAAGTCCATCTTACATATTCTTCTGAAGGTGTATGTGGAGAGGCAGTCTGAGTTTCAACACAAGTTTTCATGTCTTCATCCTGACAAAATATCCTAAAGCTCTCGTCTCATTCTGCATGATCAGGCCAGGTTGCCTCCTACACAAACCTCCAGCATAATGTGTGAGGCCGAAAAGCCCTGCACTTCCATGTCTGATGGGTTCCTGAGTGCAGGCCCTGCCTGCCCCCTCTGCCCAGCTAGGCCCCATGGCCCTCCGCTCTGCACTGCCATACAGTGAGTGAATGACACCAGGATGATCAGCTTCCTACATGCTGTTGGCCACAAAGCCACTTGAGAAGACGGTCCCTCATGAGCATGGCTCAGGTCTTAGAAAAGCTCCATGATGGAGCTTTTAAGGCCAGGGAGATCCTACACAGCACAGAAGTGGCTACAGCCCTTCCCAGGGACTTGCATGAGGTTTCATTCCCATCAAAATGTTATCCCTGGGGCTTGGCAAAATTCAGTGGGGTGCTGTTTAAGCGGAGGTAAACAGTCAGATGCTCAAGTCATGATAGGCTGTGGAGATGTTTTTTTGTTCTATTTGTCTTTTTTCTTGCTGCTTGTCCCTGTGCTAAACCAGTAACAGTTGAGCCATCAGTGTAACACAGGCAAGAGGTACAGATGGACGTATCACATGTATGATTCAGGAGGGGGAATGAGGGATCCCACAGTTGTGAAAATCTAAGGCACCCTTAGACACTTGCTGATGAAATCCTGCCCATGGTGATTGAAGTGCCTCTGAGGTAACACTGGCATACAGGAGCAGGCAGCTCATAAAAGCTAGCACAAAACACAGATGAGCCTTTTGCTTTTGGTTAGCTTCTGCAGGACTGAGTCATTTATTTGATGGATAGTTGCACAGCTAGTGTTTTTCTAAGGAGCTAGATCTGTAATGTGCAAGGTATTGCACGGTTAGATGGCTTGACGCTGTAACTGCTAGAATTTCCCAAGTGATTTGAGTAAAGCTCTCTCCAGTTTCTGTGATTTTGAAGTATTCTATATAAAAGTTTCCATCATCAATATTAAGCATATATATTTTAATAGCTGTGTGATGAGTAAGTACGTGGCTTCTTAGGTTGGCCATAACTAATGATGAACATTACAGCTAGCTGAGTAAGGTATAATATTATTCCATTTTTCAGAAATGCTCAAAGCCAATACCTGTGTGCATATTTGAATAAAAATTAAATGTATTTGGAATTGCTACCATCATCTATACTTTATAAGTCATAGTTAATTCTTTATTGAGTCCAGTTTCTCTATTTATTGTGCCTGAGTGTACACATTTTACCAAATTCCTAGAAGTCCCTGAGGACAGTGCACCAGAAGTGAGAAGCTCAGAAGTCTTGTACTATTTGTCACTGGAAGTGCCTAGGAGATCTGCTTCTAGCTTCTAATTTTCCGTTTGGCTAATCTCTCAGGTAATAAGAACCCATTTATACTTCATTAATAAGGTATTACTGTCAATATTAATATGAAATTGATCCCCAAATTCACCATTTATTTCTTCTACAAGGGGAAGTATACATTACATTATTTTTTAACATTTGTTTCAATTGGGAAGTATTTTGTACCAATGTTCTTTACATTTTCTTATGCTAATGACATTCTTGCAATTCACTCCGTAATACAAAATATTTAATTATCAATTATGACAATACTGTTATGCATTTGGATGCCTAAATGTATTAACCCTATTGTCAAACAGCTAGCAAAAAAAAACCATGACTGGTTTCTCTTAGTTACTGTTGCTTTGGAAACTAGTTACATGTCTTGATTTGTAAATGATTATTCTTTCAGAAAAGGAGAGATAGAATAATCTGTTTCTCTTTTTTTGTTGTTGTTGTTGTTTTGTTGTTGTTGCTGTTTAGTTTTGTTTGTTGTTGGTTTTTTTTTGTTGTAGTTGTTGTTTGTTTCTTTTTTCTCCTTTTGCTATTACAATTAATATTCAATGTCAAAGAGCTCTATTTCAAATTGGTGGACTACAGCTTCTGAACCATATGAGTCAGTCTTCTGAAAGCTAATTAACTCATAATTTATTTTAGAGCAGGCATTTCTCAGCAGAAACTAATAATCACAAATGAAGGATGGTGTAACAACTAATGAAGTTTCATTTCCAGCTCTTTACCAGTCTTCTTCTGTGACCTCAGCAAATTTCAGTGTAAATACCGTTAATCTGTTTTCCTGTTTCTGGTTTATTGGGAGAGGAAATAATTCAAGCAAGAACTGTCTCTCTAGACAGTAGTTACTTCAAAGTGCTGCATTCCTGATGGTATTATCCAAAGATGCTTCCTTCTGCCTTTGAGTCAGTCTCCAGAGTTTTCCCCAACACAACCAGTTTAGAAGGGCCTACTTTTACTTAAGCTTCTGTAATTGAGAAGGTGGAAATGAAGAAAAAGTTATCATCTTTCAGACTTTATGAAATAGTCTCCACTATAGAATCTTAATGTACTATGTTTGTGATCCTTTAATTTATAAATTTTAAATGGCATTATTTGTTTGTTTGTTTTAAGACGTATCTTTCTAATTAATTAGAGTGAGGAGGAATTTATATGGATATCAGCTAGGTCCACATAATTTTTAGAAGTAGTTATTGTGAAACATAAGATGTAGAACAGGTACACATCCATCCCACAGCTTATCTTTTAAATACACTATTAGGAACACAACTTTTCTAGCTTCAGTAATTGCCTCATTAGCTCTAAAAACTGTTAGAATGCTTTGTCTTCTCTGTTGTACTCAGAAGTACTGAGTTATTTTTACACTGGAAGGCAGCAGGGAGTCTGATTTTAGTACTAGCTTCACCATGATGCAAGATTTCTGGCAGTAACCTGAAGAATTCTGTTTTCTTGGAATTTTTGTCAGGGCTTGAAGTGCTTTTGAAAGTCATAAGGATGACAGCTCTGGAGGTTGCCATCCTGTATTTATCTGGTGAAATACTGTCAGTGACTTCTCACCCTGTATTCCTTTGCAATCTATTCCAGCCAGATGTAGAAAGACCATTCTTAAAAAGAAAACGTGCTTTTATGACTTCAAACTGAAAAACAGTGACATGTCTGCAGTTTGGCTCCTTAATGCCGTACCCCTCTACCAAAATGGCACTCAAGTCATTGCACTCGTTTTCTTCACAGTCTTGACTGGTACCAGTGGAGCTGGTAATTAAGTCCTCTAAAATACAACATTTTCTCCCTGCTTTATTTTTCTTTTTCCTTTTTATTTTTTCTTTTTCTTGGAGTTAATAGATAATGGTCAGTTCTGCCAGAGGAAAATTCAGAGCAGGATCCCAAAGTTAACTGAAGAAAGATGCTGCAAATTCATGCTGTCTCTCTCCATCCCTCATTAAAGCGCCTAAGGTAGGTTACAACAGCCTTGTAGTTCATTCCACTATCCCTATAAGCCCTGTAAGTGCATCACTCCCTGGCATTCTCCTAAGTCCTCAAGTCTCTAGTTCTCTTACCAGGAAACTTCTGTACAACAGAGAAGTTGTGTGGGTAATGCTTATCTTGATAATACTTTCCTTGTTCCCACTCCTCAAACATCTCATCAGAGGAACCCATTGGTATGTCTTACATGATTGTTATATTTTAATTTTATTAAGGTGTATTGAATATTGAGTCCAAGACAGATTAATATAAAAGCAAACAAAAATAGTCATTTATAGAATGCCCAGTAAACACTATCGTGAAGTGTTCAATAAAAATCTGCTGACAAAAAAAAAGAAAACCATCAGTTGACTCTAGGCTTATATCTGAATCATTTAGCAAACAAGCTGCATACACTGATGGTTATCTAATCCACACAGTCAGCAGTGCACACTTCACACACACTGCGCATGTCTAAAACCAGATTGCATTCGTGGGAGATGAGAAAGTACTGACAGAGTAGGGAAGCATGAATGCATTTCTGCTTAATCCTTTCCAAAGTGAGTGGGGAGGGACTGGCTCTGGGGGAGGTACTGGCTCTGGGGTTTTCATTGAGATTTGTACCCCCCTTCCTGGGTACTGATCCTACAGTTATTCAGGACAGAGGCTCATAGATTTCTTCCTCACATGTGGAAATGTTAATACTTTCTACAGTCATTCTCTTTGACAAATGTAGCATGTTTGTCATGGCCTGTCTAAACTACTAGCATATCTTTACTGTAGTGAGATAAAATGCTCTTTCTCCACTGGCAGTGTGTAGAATTCATTCTGAAGCCTCTTTATGTGAGGCGTGTTATTTTTACTGCAAACATAGGATTAGAGTTTGCCAGATACCAGCTCTCCCTTGGGAATCAATGGCTTGGTGAGCAACAGGTCTAATTGGGAAATGGCTGATTCCCAAGCCTTGTCCTTAGAGAGTACAGTGATACTACTACTTTTGCATACATGTTCTCCCTCCCTCCCCAGCCAATAGCCACAGTTCTCTGCTAATTAGCCTCGGTTCTCTTAAGAGCCCCTTTCAGTATCCTGCAGGGTACATACAACTAAGGTTATGAATCAATTTTTCAAAAAACTGGCTATTAGATTTCAGCATATAACAAGTAAGCATCAGTGAAGGCAACATCTTAAAATTGTAACAACTGTAATTTTTTTTCCTATCTCAGATTGTAATTCTTGCTTAATTTCTGACTGGGATATACATCTACATATTTCACAGAAAGCATTTTTCTTAGTCTCTGAACTACAGACTCCCCAGGTCTCCAGAGGAACATGCATTAAAGGATGGAACTAGATGTTCTTGTGAAAGCTGAAATCTGCAGTTTTTTAAAAAATGCCTTTCCCTAAATACACCTCTCAGTCTATTGTGAATCACAGATCACTGTCTATCCATTCTGCGCTTACTGCATAGGAACTTTACATTCCAAATACATTAGAGACTTTTTCAATAGCACAATAGAACAGAGAGTATTAAGTTATTTTATTAGCTGCAGAAATCTTGAAATGAAGAAAAGTTACCTTTAGCTTAGTATTACCAGCAAAAGTAACAAGAATTCATTGACCTCAAACACACTTAGAGATCATTCTCACTTCAGAGAGCTTTGAAGATTTGTATGTGTGAGTAAATTATCTTTTTAAAATTCCTCTTCCAAGTATTGGCACATATTGTTCTGGGTCTAAATTCTGACTTCCTCAGAAGAAAGGTAATGATTGTTTGGAAAGTAGCTAACACATTGTGTTTGTTGCTACAATAAACAACATCCCTGGATATATTTAATCACATAAAGCAAAAAACTACACAAAATGATTCTACATACTCACATTGAGGGAGCTGTACTACAACATACCTTGCCAGTTAAAAGAAAAAGTGTCACCCCAGAAGGATTTTCATCCAATGACAGGGAATGAAGTATGCATCTCACATTGTGCCTTTCACCAGTGGTCGCTGGTTAGCAAAGGATGCTCAGTGACACAAAACCTTAAGGGAAAAGCCCAAATGCTTAGAAGAAGAAACAGAAAAGCTTTCATTTCCAGAATATTCTGGAGCTTGTAAGAAATTCCATCAGTTATATTTTGCCTGTTAATGATGCATCAAGGCCATTTGATTGCATCAGCTACCTAAAAACATTCTGTCTCCCCAGCACAACATAAATATTTCAGCACTGTTCCTAAAATAAAATAATAAAAGACAAAACAGTTTTACTTAAAATTTTAACTTTTCACATAAATTTGATTATTTCTAACTAGAGGTGAAACAAAACCAGTTACATCTGAGCAAAGAGCCACAATCCCTATCAAGATCCCAGTCAAGAAACTGTGTACTTATTTAATGTCTAAAATTAATTGCTGTCTCACACGATCACTGTCAGAGCTATAGACTGTGCTTCTTCCATTGCTTGCTGAGAAAGCTTTCTGTAGCACCATTGTCACAGAAATTGAAGTGTAAATAAAAACATAAAACAGTGTGCAAATATACAAATGAAATGATTACAAATAATTTACATATCTGATGGGACGTAAGTTTTTGTTTCCAAGGGGTGAGCAGTGAGTTTCAACTGCTGGTGAATGGTGGCCAAAACAATACAAAGGTCTGAGATCAGAAGCTTAGAAAACTCCGGTCTTTCTCATGATAGGATTTTTTAATGACAAAAATATAATTTCCTGATATTTAGTGGTTCACTTTTGTAACCGGGGCTCTTAATTCCAGCTTTACCTCCTGGAATATATTTTGTGTCTGTTAGGTTGCAAAGATATTGCTTACAACATGCTGCTTTAACTGACAGTGTATCCTAACAGAGTTCTGTTTATAATGTTTAATTTTCCTCAGATTTAATTCAATTTGGAGCTCCGAAATACAATTCATATCACCTTTGTGTAGTTAATTTAAGTCAGTTTGATAGTTTATAAAAAATTAGAAAACAGAAGGCCATCGGCCCATATTAAACAAGTGAGTGATGCAAGGATGAAGCAATGTCACCATAGCAACTCAGCTTGCACATAGGATGCTGTATTTAACCTTGGGGAGCTCTTAAAACTCCTCATTCCTGAAATAGCTGTGAACTATGTTGTAATGGGGATGCGTCTTTAGTGCTGTAACAGTAGATTTGTCTTAGAAATGTGCAAATACTTTGGCCCAATATAACTTCTAAGAAGCCAATAGAGTACAAGCATTCAAGCTGACATGGCTGATGGAAATCATGACTTGCTGTTATAAATGTGCTAAATAGCTTGCTCTTTTTGGAAGCAGGAGGGAGGTATCAGTATATATTACTGCACTAAGACAGAAAGCAGGAAATTTCCAGGAATTACTATTAGATTTTTAATCTATTTTTTTCATGTTATTCCACACAAACCTGTGGGTTATATCCTTCTATCTGCATGGTTCCTGGGAGATTTGTCAAGGAAAAGACAATAACTGTACTTGATTTTGTGTTTGCCTTTGCAGGTTTGAAATGTCCAGCTCCTAGTAAACTAGCCATGTGTATGACATTAATTAGAAATGTGGATCTGTATGCCCTAATGTCAGCTAGATGTCACATGAATCAGCCTAGCTACAGGGTTATTCTGCTGGGCAAAAAAAAAGAAAGCTCTAGGCAGCCAATTTTGGATGAAGGCAAAATTTCAAATGTCTTTGATAAGAACCATAGGAGTCTTAGTAATGTTGGATGATAAGAACATAATTAATTCTTAGAAGAAATAACCAGTTCTAGTTTTGAAATCTGCATTGTTTCTGCCTCTCCTCAGAGGTGGGACTACCACCTCACCATTTTGCCACGTAGCTTAGGATTTACTGCTATGGTAATTTACCTGGGACAAAAGGCTGGATTCACTGGAGGACTTGCTACCTAACTACCCATCAATGTGCTCAAATCAAATAGAATTAAGGGTTTCCCAAAACTCTCATGAGTTTCTCTATGTGTCTACAGAACCTTGGTACCTCAGCTTCCAGTGGTAATGACAAAATCTTACTTTTCTAAAGGAAAAATTGATGCTCAGACTTCTTGTGTGTGTCTCAAAACTAGCTCTGTCAAGACTTCCAAGTGATGCCTTCCCGTCTGTATCTCACCTGGAGAAGTGCTGATACGTCTATGATCTTCTGGGGAGGAGCATTCATCTGGGGTAAGGAAATGTGAAATTCTGTCAGTAGAAGAAATGTATTTAGAAGTACCTAAATCCCAGTGGATTTAGAAAACTCTATTTGTCCATTTTAGGTAATGATTAGTCAACTTTACCAATAAGTGAGAAAAATGGTGTTCAAAACATATGAGAAAAAAAAAGATAAACATTCACAGAATTATATCATAGCTGACATGGTGTTTATTTCAACTGTGTCACTAAGAGAACTGCACACAGAGAGATGTGCTGAATGTTGTTTCACTACACCGCTATTGCACTTTGTTGTATTTGGGAACATATGCTTGATTTGTGTTTTAGAAACCTACCTGAAAAGATTGTTTAAAACCTTGTGAAAAAGGAAAAATGCTGAAAAACAATCTGGTAAATAGAAAAGCAAGAAATAAAATCTCTTCTTCAATTTCTGCCAAATATCGAAATCACATTGTAAGAGAAGTTGAAAGTATTTTGACCAGTCCATGAGTTTTGTAAATCAGTAATCACAGAAACTTCTAGTTCATTATGTGTCAGGTTCTGTACCTAGTGAAGTCAGAAGCCTGAGGTTCCCCACCACGCTAGGGATGAAAAAGGAACATATTGAAGGAGGGATAAATGTTGAAAAAATTCAGTTTCAAGACAAATGCATTTTGGCCCGGCTCTTTTGTAAGGTACAATCATTATCTTCTGTGCTCTCTGCTCCAGTGATAAACTTCTCAGCGGTGATTAGAAGAGACTCTTGTAATGGGGCCAAAGACACCCATCTGCCAGTCTGACCTTCCTGCCAGGACATGGGCTTCTTGTCTAATCCAAAACCTTAGGCACAGTGGAAAGACTGTTGGGGCCTATCCAGTCCCTGACTGTGACTCATGCTATTCATGTTACTCATCCATGTGGGCACTAATGAAATGACTGAGGTTCTGGGAACACAGGGGACAGAGTCCAGGTCACAAGTAATGCTTGCCAATACGCCTAGTTGACTGTAGAGGCCCATGCTGGGTCATATGAGTCATCAAGTTGAATGTAGATTTTCACTAATAGTGTTGGCACTGGGCTTCAGCTTCCTTAAAAATAACATGCTGCTTTTTAAAGGTGGAATAGTAAGATGAGGGAGATTGCATAAGAGAAGCTCTCTGACACCAGTGCTCAAATTCTGGGAGAAGGACTTAGATCTAAAGTTAAAAAGGACATGCATTCAGTCTCCAGAGGAGTCAGTTATAGTTTCAAATGCTGTTTGAAATGTTATAGCTTATTCAGAGTATCGCAGAGACAGGCAAAATATATAATCTAATCCTCAGACTCACCTCCAATTTTTTTTTTCAGCAGAATGACTACAGATTAAACCATGACTTCAGGCTACTTAAAATCATTATTTTGAGAAGTGAAAACTGCTTGTTAAAGTCAGTGTTCAAATTCAAGAAAAAAATGTGTAGAATAAAGATTAGTTTTCTCATAAATTCATATAATCACAGAATGAACTTAAATGAGACCTCAGAAGGACTCTACCCAATCCCCCTGCTCAAGGTTGGTTTGAGCAGCTTGCTCAGGGTTGTGTCCATTCAGGTTTTGAGTGCCCTCAAGATGAACACTGCGGAAAGCTTCCAGAAAAATTATTACAATTTTTGACCACTCACAAAGTAAGAAGTTTTTTTTCTTCTTTTTTTTTTTCCTATGTTTAAATGGAATTCATATATCTCATTTCATGTGCATTGCCTCTCTGACTGTCACTGTGTACCACTGAGAAGAGTCTGGCTCCATCTCTTCCACTGTATGTATATATATCTTTTCTGGAAAGGCGTATGTTGGGGTAAAGAGTTCAGACTTTAATGTTTAGATGAATGTTACTTCTCTGCATAAGATCTGGGAACTACCACAGCCACCAGGATGGTTTGCCCACGCCTAAGCAAAGTGCTGAACCCTGTCCTCTGCATGTCATTGTTACTGAGTGAGTACCAAGAATAATTTTCAGTGATTAATGTTATGCTGGAGTGGCACCTCACTTGGAGACTCATTTCTTCTGAGTATTGTTATTAATCATTGAATAATTAAATCAGATTAATACATTTAGAAAATCTACAGACAATATGAAGGGAGAAGCTGCACCTACTTTGGTGACAAGCTCAGAATTAGAAGTCAGATGAGGCTGAAAAGTCAGATATTATCTGAAATTGAAAGCAGATGAAATTCAACAAAGACAATGGAAACAGACAAATGTAACATGAGTTACTTTGTACAGAAAAAGATCTGGAGGTTGTAGTGAATCACTAACTGGCTATGAGTAACAACACTATATTTAAGAACAAAAAGACCTCGGTCTAAGATGTGTTTATAAGAATACTGTATGCAAGCCTTGGGAAGTAATTATTCTGCTCTACTTGGAAGCCAAATGGATCTCAGACCGGTGTGTCCACTGAATCTTAAAGAAGATGATAATGTGGTGAAGATCCAGAGGAGGGTGAAAAGAATGCTAATGGGTTTAGAAAACGCAATCCATAAAGAAGGGTATCTCTGTTCCTTTAGGCTAGAAAAGAAAAGATTAAAAGGGATAAGTCTTCTAGTATGTGAAACAGACAATTATAGAAAGAATAATGATCAGTGTTTCAAGAGCAATGAGGAAGGACAAGAAGAAATCAGTTCAATTTAGAGCAGAGAATATTTACTACAAACCTTTTAAAAAGGAGGATTCTGATTGCTGAAATACTGGATTTAGCTCTCCAGAATACAGCTGAATGTCTTTTATTGAGTATGTTTAATTCCAGTTCATACCAATACCTGTTAAGGACAGTGCAGGACCATGGCAGGGTAGCTTCTGGTAGTCCTTTCCAGATCCCTATTTCTGTGTTTGTAGGACAAGGAGCCTCTACTGTGAAATAAGTGCATCCTCCTCATGGCTTAGACAAATACGAGTTCTGTTTGCTGCTTCTGACCCAGAACACATGGGAATCCCTGAGGAGTGAAAAGTTCACTTTCACCAGCCTCTACGTGGAATGAAGACCTGTAAGCAGGAACAAAAGAAATACTTCTTAATGTATAAGGGCAGTTTATAAAACCTGCTAATGTTATGCTGAAATCAATCACTCGGGGTGCCTGAGGTAGACCAGACTTCTGGCAGCAAATGGAAAACTTTGAGTGATCTCTGTCCTCTGATGTAATCCCTTCTTTCTGAATCTTCTTGCAAGGGATGTTTTCTCTCTGGGCACTTAAAAATATTTCTTTTGGAATATGAGAGCATACTGAGCCCCAGATATTTTTTCTCAAGTGTCCTGGAAAAATACAACCTAAATTCTTCCTGCACAGTCCCCAGATCATCAGCTGGTGAAAATCACCACATCACTATGAGTTAGAAGGTGCTGTTTACGGAAGATGAATGGCAGGAAAGTTCTGAAGGTATATTAAAGGCATCAAAGAAGTGATCTGAATCTAGCAATGATTTCTAAAATGTAAGAAACAATTCTAATATATCAGTCTGCAAGATAAATAAGAAGTTATTAAGTTGATGCATCCCATCTTTCTTAGTAAAGCTTAAACGGCAAAGTTTACATGAAGACAGTTGCTGCTGCTGCTGCTCTTGCCCTAACTCCTGGTTGCATACTATTCCTTGAAAATCTATGCGTTCTTTAAAAACACACACACAAAAGAAACCACCAGCAAACCCCTCCAACATATATAAAAGGAAGTTGCAGTCCCAGATCAGCTACAAGTGTGCAGACATAAGAAAATCTACTGTTAATTTTGACAGCGATGTCTCAAACAAATTTTGACTGAACTGGAATGACATATGCACTGCTGAAGCTTCAACTCAATCACCACCATTAGCTATACATTTTCACCAGCAATGAACAAGGAGCCTGCATGCCATGCTCATGACCATCTGCACCAGTGGAGGTGATCCACTGTCACTGTCACCACTGCCTGAATTCACTGCCCACTGCCTCACTGTGCTCGCATCCACTGCTTGGTCTCCATAAACATTCAGCAGGTGTCGATGAATGTCAGTGGGTGCCATTCTTTCAATGACACATCTTTGCTTCTTATGCACTTCCATGTCAGATGCCACTTTATCAAACTGCCCTTCTGCTGCCATTACACAGCAACAACATGTAATGGGATATTGGTGGGAAGGTTCAGCCTCTACTGCCATCCCACAAACTTCCACCTCTAAAGCCACTGGCCATCAGAATATAATGGGACGCATTATTTTTGGAGCAGCCCTTGCAAACAATCTGAAAGGAATCTCTCTCCACCAGAGATGAATTTACCATTTTCTTCACAAATGAAAAGTTTGATTCAGCAGTGAGGTATCACAGGGTCAAAATAAATTTTACTATAAGGCAAAACATACTCTCACTGGCTGAAAAGACCTGTGTTAGAAGTGCTAATGTTCCTTCAAACCCAATCCATTTCAATAATTATGTAGTCGTTAAAGCAAAAATCTAGCAGCAAAAATACCTTCGTGGAAGAGTTCCTGTGAACAGTTATTTAATCTTATTTTCAGTGCATCTAGATGAAGGGCTTTGCACTGAATTTAGGACAATCTATCATCAGACCTTTGCAGTCATTCCATTTAATTACTTCTATATCAGAACCATTTTTACTCCTAGATCTATATATAAGGGTAGTTTAGAAGGAGAATTTTTATTCTCACTGTGAGTACACTCATCATTTTGTAACTGGCTTCACACTGCATTTTCCTCACGTTATTCAGTACTAAATACACAGCTATTAACTTTGATGAAGCTGTGTCAGTACTATGTCTGAGGGCTGATGCCATAATCAGATTCAAGCCTTCAAGCTCTGCCTTACTGCCAGCATGAGCATCCAGGCCAAAACAATGATCATCAAAACCCTTTGCTATTGTTTAACTAGATAATTCAGAACACGTTTAGGCTTTATTGCCTATTTAAGCCACACAGTGAGCCCTTCTCCCTGCACACATCCACTGCCCAATACTCCAGCGGTGAGAGCAGAAGGTGAAGGTGTTCACCATGTCATGGTACAAGCTTATTTTGGTGAGAGAGTTCTTCTGGGCACACAAGAACAACTGATTAGGTATAAAGAAATAAGAAAAAAGAAAGAAAACAGAAAAAAAAGAAGAGAAAGATAATGGTTTGTGCAGTCACCTAGGGGAGTGCTCCTGCTCAAGAGAATGTTTTTTTTTGCATTTGTTGCAAGAACTCAAGCAAGGACTAGACTGACTTTTCTTCACTCTTTTTTCTCCTTCATATTGCTCACCCACCTTCTCTGCAGAGCATCCTAACAAGCCAGAGACATACTTCTATACTTTCATTCCCTTGTGAGCCTAATGAATATTCATTCCATGCAAATTGGAAGAGTTGGAACAGAAATAATGGGACTCCTCACCTATATGCCTTAAAATAGCCAACCTAGTGATCATCATACTCACTTGGATGTGGGAGATGTCAGGTCAGATTCCCTCAGGCAGAAGTAGAAGGAATTTAACGCAGACCTGCTATGTTCTGGTTGAGGCAGATAGGTCTTATGGTATGAGCTCATTCCATGCCATATCTTTCTAATTAGCTTAGCTTGTGTCTACATGTAACTGCTGATCCCTCTACTAACACTGGACGCTTATGAGAATATATTATGGTTGCTTCTGTGATGCTCAACTGGGTTTCCTTTCAATGGAAACTAGGGTGCAAAGAGCTGGGCCCCTACTCTTGTCTGTGTAGGACACAGGCATTAAAGCAGGACTCAGACGCAGAAGTGCACGGGTGGTCCCTTTGATGGTTTGGATGCTGGCATTAGGTAACCTGGGTATGCTGGATGATGCCTCTCTTTCCTCATGTTCTGCAGAAAGCAGAGTTTCATGAGCTTTCAGAAATGGAGAAAAGTCAGACTTTTTTAAAAGAGGTTTGACTTGCAGTGTTGTCGTAATTGTTCTCACTTATGAATATCTGTGTGTAGTTTATACTGGATTATTTCTTTCCTCTTGCATTTTTCTCAGTTCTCATTTCTCTGTGTTCATAATGTGTATATGTGTTAGGAGAAGGGATTCAACTTTTACTCTTGCTTTATGCAAAACCTTTTGATGTCTTTTGTGCTGCTAATTCAGAGTTGTGGATCCTGCACTATGATAGCGCACCTGGAATCTTTCTGTTGCACTACCCAAATCTCTGTAGATTTGCTGTTAGTGATTCTCAAATGTTAGTGGGCTTGTCCCTGTATTCCTATAGGAATGGTTTGTGTTACTATCCCATTGTCAGAAATACCCGCTGCTTTTAGACAACCAGCTTGGAATTCATATTTCAGAGCACTTAACCTTTCTGTAAAATTTAATGCAATGGGAACTGGCTCCAGCTGGAGAACTCACTATGCCTGCAAATCATCCCCAGCTGTTTCTTATTAGATACCCAAACAATGAGGAATGCATAACTTGCGGTCGCAATTTGAAAACTGTGGTTTGGGTGACATTCTCAGCATCATACAGGACTTGAATAGAGAGGCAGGGACAGAATCCTGGATCCTGCTGTCCACGTTCAGATTTGGAAGAAAGTGCACCGAATTTGTAAGAATTCCTGTGGTATTAATAGCATTTGACTCCATTGTTGCACCTTTTTATAAAATGGAAATGCTATTAGAAGCAGTGGTAGTCCAGGAATAGCACATCTTGTACCTTCTGAGTGCATCCCTGTGCATGACGGGAGCTGTGACACGCAATCAAATATCATCCTATCAACTAAGCTTGTAATCTAGTTCACTTTATAGCAGTTGTGGGGATGTGAGAGATAGCTAGGCTCGAGCCCAGTTTATGTACCTTGAACCTCAGAAACTGAAGCAATTATATAATGCATGGTTGTTCAGCCTTTTGTCTTGCCTGGGTTGCATTGAGTGAAGAGGAATTGCCGAGGGCTGTGTCTATGATAGCTCTTAAAGTAATGCTTCCTAATTATTTCCATGGAAACTACAATTGATACAAACAGCGCAATGACACCATTTGATAGAGTAAATTCTCAGCTACAACGCACTGTTTTTCAGCATGGTCACCACCAGTAGCTGTACATTTTTGCCAGCGATGAACAAGAGGCTGCATGCTGAGTTCATAAACAGCCTGCACCAGTGGGATGATCTGTGGCTGCTACGACCTGCAGAAGTGATTTCATGGTGGCGTGGGGCTTAACCAGGAGCTGGCTCCTTGTGTGCTTACAATGCACACATGTGAATGGAAGTCGAAGGCACAGTTTGGAAAGGGCCCATGAACATGACTCAGTGGAAGCAAACCTCTAAAGCACAATGCTGCCTTAGCAGGGAAACTTCCACATTTGTTTATTCTGTGCCTGGTAAAGCAAAAGCAATTTGTTGTTGTTGTTGTTGTTCAGTAGGGTTATAACCTGTACCTTCAATTCCTCAAGGTAATGAAAACAATCCTTCAAAGGCCTTGAGTGCTGTATACTTATATTTCTGAAGGTTTCCAATCAAAGCCTGTTCTTTAACAGTTAACATGAAGTCCTGAGAAAGCATGAAGAATTACAGTTGGGAAATCTGAGAAAAATGAATGTATATGTCATTTATGTAAACAGTGAAAAGATCACCAGTGCAAATAATGATAAAGATAGGACTGAAAAACATGTTAATTGTCAGATCACATACTCTGCCTTTATTTGCCATAGGACATTATTGACAGACTAAAAATGGAGAGGGAAGAAATTCCAGTAGCGGAATATAACCTTTAGATCCTGTATATAGAACAGAGATCATCCTTGCACTGGTAAAATATATATGAGTTAAGAGCAACGTTTATTTACTCCCACCAAAGAGATGACTGGTTTCTATTTTTCAGCGCAGATTTTTACTGTTGAAGAAGAAGAAGACAACTGATCTACTACAAAAAAATTAAATGAACATGAGAAGGTCTAGGAAAATTTGTTGTTGCATGGAGCTCTGTAAAAGAAAGGGGATGAAAATTTAATTAGAAGAAAAATTTCTAGAGCTAAGTTAGCACAAATATTAATCTAGCAGAAGATTGGTTTTATTTTGTCTTTTCCTTATATGTAGAAAATATATTCTTTTCTTAAATTATTATCCATGGATAATCCCAGCAGACATTGTTGGAGTGCTTTAATGAAAAACAGAGCAGGACTGAGCTTTCATCTCCCTTTTTGGAGTTCTCAAGCAGTACTCCTGAGAGATATGGACCAACTGGCAGTGCAAAAGATAGGAAAGGTATGGCAGGAGAAAGAATTTTTGAGATGAATGCAAAATTGTGAAGTAATAATGTGGATTAAATTCTCTCAAAGCTAAAAATAGCTCCCTTTTTAAATGCAAATGATGTAAAGATGTCTTATATATAAAAAGGTAAGAGTGCTCACTTACTAATGACACATAATATCAAACATATTTTAATTTAGGCTATCTAGAGTGTGATAGTCGGGAAATTGATATAGGCAGCAGTAAAAGTCATTAGAGATGTTTACAGAGGTTTCAAAAATAGGCTATACCATTTTTACCAGAAGACTGAGAAGGTGGTAGCTAGAATTAACTTTAATTTCCCTGGTGACAGAAATGGCAGAATTAAAGTTTCCCTGTAGTGTGATGAAGTTGGTCCTACAGGAAAGAAGGGGACAGGCTGTTCAGCATGTTCTGTGGTGACAGGGGAAATGGATTCAAGCTCAGTGTGAGTAGATTTGGGTTGGATATAAGGAAGAAATATTTTACAGTAAGGATGGTGAAGCACTGGCACAGGTTGCCTGTTGATGTGGATAAGGCCCTGGGCAACCTGATCTAGCTGTGGTGCCCCTGTTCATTGCAGGGGAGTTGTTCTAGATGGCCTTCAGAGGTCCCTTACAACCCTAAGGATTCAGTGATTCTATCAATTTATGCTGTCATCCCTCCAAAGCATTATTCCTTTTAAACCACTGCTCAAGAGCCCATAGATTTCCAAAGTAGTGGACATCCAACAGCTCAGCATTGCAATTTTTTTCTTTTTCCCCTCTGCAATTATACATTACTTTCGTTGCTGAAATGGTGAGGGCTTTGGGATGTTTTGGTGTTGATTTTTTTTTTTTTTAATATAAAATGACTCATACACAAAAAGGAGAGAGGTAACAGTCTACGAGTTCATATGTAAGAAGTGAAAGTTTAAAAATTCAGTGTCTGACTTGTTTTGGCATATTCTGTAGTGAATCACAAGCTTAATTCTCTCTGGCTAGAAAATTAATAAACCCCTCTCATTCCTGACAGGATACATTCAGCAGGGGGTTGAAATAGCTAGCCTACAGCATTGTTTGCAGTTGTCAGAATGTTCAAGTAAGCTATAAATAGGCAGAAATAAAGTAGAACAAGTGTATTGCTTGCTTCCTCCACAAAGTTGTATCCTCGTTCCCCATGGTACTTCATGTTTATCAGGAGATTCCTTTGTTATATCAGGGTCTCTGCTCTTCAGCAGTTAAAAACAACTGGAAAGAATTAAGTTGGGAGAGCATGCTATGCAAATATGTCCCTGCCATGTCATGACACTGCTGCTTCCTCTGAGCCCACCTGCTACCTTCACCCTCCTCTGTCACCTGCAGCATGTGTCCTCAGCTTCGGTGGAACTAGTGTTGGTGAACAGGCACGTGTATGCTGTACATGTACACCAGGATTTTTGTGGTCTTCCTCCTCAAACAGTGGTGTTGGTCAGGCATGCCAACACCAAGTAGACAAATTTTCTGGCCTTACCTAAAATTATTGTCAGTTGTAAGAAATCAGTGTTAAGACAATTAATGTGTCAATCTTGTCCGTTGTAATGGATCTGACTGCTTTGAATTGTCTTCTAAGTTTCTTCAGATGAATATTTGCAGTGGATCTTGATAACAACCCAATGACAGGGACAGGGAACAGAAGCTGTGATGCTCTGCACAACGTTTGTCTGCCAGTTAGCCCTGCTTTGGCTGCCTGGGCCCTCCTGACTACAGATCCCCCAGATCAGCAATTTTAGAGCCTGATCCAAAGCCTGCTGAGGCCACAGGTAGGCATTTCCATTTGAAAGACTGAGCAGTGTCCTCTACCATACCTGCAGTAGCACACCAGCCTCTAGCATACCAGCAATAATTTTGTGCACCAAAATTGTCAGATATTTTGCTGAACTGAGGCAACACAGAAGTTTATGAGGCAGATTATCACCTTTTAAATCTATAACCACTACTAATAACACTATGATACATTTATTTCCTCTTAGGAGACGGGAAGAGTAGCATTTATGCAGCAAGTCAAAGTCTTTCAAACCAAGTATGTTGAATTTTCATGCTGACAGGAGTCAGACTGTTTACCTCCCTTAGCAAGACTGAGTTAAGTGATGAAGGGTTCCCTACAAGATGTTGTAAGATCATTCATTTTAACTCAATTCCATTTTTAGTTTTGTAGCTAGAAGACCTTTAAGAGCATTAAGTAAAGGTGATCTCTGTGAAAAGGTGTGGAAACCTGTTTGCTAACTGTGACTAATGGCAAAAGAAGCCAATTTTGTTACTGTGTTTAAAGGGGATTATGGAGTGCAATTCTTTGATTTTAGTAATCAGAGAATTTTAGAAGGAGCCATCTGCCCATGGCATCTCTGTGTCTCGTTAGAGTTATGATATTTGACAGTATGTAACAGAGGTGTTGCTATGGTAATTAATCATTTTTCAAGGTTTGGTGTTTTTTCAGATTTTTTCAGTTATTAATAAGTTTCCTAAAACAGTTTGGAAAAATACTGGTACATTAAAATATCACTTGTTCCTCATAAATGAGCTATTTAGAGTTTAATCCTTGTCTTTTAAAAGTCCATGGCAAGTCTCCCACTGACTTTTATGGAAACATGACTCGGCCTGAAATATTTGGCAATATCTGTATTATTTCCTCCAATATTTTTTTTTAAATCAGAAATATTGAAAGTGCCATGGTTCCTGACACGTTAATTCCACCAGGGCTTTCACAGGCCTGTTGTTTCTGGCAGCACAGTTCTGCTAACTTAAGAAACTTAACGCTCATTTCATATCCCCTGTTGCTACAGAGTTGTCCTTTGTGGTACCACAGCAGCTGGCCATGGCCAGAATCTGCACGTCCTTTCTGAGTGACTCCAAACTCAAAGTTCTGGTGGTGATCAAAAGATGAAAACAAAGGAAGAGTTTACAGGTGAAAACATGCTGTAGCCTGAGAGCTTTCACCAGATGTATTCTCTCCTGAGCCACCTCTGCTCCAGGTTGCATTCCCCCAGGAATCTGCTGGCAGGATGCAATGGAGTGCTTGATCTATGAGTTGCTCCTGGAGGCAAAATACAGCGCTGTGTCCTTGGCCTCCTCCTAACTTGGCAACAGCCGTAATAATTAAGACACTGTATAAACTGTATAAACAGTGATCCCTGTCACCACAGTTACTGCTGCCGCTGTGCTTTTCATTAAATTCAGTGACTGTGCAATGTCTACAGATCAGGGCTGCGTATGGATCTCCTTTTGTGAGTTCCAAGGAATCTGAGATGGGAGATGGGTTCATATCAGATGTTCAGGTCAAGCAAGAGAGTAATGTCTCCAGCCATTTGGGACAGCACAATGTTTGATGCCCAAATAAGTCTTCTGGTGAAGGCTATGTACGGACAGGCACTCAGGCATCAGAGGAGGGGAGGGAGAGAGGGTTTTTTCTTTTTGGATCACTATCTTGGACCTTCACACCTTCTGCTTGAATAGCAACTTGAATTTAATTAATTAAAGACTTCAAGATTCAGTCTCCCAAATGATCACTCTTAGTTCAGCTTATAACAGGAGAAGCATAAACAAGCACTTTTCACTGAAGTGCTTCAGTAAAAGCTGGCTTCAGAACTCAACAAAGAACTTGTGTAAATATATCACCAGCTTTGTGCTTAGTGTTTTTGATTGTCCCCTCAGCTGTTTGATGAAAAACATGGTAACACACGGTTTCTATAGAGAAGACAGTAAATCAGCAGAAGACAGTCTCAGAGATAAGAGCATCTCTGAGCAATCCATGAGTAAATGTAATTGCTGCAGAGTGACTGGCTCAGAGCTGAAGAAGCTCTTGTGTTTTTCTTTTTTCTTCTTAATGGTCTCCTTTATTTTCTCAGAAAATATGGCTGCTAAGCGTGTAATCTGCAATGACCTTATTAGAGCTGTTTTCCATGGTCACCAGTACTCTAGATAAACTGAAACCATTCCATGAAATGTAGCGCAGTTTGCCAACAATGCCAGGTCAACAGTAATTGTGTTGTTCATCTTTCACTCAGTTTTCAGGGAATTTGATGATCTCAAGCTAGCTGGACCTCCACAATATATGCTTAAAAGAAACAATTAAAAAAAAAAAAAAAAAAAAAAACCAAGAAAAAAAAACGAAACAACCCAGAAAGATGAAAGGCTCAATATGTGTACTCACTTCTTATGGATTATCTTATCCTGAGGATATTTCGTGCGGTTGATAATTTTCACAAAAGATCAGTTATCATCTTCTGAACTTGGAAAGTGGCCAGACACTAGTTGTAGCACTGACCAATGCAGGTAAAATAAGTCATTTTCTGCTAAGGATGTTCAGTGAAGGTTTTTGGCATGAGGAGTTAAAATTTACAAAGAGGAAATGTGTATTCTATAATGCTAAGCAAAAGGTCTAAGACAAAATGTATGGTTTCTTGCCAGCTTAAACTCAATGGTAGCTGCTGGAGATTTTAACAGTAAATTCTTAAGAGTAGAACTGTACAGTGGCTGTGGCAAAACCGTTTCTGAAGGAGTTTTTTTTCAAGATTTCAGTGTCCTTGTCAGCTATGGCTCAGAGTTTTGACAAATCCTCCTCCTCCAGGAATCATTCATGATATGTACACTCAAATTTAGAGTTCCTAGTTAGGAACTATTTAGATATTTATCTATTTGTTCATGAAGGTTTTGCCACAGTGACCATGGATTAACACCACTCATAACAGCTTATATCAAAATCACTTTTTTATAATGCTCCTGAAACCAAACAGACAAAATCATTTTTTTATAGTGCTCTTGAAACCAAACAGAACTCAGCAAACAGAAGAAAGCCCCAGACCCTCAAATGTGTAGGCTCTATTTTCTCAGTCCAATAAACATCTTCAGAATTCTTGGACTCATTTAAATTCTGCAGCTCAAGATATGACCTTGATCAGCTTCTGAGCAAGGGTTGATATTTCATTTTCACAGTTGTTCAGCAGCTCAAAGTCTCTCGCCTTCACAGAGACTGTGGTGTCCAGGGATTCATGCTCTGATCAATGGGCAAAGCCTGAGATGTGCTAAAGCAGGCTTATGGGAATTTCCTCAGAGTGAATGGCATCAGTCACTGTCAAGCAGAACTGAGTGTCCAATGACTCAGTTGAACATCAATGACAAGAACTTGTACTGAAAGAAGCATGTCACAGAAGTCAGACTCAACTCCAAACAACACGTCTTTTTCACATGAACCCTTCTTTTTCTAATGGCAGCTATTACATGTGAGATTCGTCACAAGGGTACCTTTAGATAAATTCACATTAAAAACACGGAGCAGATTGTTTAGCGCAAATTTGGACATTTTTTAGGATGCTCATTGTGGCCTTGTGGTAATAGCTTGTTCAGTACTGGAATCAGGTAATAACATTATTGTTGCCATTGAGTTCAGCAGGACTCTGCAAAATCTCATCTTTTTTCTGGATGCTGCTAGCTTTCCAACTTGTTCTAATTATGTTCGTAGGTATAAAAGTTGCAATTTAGAAGTACTCAAAGGGGAGATAAATATTTATCCAGCTTAATAACAAAGTATTAGATGATATTTTTTGTTATTAAGCTATTTTGTTAACAACAATATCATATCTTGGGCTTCCAGGCTGGTGGCAGAATGCCAGTCAGCTCTTTTCCTGCCCAATTTTTTCAGCTCTGATGTTCACTCAAACCCCTCAAATTTGATTTTCCACTTACTTCAGTTAGAAGCAGCATTAAAAATAGATCGTTCTGGGGTTGTCACCTTCTAAGCAGGAACAAAGGAGCCTGAGTCTCTGCATTTTACTGAGCTCTTTTGCAGACAATGTAAAACTTATTTACTGGTATCAGAGTTTCCACTGTTGTCCCATGCTAATACCATGTAATAGGTTTACTGTATTAAATAAATATGCCTTATATAGAGCTCCAGTATTGGATTTGTCTGTATTCAGGAGTTGCTTCTTGGAAGAGAAATAACTGTAAGGAAGTGATAGAGGGTTTGTAGTTTATTTTTCCATTTAGAAAGAAAACAAAATGTTTCCACATAAACATCATAGAGAAGAAAGGCTCCACTTAATAAATTAACTCTATATTTACACTTCATTGAAATAAGATGTATTGACCATGCTGTTGGTGTTGCACAATTTTTAGCTTGTATATTGCGAACTCTGTGTGGACCTTGTGTGGGGCTCAGGCATTTCCTTTCTTGTGATTTTAATAGCTTCTAGTTCATGGAACTTGGATCCTTAAGAAACTCCTGGTCCTTGTATTGTTATTCTTTCACTCCAGGGTCAGTCACTCTCCGCAGAGGTCTTCTGTAGCATCCAAAGGACAAGTTACTTAAGGCCTCTCTTCAGCTTATGGACATCTCTTTAAAAACATGCTGTCATGGATCCTCAAGAATCCCTCTTCCCTTGAAGTCCTGAAGTGCAGGACTTCAGAGTTACTCAAGATGAGGCCTATGAGAGGCTCATAGGCAGTTGTCCCACTGCTGGAAGACTGACCACAAGGGAGCAGCCAGAAATCACAGCTCAAGCTTCAGGGAAATGTGACAACAAGCAGGCTAATTTCATCTCCCAGACGTCTGACCAGAAATACTTTGACAATTAATTATTATTAATAATTTTGTAACAAGTGTGTTGATTAAGGAACTTTCTCTTTTCTCAATGAAAGGCCTACAACTCACCATGGCAGCTCCTCCTATGAGTGGGCCTGTGCTGGAGCGTCAGTCCTCCAGTGCTCACTGATTTAGGCAGTTTAAAATAGTCTTTCTGAGTAATTATTACAGTGAATGCATCAGATATCCTTTTTGCTGTTGTCAACTTTATTTCCTTGTGAAAAATCAGTTACATAATGTATCGCCTCTGAAGTGTAGGAACATCAAGCTGTAGGAAAAAAATGAGGATAATAGTTTCTGCATAGCCAGAAACTCAGGTTTAAATCATGTCACACAATGTAATAACAGGTAAAAATGATGCTGTGTCAGGATTATTGATCTTCATGGCTGGTAGTATTTTTTATCCACTACTTGACTTCTGGGAGGAATAATTGCAGAAATAGGTAGACAGATTGCTATTTAATCTTGTTCCAAGCCCAAGCTTGAGGCCTGAATTAAAATTATAGAGAGGAATTATTATAATTCCTAAAAGGCTAAAACCTTGAACCTTTTTTTTTTTTTATGGCAACCTTATGACTGTATGTTGCATCAGTACTCACACATAGACTTTAAGACTTAGTAAATGATAAAGCAAAGAAGACACACAACAGTTCTGTGTAAAGAGGGCATTATGAATGGCAAAGAAGAGTCAGAAAACTCCAGCTGTGTTTCGGGCAACAGGACTGCTGGTGTGTAAGAGCTTCATGAGTTCCCAGTGATCTTGTGATTCACAGCACACCAGCATCTACAAATAATCTGCTATTGACATTGCATAAACATCATGAGATGAAGATTCATGGCTGAGTGCAAATGTGAGAATGCCTAACAATTACACAAAGGAAGAAAGAGAACTGGTGTGGAAAGTGAGCAAGATGAAGTCATCCAGCAGGCTTAATAAGTAAAATGATGACTGATTCCTGAAACTATTAGCCCGGTTATTGACTATATTAGAGAAACAGATAGACAAATCACTAAAATAAAAAAGAGGCTGAGCAAAATTAATATGGAGGAAGATACTCTAGTCTAAAGGACATTCATCAGGATGGGATCAGAAAGAAATGTATCAGAGTTAGAAGGGAAGGGTCTTATAGTGGGAGGGGAAGACAAATGAAACAAGGTTAGAGGCTGAAACCTTATTCATCACTGATCAGTAGAGGAGAGAGGGTTGGCAGGTAAGAGAGAACAGATGAAATAGCAAACGAAATGTGTTGGAAATTATGGAAAGCTGAAAATATAAGATGTAGAGGGAGAAAGGAGTTACCTGAATTTGACTTAGAGAAAGGAGTAAGAGCAATAGTTGATATGAGTAACAGCATCGAGCTGGGACTACCTATTTTCAGGGCGGCTTCTCCTCAGTTTTCTGAGCTCCTTTGAGAAGAATTTTCTCTTATTTAGAAGGGAACATCCAGTGCCTAGATTGTCACAATCTCTTTTTTTCTCCTTCCAAACTTACAGGAGTATTGTGCTTCTCCTCTGGAAATTGTCCTTCTCCAGTAAGGTATTATGCATCACGCTTTTCTTAGTGCCTGATAAAAGAGCTGAAACAAGCTGTTTCTGACTAAGGTATTTTTAGTGCCTCACCAGTCACTGCTGTAATAGGCTTTTATGGATCAGCATGAATTCCCTGCAGGTAGATACAGAAAGCCTAATCCAAAATTGCATAAAGACAACTAAAAGAAGTAACATAATATTTGCAAGTGGATCTACAATTCCTTTGTCCTGCAGGAATACGACAAGAGGCCTAAGCTAAAAATACATTTGTTGAGTATGCTCATCTTAGTCTTTGATGGGGAAAAATAAACAAACAAAAGCACAAAAATAGATATAAAAAAAGATAAAGCAAGAAATAAGGGAGATGAAGTCTCTTGTAGCCTAATAGGAAACTTTTAGTAGTAGCAGTAGGATGTCAGGTGCTAGGTAGTTTATAAATGACTTCTTGTAGGACCACAAGTCTAATGATTCTAGAGTTTAGTTTTTGTCTTGGGCCACATTTGGGTAGTTAATAACATCAAGAAACAATGTTTGAAATGTTCAGACACACGTCATTTGGTTTAAACAGAAACTAGCTTGACAGTCAACTCCTTTTTGCTCAGCAGATGCTTTTTTTTATTTAAACTTTAGGAGGCAGCTACCAGCTATGATAACTTCCAGAACCTGTTAGATTCTTAACAGACAAAACTGGTCAATCCAGAATTTTAACTCTCGATTCCATGGCACCTCCACTCAGAAGAGAGCAGTGCAGTTGTGGATTACTGCTTCAGCCTCACTGCTCGCTCCACTGCATTTTCTTTCCTTAGAAAAGTCTCAGCCTCCAGACAGGTGGTAGGGCCTGGCATGGTGATGCTCCCTGCAGTCAAAGCTCATTTATCTCCTAATTATGCACATACTAAATCTATCACCCAGCCCTAGAGTATGTGTGTAGGTCAGCTGAGTGTCTGCTGCCCAGGATCTCCATATCAGCCCAGAGCAGGAGAGAGAGGAGGTCTCTCAGTTGATCTCTTTTCATAGTAGTTGAAGGTTTTGGGGTTTCTCCTTCACGCTCTCTGGCTATGCCTTTCTTCCTTCAGCTCTGTGGGGGACCGCCTACCCAGCATGCAGCCAGAGGAGCTGGACAGCTCAGGAAACAAGAAGAAAAAATGTTTCCATCCTTCCAAAGCAAAATTTTTTCAGGCTTTGTCTCCCACAAAAATGTTCTGGTTGTTAGCTTTTGTGTCCCAGTTCAACAAAGCATTTCTTCTCTAAAAAAAAAAAAAAAAAAGAAAGAAAGAAAGAAAAAGAAAACCAAAGGAAGTAAAAAGAAAATATATAAAAGACAGTCATCTGGATAGCCCAATTATTTTCTTATTCCCATTTTCAGGTCATACCTCGGTACACACTGGGATACCTTGAACCAGGAATCAGAAGTATTAGGCTCTCTTGGAAATTGAGGCTGAGTTTCTATCTCTGGACAGAAAGCCAACCCACAGAGAATTTAAATGACCTTTCTGGATCACAGTGAGAGCTTGGACGAGCTGCTCCGCAGCGCTGTGTGAAAGCAGGAGCTTGAGCCAGGCAGAATTTGGGAGGTGGTATTGAGCTGTTTTGGTCACTCTCCTATTTAGCTGACCTAACAGTGCTGGGAACAGACAGTTACTTCAGATATTGTCAGGCAATAGGCACTGCAGTCCATGCTCATAACCTCAGAGAGGGAGAGGAAAAATGAGAAAACAGTGAGCCATTAAAATAGCAAAGCTGCAATTGATATTTGTAAATATGCTGTCAGAAACACGTTAATGGAGCTCACTGATAATATTCAGCAACAATAGCAATCCAGGCTGCATCTGAAAGCATTAGACCCAGGTAAAAACGATGCTGATGTTGTGGAGCCTTTATGGAAGTAAACATTAGTCAGTTATATTTCAAGTATATTGAAAAATAATTGCCAAGTGCCTTACACCAACTCTAGATGGTTCATAAAATCAAACATTTCTTCCCCTCTCACTCCAGGAGTGGATCACAGCAGTCATCTTTTGAGGAGTGAGAAAGCTTTTCTATTAAGATGTCATTTCTTACAAAATATACCATAATTGTATTCTAGTGGCTGATCAGCAGCTCCATATTATCTGAAATGACATTAAACAAAAGATATCAAATGAAAGTAAGTATGTTTTGAGAAGTATTGATTTTTGCTGCTCATTGCTTTCATGCTCATGAGTTTGAAAAATGTAGTGACTTCCAGTGAGTCAGATTTTAGTATAAAGTAGGCAAGGTTCAACTGTGCTTCAAGAGCTAATTACGTATGTACTGGAATAAACTTGAAAGAAGGGAGCAAAATACCAGGCTGCATGTTTTTCTTTTAGCATTAATTCAGACTTTGTGGTTGTCCAAAAGCTTTGATTTGTCACAGTCAAATCTTTCTACTCAAGCTTGAAGTGAAAAGTACAGTCTTGTGTTTCTTGTGGAACATAGCAGGATAGAAATGAATGCCACTAATTCATCTCAGGCTGGGGTAGGAGCAGGAGTGGGCTTACTCTTCAACTAAGTTATTTATATAAATGATACTGCTACCTCTCTCTTTTTGTGCTGTATTTCCTTTCTCAATCTGAAGTATTTTATACCTTAAGTCATAGATCCATGAGATCCCTGAGTTGGAAGGGACCTATGAGGATCACTGAGCCCAACTCCTGATCCCACATGGGGGTCAAGCACTAATGTTGAGATAAAAGAGGACCAAGCCAGCTGCCTCCCCAAATCCCATAAAATCCAAAAGTCTAAAAGAATCAGACCTGACTTTTTCCCAACTTAGAAACTTGCTCCCATCTCTAATTATACATCATAATTCAGCACAGTCACTGGCATAATTGGCCATCTGTGTACTTTCATATGTGTGAAACAAACACCGGGAAAGGTTACACAGGGCTGGTGCCACTAATGCTCATGGAGAGGCGATGGAGGCTAAACTTCAGAGCTGGATTTGAGATCCATTTTGCAAATAAAACATGATTTTTCTTCTTGATTTTGAGTCCAGACAACATGACAGCAGACAGCAGACAACATGGCAGGCACGGGTGGGACCAGAAGGCTTTGCAATTTGTTTCTGGGGGAAAAACAATTGTGTTTCTCATAATTTCTGCTCAAGTTTGATTTACTTCTGGACACATTCCACTATTAATCAAAGAGGTTACAGTATTTCAGAGGCTGCTGCAGCTTTGGGTCCCCATGTCTGGACAGTGGGGAGGTGATTCTGGGCACGAATACCCACACACAGCCAGCTTCAGGGATGAATGCAGTGTGTTACCTGGATTAATTCCAGTAGCTGGTCCCAGGTTCCTCAGTTTCCTCAGCTCCTGTATAGTATGCATGAAGGTTCACAGTGCTGCTGGTACGCCCATCTCTTATCCTGCTTGCCTACACGTCCAGCTTGAAGCACACTGGCATTCACACATTCCTACTCAGAACAGAAGATCGCTATAAATAGGATTTAACCAGAATAACGGTTAGGCTGCGGTGATCTAGCACGAGGCTCAAACAAGTGCACTGCCTGCTAACCCATTTACACATGGTTAGGCCCTTTTGCCCCTTCTTACCTCAGTTTTCCCAAGCTTCTTTCTCCCCAGTCCACCTTGACCCCTTCCTTTTCCCTACCTTTGTCCCATCCCCTAAGTACCCCCGTAAGTCTCATACATTTCCAGATTCTCCTTAAAACTTATCGTAGTAGGTTTCATGCAATGGACTAATACTCATCCCAGTATCCTGTAGTGAGTCCTGTAGTCTGCCACCCCTGGCAGCTTCTGAGGTGTTCAGGGGCAGATGGTTGAATTGGACAACTCGCCTTGGTGGTTTTGCACCAGACGCAATGGGTGAACACTTCTTTGGGCAATCTCAGGTGCAGCAGATTCAGCGTACTCCACTTCCCCATTACTGGGTTGCTAGGGCTCCTCTGCCTCACTGTTCATCTGCTCCTCGCCAGACCTTTGTGGTCTCAGTGATTAGCCTTTAATCACACAGACTGAACATCTCCTCTATAGCTGTCTGAGCCAGAAAGGCCAGGAGTGTCTGATAATGAACTGGGTGTGAAGATGATAGCAGTCCTATGGTGCTGCAGAACTGGAGAGAGCTGGTCTTTTATAATTGGTTTTGACATTCTGCCAAATAAAGCACTGGGGAGTATATATACTCCTGGGAAGGTATTTTCTGGAGGCTGCAGTGCTGGATAGAAACAACCCTGCTTATAATGTAACAGGGTCATTGTTCTGCCAGGACTCAGATCCCAGGTGAGTTAGAGATGTATTACCCAAATTACAAAAGTGAATTAATACACGATGTCAATGAAATACCTTCTACTGTCTCACTGGAAAAAATAATTATCCCTCATTTTCTAAAAGTAAGTGTAGAAGTTCATTAAACAACTCTCACACTTCACTCTAGGCAACAGGAGATCCTGGAGGTGAAGTGGTCTCAGTCACCTTCCTGAGGCAGTCCAGGCAGGCTGACAAACTTTGGGTGTGCAGCAGGACACTGCCCAGCCCCCTGCAGCCAGGAACTGCTGGCTACAAGCCTCCCTCGTATCAGTGCTATGATGTGCCCAGCACCTGACTGAAGCCCAGAATACCCTCAGGGACGGGGAAACGGAAGCATGGGAAAGCGCTGCTATCCTTGAGAGCTAAGCAGTTACATGCATTCTCAAGGAAATCCCTTCGATTTGGACAGCGCTGCTGTTTTCCTCTGCACTGATCTTCAGTAATGACTTTCGTGAATGGAAAAATACCAATCTGCAACAATTATTATTTATTTATTTTTCCCATGCCACTGTGGAGTACTGGTATATAAGAGCAAACTATTAATTAGAAATTTACTGGGTAGAAGTGATGGTGCATCTCTCAGGGAATGATATGCAAAAGATGTAGCTAGTATATTTACTGTTATAGCTTTGTTTGGGGTTAGTTTCTAGTAATCCTGGAACACTGCAGGTACAGTGACAAGTTGTACTGCCCATGCATGCTTGCACAGAGCAGTAGGAAATGGCAGTCCAAGGTTGTTACCAGAGTGGTAAGCAGGGGCCTCACCTTCCCTTCATCCAGTACAGACAGCCCAGGGTGCTCTGCCAGAGTGGTTTGGCAGTCTGTGCTGAAACACGGTGCCTGTGGATCTCAGTCACCCAGTTCTTGCAGCATCTTGCCCATATGCAGGAACATGGTGTCTGAGAGGTTCTTTATTCTGCTGCATGCCAAGGTTTTGTGTACAGTCAGCTCCTCTCCAGACCTCTCATTATTTTTTCCATAAATGTCGCTTTTTTATTTAGAATTTTACTTTACATTGTGCCAGCTGGAGGTTTAAATATTTCTCCAGAAACTGGATCATGAAGCCAATGCACCTGGTGGTGAATAAATCAAGGCTGCAGAGCTGCCACGTGCCTTGCCACTTAACTGAGTGATTGCACAGATATAACATCAGAGCTGAGTGAACAGTCTGAACACTGCTTATAAATAATAATCTGAGTCCCAAACAGTGTTCTAAGTTTATGACAATTTCAATTTCACATCTAATGAAGATAGGCTATCAACTTGCGTGTTGGGTCTGAAGGGATGTTTCAGCTGGCAAGAAATTTCAAGAGTTCTATTTGATGGTGGCAATGAGAATTTGCCATCTGCATTCCACTGTATTCTTTTGTCCTGAGATTAACCCAGCAGCGCAGGAGTTAGTCCACCAACAAAGCCCAGATAGCCAGTTCTTTGTTACAAAACACTCTCAGGCTCTGCACATAGGAAACATTCTGTAAAGCAATTTGAAAACCGTTTTGAATAATGAGCATGTCTGATGATGTTGCAATCTGCCCTCACGCTTTTCTCAACTGGAGGAAGAGGTGAAAGAAAACCATTTATACATGGTGGATTAAACAATGAAGATTTAACTTGTTTGGTGATGTGTATCTCTGTGAAGCTGTGGGTATGGTTCTGCTGCTGACTTTGTACCCTGACAGACGTAAGGATGGATTGCGTTTGGGCAGCTGAAGTTTTCCCCGTTGTTAAGGCAGCATGTGCGATCTGCTCTGTGAATCAGCATTTACACTGATAAAACTCTCAAAACACTGCATGAGGATAAACCAAAATGGGAACTCAACTACCTCCATTTTTCATCTGAAAACTGCAGTGGATGAGAAGCAGCTGCCCAGTGTCAATCATGTACACAACAGAGAGGGTAAGTGGGGTCAGAAACTTCCAGTCCACCCTCTTGCCTCAAGTGTGGTTGGAGCCTTTATTTTCATCAGCTGTTGCCCCTACTCTTCCATCAACCCACCCACCTGGTCTTCTCACCAGCTGGCACAAGTGTATATGTATAAGCTTGAAGCCAAGAACTGTGGCTATTTTTTTTGCATTGGTGATTCACCCACCTTGCAGTGAGGTTACAGGCTCAATCACACTGGTGCTGGTAACTCTCTACCTGCCTTCCTACAGCTCTTTTGGTATCCAGAAGCACAGGCAAATTCAATGGTATTGATCAAAAATTCTCAGTATGGCAGTGGCAAGAACAGCAGCCTGGTCCGTGTGCTACCAAGAACTGTATACAATGTATGAGATGTAGAAACAACCCTACTGAGGCTAGTCTAATGCAGAAGCTCAAAAATGAACAGCCACTTGGCTCTGCAGTCAAGATATCCATGAATTTCGGCATTATGTACTTGAAGATCCTGCTTCTGTACAGGTGGGCAAGATGGTGGTCAACCCTTCTGAGCTGAGGAGCCCACCTGCCTCTCAATGCTTACCTTGATAAGAAGTGCTATCTTCTACCCTCCTGGCTGCCTCCTGAGGCCTGGGGAGGGGGGCAGAAAGAATCACCACCACAGTTCCAGCTGCTAACTCTGGTCCTAAAGGCACTGAATTGTCTTCTAGGAATGTTTCATCTCCTTGCTGATACAAGAAGGCTACAGATAAGCAAGTGTCTGAAGCACCTCTACGCCTAAACTAAAGTAACACGCATCTCCCACAACTCTGTCCCTTCTTTCCCAGCAGCCATTTGTCAGGTCTTTATATATAGCGGTCTTCTAAAAGAAAACAGAGATGTAAATTCAGAGGGAAAAAAAAATCAGGCTGAAAACCCTTTCATAACTGACACTCCCACAGAGAGGTAAGAACAAAAGAAGAAAGGCCAGGACAAAACATCTCCAAGTGGTGCCAGGGAAATGGAGGAGGGAGATACATGCCTACATTTCCTATTGCTGAGCAACCAGAAAAAAAAACGTATCATATATAACTGGAAGAAGGCACATAGGGTTGTGTTTTTTGGTTTTATTTTCCTGTTGTTTTTTCTTTGACTCTAAAAACTATAAAGTTGTGATATATTTGCAGGAAGGCAACGTGAAAGCTGTGACACAGATCTACAAAAAAAAATAGCTACAGAATACAGTTCTGGAAGATATTAAAGAAAAAAAATCTGTGCAAAAAGTTAGTAAGTATATCTAGTGAGCAAAGGAAAAAAGATGAGTATGAAAAGAATGGAAATAGTTCAAACAGTTCATTGAGTTAATGATCTACAAAATCATCTACTAACATAATCCAGATTTTTCACCCTTCAAACTGTGCCGGCAAGTGACATCCCACCCTGTACAGCATGCACGTTGCAATCACTGTAAGAAGAGCTGTCTCATAACAAGATGGTGCTTGACTTCCTCTGCTTCCTTCTCTTCATTTTTCCTGAGTAGATAATGTCTGAGAATGGAACAAATCATCTGTATATTCAATAGAAGATGTAGAGATTTTCTTTGCTTAGTGTGTGTTGTGTCATTCTGTAATGTGTACATCATAACACCATAACCCAGGCCTGGAGTAGATATCAGTACTTTCTTTTGCATACCTGTACCACATAAGAAGATTAAAAATACATTTATTTAGGACATATATCTTGTCTGAACTATACTACAACCTCTACAGTAACAGTCTGAACAGCTTTTCCAAACAGTATTTTCCAAACTCCACAGCCCATTGTATCTATTTTCTGCCACAAAAATGTAATATTAGTCATCAGTTTAAGCCTTGTCATTTCTACCGCAGACACAGGACGGTTGACATCTCCATCTTCCCAACAGTCTTTTATGTATTTTCATACATTCCAATGTTACATTACATAGTTCCCTGTTTCCTTCCTTTATTATCTTCCTTTCTGACTCTTCAGATTTCCCAGCTCCTTTATTGTTCTAGTTGTTTACCCTGAATGAGACATGGGATTACTTCCTTCTGGAAGAATTAGAACGTGTTGCATGACACTGCTGAGTTGCCCAGCTATTGGCCTTTAAAAGAGGAGAAAGGAGATTCCTCCTTGCTTATTGCAGTTCACACATGTGCTTCACATTCTCATCATGCTGCTTGCCCACTTATCATCAGTAATTTAATTTTCTGATGTAAACCTGTTACCCTTGATCAGCCATCAGCTTTTATCTTAAAACTGCAGAATATAAAAGAAGGACTGACTAGCACAAAGAGTAACCTTCACAGCCTACATGGAGAACTTGGTATAGCAAGCATCAAGATGTACAAAATACATTGTGATCCCAGATGTCAGATGTGGTAAGACAGAAAGGCAACCAGACAAACCAGAGAGCAGCTTTGTTCTGCCCTTGAGTATGATACTTTGAGCAATTAGGGCTACTTTTAATGAAACTATTGAAAAAAAACGTAAGGTACATTTGGATATGCAGCACCACGATTTTGGGATGGAAAATAGGATGAGGATGCTTACTGCTTGCTGCAGCATCATTCTTAGAAGCCTGGATGCAAGACTAAAGAAACAGGTTCCATGAAGATCATTATGAGTAATAGTGCCTGCCTACAGGTTATACACTTTCATGTAAACAACCATCAGAAAGTTCTCATGTGAGAACTGAGACTGGAACTGACCAGCACAACCTGTAAATAGCATCTCTGGAAATATAGAAGAAAAAAAAAAAGACAAATTGCTCAGAAAACTGATTTTTAACCATCACTGGAAAGGCCACAGCTGAGAAAATGAAAAGGTGACAAGTAAACTAGTAAGGAGGTTTTAATCATAGAGTTTGGATATAACACAAAAAGGAAAAAACAAACAAATAAACAAAGAGGCATGTGCACTGCATGCAGTCATTCCCATTCCAGAGACTGTTTGCACACAGACTTTCCCTCAGAGTACAGAGGCAGCTTGCCACAGAGAGAGGTGCCACTCAACAGCTGTGCCTTTCTTGACATATATTCAATGATTTGGAACAGGAGAGTCTGATTCACAAAAAAGCATGAATAATTTGAATCTTATAAAGCACAGAGTGCTAAACACTGATTCATGGCAGAACATCGTTATCAATCATCAGTACCATGATAGTGACTTACAACCCAGTCAGAACCAGTATAGTTGTCTTAGAGAAAAAGAGATGGTGCAGCTTGGAAGTGCACAAGATCTGACTAAAAAACAGAGTGGGGAAAAGTTTGATAAATGTGTGAATATGTGACATGTAAGTTTTGAAATGTACATCTTAAACTCTGTACTTTCAAGCAGGCCTCAATAAATCCTACCAGTCAGTAGCCAGGTGATAACAGATTGTTATCATATGTGGCTATATTGTCTTGGAACCTTTGTGAGAGGACAAGTTGTGTTTAAATCCATATAGCCTTCATGATTATTGCTTTATACAGCTGAAGTCCAAAATGGCAAAGAGAGAACATGCTGACTTGGATGGGAGCATGTAGGACAAAATCTTGCAATGTAGCTGCTTTTGCACCAGAAGTCTTAATTAAAATAACTACCTGATCAACAAGTACACTCGCTGTACTCCCACTGTATTCCAAGAATTTACTGGTGAGTATTCTTAAGGTCTCTTGAGAAGAGCAAAAAATTGTTCCTAACCAGGTCATTTCTCATTTTCCAGTTGCTGGGAGCAAAGCAAAAAATGCTTAAAATTTAGAAAATGACTAATGGTGTTGCTGTGATTTTTTGGCATTGGTGATTTTCTTATGATTAATGACTTCACTGTTTCCCCAGCCTATAGTATCATAAATTAATATCACAAAAAGAAATATTATAAACCAGTCCCTATGGGAGAATTAACAAGTAAACTAAAGCAGCATACTATCAACATACCAGACTTTCTGCACAGGCCATCACAAATCTGGCTGGAATTATTAGCTAAGATGTAATGCTACATGAGCACACGTTCATGTGCATATTGTGTCTGTTCCCACAAATTCGTGTATCACTTTCTCAACAAAAGAATCTCCCTTGAATCAGGAACATGGAGTGGAGGGAGATCACTGGGGGAACAGTTCTCCCTCAGCTACCCTTGTTTAACCTATAAACTGTCTAGGTGGGGGAATTTACCTGAGATACTTTCTGTTACTTTGTTGACACCAACAAATTATCATTCCATCTTTGAGGCATACATGGCAATATGTACCTTTTATGCAGCCAGTGTTCCAGTTTTTTTTAAAGCTTGCAATGTACCTTCACTTCTGCCTCCATTTCAACAGAAAAATAAAACACATCAGTTATTTCCCTGATTTTCTCTCTTTTTAAATACTGCATTCTACTGTTTCAAAAAAAAAAAAAAGCACACCTACATGTGTTTTTGGTGGGGATAAGGTCGATAAGGTCTACTACATATTTAATGCTCTGGTGGCCAAGAAGGCCAATGGGATCCTGGGGTGCATTAAAAAGAGTGTGGCCAGCAAGTTGAGAGAGGTGATCCTCCCCCTCTACTCTGCCCTGGTGAGACCTCACCTGGAGTACTGTGTCCAGTTCTGGGCTCCCCAGTACAAAAAAGACAGAGATATCCTCAGAAGAGTCCAGCAGTGGGCTATAAAGATAATAAAGGGTGTGGAACACCTCTCTTATGAGGAAAGGCTGAGTGACCTGGGTTTGTTCAACCCTGAGAAAAGAAGACTCAGAAAGGATCTGATCCACATCTATAAATATCTAAGGAGTGGGAGGCAAAGAGTCGAAGCTGGACTCTTCTCAGCAGTGTGTAGCAATAGGACGAGGGGAAATGGACACAAACTGAAGCATAGGAAACTCTGCACAAATGTGTGTGGGAACTTCTTCACAGTGCAGTGCCGGAGCACTGGCACAGGCTGCACAGAGAGGTGGTGGAGTCTCCTTCTCTGGAGACATTCCAGACCCACCTGGACGCCTACCTGTGCAACCTGGGCTAGGGAGCTGCTTTGGCACGGGGTTGGACTCGATGATCTCTGGAGGTCCCTTCCAACCCCTACAATGCTGTGATTCTGTGATCAGCTTGCTCCTGGACTTACACTGTTCTTATCAGAGTCTGGATGATTTGAGCATGATCACTGTCAAGGAGATCTTTCAAGTGCTTCACAAACATTTTCATTCATATTTTTTGTCTTTCCTCCCTTTTCTGCAATTCTTCATATTCTACGGCACAATAATATGACCAAGATTTAAAGTAATGAAAAGCCAAACAAATCATGGTTGTTACAATAATTAATCACCAAAAAAAAAAAAAAATTGTTTGCTCACTCTTCCTTTGCAAATGCATTTCAGAGACTTCTTTAATCTCCCCAGATGCAAGAAAGACAGCTCTAGGTATTTCTGTTTTTACCTAGAAGTGGTATTTTTTCAAAGAAAATATGTTTGATATTTTCCAGTAAGTGAAAGTTATGATTACGCCAATAAAATCACAGTGCTTTTCACAGAATGAAGTACCGCATGTTTGTGATGAAAGCTTCTAAGAATTAAACCTCTGGAACCACAGGTATAAGGAATAAGCATTTGGGAGCAGAAAGAGTGTTGTTACCTACAGCCAGCGTGCATGCTCATGTGAAGAATGTCTTCATTAGGGCCTGTGCAACTACGGACAAAGGTATTGAATGGTGATTATTCTTCACAACTTCACCAATCTTATTTTTGAACACAGTTTATATGTTTATGTTGGAGGGCTCCTGTGCTAGTGTTCATAAGACAAATAGGATTTGCATTTCACTTACCATACAAAAGCTCACTACTACATGGGTGGCAGCAAGAGATTTTGCATCTTCCTTGTTAGTTCACTTGGGATCTCGTCTGCGCTCCTTAACACAGGGTCACCAGTTTGTCAGTCAGGAACGTCTTCAGCTTTCAGACAATGTTTCCCCATTAATGTTCCTCCAAGTATGAAGACTTGCTATAATTTTAACTAAAATCTGCTTTTACACTTTTCTGAGAATCTGTAAAACCACCAAAAACACATAAACAACACGGTTTGGAAATTTGAAGTATCTCTTACAGGCTACTTAGCAAAGCTGCCCAGCTTTGGCTGACATTATTCAAAAGGACACCTTCATTCTTCAATGATGAGCACAACTGGCTACTCCAGCTGTTCACCACCTCTTGAACTGATTTTTCAGTGCAATGGTTTTCCAGTTTTATCCTTCTTTTGGTTCAGTATAAAAGCACCTGCTGTTTCTTTGCCCGTATTGAGACATTTGCTGTGTAGTTTTTGCCTGTTCACAATCTTTCGTAACAACATAGGATTATAGAGAATTTATTCTATGAAAACTGCATATAGCCTCATCAGTAAAAGTAAGTGTTTAGACCATAAGTCTTTATGAGTTTATAATCCTAGCTTAATTGGTAGATACAAAAGGAGAAAAACAGGGAAACAACACACAGGCTGGTGAAAGCTAACCCCTTAGTAAACAGGGAGGAGATGATTTGCCTCCTGTACTGGAGGTCTTCCTCCAAAGCCTAGGCTGGTAGGCCTGGGAAGTAAAACTTTAGAGCATCACTATGCAGTTTGTAACTAATGCCAAAAGAAAAAAGGAGGCACCAAGGGTTTTACCTGGTTAGGGAAAGAAACAGAGGCTTTGTAAGAATGGTTTGAGGCCACCCTGAGCTGCAGTTGAGGTAAGTGAGTGTATATAGCCTATTTCAAGACCTCTTTTCTCAGGAAGTAATACTTGGAGACAGTTGGCTGGTTTTGATTGCTCTTGTAATTACACCTGGAGAGAATAGAATTGCAGGCACTGAAAATAACTCAGCCCTGCCAAGGTAATCGCTGTTTGTGCAGCTCTGTGGATTGGTTAGTCAGGTGACTTTGCTGGGAGGTATGTGATGGTGAGAGAGGTGAGATCTAATGTGAGAGGTTTCAGAGGCTGGTCTCTGTTTCCTGAAAGGGAGGCTGGACCATGGCAAAGTCCTCTTCGTCGCTATTGTGGTAGCACAGATGCTTGCAGTTTTGTTACCAGAAAACCAGAGATTACTTCTAAAAAGTCTTTAGATGATGGGAGAAAGGCATAGCCAAAAGAATAGTTTGCTCCCTGTCCTCTCAGCATGTCATAAGGACATTTGCACACCAGACTGCAAATGGAGGCAGCATACACATCTTATCCACCACTGTGATAGGTGACATTAGGATCCACCTAGGGCAGGTAGGAGATGCTGAGGTTGCAACTAAACTCTGTACCTCTAAACATGCACTAGGTGGGTGCTATTGCTTGATTATATGATGTTTCTTGAGTTTTCCTGTTCATGATCATCAAAAGTCACCTCCAGACTGTGTCCAGACACCTGCTTGCATTGTCATAGTGTTGCATTACCATAACACAGTTTCTTTCTGTTCCTTGGAAAGGAAATAAGATATTCCCAAGTTGTGCTGAGACAGACAAAATTATTCCTTTCTAGGGAAGCCTAAGAGTGATTCCTCTGCACATTATTAGCCATGTGAAACTCCAGACAGGCAGTCCTGGGCAATCACTACAACCAAGGCCATCTGTGGTATCTCTGCACCACAGGGAGCTGTGCAACTAAGTCTGGACTAACATTTATAGAAACAAATCCCTACTTCTCTTATTCCACTGTATCATGTAGCTCATTGAGGAAAAGAGCTGATGTCCAGATGTGACAGAGATTTGCTGGATAAGTAAGGATTGGCCTGTTTTTGAGGAAGTTGGAGGAATGAAAAGTATGACTGACCTGATAATTGTGGCAGATATTTCTTTTCACAGGGCTTGTTCTATAGACAATAGCATTTTGGCTGAAGCAAATAGGAGGTGTTATTATGGCTTTGTTCTGTTTTCCATTTTGCTGATAGATGCTGCAGTGTATTGTACAAGCAAACACGGTAAAATAAAAGCTGGATACGTGTAATTTGCCTGCCTCTGTACCTGAGAGAAGCAGGTTCACACAAGAACATCAACAAAATTGTTTTCCCTTGTGGAACTCAGTTTCATCAAAGCCAGATGCGCTGCAAACCTGTCCATTTTGACTGAATATCATTACCATGGGAAAATTTCCAGAAGCATCCCTTGAAACAAGATCAGAAATAAGTTAAAATTTCAGGGCTCCAAAGTCTTCCCTGAGTCAGTTTTGTATCTCAGAGGGTGAAGCACAAGAAAATACTTATTCCTAAGTGGAATAGGATCCACGAGACGGCACTTGTTTGAAGTGGCTGTTTGACACTGTTGGAGAAAGATAGCTGGCATGAGTGTGCTCTGCCAGCTATTTAGGTATTCATCTCAGTACTCCCCTGTTGAGCCCCATCTGATAAAGCAGATCTACACACAACCTGCCGTGGCTGTTGGTGCACAAATAATCAGAAGGAGGAATGACATGTATATGAGCATCTTGGTGCAGAAAGTGCAGCAGCCTGAGCAATGCACGTGTTGCTTCACTGCAGATTAGGCTGAACCCAGGTGCTCCTATAAATCACAAAAGTAAAGGCTTATGTTTCTAAATTCTTTTGTGCCAAGCTGAGAATCAAAGTGCAACATCCACATCAAGACAACGTATCTCAAGACAAGAATACCATGCTAAACAAGGAAAAATGTACCTGCCCGTGCTATCAGTTGACCCTGGCTATATTGCTGTGTAGGCCTGATGAAGCTTTCCACTGGGAGGCTTTACAGTTACAACTGCTCTGAAGAGAATCATTCAGAATGGTGCGTTCAGAAAAGAATTAGGCTGCAGTTCCTCTTTTTTTCTCTCTCTCTAGGTGCCATATGCATAGTCTATGTAAGAACTATGACCATTAACTACAGCTCTGTGTGTCTTTGTTCAAAAGTCAGGTCGGACTAAGAGCAATTCCTTTGAGAACATTTCATTTACTTTACATGCAGGGTGTTGTTTGAGCAGAAGGCTGCAATTAATGACTGCATTAATAGGCTTAGCACAAACAAAGTACATGTACTTTCCTCTCCATTTGCAGAGCATCTGGTAGAAAAATTAACTGACCTTCTGCGATTCCTATGTATTGTCAGCGAGCGTAGTATCAGTCTGTCACTTCCTTATGTCTTCTGAAAGCAAGGCAGATCTACTTATTTGTAGTCATTAGCTCTCACTTGGAAAGGGTAACACCAGGATCACATTGACAGTATTCAATACCTGATTACCACATTTCTGCAAACTTCAGGTTAAGTTTAACATTAAAAAGAGTATCAGAGCTTAGAAAGAATTTAATGACCGTTGAGTTTAATCTCTGCAGATTCTTCTTTCAAGTAGAAATAAGGCATGAGCAGGTACTGTTGATGAGTGAGAACCTGAGATTGTTTCTCAGCAACAACAGAAGAAAGCAGAAAGTAGTTCTGTAGCAGCTTTTAAAGTAATGACCTCATCCAAAATTTCAATCAAAACTGCAAACACTGCATAGAATTCTTTCTCTGTAAGTCAGTTTGAAGGGTGAAGTCCTGGCTCTGCTGTAGGAAATCATCAAATGGGTTTTCTTATATTCTTGTTTGTTTACGTATCTATATTCTAATCAGGTAAGCAGAGGATCCCAACTCATTCCAGTCATGTGAAACTCTTCAGTAACTGGAGAATTAATTTTGTTTGGAGTTGATGAAAGCATTAGTATGAAAAAAAACTAATAATAATCAAATATTCATGGATTCCAGAAACTGTACTGTGGTGTTTACAGGAAAGTAGCACCCACAGATCTGCTCCTGGGACCAGCTTGGTCACAGAAGAAGCTCGTGTGCTACTGGGAAATGCTGGTTGGGTACAGACAATTTCCAAATGAAAATTAAACTTTTAAAACTTAAAAATGTTTGTCATATACAAACACTTCACTTTGTAGCTGCCAAAAGAATATATCTCTTTGTGATTTCTGGAAGACAAGCAAACAACTGGACTATTAACTTGTGTAGTCAGTTAGCCTTGAGATGTCAACTTTTTGTTTCTTCCAAACATTGTTAATTTGTGTATATTATTTCCTGGAATAAAAGATGTATAAGCCCATCATTTTCATTGAAGTATAGGTCTCCTCAGTTTGGCCTTCATTCACCTCCAGTGATGCTAGTATTAAACAGGTTTTTTTAACTCTACCAAAAGGAACTTATGTGCACCAGTATGAAACCAGTACAACTGAGAAAAGGGCAGAACTCCCATTCAGGTGTGAATTTCCCGCATCAGATCTGTTCCTTTACCTTGTTACTAAAATCTGAATGCAATGCTTTCCAAAATCCAAGTAAAGGAAGACCTTTTTGCATACCGCTAGATTTTTTAATCTCTAGATTCCATCTATTTCACATTTCCAAACTTTTCTAGTTTGCTGGAAGACAGCATCTAGATCTAGCTTTCATTTTGTTTGTTGATCTATTTTCTTTCCTGATTATCTTTTTTTTTTTTTCCTTGTTACTTCTTCTTTATTAAAAAAAGTGTGAATCTGATACAACTCTTTTATTTAAGCATCTGATATTTTTAGACTAAAGTCTACATCAGCGATACTCAACAAAATCATAACAGGTGGCCCTAAATCTCTGGCAGTTAGGAAGACAGGAGTACCAAGACCACATCAGAAGCAAACCTTGGGGCAGAGGCAATAAGGAAGGGTAAACTGTAGGAGGGAGCATAAGGATCTGATTCCAGTGTCAGAAACAGAAACTGAAATTATTTTGAAGATCCTTGGGGCCTTTATTTGAAGCCAAATGGCACAGACGAGCCTGCACCAGTGTTATTACACTATTATACTCCAGGTAGAGCAACAATATGCATAATTCCTATTGCAAATGATCCTTGGCTTATGCTGATTCCTGAACCATACCCGGGAGAACTTCAAAATCTATGGGCTGTTTGTGAGTTCTGGTTTACCCAGATTTATGCAGGAGTCTGCTCTAAGGGATTAGCAGCACAGATAGCTAAGTTTCTGAGTCTAAGAATGTTTCCTGGTGTTGCTTCTTCTGTTACTATTGATGTAGCCAAAGTTCTGAAGCCAAGCAAGCATCTGAAGTTAACAGCCACAATCCTGCCTCTGTCTACCAAGACGTACCTCTGTCTATAAGACTAGGGGAGGAGATAAGCAACAGATAAGAAGGTGTTTATTGCTTAGTACCAGGTCTGGACTCCCAGTATGTATAAGATTCTGTCAGAGGGATCATTTTAAATACAAACTGATAGGTACAAAGTCTCTGATACACTCTTCATCTGTATCAGTGTGATTACCAACCACTAAGGTTGAGCATTTCTGGTCAACAAGGAATGACACAGTTGTCACAGCTCTGTTCTCCCACATGGGCAGAAAAATCACTCTTACAGAACTTGTCAGATGTTGCAGGAAAGCTTCATACCTCAGCACTGTAGTAAAATTCACACAGGTTTGGAAATACTCTCTCTCAGCAACAGGAGGAAGAACATATTGGAAGTTGCTGCTCTGAACTGGGGAGCAAGGCTGTGGTTTCACGATACAGAGATTTTGGAATCATCTGGGGAGCATGTAGACCTGCAAGCTATTGTCTGAGCACAATATTTGATGGAGGGAAATGAGCAGCAACAGAACAAGTTTATCTTGATCTGGTGTGGCAGCCAAGCACTCTGTGTGGTGCAGCTGCACACTACCTCTGCTGTCAGGGACCATTGTAATCATCCCAACTGTCCAGGCAAATAAAGGACTCAAAATTTTGGTTCTATTAAAAAAATAAAATACAAAGAGAGTCAAGAAATATGTGAAACCACAATTCTATTGTGAAGTGTAAACTATAACTGCTGCCCTCATCTCAGAGGGCTGTGCACAGGAGACAGAGCAAAGCTTGACAATCCAGAGCCTGTGCTGGCTGCAGTCTTAGCTAGTAGCCATCCAAACAAGTTATCTTGCCTTTCCCATTCAATAGGAATTAATCTCTACTCTCTCTTGCTATTGCCATCCTCTCCATGCCACCATTTCCTTCCCTCAACATCACACCAGCTGTTGGCCTGACCTGTATGCAGAGCTGCTCTACACCACAGGCAGCAGCTCATTCCTGAGCATCCTCAACATCTGCTTTGTGCTGGCAGCCTGTACATTTTAATGCCTTCTGCATTCATTCAGCAGCTCGTGTTATGTTTCACTTAGTCCCCTGGAGATACTATATGAGGAATAGTCTAAGTAGCATCCTCTAAAATCATACTTTTATCTGCTGTCACATGGGATTTTAACTAACAGCTGGCACTGGAACAGCCAACAGTAGACTTTTTTTTTTTAAGAATTTTGAGCTAAAAATATCTAAGTAATGTAGAAATGAAACAAGGCACGTGGGCCAAAACAATAAATGTCAGCAAAGTGAATATGAACTGCCAAGCAAGCCATTCATAGAAAGGAAGGGCTAGAACGTGTGAGCCTAAGAGTTCTGAAGGGAACACACAGTTGCCTCTGAAAGGGAAATTCCTCACTTTCCAGAATGGAAAACAGATAAGATGACTGTGTTACTTCAAGAGATGATGGAATCTCCATCCCTGGAGATTTTCAGCACTCATCTGGGGTAAGACCCTGAGCAACCTGCGACAACTTCATCCTGGCCTTGCTTTGAAGAGTTGATCAGTGGGGGATGACCTGAGAGGTCCCTTTCAACCTAAATTATTCTAAGCTCAACCTGCTTGGTGGATGTCCAATCTCCCAGCTACCTAACCACTGTGCAGAGCTATTTACCACTTCTCAGGGCTGTGCCACCATTCCCCATGCCTGTATATGACATCCTTTCTCCCAGTGCCAATTCTACTTGCCCCCACGTGTTGAGCAGCAAGTTTCCACATCAGAGATCTGTGTTCAACAGAAGGCCAGCATATTCAGAGTCATTTGGCTGCCATCATCTTCAGTAGCTGAGATCTCAGAGCTCTGAGTAGAACACACTGCAAACACATCCCCAAGCACAGTGTGCATCTCCGCATTGGCCAAGAGGCAACACAGGGTTGAGGAACTTCCCAGCTCACCTTGCTGTGGGCTTAGGCTGTCTCAAGGCCCCGTGGGCCCCAGCTGTCAGTAGGAAGGCTGCTCTGTCAACTTAACCCTTTGCTTCAGGGCAGCTTCCTCTGCAGGACAGACCCCAAATGCTGGCATGCCTTGTGGCTTCGCAGAGAGTCAGAAGATGGTTTGTTTCTGCACAGACCCTGAAGCCATTCTGGATGGCAGGCAGCAGAAGAAAATGTTTTGCTCACTACTGCAGCTGCTGTCAGAGGTCACGACACTGGCTAAACATGCCATAAAGTGTGAAGGTTATTTTCAGAGGTGAAGAAAGAGATCTTATCTACAGTGATGAGATTTTTTAGAAAATTTTTGTTAATTGCTGTTTGTTTCAGACCTCAAACACTCGAAAAGAAGAAAGGAATAAAGGGTAAAACCAGAAAAATCACAGGTTAATAAGCAAATCAAAGAAGCAAACACATGAAAGGTTAGGGTGGGGGCAGAAGGAGATGAAAAATATATTATTATCTGTTCCAGCTCCTTCAAGCAGGATCTTGCACTGTATTAATCCTTGTAGGCTTTTGCATCAGTCAGCTTTTAAACTCCTTCTGTGATAATGATAAGCCACCTCACCTGGCAGTGCACTGCACTCCCTCACTGTTCTCTCAGATCAGCTGGAGAGAATAGGAGAAACCAAAAAGCCAGGGTTTTGGGACACATAGCATGTTCTTAAAGGGCAAATCCTTGCACAGAAAGCAATGCTGCCTGAGTGCTGGGCACAATTCAGATCTCAGAGGGCTGCTTGTGCAGCCATGAACAGCACATAACTGCCTACCCAAAGCACCATCAGCACAGTAGATGTACCACAGTAAGGGTCAGGTCCCAGCAGCTCCCGCAGTGCCCAGCCCTCACCCAAGTGGAGCAGCTGTGCCTACAATGCTTTTAGAGAAGTGGCTTCTAATTCACATCACGGCCCTGTGAATTCACTCTCTTCCTACGAGCTGGCAATCATTCGCATTTTCTAGGAGCAGTCAGATAGTTAATGAATTTGTTGAAGAATATGTTGCGTAAAAATGCATCCCACTTCAAAGGCCTTACTCCAGATTAATGCTGCTATAGCTAAAAGCAGAGTTTAGTCCCTTGTTATTATCTCTAAAGGAAGATTAAGGCTCAAGATGCAATTATTTTCAGTTTAGTGAAATGGGCAGGACAGAACAAGTATGCTTCCAGTCAAATATTTTCCATAGGAGACCAAGGAACCAAACCCCTTTTATGTTGCTGTCTGGGCTATACATGTCTCTCAAAGTTTTGTCTTAACCTCTACTAAACCAGTCATTAGACCATCAGTGTTCTTGAGTTTCAGGTTCAGTTTTGTGTAGAATGATAATCACCTCTTTAAAATTCCTGGTTTAAACGCAATAATATTGACATGAAAATTTTTGTTTTGTTTACCAATAAAGTGCATTCCCTTCCTGCTTTAGAATATATTCTACTTACACAGGCACACCGATATGAAGTATAAATATTTTTCCCCTGATACAGCTAATGCAATTCAAATCTTTTTGTGAAATAGAGCTGAGCCATTTTTCTAATCCTGTGTATCCCCTCAATCAGTGTGAGGAGGAGGAAGCATATGAGTCACTAGAAATATGTTTTCACCCTCCAGAGGAATTAGATTTAGGAGGCCTAAAAGTGAGCTCAGTTTCAATATAGTGTCATATTCTGGCCTGGCAATTTATTCAAAGAAGTTGTCTGAGCTCAAACACTTTTCTAATGCCATAAATCCAGAATGAAGTAGAACTGTTCTTTGTTCTTTTTCTGATCATTTCACAGTAGTCATCTCTTGTCTCATCTGTATCAAATCAAGAAAGAAAAAGAAACAGCTAGAAATGTAAGGAAAATATTAATGATTTTGCTGCTATTAGCTGGATGGAGCTTTGGGAAGCGACAGGTTCTTACTACAGAGTTGCTAAATTTTCCAGCACTGACTAATATCCTATTTAGTTGGGGTATCTACACATTACCATGGCCTACATGTTATGTAATAATGTTTCATTTGCAACTTAATAGAGTTGCATGAGAAGAAAGTAGGAATGGTGAGAAGAAAAAAGGAAGGTTATTTTGAGGAAGTTTTAGTTTAGCCATAGTAAATATAATGAAGTAAACTTTATGGTATATAGCAAATCATGCTTAAGTGTAAGCTCTTACTGGCACTATACTTCGAAAATAGACTTTGAGATCACTAATGCAGTAACTGGTCGGCAGCCGCAAAGGCAGCAGGGAGGAGAAGTCTTTATCAGAACACTGTTCATGGCTTAAAATTCAGGCCATAGAATTCAGGTTCTTCAGACACCAGAGCTTCCCTTAAGGGACTTCAAGGTATCTAAGGCCCCTAATGTAAGAAATATAAAATGTCTTCCCACCAGAGAGCGTGAAGACTGTCATCTTCAGGAATCTTTTGATAAAAGCTTTCCTTTTCCTTGTAATCACATCTGTTTCTATGGTAAGAGTGGAAAGAGTAAGAGTTCAGCACTACCTGTTCCACCACAGCCTGACTGATGCTGCAATTAGATGTCTGTCACTAGGCTGCTTGGAAGCAGAGCTCATGGTTTGTGTGCTGCAGTGGGTTACGGTGCTCTGAGATTTGTTCCTCAGTGAATTATGAAGAAAATTACTTGTCTTCCTGGGTGTGGGTGAGAAAGGCTGGGAAGCTATCAGCACTCATACGTTTGAATTGCATCTCTCTTTCAAAGTGTGCAGTTATCACCAGCTGAATGTGGCAGCCGGTTTCCATCCTGTCCCAGGGGACCAGGAGACCAGCCTATTTAGAGCACAATGTCAAGATCAAGTTCTTTGATTTTCAGCACGTACGTGATGGAGGTTTGAGACACACATCAGTATAAACCTGAAATATATCTGCAGCAAAGGCTTTGAGAATGCCAAGTACAGCCTTTTCCTTTTATTTCTTTTATCGCGTGTTCCATGATTTTTCCTTGCATTAAAAATGAGGCAATTAATACTTTTGGCTTGGAAAATTAAAATTCTTTTCTCTATCTCAAATGGCCAAGTGTACCCTCCACTAAATGGGATTCAAGTTATGTGAGGGCATTAGATCTCAATTATTTGCCAGCTTTTCTCAAGCACACTGGTGCTTCCTATTTAGCCCTGCTCAAAAATGTCTTTTGCATAACGAATTAGGAAATAGGACAAAACAACAACAAAGTAATCATTCAAACCTCTTGAGAACTTTTCAAACCATAATTTATCATCCTCATGGATTTAATTAGTTCAAGAGTCTGAGAAGTAGAAGTATTTATAACATTAGAGTAGCTCAGAGGCAGAACAAGCAGTGTTAGATATCCAAAGATGAAACTCAGCAAACTGAGGTCAGCCAAAGACTTTCAGAGAGCTGGGAAGATTTCTAGAATGACATACATACAGCTGGATAATCGCCAGTGGAATACCTTAGTAAAAAACCTAGAGCAGTCCTTGGCAAATAAGGTTATTTTTGTATGATGTGTGGCGTATGGTACATGGTAGGAATTTATGTGTGATGCAGCTGGACATAAGGACTGATCTGGAAGCCCATTTCCAGACAGGAGAACCTTGATGATCCTTATGAGTACAACAGAGTAACAAGTAAATAGAAAGAAAAAAGGATGGTACTTGTCAGAAATTAGCAGGATATGAAAAAAGGCATAGCTGTGGAATGACTCAGATTTACCATTTTGAGAGAAGATCACAGTTAGCACTGGAGAAAAAGAGAACGGAGGACATTTGTGTACAGCAGCCATACTAGGGGCACCAGGAGACATGCCCCTTTGCACCTCAGCCTCCTGTGTCTGCTGGGGAGAAGGCCTTTAAGGTGAAGGTCCTGGATGGACTGGGAAGGGCTGGGAAGTGCTAGAACTTCTCCAGGCAGATGTCCCACCTCTGCTCTATATCCCTGCCAACATCAACCTTTGGTTTCCTCTCCCTTCAGCCTTTCCTTGACTTAGCAAGCTGTGAGAGAAAGGTGGCAGCCGCTGAGTCTGAATTCCCATTGGGAGACCCCTTGGAGCAGCCCTGCAAGCAGACAGGTGCCCTTGCTTTGACTGCTTGTGTAGATGCACCAACCACCCAGGCTGCTTGTACTTAATGCAAAATGAATTTCCCAATGGACAAAATCAAGGAGGATGCACAGCAACATCCTATTTGAAGTGACTCTGCTACCACAATTTTTTCCTTAAGCGATGTACCTAAATGGCCAGCAATTATAGATAGCTTCATGGGACAAAAGTGTAAGTCTTCAGCATTAGTAGAAAATGATGCGATTTTCTTCAGAAATAAGGTAAAAATCTTGGACAACTGATGAGGTAGCAATGGTGCCTCAACTCAGGTTTAGTGTGTTGTCTCCTACTACAGAGGTCCCCTTAGGAACCAAGACCATCTTGCAACCCAAATACGAAATATTATGAATACAAATTTCTTATATAGTGAATACAGAAAGGCTAAGAAAAGGTAACTTTATGTTATTTCAAACATTATCCTAGGGAAAATTCAAACTTGTATAGCTGCTATGTGTTCATGTCAGCTGGGCAATCTGAAAAATGAACACATCATATGTTAGTTTTTAAAACGTAGGAGAGTATATTGACAAACTAGATTCACATTCAAACATGGCCCTAGGTTCATACCTCTAACATTCATTTATGATGAACTTGGAAGAATATTGCATTAATAAATGCAGTTTATACACTGATGGAATAAACGACATGCCACAGATGGAGAGATCATGGAAGGATCAGCTTAAATACATATATTTTTCTGATACATTAAGCCAAGGTACTGACTACAGTGTAGTTTCTCATGCTAAGGCATTTTTGGCATATTTTTTCTTAGGTTTGATGGTAAAGACAGAATAAATTGTCCCTGAAACCTGTAAACATGTTTTGTATGTCAGTGTCTGTTCTCTCTGACATAGAAGGAGTGCACTGGGGAAGCTGTGCTTAGTATCTGCAGAGTGCCAAGAGCTAGAGAGCTCTGAAGGGGAAGCTCTCCCCTCCAACAAATTGCTTCAGGGAAGAATAGATAATACTCCCCTTCAGCCTTCAAATATTTGCCTCTGTGAAGTGTAATGCAGTTTGGGTAAACAACGTTGGTAGCATTTTTGTATGAATCTGGACTTCTTATATTATTGTGCATCACAGAAAGAGGAAGTACTGAATCATTCAGATTATTTTAAGTAACAATATATTCACAAGACTGCATTTGTTTGCATATGTATATGTGTTTCTTTGTCTATGACTATGTGTCTATACATTATATATCTTATTACCATCAGGAAGCTAAGGTCCTTCTCCAGCATTTAATGATGCTGTCTGTAGCCTTCCCCTTTTTCCCACACTCACTTTAAAGATCTAATGTGTAGTTCTGTTCTTTTTCTTAGACAGTCTTTGGGCTGATGCTGATTTGTCAGTGTTAATTGGTCACACAGGTCTTTCCTGCAAAATTCCCTCTCAAATTTTCCCTTGTAGTCCTGCTTAACAAGAACTTAAATGTTTTGGCTGGTGCTGCTCAAAGACCCCTGCCTGTCATGCTGACAAATAGGGTTGTGATGTTTCTTAGGATGTCTCTGCCTCTCTGGATTAGCCTGCTGTCTCTCATTTTCTAGTTATATTGGATTTTTTTTTCTTTTTCTTTTGTTTTGTGTGGTGATTTATACAGTTTTGAGGACAAAGGAACGTTGGTTCTTGTAGATTAAAATAATGCAAATAAATAATAATAAATGAAAACTGAACTCACTAAAAATGCATGCAAACAGGAGGAAAAAATGAACAACAAAGCCTAAAGGAATTTAGGTAAATGAAATCATACAGACAAAAGGAGAATATTAAACTCAGGAAAGATGCTATTTTTATTTTTTTTTTCCAAGATAAAAAATGTAATCTGTTCTCTATTTGAAGAGTAATGGGATTTTCACAAGGTCTTTGTTGGCTAACTTAGATTCATTAAGGTGCCAGAATTCTATTATTTTTCTCTTCTTTCAAGGTAACAGTTTGGGCAGCAAATAAGAGATTCCTAAGCAGCTGCCTATAGTGATTGTTTCACGCAGGCTCTCTGCACCTGAAGAGGCTTTGGAATATGAACGAAATTAGAGCTCTTACAGAATATAAGAAGCATCAAATGCCCAGGGCAGGCATTCTTTGCTCACAAAAACTATTGTGCTGAAACACTGCGTGCAGAGCTGTGCTGGAATGTGCTCTGTGGTCCAGCTTGCAATGCTGAATTGCAGCTAAAAGGGCTGAAACATACCCTGCCCCTGCATTCTGCCTTTCTCTTTTGCACTGTCAATGGAAATGCAGTACACAAAAAGCAGACTGTGGTTCAGCATGCCTTCGTTACAACATCACTGAAAATAACCTCACTGATTCAAAAGAAGCCTGCAGGCAGATTTCTGCTTTGAGCACGGGTGGGCAGAGCCCTGTGTAGCACAGGGGCTCAGTCGGGGCTGTGCCCAGCCCATGGGGAGGTGGGCAGTGGAGACTGGCACCGTGTATCTGCAGTATGCCTGCAGCTTGGGTTGTGCAGAAAGTGGGACCCAAACTCTGCTTCACTTAACCCAAAGCACTGCGTATGAGATGCCTCTGCAAGCTCTGTTTCCATGGAAATGAACATTAGCATCAGCTTCCCCCGTAAAGTGAATCCATTAGGCCGAGTTCAGCAAAACAGGTATTTTATCCCATTGCACTCAGGAGAAGATAAGGATTAGATGGAAATCTCCACGTGGCATTATAAGAGCGTGATTTGATTATTCCTTCAGGGCTTTAGAAGATTGGGAACTACTCTGCTGCATTATGCAGGTAGAACAATACCTCTTTATGCTAAAGCTGACTCAGATGCAAAACTCTGCCAAAGCCTGAAAAATCCTACACCAAAGGAGGACAAAATAAATTTGAGTACATCTGCCCTCAAATTAGACTTTATTACTGACATGATCTTCCAAGAATTGAATGATTCTGATTTCAAGAAGCAGAGGAGGTGTTTCAGCTGCTCCACAGATTTTCTTATGAATTGGATACATTTCCTGCAAATAAATTCTCACAGACTCATAGAATCATAGAACAACCCGAGTTGGAAGGGACCCACTAAGGATCATCCAGTACAACTCCTATCTCCACGCAGGGTCACCCAAAATTCAAACCCAGTGTCTGAGAGCTCTGTCCAAATACTCCTTGAATTCCAGCATCTTGGTGCCGTGCCCACTGCCCTGGGCAGCCTGTTCCAGTGCCCTATCATCCTTCGGTGCAGACCCTTTTCCTAACCCCCAGCTGCCCCTCCCCTGGCACAGCTCCATGCCGTTCCTTGGGGCCCTGTTGCTGTCACACAGAGCAGAGCTCGGTGCTGCCCTTCCGCTACCTGTGAGAGCTGCAGCCGCCATCAGGCCTCCCATCAGCTCCTCTGCTCTGCGCTGAGCCAATCCAGGGACCTCAGCCTCTCTATACCCTTCCTTACAGTAACTCGAAATAATTAAGACATGTAAATCAAGTGAAAGCAGACCTTTTCTGTAACAATATTAACTAATTAACTCTCTCTGAAATGTGGGGATATATTGTGGATGGGAGGAGAGCGTTATATGGTTTTGTTCCCCATTCACATTACTAGAAACGCTGCCTGATGGATCTCTCTTCAAGCTGACAAAGAAGTGGCAATCTCCAAGGAATATTCTGGATTTCCATATACCAAAAGAGGCTACAAAGCATGGTGGATCACGTACATCATTTACTCAGTTTTAATAAAATAATCTTATTTAAAGTGGTCAGTAAAGGAGCTAATGCGAAAATGTAGCACAGTTTTTCTCATGAGACCTGTTCCCTTTTCATACCTGTAAGCACTGGAGAACCAGAATATCTGTAGGACAGGGAAAGCCATGTCCTGTCCCATGCATCTAATTACCAATATTCTTGGTAATTAGAAATGAAGCTTCAGAATCATTAGTTTCTTTCCTTCTGTGAGACAAAACTAAGTAAGATTTCAGATCCCAAGCTGGATTTATGGAATTCAGTTCATAGTTAAAGAAAAAAAAAAGAGACATTAAGCAAAAGTAAAAGACAATTTGGCCCCTGAGACAGAAAAACAATTAAACTCTTACTTAATTCTAATCGTGTTATGGGCCCTTTTGAGTCTTGATATAAAATAAAAGAAGACTGAGTATGGCCTACTATGTTGATATATGTGAGTTTTTCTCCTGGAGTTTATATGATAAAGTAAGCAGAAGAAAAGCTTCCTTCACAGAAGTGCTTTGAGTGAAATCAGAAATGCCCGACCGCCCCTCCCATGAAATGCTGCAAGGCAGGAGTTGTTCATCATCCCATCCACATTACCAGCATCTTACAGAACCAGGCCTCTGACAAGCCATACTGTCCCAGTAGGCAATAATTATGAGTACTTATATGATAATTTATAACAATTAATGTTTTTTCTGTTTAAAGATGAGCAAATTTCCCTACTAGCTCCAAACTTCCGAGAATCTTTCAGTGTAAGACCCATGTCTGTAAAGTTTATAAGTAAACCTACACAGTCTCTGTTACATGTTGATATCTCCCCCCCTTGCAAACCAAAAGGTGTATTATAATATAAAATCCTAAAAATGATATTATTCTATCGGTTTAAGACATAGGAAAAAGAGCCATTTAAAACTCCACGTAAGAAATAATACTGCTGTCAACACAAATGAGGTCTTACCCTAATTCAGTTAATTCTACTGGGGCATAACCTGTTCTCTTACCCTGCAACAATATACTGTCTATAACCTGCTCTTTTAAATCAGTTCCTGACCAAATACATCCCCACTTCATTAAAAATTATTCTACAAGTGTAGCTAATAAAAGAACTAATTGGGACACAAGCCAGTACCCTCAGTTTCTTGATAGAGTCCTGACATTTAACACTTTTAATTAAGTGTAAGTGCTGGTGTTATGATGAGCAATGAACTGTTCAGTAATGGTATGGAATACATTTCAGAATACTTTTTGGGGAGAGGACAAATTTTTAGTTTGATTTTGGAACAGATGGACAAGGCACTCAATTTTATGTGTACCAGTTTTTGGGAGCTTCTGTCATCCACTTGGTCCTGTAATCCTGTAAAATCTTCATTCTATTTCACAAGTTTTCCAGATTTTGTTGTCTGTAATAGAGGAGTAAGGCTGTTTCATTCATTTATTTTTATTTCATTAATGATATTCCAGTCAGAGGTCTGAAAGTAAGTATGAGATCTCCAAAAACACAGAACTGTGTTAAGGTTCCAAGATCTGTTTGTATTTTGGTTTCCCTCTCTTCCAGCTCACTGTTTAGTGGAGGCAGAGCATATTCTTATGATACTCACTGAAACCTTTGTTCCCATTACCATTTAGGTCAACAGAAGTTGCAATTGACATGTGCAAGCAGACTCAGCATAGAACACAGATATGTTCAGAACATGACTCAGATCTTGTACCAAAACAGGGGCCTAAAATCACTGGGGACAAAGTCTTTCTTCCAGTTGCAGTATGTCTAGAGATATTACGTATGTCCCTTCCATCCACAGACAAAAACCTGCTTGATCTTCCACTTGGATTCATGCATCTGGAGATGAGGATAAAATTAGTACTGTGGATTCACCTGGGCTAGTAAAACAAGTTCAAGGGACAATGTGGAAATTTGATTATGTGTCTGTATATATCTATTTCATTGGTGGGGAAAAAACAAAATGTGTCATGGAATGCACTGTCTGCAGCAAACTTTTTATGAGCATTTAGGCTAACAATAGGAAGTTCAGCAACATTCAGCACAGAGCTGAATACTTCAAAGACCAGTTTAACTGTTTAAAAGTGTTTGCATTCTGAACAAGGATAACTTACTGTAATTATTATAACTCAATTTACAGTGAAACAATTAAAGGCAGAAATATAAATTATGGATCATGAAATATTTTCGTCTGTTGATTGTTAAGAAAGCCACTGTGCTAAAAATCCTGGACAAAAGAAACAAAATTTAGACTAAAGAAGATGATAAAGATATTAACATCTGATCAGGCACCTATAACAAGTAAAAACAGCTTTATCCACAAAAAGCTTAATTACTTTGGGAGAAAATCCTTCTTTGTGCACAGGACAGATCATGTGCTAGGTCTAATTTTTGCTGATCCTTATATATATTGTACGGTAGGGATCTGCTTTATCCTTTGGCTGTCACTATGTGACATGCAATTTTTCACAGTATTTCCCAGTGATTTTCAGAATCCAGGAGGAGTTCGTCATGGAGAACAATGGCAAACAAGGCATGGTGAGTTGTGTCTGCTCATGGCAATTTAATTATGTTGTTTAACAGTGATATCGAAAAAGATTGCATGTTATCATGACTACCACTTGCTCTTGTAGCAGCTGTAAAGTAGAAAAAAATTTCTACCTTGTCTTTCACAATCTAGCCACATCTGACTTCTAAAGCAATTTCCATATTTTCTTTTACTTCTGTTATTTCTTCTGTATATACATCTTGATTCATTAAAGTGATGAAGCCATGTAACTCCACATAAGACACCTAGCAGACTTGCTGCATCAAATATAAAACATTTCTTCATTGTAACTTTCATGTTTATGATCTCTCTGAAAGCACTACAGAATCCTTGGGTGATACTTTTGGTACAGTAAGCATGACTATTTTCGGTATATGTTCATATTTCAAGATTAACAGGGGAATTTTTTTAATCTGGCAGTTACTATAGTGACAGTGACAGTTTCAGAGAGGAAAGATGGTATTGTGATAAAGATATTGTACTGGGATTCAGATCAAACTGTCAGGAACTCTTTAGAAAGGGTCGCTTAGATCTTCTTATTTTCCAGTGTTTTTTTATTGTCATGGCAGCATTCTGGTGATCTGAATTGCAGGAGCAGAGTTACCTGAGTGTGTTTTTTTCATTCTGCAAAATCCTTCCCCAGTACCAAAAAACAAAAAAAAAAAAAAGATTTTGATTCTGCATCAAAACAAACCTAAATCTATTGAAAGCTATTCTGTGAAATAAAGAAAAATTATCCTAGACAAGTCAAATGCTAAATACCTGTACTTTGTACAAAAGAGTGACTTGAACCCAGGCTGCCAGCCTACCCCAAGAAGGCCTATGCTGTTAAAGCCTTCAGTAGGTTCTGGGATTTTCCTTATTTTGAAAAATAACTTCCTACTGGAATTGAGAAAACTTTGGTTAGCAAGAGATTTTTCAGAAATGGACCATTTCTATGAAATGTTTAACTTGTAAGAAATAGGTACTTTTGCAAAGATTTTTTTTTTCTTCTTAAAGATCAGCTGTAGTCTGGGCTTACTACACTGGTCAGTTTGCAGATACCTAAATGAAAGAAATCTTTATTGATGTAATACAACAGTTTATGAGGCTAAACTCTAATTCAAGCTCAGTCAGAACCTGACTGCTTACATTTCAGCTATTTGTCCATAACTAGTAAGATGCAGAAAGCTTGTCCTCATGGACACGGCAAAACATTTTTCTCATGTCTGCCCAAGAAGCATAGTGAGAGCTCTGTAGTCCATACCTCTTCAACATCCACTCTGCAAGGATGCTATCCTTACATAGGCGTGACAATATCCACGGTAAATATCAAGTGTCCATGGTGATTGCCCAGGTGGCCCATTCTTGTTTTTAATGCCAGAAATGCACTTGTTTTAAAGTGTGACAGAGCCTTAGACACCCTAAATTTATTGTACACATGGAATCGTTCATGGCTGTTGGCAGCTGAAATGTTCATGGCTAAAGTCCCAGTGACAGCTGAGATGAAGTTCAAGCTGTTGATCTTTAGTCTGTTTCAGGAGCTGATTGCCATCTTGGAGCTGGTAATTAGCTACAAGAACCATTGCTGTCTGTGTTCTGCAAACATAAACTATCAGGGGAAAACAGCTGAGCAGAAGAGTGCAGAATGCTGGTCATCGGCCTCAGCTGGGGAGCACTGGAAGTCATGATTTTGTTGTTGATTCCAAAAGGAGACTAGTGTGCAACTGAATGAGCTGACAGTGATGTTGCCAGTTACAGATGAGAGACCAGTAAAAAATCTTTTTTCATCCCTTCATCTCTTAGCAACCTGTGAATACCGGGGAAAGTCAAACAGCTCAGCTTACATCCCCGTGGTGACCACTGTACTACTTATTGTTGCCCTGGAGGGTCTGGGAGCATCAGAAAATCAATTACTGTATCTCGGAAAGGAATCGCAGAGCAGGTTTTTAGGCTACCTCTGTAATGTAAGTCTTCTGGTCCACTCTCTGTGCACCCACTCAGCAAGATCAGTAGGTTTGCAGAGCATAGTAATGGTAACTTCATAATAAAGTATCCAGAATTATCTGTGTAACAGGAGTGTTCATCTTTGGAAATAGGAAAAGCTCTTTTTCTGTAGTTTTTTTTTCTCCTGTGTGGCTTTGGTAAGCCTGCATGTAACAGGAGAATTATGATAGAGTCTTCTACTGTGGGACAGAAACCTGATTTCCTCATAGACACAAAGATAAGTCATAGCTTTATTGGCATGGGATGATGACAATACCATTTTTTCTTATTTGGAGGTGATAGGGTTCATGTGGACAGCATTGGCATTATCTCCATTTGCATGGAACTGAAAGTCCTAAAAAGCTGATTATGCTGTAGTGTTTGAAGCAGGGATTTGGGACATAGTCTCGAGAGCATTCTAATCCTACTCAAGCACAATGTGACTTAAAAGCACACTGTTCCATTTCAGTTGCTTCCTCCCTGTGCCTGGAAGTCTTCACCACCTTTCAGACCAAACTACTTCGTGTTTAAAATAAGGTAATATGAAGTCTGAAAGAAATACTGTTGTCACCTGGGCTTACTCCACAAATTAATTTTCAAAGGGTTACAGAATCAGAGCAAGTCTCTGCTTGTTGCACTGGCAGCAAGCAAAAGGAGTGGTATTTAGGTCTTGAGAATATAATTCCATCTGAGCTGGAGCTTCAGCTGGATCTGCAACATTTAGCAGAACGGGTTCAAGTGGGTCAAATGAGCTGATTCACAATGGGACCTTGTTTGTTGTATAAGCTAAGCAATCCATCAGGAGGGGAAGATGGACACTCAAATGGTCAGCTGTTTTATAACAGACTTTGATGTGTTATAAAGGGTAGGTGAGGGCCACAAAATGGTAAAGAACTGTAAAGAAAATTTATGATGCAATGTAGACCTATATCATGTTTAAGGCCCTAGAGTAGTGGCAACATGTACTGTCCTGCCATGAAGAACTTGTCAGTTTCACGTCCTCTATTTAAACTTAAGAACTATAGATTCTAAAGCACAGGCTTCACTGTAAGTAAGTTGCAGAAAGTGCCATCTCACTGTCATTAGTGCCCCAGAAATCTCCCCTCAGGAATCTAGTGGAGAGACTTAGTGTTGCTCTTTGAGTTGCCACTTCTTCACGCTGCTGGGTAGTGGCTGAGGGAAATGTTTGAAGACTCTGGAGGAGCTGTGCCCTACAATCCTGTTGTGGACTTCCTTAGAACTTCATTTTCATTCCACTGTCTTATGTTTTATTAGTATATTTTGGATGATTTCAGGTTTTGGATCATTTCAGGTTATCCTGCAGGCAGACTTGTTTAACAGTGTGCTTCTAGGTTGCAATACTTTTCTAAAAATTTCCGAGACATTGTTTCAAGGAAAACACTTTCCAAGTTCCTCTTGTATCCTAAAGCATCTTTTCAAAAATTCCAGCTTTGCTATGTGCACCAGGCCACGGTACAGGACAAAGAGGGTGTCAAGAGTGTCTGACTACTGTGCCTGCAGTTTTTTCAGTGACTCTCAAATAGCAAAATGTGTGAGGACTCCTAGGAGCACCAATGGATTTGGGGTCTTAACCAATGGGATCCAAACTTCAGCAGTTACATTGGTACTATTCTAATTAAGTTTCTTTCTACCTTTCACATTCTGGATCCCTAGCTGCATGGTGGCACAGCTTAAAGATGATGCTGGTAAATAACCCTCACCAGCACTCTCATCATTAGAGCAACCACCCACAATTAGGAGGTGGATTGGAAACATTTCAGGTTGAGGAATGCTCATAATAGAGCTCTCTGCAGACCAAATATTTATCCTAACAGGCTGAGTGACTGCAACCTGCTATTCTCTAATTTATTCCTAGTTTGGCATCTATCTTCACAGGAGATAAGAGAAGATCCTGTCCAGGCACAACTTGTGCCTGAAGTTTCCTATGGGTTAGTCTTTGGTATCTCCCTACACATCATTCAAGATCATTCAGTCTTGCAAGTTCCACAGCACCCTGCAGAGTTAGGAGAAAAAGGCAAAGATGCCATCTAAGGTCCCTCCCTGCTGCAGCACTGAAGAGCTTGGCTATTAATCATTTCAATGTCAGATTTGGAAAGGGAGAGTTGGACTAGTCTCACGCATGTTAGGCTATCTGGAGGTGGAGATTTGGTCCTGAATAATCTTTTCAGTTGTCTGTCTGAAGTTACAAGACAGGTACCTCCAGGGATCGGATCTCAGCTATCTCAGACAGCTATTTTAGTGTGATCTCAGTCTCCCTCTGCAACTGTATGCAGCTTTAGATCCGGTTTGAATTGTGTCATTAATTCAGACTGGATCTCTGCTAAGTTGGGATAAAGTAGGTGGGATATTATTCATTTCTACAGTACTCCATCGCAATACAGTCCATTGTAGTCTGTACCTGATCCACAGGATGCACTGCCTACCACCTACCACACTGACAGTGCACACAGAAAAAGAATTCAGAACAACTAATAATTTTTGAGAGGATTATTCGCTTAAAAATTCACCAGTATTGATGCTATATGCATAATGTGGAATGATGCCAAATGTTCATATTCAAATTAGATGGGAGTTGAAAGGAAAATGAGAAAACGGTGGTCTGGGATCTACACATCAGCAAACACAGCACAGTGAACAGCTCTCTCCCAGGGGGAATGACGTAGCTGTGGCTTCTGCAGTGTTTGAAGTTTAAAAGAGGGTATTTTACAACACTTTCCAGATATAACTCCATGTCTATACATATGTAGGGCATTGAGAAAATGTAATGTTTTACTCAAGGGCAAAATGATATCCCACTTGCATAAGCTGCTCATCCCTTAGGCACCATAAGATTATGCTGTCTTTTCCACTGAAGCTTTGCTTGTGGCATTTAACCAGATCTAATACGCTTGCTATTAGACAAACACTGGGAGTTACGGCACCATAATGATGCAAAGGAGGCTGCTGAAAACTGAGGGATCTTGCCATATTAGGAACAGTTGTATTCACTGCAGTATAGCTCTGTGCATAGAACTGAGTATAATTAGCAGATAGTTTTCGCAGCTTTGAAGAATATGCGCAAGTACTTTAAAACAGTATGTTTAGTGCCTGAAGAGACAGGGATCATGCATGCAGTTGTGTCCGACTCTTAGTTTTCAAATATCTCCTGAATTATAAAGCAGTATTTTAAAGGACTCTGCTGTTTGAGGCTGGGAAGTTTATCTATTAACCACATTGGTTATCTCAGAATGGGAACTGCTCTTCCAGTACCTGAAGGGCAGAAGTACAGGAACAGCCTGCAGTGGTGGCTGCAAGCCACGTCAGGGCTGCATGGTCCTAGGCCAGCTCTGTGGTGATCTACTTTCCACATTCAACGTGGTAGCCTGAGGGCTGCTCTTGTTTGGACCAGTTTCACAAATCCCAGATATTTCTACTGTGACTGCCCAGAGCAGGGGAAGCACATGGGAGGCACAGAAGCAAAGGTGCCCTCACCACAAGAGCCCACATTCTGGAGCATTCCTCTAAGACCTGTACAAAGTAGCAAAGTTCTCTACCGTATTAGACTAGTGGGAGTTGCTTAGATTCTACAGGTTTTACACACTGCCTTTGGAGTGCCTTTGAAGGCTTATTATGTGATTTTTATTTATTTATTTTTTTTGTAAACCATGTTTCATATGTTTTTGTACACAGTGAGGTTGCAGTAATTAATATTGATCAGTGTGTTCTCTAATAGAGTTCAGTTGTGACAGAAAATCTGGCATAGAAATAACTTTCAATTGCTATTTGGATAGTTTGTATATGAGATACTTTGAAAATATGGCTTTGATGTTATTCTAAAAAAGAATCACGGAAACGAAGGTTTTATTTTTCTTCTGCCAAATCTTTCTTTTTTCTCTGATGATCATCAATTAATCTAGTTCCCTACATTTTGCAGCAAGAGGTGATATGGCACTCACTCTTGCAGGAGGACATGCACTGCAAAATCTTAATGTTTTGGGTGCATATCACTGATGATAATTCAGGTCTTGGAACAGGACAGGTTAATCATGTATGGAGTTTGCTTAATGCAACATAGGGGAATATCTTTGTCACTTTGGGTCAAATCTGTGAAGCAAATTCGTATTGGAAGTGGCCAAGATGTTTCTGAGCAAATGAGATAATCAAATGCAACTGTTTTACGAAGATGTATGAGGAGAATTTTAAAAGATGTGTGAGGAGAATTTTAAAAGGAAGAGAGAGAAAAATGGAAAGAATTTAGAAATATTGTCAGTGAAGTAGTGGCCCTAGGAGTCAGAAGGTTTGGAGCCAAGGCTGAATTCCTTCCACACACTGCTTGCAGATCTAGATTTGAGGCTCTGGCCCATACATTCTGACCACTTAGATATCCTTGTCCTTACTGGAATGAGGTCAGTATTTTAACACACTTATATGATAATGTTTCCCTCTGAAAGATTTTAGTTTCATTCCACTGTGTAGTGGAACAAAACTTTTTTGAGTGGATGTAGCCATCTCTGTGTACGTAAAACTATTTCCTTTAGTTATTTCCAAAGATTCATATCTATATCTGTAAATCATATCTGCTTATGTTGCAGCCTTAGTAAATAGGAAACTCAGGTGTGTAATCACAGCTTGTTTCTTGCGTTATGTAATAACTGTTCTTTCCAGAGAAAACATTACTTTTCCCACAGACACACATAAAAGAGATACGCAGTAAAAACAATAATCTTAGTAGTAGATTTTCTATACATAAAGTTAAGCAGATTCTTAATGAAAAGGAGTATAATACATTGTGACATTTCAGACCCAGAAATGGAAACTTTACCCTTTTGATTACAAGAAGTTTATAGACTACGAATGAACCCTGTAGCTAGTTGTCTGCCTAGATCTCAAAATGAAGTACTTGGAAAGCATAAGGCAGGTTATATTCAGATATTTTATGCAGCTTCAGCATCTCCTGCAGCACTTTTATAGACACATCATCTCAGTTTATAAGGAGAAGGATATGAAAAGTAGCTCAAGTGAAACTCCCCTAAAATAGTCTTCTTCCACTGTAGCATATGTGACATCTCTCACCATCATACATTCTGTAAGGGCATGAGAATTTTGCAGACATAAGTTTTGAATGAATTACGTCACTTATTTGTGGTTTGCAACCTACAAGTAAATAGCTATCTGAAATCCTGCTGATGTTACTTCTGTGTATTATCAAATAAAACTATCTCTAGTTAAATATAAAGCTATGTTGACCTACAAAGCCATTAAGAATTAAAAAAAAAAAAATACCTAGCATGTATAAGAATATATGGCGTGTTTACTCTCTTTTAGGCTTTAATTTTGTTCATGCATGTCCTTTGGCAGCAGTTGTATAAACATCTATCAGTAAAACTTCTGCTCCAGATCACAAGAAAACAACGTGGGAAACTTCTGGAATTGAGCAATTTGTATGAAGATTAATACTTGTGTCTGAATCATGACAGTAGCCTTTTAATCATGTTTGGAACAAAACCGTCCAGAGGAAGAGAAAAAGGGTTAATGACACATCTTCCCTGAAAACAGCTAGGACAAACATGGTTCACTGTATAATTTAATTTTTAGGAACCAGATTTATAGATTACATCTCACTGAATCAATTACTCCTGCACAAATAGAGAAAATAACTATCTTCCCAATGAGAAACAGCTGTGTTTTTCCAATACTATTAAAATTTGAATTAATACTGAAAGGAAAAAAAAAAGAAGGGAATAAGTGGATTATAGGCATTACTTGTTCCAAATGACATAATTCTACCACAGGCTCTGTACTAAGTATTTATGGTAAAATGATACTTCAACTTTAAACTATTATTGCTGAGCTCTTATTAGTATTTACTGTAAACTCTTCCTCATTGAATTGGTAATAACTCTCATGAACAAATGAAATAAGCAAAATTCAACATGAATAACAAGCCTTTGCTTTAAAAACATGGTTAATTAAATCTCAGCTCTGCTCTTCATAGACTGTGGTTTTCACAACCTGATTTACTGCCGGGTCCTTTAGATGCTCTGCAGTTTCCCCATCCATACTCAGGTGGCACTGCCAGAGTCAGCAACAGCCTTCTAGTGGCATTGCTGGTCCTGGAAATGTGTTCAGAGGCAAAGTGCCCTCCCACGTTGCCCCTGGTAGCATTATCCTTGGTGCCTATCCAAGTGGTGCCTATTGAATGGCTTGGCCCCAATATCAAAACACGTCAGTGAAGAACCACTGTGTTTTTTCTAGTGACTGCTTCGATAAGTATCACACTGGAAGCACAGCTGGTGTTCATTGTACCCAAATACACCACGTAGCACTTGCCCCTATTAGACTACATTTTGCAGGACTGGGGTTAGTCATCCTAGCAATTCTATTCATCTGTAGCAGTAACTTGCCTCTAATCTCATTATTTACTGCCTCACTCATCTTGGTGGTAACTTCATTCTATGGTTAGAATAATAAACTTTGATCTATGGTTCATTGATAAAAGCATCAGAACAAAAAGATACAGAAAGTTCCAAGAGACACCCTGTTGTGTTGGACATAGAACTAATTATGAACTGAAACCACTGCATTGATATTTAAGTATACAGTTCTGAATAGACAGTAGTTTTTGCCTCTCTGTCGGCTCCCACTGCACTTTCAGGGGTCTTTGCTCCTGTTAGAGTTTGTAGAAGTTTCTGAACCAAATCTCAGCTTCCTGTAAACTTATCTGCAAAAAGATGACATCTAGATTGAATCTTTGAACCTAACTTGACAGATTGCTTAAACCCTTTCAGGTAATGACAGGCTTAATTGTTTAAATCCCTGGCTGAGTGCAAGTTGGCAATATAACTATTGGACATGGAGGAAAATAAGTGCACAAAAGTCCAGGGAATGGCATCATAACCCAACCACCTTTTATCATTCCAATTACCTGCCCATGTCAGGGATAGAACTGACCATTTTCTTACTGTATTGACAATTATATTCTTTAAGACTGTTGAGTACTTATATACCACGAGGACTGTTGTAGAGTTGGGATGAGACCTGGGAGTAGACCTCCAGGAGAGTGCAGTGTACCAGGATGATTCAAGGAAATAAGTTCAGGGAAAAATAACAGGAGTGTCTAATGTGAAATGCAGAAGGAAGAATGATAAAAGAGGGACCCTCATAAAGCAATAGCAATTAAACTACTCCAGAATGTCAAAGTTCATGAGATACTAGAAGTGCTGCAATCTTCAGTACGTAGAATGCACTAAGTTTTGAGATTCAGATCCTTGCTAAATCAAGGTGCATGTTTCACAGATAATAGCAGTGCACTGTCCTGCAATAATTGATCAGATTTAGAATAATGGCCTTTTGTCTCTAGCAAGGCAATTCTCCATGCTTCAAGTCTTATTAATAAACAGGTAAAATCTCTCACGAAGTAATGACTTCAGACTATAGCTGTGCAGTGACTTATCAATCAGCCAAAAGAAATAGGTACATGACAAGTGCTAATAAAGAGAATATAAAAAAATATATAATATAATCTGAGTATCTGCTGGAATCTCTCTCCTGCTTCTTTCATTAATTATTTTAGTCTAATCTTCATGTACATTATATGGGCAAAAACTCCCTTATATTTCTAATACTACATGGATTGACTAAAGGACATGATTTAGCTGCATTGGTGTCCATAAGGCAGTGATTTTGCAGCCAAAAATGCAGGAAGGAGCTTCTCCTCCCCCTTTAATATACATTTTCCACCAACACAGAATCTTGTGAAGCATTTTCCCACTCTACCCCAAATGACACAGATGCCTGAAGCTTAGTCTGAATTTACCTCTTGTTTTTTTTCCTCTTTCCATTTCTCTCTCTATGTAGGATGAATGATTCATTTTGTTCTCTGAAGCTATTTTGAAAAACTGTTGCTGCAGAAGGGCATTGAGGCCTTCTGCTTTTCATTCAGTCTTGGGAATTCCCCATGCTTGCCACCAAGGCCTTGGTAGAGTCAACATCGGGGTGATTTTGTGTCACATGTGAGCAATAAACACCTTTTTATATATTTATGTTAATTTTGCTTAAGAAATAATTTATCTTCACATATTTAACAGTCATCGTCTTGCCCAGAAGAGACCTAATTTATTACTGAATTGATATTTTCTCATCCTTGGTTCAAGAAGATCATCCTGTTCAGGAGGGAAGTCAGGGCACTGTCTAAATCACAAGACCATCAATGGGAAGAACGTATAAAAATTTAACAAGAATGGACCACAGTGGGAGTAGATTACTCCTCAAAATAATTAGATTTTTGCTTTTATTGTTTAGACTTATAGAGAAGAAAAAAAATGCATCATTTATTTTAATTTTAAAGTTCTTGGTCTTAATTATCTTTCTTAATTCTGTTCATCAGTGTTACACGTGTATGGATTCAAAAGTACTTAAATATACATCCTTCAATGAACTCTGCCTAGGCTAGCCTGACACAGAGATCTCAGCATGATAAGTCCTCAGAGTGCAGAGAACTGGCCTGCGTGGAGATGGGTGTTGGCCAACTGAGGTTGTTTTCTGTCTCCTGAACCATGTTTATTTTCTCTGTAATACACTGGAATGCTACTTTGCCCCATCACAACAATGAGCTGTTCCTAGCAGCATGAAACTTTCCAATTTATTAATATTATTTTGACCTTGGAAAGCCAGTCATTAGGATATGCTCAAGCAGTTATGAAAATGCCAGGAGAGCTGGAACACTATTGAATTTGATTGAAGAAGTATTACTAATATGCTTTATATAAAATCAAACAGGTATTTCAGTGCACTGTGAGCACTTCCTGAAACAGTTTAAAACACTCGTCACAGAATTCTAGATATCATTCTCTTCCCTGTCAGCGTGCTATTTAATAGTGTTGTATATATGACAAATGTGTTTTCCATGCACTGAAACGTTTTGTTTTGTTTAGGGTGGAGGGGATATGCAGCAAAACAGCACTATTGGGCCATATTTTTAGCTACTGCAAATTAACATAGTTCCACTGGGAGCAGTGCCAGGAATTTAAAATGAATGTTGAACTTCTTACAGTAGAATTGGCTACTGTGCCACTTCAGTGATACAGAGGGCTGGGGTGTAGCAAACATTTGGAAAATACTAAATTATCTCAGGATAAGCTTTTCTTCACTGCCAGGTGAGTAGAATAAATCATATCAAGCTGCAAAACATTCAGTGCCTGTACTGTGTTTCAGTACCAGCATTATAAATACCCTATACGGGCAAAGCTCGCGCATAGAAGAAAACCATACCTTCTGAACAGAGGAGAATTCCCTGTGTGCAGACTCTGAAGTAATGGCTGAAAACCCTGTTGTTTATATTCAGCATGGGGATTTGCACATTCTCTAATCAAATCCCTGTTAAAGAAGCCATATGGTCATTATACTATGGCTGGTAGCAAGGGGAAAAGTGTTATCATGAATCAGAAATCCCATAAGAGGCAGAAGATGAAACGGTTAACAAATTTCCTTATTTAGATAACAAAATGAGATAGCAAAACTTGTATTTTAGAATCAGTTATTATTAGAAAAAACAGTTCGGAGACATACTACCCCTAAAGATGCTAAAAGGCAAAAAAAAAACAACCACCACAAAACCCAGTATGCAATAAATCTTGAAAAAAGAGCATTTATCTGTTCATACAGCTCCACTGAATATCAAATCAATCACATCAGCTCTGAAAAAAAAGCAATTGGCACTATGGGGGAGAGCTCCATGGAGACGTTGCTATCCAACATGAGGTCTTAAAGGCAGACAAAGTCAGAATATTGAGGGAATGAAGTAGAAAACGCAACTGGAACTAATCTAATATTGTGTAAATCTGCCTTTCCTGGAATGCTACATTCAGCTCTACTCATCTTGTCTCAACAGAGATATAAACAGGAAGGAAAAGGGTTCACAACTGGGTCAGTTACACCACAATCACTAGAGGAACTCATCAGCACAATTCACCATTAAAGTTGAGATTAAAAGAAGAATTAACGTTATGGTAAATGAATGATGAAACCATCAGCACTTAACAGCAAACAAAGCACTAGCATAACTCTGTCAGAGGTCTGCAGGGGAAAACCAACCAAAGTATTAGAATAGCTAACAAGCATTCTTTTCAAAGGTCATTAGCAATTTACCCCAGCTGCTTTCAGCTCTCTGAATGCCCTGTGTTCTGGTTAGGCAAGCCCCAGCTCTGTAAACCCAATTCTGTGTGAGAATAGAGATCTTGGTAGCAACACTCAGCTCTGGTTGCAAAATTAAAATGCTTGAAAAAAATTATTACAAAACATGGAAACCAAGGCACTGATGCTTCAAGTTGAGGAACTTGCTTCAAGTTGAGGACGGTTCTTAATAGAAAGACATGTGAAGGGCATGGGGTGCATTAAAAATAGCAGGGTCTCCAGGTAAAGGGAAGTGATTCTCCCCCCTACTCCACCCTGGTGAGGTCACATTTAGACTACTGTGTCCAATTCTGGGCTCCTCAGTTCAAAAGACTGGGTTCTCCTGGAAGGAGGTACTCCAGCGGAGGACCACAGAGATGATGAAGAGCCTGGAGCATCTCCCATATGAAGAAAGACTGAGTAATTTGAATTTGTTCAGCCTGGGGAAAAGAAGGCTGAGAAGGGATCTGATAAATGTTTATAAATACCCAAAGGGAGGTGGGAGGCAAATGGATGAAGCAAGGCTCTTCTCGGTGGTATGCAGCAATGGGACAAGGAGTAATGGCCTAGATCTTGAACCTAGGAAGTTCTGTACTAACATGTGCAAGAACTTCTTTATGGTAGGGGTGACAGAGCACTGGAAAATGTTGCCCAGAGGTGTTGTGGAGTCTCCCTCTATGGAGATATCCACGACCTGTCTGTACGCCTACCTGTGCAACCTATTGTAGGATACAGAAGGGTTTTTTATGCATTTCCCTTTCCCCAAAAAAAGTATGTTTACATCATAGGGTTCTGGTTTTAGCACTTCAGAGAGCAGGAATGAAATGAAGCATTTCTGTCATTTACGGTGTAGGGTTAATGTGCAGTCTTTGCTGGTTTCTCTTAACATGCAATTATTTCTTCCTCGATAAGATTCAGTTAGTTGGTGAGATAATGAAGCAGCTATTCCCTAGGAATTGTTATGTAACTCATAATATCCTTTCTTAATACAGTGGGAGATATTAAAATTAGCAGCCTTTTGTTTCTCTGCCATTCAAGCTCTCTAGTACGTTCATTTTATAGACCAAACTATTGTCTTACGTACTGGATGTTCTCCTAAACCTCAGGCACGTGGTGTTTTAACAGCACATCACTTCACGGATCTGCTCAGCAAATGTTTGTTTTGTCCTTATTAATTAAAAATGTGCATGTAATGATACACTGGCTTGATTTCATTACATTTCATACATTCTAAAGCCATTGCTGAAGGAGTATAGCACAAGCTGGGCAGAGTGGTTTTACAGATTGTTCTACATTAACCTGTAGTTCACGCATCACTGAGTGTTTTCCTCCCCTAATTAGAGACCAGCCAGTTTCACTATTTATAATTACTTAATATGATGAGGATTTATATAGAGATTAAATAAAGAGATTTAACAAAAACACCAAGCAATGCTAAAGATTTAATTAGCAAAGCAATAACTTTCAGGGCACTACTGTCTTCAGAATGTGCCTTTTATTAGTTTGCTCAGAGACTGCTGTCTCCAGGTGGAAAACACATCGGCATAGTTAAAAAAACATCTTGAAGTCTTATGTAGAAAACACTGACACCAGAATCTTCTGATTTGAATGAGTGTGTTGATGCAGAGAATGGTATTTCAAGATCTAGCTCATAAAAAAAAAAAAAAAAGGAATAATTCTTCCATATTGTAAGCTGTCATTAGTTCTGTTAAAATGCTGGACTATGGAAAGGAGAGAATAACTCTCCCTTCAGATCTCCCTGCATCAATTTCTGTGAAGGGAACTCCATTATTTATTCATATGGAAATCTGCAAAAAGTCCTTGCAAAAAGCAGCCTTAGCATTATAAAACCAGATCCTATTTCTAACCCAGTCCATTTCAGAGCTGAGCACTTCAACTTTCTCATCTTTTTTTATCTTCCTCACTTCCTATTCCAGGAGCTACAGCAGCTCTCAATAAGCCCTGTTGCTTGAATGATTCCTCCAGTAGCAAGTTTGGATTCAAGCGTTAATAACCCCTGCTATGATTATGCAAGTAGCTGCTTGCTCCCTTGCTCTCTGATGATCCATCTGGATGATCCAGGTAAAATAAAGAGTGCTTAAACGTGGTGCTTCCCCTGAAAGCCATACTGACAGAGCAAGCTCGGGGTGCAGCTGTCTGAAGTTGTGCCAACAAAACAGAGAAAGCATCTGAGTGTGTGCGGGGAGATGGGACACCTCGAGCAGCTGCAGTAGCCCAGCACAACCTCTCACCAAAGGAAATGTCCTGGTGAAGGAAATCTTTCTGTTCTCCAACTTTTTTGGGCTCATCATATCTGCAAAGTAAATCAGATGATAAAAACTATTCTCTATAAAATCTGATCTGGGAGTGCCTTGGGAAAGACAGAATAAGCATTTAAATTCAGTGGCAGAAATATAATGCATAAATAAAGCTATGAAATTTTAAACCCTAGCTAAAGAAAGATGGAGAAGGAAAGTGTTTTGACAGAGCCAAGATAACAAACACAAAGAAATAGTATATTTCCAAAAGGAGAAACAAAATGCTCTGAAACTTTTGGAAACAGCTGAGAAATAAAAAGCACAGCTCATCTCTTGCCAGCACCTTTCTGGAGTGCTTTCAAACACTCCTCTTTGACATCAGTCAGTCACTAACACACAAATACATATGGGTGGAAACATACCATTGTGTAGCTAGGGACTGCAATCCCCACGTGCTGTGGCTGACCTGTGCTACCTCTTTCCTGAGGTGAGAGACAGAAAGGGACCCTGGGCAAGTGCCTGGAGGACAGTTTGTGAAGGAGATGAAAGGGGACCGGGATGAGATGTGTGGCCCTTTGTTGGCTGCCAGCCCCGGTGCCAGGCATGCTCCATCCTCACCGTGATGCTGTGGAGTCCTACACACTCTTCAGGAGCTGCCCGTTGAGACATGGGCATGCGTTTCAGGTGGATACATCTCACTTATGCAGAGGAAAGGACCTGCAGAGGAGAAAGCCTGTACTCAGCAAAGGCATGGGTGATCTAGAAGTACAATTTCAGTACTTATTAAGCAGTGTAGTGCATTGACTTCTGGAAGGTGCATCTACATGTTTCTGAAGACAAGACGTGAAGATTTAGGCAGAAGTGGGCAGACTGTGGCTTCACACAGGTGGGGTGTACCCTCTGGTTTTGTCAAAAAGAAGAAGGTGTGACACTGTCCTTCACTGAGAAGAGGGGAGATGGCTGAGAAATGGAACAGGGTACTTTATGAGCAGCTGTGCCACCTGCCCACAAGAAAGTGAGATGAGGATATCAGCATAGCTGCTCTGTGTTGCTTTTAAAAGCTAGGGCTGCTTGTTTTATTTCAGAGGCATTACAGTGCTCTCTAATCAGTATGTTTTGCACTACTATTTAGTGCAATATCTGTCGAATATTTCTAGTCTACCAGTTCATACCACAGAGAAAAACCTTCATATACTTTAGTCTAATCCAGTGGACTTCTTTCAAACTTTCCAACAAATATTCAGTTATCAAAATACACAAAATCTGCAGTGAACTGCTACCAGCACTGTTGCGCTGCAGAGCAAAATGATGGGACGAAGCCAAAGGGGGTTGGACTGCACTGGTCCTGTGAGATGATGAGGGGTGCTGAAAGGATGCACTGTGGGGAGACAGCCAGGGGGACTCAAGTGTGGGCTGATAGATTCCAGAAGTCTCCACAGCTGGGCTCTCAAAAGGTGTGAGGTTTTTCACCTTTGGCTGATCTGAAAGGAAGGTCCAGCACTGGATAGGAGATTTAAGACAATGTTGTACCAACAAAAGATTAAGGGAAGAAACAAAAGCTCTGAGTTCTGCTTCCTAACAGTGCTCCCTTCTGTTATGTGGGCTCTCACGAACACTGTGACTTGCTTTTGCCCTACTCTCCCTCTCTATCTCTTAATCTCCCTCTGTATATATTAATAACTGTTTTATAGGTGCAACAAAACACTGGTGAAAATGGCTATATAAAGAAAAGCTAGTATTTTTAAATACTGTTGTACACACTATGCCACAGATGTTGGGGTAACTGGAGGTCCCACTTTTATACTGTCCTTCTGAAGTCTCTGATGTTTCACAAGGGTAACCAAGATCCACATATAGTTCCTTTGTGAAATCTTCATGCTAGAAAGCTAAGAGTTTGTTTTATATATTACAAATATCACAGTGATTTATATTTCTTTTGACACAAAAGATTTCTTTAATAAAGCTTTATGGGTTTGGTGTGTTATTTGTCACCCAGACTGCTCACTTGTAAAACCTCATGTACATTCCTAGAAGTGCTGGGGAAGTTTGTGCCCCATATTCCGTGAGGCATGGCTATTGTTCTAAGTAGCAAGTCTCACTTCTGAAAAGTGCCTTTCTTTTTTAGAAGATAAATAATGGTAGGATAAAGTTACCCTAAAGGTAAAGTGAGGTCAAAGCTGTTCAGAGCCATCAGATAATCTGTGCTGGAAAAAGAACACTGGCAGGCTGAGCTAATCGAACACTTTGGATGACAGACTGCTGGCTAACACTCTACAGCACCCTATTGACTTTCCAGAACTTGTCAATCCATTCAACTGCCCATGCATTCATGAAAGAACAGCAAATGTCAGGAGCTCTGCTACGGTTCTAAGTGCAAGCAAAGCACATATTTCTGCAGCACTGCTTTAAACCTTCATCTTTTAAACATTCACACTTCTTCAGGCTGACAAATAAACTTTCTAAGACTAGTAAGCTACTTGGAAAAGAAATCCCTTTGCTTTCCTAAACAATCTCTGGAAAGTCACGTGGTGTTGATGTGCCTGTGCAATAACATCTGTTCTGAAAAATCCTCTGTTGTTTTTTTTTTTTCTCTCTCTCTTAATCCTGTCAATTGTGCAATCTTGGTTATATGTTTGCACAAAAGGGAAGAACATTTGTAATGTAGGTTATAAGTTATCTATACAACTATATTCTTCCAAAACAGAAGTGCCTATCTATTATCATCAATCATTATCTATCGCTTCCTTGATGGTTTACAAACAAGAACTTCATTCTCAATTTCTGTTTCAATTTTATTTCCAAAGATCTTCACTTGCTAGCAGTCCTTGGCAGCCACAAGACTTTCTCCTGTTCTTCTGAATGAAGACCTTGTGCCTTTGCTCCCTTCTCTTCGTGTGAGATGCAATCAGCTCGAGCTTTTACCTAGTCCCTTCAATTTAATGAAGTAACACAATGTCAAGTACTGTACATCTTATGAAGTAATTAAAATATGCCAGAACGGGATTGTTGTAGTCAGTCACAGGGATGAGGAAAGAAATAACAAACCACATTCAATTAGAGCCAACAAGAAATCCCTAAAAGCTCCTGCACTCAGAGAAACCAGATGGTTCAAGGCTTACATGGCGTGTATAGCTGTCCTGCTATGCTGAATGTAGAGAATTTATAGAGCTGCTGGGCCAAATCCTGCACTCACCAGAGCATAAATCTACAGTAATTCCATTAGGCTCTGAGGATTTATGTCACCACAAGGGAAGTCAGAATCTGACTCTGTTTTCACGACTTCATGTGATGAGTAATGTGCTCATCATAAACACAGTTTATCAGAAAAATCGAAGGATTTCATTTTAAGGTTTTGAATAGATGTCCTTTAAAGTGACTGGGCAGCAATTAAGACAGATGGATATTCCTGATGAATAGATATTCAAAAGCCTAGCTCCCACTCTTCACGAAGTAGAATGCAACTCTGTTTTCAAGTTTGAGTGTAATCAGAACTGAAAGAAACCCTGGTCATTTTTCAGCCTGCTTTTCTCAAGGGCTTTGCCCAAGGCAACCTTGAAATGACAGCTTAGAGACAGCTGGAAGAATTAAAGATTTTATAATCACATTTTTAATTTCAGTTAAAAATTTTAGAGTGGTCCTCAAGCATCATAGCTTGATGCAGTGATGTTTGGGAAAAGAACTCTGAAGAGATTCAGCAATGGCAGTGGTAGTGGTTGTGGCAGGGTGTCAGGCCTGAGTTTGCATCTGGGCTGACTACTCACAGACCTCCAATTCCTGAACAATCTTGACCTGAGAGCAAGAAGGAGATCCTCAGAGTGCGTTTGCTGAAAACAATACCTCAACTCAACGTCTGGAAGCAGAGCATGGCAGTCATAGACTCTGCTCAGCCTCACTGTGCTGCTGCTGGAGATCCATGGTGTGATGCAGGGAGGAGCAGCGATATCAGGAGTGCTGCATTTACTGCTTTTTTTTTTAAAGTAGAGCATCATAAAACATGTAGATTGTTATTGCCACCAGGTTAGTCTGATCTGTGGCTTTAATTCTGAGTGTGGAGCTATGAATCATTAGGATATCAGTTCATAAACTGCTACAACTTCTTGTTTACCTAGCAGCCAATTATTCCGATTATTCCCATTCCTAACAGCCATTACAAAGCCAGCAAGCAGTTGTGATAACAGGCATCCTAAAATATCATCGATGATATCTACCATCACCCAAGCAAAGATTTACTGGATGGATTACATGGCTTTTCAGGTTTTTTTTTTTCACAAGATCTACATATTTATTTACGCAATGAAGAGAACCCTCATATTTGAGATCATATGTAACACCAGTGACATAATATGATGTAAGTATTTGAAAGTGCCTTTCATATACTCTCCCAAAAGGCTTTTAAAAAGAAAATGCCTTTATGCAGTTACGAGGGGTTTGTATGGGAATAAGCTGCAGAGGACAGGTGTAGTGACAAGTGTCCTAGCCATGGAGTGCATGTGCAATGTTTACAGAAATCTCTTCATCTCAAATAGAAGTTATTTATTTGTTTGTTTACCTAAATTTACTTGAAATATTTCTAGACTTTACAAATTCTGAAGAAATTATGGATGAAATGTAGAAGCAAACGTAACAAAGGCAATCTTATTCACCCTGCCCTTTATATTCAAAACTGGAGTCAAAAATCTGCATGTACCAAACACTGTCCAAGCAGCTATGTTGTCATTTCTGCTGCATGGATTTCCAAGAGGGAAATCTTTCTTAATCTTAAAAAAACAACGACAACAGCAGCAGCAACAAAACACAAAAGAGCTGAAAGTGTATGCACAAGAGGATAAGAAGGCAGATGAGCTTATATTGAACAGGGCAAATATTTCATATTTCATATTCAGTTCTTTTCCTTAACAAATTACGCAAGTTCATTCTATTTGCTGCATGCATCTAATACAATTCAGAAAACACTCTTCAGAAAAAGTTTCTGTATTAGATGTGAAGTCTCAACACACCCAAATATGGTTTCTTTCTTAACTGCTTGGATGTCTGACATAGTGCTCATGATCATTTGTTTAGAGAAACATCCTTCAATCAGTCTACATGATAAGCTGACACAAAAGTGATCAGCATGGCTATTGGAGTTACATCTTCATGCTCTGAAGAAGTGACTGCCATTTTGTATCGATGTATGGAAAGCCTGAATTCTACTCTGCTGCACACTATGACAACCTGGGTCAACAAATCCATTTCTTTTTACTACCAGGTGACTGCACAAGGGATGCTGACTCCAGAACAGGACAAACAAATCTGCTTCCTGGTAGAATACTGCTGATTTTTTGTTGAGAACAAAGAGTAAGAAAATAGATCTATAACAGCAACAGAAAGGTAGCAGAATAAAAATATTGCTAATATTGTACATTTCAAAGGGAATGATTTTAGCAGGGGGTCTAGGAAGCAGAGGGACAACAAAACAAACAAGAAACTTCCCAACCTTTCCACTCAGCTCAAGCGAAAAATTATTATTGGTCCTAAATCTGGCTACCAATTTAACTTTAAGTTTGCTTAAAGTGGCACAAGGAGCAGTACAGCACTCTGCTTTAACATCCTGTCTAGACACATGGCCTGTGTCCAGTTGGCTGGTCATTGCAGGAGCAGAACAAAATTCAAACCAAAAAAACTAGCAGACAATTCATGCATCAAGAGAAAAGAGAAAAAAATAATGCTTCTTGGCCCAAAGGCAGCCAGTGAATGCCCTGAAGCACAGGATTAATACAATATGATACATGTCACTAGCAAGCACTGATCCAATTTCGTTTCAAAATTGCCTGGAGACTTGGACCCAAAGATTCATGTCTGTCCAAAGCTGTGTTGGGAACTGGAAAGCATAGCTTTCAAAACAGTTATCTGCAAGTATGACTACTCTCTCTGGAGGAAAAGGAAAGAAAGGAAGGAAAGGAAGGGAAAGAAAAGAGGAAGGGAAGGAAGGCAGGTAAAAAGGAATGCAGGAAGGAAGGAAGGAAGGAAGGAAGGAAGGAAGGAAGGAAGGAAGGAAGGAAGGAAGGAAGGAAGGAAGGAAGGAAGGAAGGAAGGAAGGAAGGAAGGAAGGAAGGAAGGAAGGAAGGAAGGAAGGAAGGAAGGAAGGAAGGAAGGAAGGAAGGAAGGAAGGAAGGAAGGAAGGAAGGAAGGAAGGAAGGAAGGAAAGAAGTGTTATAAGCATCAACCTAGCACAAACCAAAGACTGATCTTGCACTGCTTATTCAAGACAAAGACGCTATTATCTTCATGTGCACTGTGTGGAAAAAAATCCCTTCAAAATGTCTTTTTCCTTTCTGTCCATAGTCACAGTGATGTCAACAAAGTGATGAAATTGCACTACTTTAGCATGTGTGCATAACAAAGAGAAGGGTCTATCCTGATTCTCATTATCATTATAATTTTTTCTTGCATTAAGTCTTCCTCTGAATTAGAAAAGCAAAGGTGTTCCAAAAGAAGGGGGATGTTGGATATGCAGGCAGATTTGCTAGAAAATTAATACATGTTCATTTCCACTGGATAGGATTAGATAGTTCAGGAAAATGGTAATTTTCTTTATGCATATTAATACCATCAGCTCTAATACAGCTTAAATTGGTTATACCTAGAAGCTCCTTCACTGCATGATATGTGTGAGAAAATTTAAGTTTATGGTATATTTTTATTCACTTCCTTTTGATGGCAGATACTGTTGCCACTACCAAAACCACAGTGATTGAGCAAAAGTGGTCCCATAGGTTTTCTTTTCAGGAAGTTTGGCAGTTACCAGACTGTTTTAAGTTGTATAAATGAATATGTTTTGTAGTAAAAATAATTTCCCTGATTTCATGAGCTAACATGGATCTTTATTTTTAAATATGTTGTGCTTCTGAGTAGTGTGAAAAAAAAAACAACACAACTTTTCATGAATAGACACCTTCAACTTCTATATAGAACTTCAAAAATATCTTTCTCTAAATATGTATCAGTAAAAGAGATTTTCCCTGTGCATTTAATATGCAGCTAGTGACTCACGAATTAGAGCATGCAAGTACCAGAATGGATATCTAACATTGCAAAATAGAGAGGCAAGCCACTCAGTGTGAGAAAATGCCTTTCATCTCCTTCTGGACAACCTTTTCCAAGAGCTTTCTGATACATGAGAAGAAAAATGTATTTTTTCCCAGGGGCTGGAGGCAGATTTTCATTGAATTCATGGCTTTGCCATTGAACATTCCACAAGGATCTCCCTTTTTTCTTCAGCAGCACCACAGGAGCTGAGGTTGGGATGCTTCTCGTTCAACTTGTCCTCAGGCTGCCCTGCTGCTCAGCTGCTTCCCTTGAGAGCCCCCACCAGTGGAACCCCATCACGGATGGGTCTCTTGGAAATATACTTGGTAATGTGGTGAGGATATAGCGGACTCAATACGCTGTCAGATTCAATATTTCTGTTATTCATGGAACACAGGAAAATATGGCTGCATATTGCAGCTATTTACTACTATAATATATATCAATAAATCATCCAAACCTAAGCTTGTATGTGCGGATGGGTATGTAGTAAATTCAGAACATTTCGTAATCAGTAATCCAATGCTCTGAGTGCATAATACCACAGCACGATGCAGGGCTAAAGTAGCTCCAAACATGGGTACGGTTTGTCTGAGGACATACACGTGACTGTAGGAAGATGCTGCTTTCTGGCTATTTTCTGAAGCTGAAAACAATCCTTTCCAAAACATATAGTTTTGCATATGTATTGAGGAAAGGAAGACATGTGCCATTCATTTGACAAAAAATGGGCTAATTATCAGGCAGCCAGATGGCAAAATATAGACTATAATTCACAGGCGAGCATTCAGCACAGATCAACACCTCCCGTATGGCTCCCACACCCCAACAGCAGTAAAGGCACAGAGACACAGAAACAAAACGCTGCAAGGGTCCCAAGAAAGAAACCACCTCAGCCATTTTGCACCAAGCAAGGAAATTCTGTCCTACAATATTATTTTGTTCCAGAGAGAGACTGTATTGGACAAATGTCTTCAGTAATCAAAAATTCCTTCCTATGCAAAATAGGCAACAACAAAAAAATGTGGAGTAAAACTTTGAGAAATTCTCTGAAACCCAAACCACAAAAACCTCAGAAGAGAGAATAACCACAGCACACATCCTGACCGCTGCTGACACATGTGGCTCTTTAATGTGGTTACAAGCGGAGCATGCAATGGGAATCTCTCACTGCACATGGGATCATTCACACACGGAATCATTCACACACATACAGAGCAAGCAGCAAAAAATACGTTTCCATAACGCATTAAAAAAAATAAATCAGCATTTTTCACAGACTTTAAAATAGGATTTGCCAAAAGGGTTCCAAAAGCATTGTGATGGACAAGTTACAGGAACCTGCAGAGGTTCCTGTACAAGAACCTACAATGTTCTCCACAACTCAGAGCCAAGAAAAAGCAATTGATGAACCTAACAGGTTGGCTGCAGCTACTGTGGGCTGTGGGCATGCAGGGACAAGGATGTCTGCCTTGTCACAGCAGGTACAGTGCTGCTGGGCAGTGGCAGGAAGGAAAGGGTCTAGAGGCCTATGAGCACTTCTAAATCTTACAGAAAATGAACTGAATGTTCTTTAAAGGTCTGTAACTTCTATGCTTTCTCTGGACTCAGCTGTGCAGAAACCAAGGGTCTTCCTTGCCTCATTCTTAACTTGCGTGGGCACACCTGAGAAAAGCTGCTGAAGCCATCTGTGGGCTGAGGGCCCTTTCTGGTTTGCCCAGCTTCAGAAAGCAGTGTTGAGTATGTGACCCACCACCTGCTGACTCCTGGCACACGTGGGAGAGAATGGCATCTTATTGTGCTTTGTGTTTTTTAATTAATCCCATATTTCTGTGCTAGATTCCATAATATAGAAGAGGATACAGCGGAAGCCTTCTTAGCCATTCATAACTGCCAGTAGTGTATATATGGGGCTGTCTGCTCTGCATTAGGAAGAGAGACTAAGGAGGATATATGAAACTAATTAGTGCTGTTTCTGAACAAAATTATGAACTAGTACACGTGGCAATCTGATTTAAAGAACTGATTTAAAGTGTCTGTTCTTTTCATTTGTTACATTTGCTTTCTTATTTTTTTTCCTTTTTAACCTCCTTGAAGACAAGAAAGCAGGGCATTTTTCCCTTGATTTCTGCTTCTCCTGAACACCAGCCAGGGCATCGAGAGCACTGAGTGCTGGGGGTTCCCTACTGCTCATGTAGGCTGCTGGGTTATGCAAGCTGGAGGGTTTTGCCTGCCACGGTGAGACCCAAATCCAGTGTAATTATCTCTTCTGATGCCCGGAGAGGGTGAACAAGCAGAGCATTATGCCCAAGTATTTAGCTATTATAGTTTATGAGGGAAGGTAAAGCTTTCTACCTTTCAAATTTATCCTCCATGCATTTTCAACTCCTGTGGTTCTCAGGAGGTATTAAGCATCTTCCTCATGGCTGGTGCTCTGAAATTTAACTTTTGATATGGACAGGAAATCAGATGGAATCACAGAATTGCAGGGGTCGGAAGGGACCTCAATCACAAGAGTCTTGTACATTTTGTTTACATTTGTATTTACAAACTCACATATTCAAAATACTTTTGTGACCTGGTGATATAATGAAAAAACTTATCAGTGAGCTGAGCACGTAACAAGTAGGAAATACATTTGTGCATGCATTATCAGCAAATGAAATTGCATTTTCTATAAGAATCGCAGATTTATTTAAATTAACCTGGCTGCATGAGATTTAACACTGGGAAGCAATAAGGGTGGAAATTGTGTTTTCTCAGCCAATGCATAGCTATCCTTTATATTCAGATTCCACAGGAATACTCATTGGAAATTTGAGTTTCAGGGTCTTGTTTGTATGCTGGATGCTGAGGGGCATCTCCATAACATCACCTCCTTTCTCCTCAGTCCCTTCAGCTAGAGACGATCTCTGTCCAACTTCTGCTGTTTCTACAACAGTGCCTCGGGTCACATCTGTGTGGCCTCTAGAGAGGCTGCAGGAGGCCCAGAGCTCAGCTGGACCAAAGTGGCTTTGGTGGTTAATGTGAAAAATGCCTGAGCAGCCCATGCAGTGGTACTGCATCCTTAGTTTCCCTGGGTTTCATTTCACATGACTCCAGAATAGTGTGCTTTAAATGCCAGAGCAGATGGGCTGGGCTTCAGTGACTGTACAGATTCCCTGCTCAAATGTTTCTCATGGCTCTGCTTTCTAAATGGGAAGGATTTTACTGCTCCCACCATGAACTGTCACTGACTACCTCAGTGCATGCAAAATCTTTTTGAAGATGCATATATTTTGTAGTAATATTTACATAGTGTTTGGACATCTCCAAACTACTTTCATTATCCTAAGAAATATATTTAGACAACCATAAATTTCCAGACACTTTCTTCCACAAGAAACCTCACATAAATCAAAAGGGGTTTTTTTCCAGAATAAAGTGATACCCAATGTAGTAGCAACATCAGTCATGTTGGGGTACAAATGACCTAAATACTCTGGGACAGGGTGGTTGCTGTTGGCATTTGAGGCTTACTCTGGAAGGCTTTGATTTACATCTGAGGACAACATTATGTATGGAGCAGAACCCATAGTTTCCTGCAGTCTTGTTACTGTACCGATTACAGAAGAGTTTTCAAGTACGGAAAGTAGAAGCTTCTCCTTCTGATTAGAAAAGTAGGCCGAGGAACCATAAGTGATATTCCCCTACAGCTCACCACTCTGCTGAGGAAGAAATAGAAATGCGTCTCATAGTGATGCTTTACTGCACGCCGGGTCTGGCACTAATCTCAGGCAAAGGAGCAATCACTGCAAAATCATCTCTCCAGGGGCACAGGGGAGAACTGATTTTGTAAAATCTTTTCTATGTACTCAGTCTGAATTAAACCTGATCCTCACTGTGAAACTATCTTGATAAACAAAGGATGCTAAAAGGTTAAGACTCAGAGTCGTGACAACAGTGGGGCAAGAGAAGCACCAGATGGTGACAGATGTGAGGGCCACCACCTCAGGGTGCTCTGCAGCTCCCGGGCAGGCTCTGGAAAAAGCATCTGGCAGCTGACAGGACACAGAGGGCAGCAGAAGAGTAGGAGAGGGGCTCCAGAGAAAAGGGCACTGGGGGAATAAAGCGCATGCATCTGGCGTACATAAATGTCCTGCCCTCCTCTGAACACAATAAACAGCTTTGTGCCTGGTCCTTCGAGCCCTATGTACAATTAGTGCTTGGGTATTTTGTCTCATTAAAATAATTTTATTTGGGGAGAGAGGAAAATCCATGAGCATTACTGCATCTAAAATTCACTTGCTCGAACAAACCCGCCAGTATTGCTGTACATGTGATTTCACTTAACTCTGTTTTATGTAATCCCACTTGTTTCAGAAGACATTTTATGCTGTGATATCTGAGGCCAGAGTGGACCCCTTGCAACAGTCTTTAAGTGTTGTGATATTGAGAGATCTTCTATTATATGGGATAAGAATTTTACTGGGTAATCACTGACCACAGCTCTTGTACACATTTCAGATGCTGTACATAACAGTCCACAAACAGCCTCTGTGGAAACGGAATTCTTCAGTCAGCATGCAGAAAATCTCAGATATTTGCTCTTTTCACTGTTTGGATTCATCAGATGTACAATTCCACTAGCAAAGAGAATTGTTCTCTGCAGAGGATTATTTATCTGTTTTACTTACTTAAGTGTATCCCCTTCACAAATCTTGCATTGCATTTAGTCTTTTGCCTTGTGTGTAAGTCAGTGACCCATGGTTTTGACATTTTCTTCCAATTTCCCAATCCAAACTATATGACGTTTGACCAAGATTACCTTTTGCCTATTTCACTGTGTTATGAATTTATCAGAATCTTAATTAAGGGGACACAAACTGGAATTTTTACCTCTGTCTCGTTTAGTTTGAAGCATTCGTCAACAAATACAGTGTAAACCGTGCATCTTCATAAGGGAAATTCTTTTTCTTAATTTTTTTTTTTTTTTTTTGCCTTAGCAACATTGTCCCCTGTTAAATCAAGAAGGCTGCACAGGGAGAAGTGAATTGTGTAACTCCACCACTTCATCCCTCACTCGGTCAGTACTGCATTTTTCTACTCCTTATTCTTCATCCTTAATTGCATGCTGCAGGGTGATGGCCATTCTTCTGCTAGTAAATGTCTTCTTTGATGCTCAAATGTTGTTGAAATGCGGGGAACATCTAATATCACTGCAGCCAACTGTAATGAAGTGAAGTCCATTACGAACATTTCTCTTGCACCACACTCCTCACTGGAGCACATGCATTTATTAGACCCCCTAGGCACTGCCTGACATTGTGAGGACATAGCGACTGAAATAACGAGTAGCCACTGTGCAGTAACATGTCATTTTACAGCAGGAAACCTTTGTATGGTAGGCATGGTGCCATGCAAAGATTGATTAGAACCAGATGGCAAAAAATGCATCGCAACTGGCCCCCTGATGAGGTCTTTGGAGTGATTATTAAAATTGCAGAGTTCCTCCTCAAGGGTATGTGTGTTCCCAAGGGCACTTTCTGGTGTGGTCAAAATTTCAAATGTTGGTGTCGAGATGGAAATAATTGTAGCTGACCACACTGCTGAATAAATGCAGTTATATCAGTAGTGTTCTGTACAATGGTCACACAACCACCAAAGTCTAGCCAAGACAAGAGCTCTTACAGTCCTTTTTCTAGTCCGGAATTTAGAAAACCTCCCTTCTATTTCCATCTCTACCATGTATCGCCTGACTGCAGAATCTGTGGGTAAAAGACCAATACAGCTGTTGTCACCAGCAAAATTCCCATCGACCTGCACAGAGAAAGATTTTAATATTTAATGGTCATGTCCCTCACCTAGTAAATAAGGAAGATCCATATTTCTCCTAGCATATCTGTCTGTCGTTTCTTTATTTAGACTATAATCCCTTTGGACAAAAGCGATCTTGTTTTAGCTCTGTGAAATTAACATCATAAATAACCTGTGTTATCCCCAAGTAAAAGGACAAGTGACAGCCCAAACAACAGTACCACAGCTTGCTAATAGCCAAGCATGCTCACCAGTGGGTAGAAAAATATGACTAAAAATTTGTCAGAGGCTTACACAATCGTGCCGTGGCTCGGAAGTGGCCCTGCCCTGTGGTTAGCCTTGCACTGCTTTTCCCACAGCTTCAGGGCTGGCGCTGCTCTTGGTGCCCAGAAAGAGTAAAGATGTTTTCCTGTAGTTTGCTGGGAACTCAGAGCAGCTCAGCTGCCCCAAGTGCATAGAACAATTAGGTCATTCTCTAAAACCACTCTTACAAAAGGCCGAGCACTGCAGCACAGCTGATATTTTGTAAAGTGGCCATTCTCAATTGAGCTGGATTACTGTGGTTAAGAATATTAAACTTACGCTTAGATAATATCTTGTACAAAGGCCCTCAGTCTTCGCTAAGATCTCTCTGGATTTCAGTGATATAAATAATACTTAAATAATTACTGTGGGAATTAACTGATATTTTGCAATTTCAGTTTTATTACAGAACTTGCCCTTTGAAAAGCTAAGATGAAGCGATAGATTCTATAGGAACATGCCATGCTTGTTGAAACCAAACTGTAATTAATGGTAACAGCAAGATCTATTGAGGCAAAAATGTGATGAAATCTCATAGCAAGTTAACACAAAAAAGAAGGGATTCGCAGCATTAGCACATTTAAAAAGCTTTTGTTTGTTTGTTCTACATGCTCAGCAGAAGTTTTAAATATGTATTGAAAGTATAATTTTTGTCCAGTACTGCCAAATTTTAAATTATATCTGTAGTTTTCTCTTCAGTGAGACAATCCATGCTACTGGTGAGAGCTTTTATTCGTACAGTCTAGTAATACCATCTTCCAGCGTGATAGATTTTGTCTTACACCACAGTGCAGAGTGAATAATTTTCCATTACAAGTAGGACTGTATTCTCACTTCAGCAGAAAAAAAAAGAAAAAAGAAAAAAAGCTCAATTTTCATCCCACCAGCATTTAATTCACTTTGAGTCTATTTTTCATTCGAGCTAGTTGAGTAATTCATGCCCATCTGTTTCTCTGTGAGTCAAGCAATCATTTTTATTTTTGAAATGTGTTCTTTTTGGTATATTGCAATAAATCTTAGAATAATATTTTGCTGAGCAGTTGGCTATCATTTCCACTTGTTACAGAAGACGTTTTAAAAAGGAGCACTAAAGGGTTGCCTTAACACCCATGAGACATAGTTCACTGTAAGTGCAAAAATTTTCTTTGGTCATAGCACAAATGAAAGCAATTATTGTCAGCAGTACTGGATTTATGCTATGCGTTCACAGTCAAAGGCAAACTCTAGTTTCTAAATGCAAACCATTTAAAATAGTTTCCTGGCTCTTGAAGAATGCATAAGAACAAGAAACAGAAAAAACTTAGCCCAAGTACACACGGTTGCTTTCTCTTCAGATCATGAATAGGCAGCAAAGAAAAATGCTAAAAACAAACAAAGAACATCTAAATAAAGAGAAGATTTGCAATTATTCAACAGAAAAAAATAGTGAAGTGATTCTTGTGGGTTAGTTATGCAGGAAAATTATTTAGTGTTGGATGAAAATAAGAAAAACTCAAGACATCGCAGAGAGTCTTCATTAACATATATTTTGACCCAACTTGTCCTACTTCTTGCCCACATCGATGGGAATAGTCTTCTTTCTGACCTTAGAAGCACTTCTTAGTTTGGGCTGAAGCAAAGAACTCTTCTCCTCACTTCTTCCCTGCAAGGCAAAGAGCTTAGGAAGACCAGATGATAATTTTCGCTATCCCTTATTCAAGGCAAAGAAGGAGAGCATTGTGCATCAGAGACACAACGTCCCTGAGGGCTGCTCCTGGAACACACAGGGTATCGGCACACTCTGCCCACAGTGATAACCAGAGGCACAGCCTCACCTTTGGTTCCCTGTCTCCTGTGGCACACAGCTTTCTCTTTTCAAATGTACAGAAAAATCAGTTGCTTTGATGAAACACTTCAAATAATATCACATGCTGCTGAATAGCTTTCTTGGCAGCAGGCTACCACTTCATTGTTATTCCATAAATACAAAAACCATGAAGGGGGTCTGCTCTCAGCCCTTGCTTTCATTCAGGAATAGGCTATTGACTCCCTAGATTTGTGTTTTCTACCACAGGGCTTCTGGAGAAAAGCCCAAAATCATTCCTAAGCTACTTTGAACATACAGTAGACCTTGTTTTGTCTGTTTTGAGGCGTCTACACTTTATTTTCCACCCTAAGACATGAAGCTGACATTATTAAATCCTTTGTTTCTCCTTTTAGATGGCTAGCAGCCAGTTCCTCATCTTATTATTATTGGTATTTCTTGACCAGTTTCAGCCCTATATGGCAGATGGGGAGAGATCCCAAGTATAACGAGTGTCTGGAATGAAATCTAGAGGTTGATTAAAGAGAAGCACCTTACTAGTGCTTCTGAAGTAAAGGCAGAAAGAATTCAGCACTGTCTGTTCAGCTTCATCTAGCTGCTCAATCAGCAGACACGTACTGAGTGACCAGCTAGCATGCACATTTTATGAGACTCGTCAGCTAAAAGCAAAAATAATAGCCTGGAATCTTAAGAAACATTGGTCAGGGGAGAGCTAGGTTAATACCGGCAGGCTACAGGATTCCTGCTGTATAAGAAGAGGGCACAGAGGTCTGTAAGGAGGCTATGCGAGGAAAAGGGGAAGGTAGGACAGCAGATATCACAATGGTGGCCAAAGGACACAAAGCTGAGCTGAGTGTATTGTGGTGAGAGCATGTGGAGGGATATCATTTACGTACCCAAAACAAACCTATTTTCACCAGTTCCGTAGTCCATAAATTGACTGATTTTGCATAGCTTCCATACCAGGTGTTAAAAAGTGTCTCTGAACAGAATTCAGGTGACTGAGTTTGCTATAAAGCCTTTCTTGATGGTAAGCAGGCAAGACCAAGAAAGTTAGCCATAACAACTTCTGGAAAAAACCCAAGCACCCCTCACATAATCACACAGAATCACAGAATAACTGAGGTTGGCAGGAACATCTGGGTTCACCTCATCCAACCCCTGATGCAGGAGGAATGCCCAGAGCAGGGTATCCAGGACCATGAAGATCTCCAAGGAGGACAGTCCACAGGCTCTGGGCTGTCTGTGACAGTGTTCTGTCACCTGCACAGCACAGAATTGCTGCCTGACATTCAGATGGAGTCTTCCATGTTCCAGTTTGTGCTCATTGTCTCTTGTCCCAGCAAGTGGGCACCTATTTATAGGTATATATATAATATCCTCCCTCCGCCCCTCAATAAAAACATAAAATAAAATCAATCTTCATTTTCCATGTTCAGACTAGTCAGGCAAGGACTGGACTGTGTACCTTTTAAGTTTGTGTAGCTACATTTTACCAAGCTCATTGCTTTTCTATTTCAATTTCATGGCTTGATTCTCTACTATCCTAATTTGCGTGTGTGCCTCCTACTTTCACTTCCTAATTTTCATGAATATGAATTGAGATCACAGAACAGCAGAACAGAAAACAATTTCCCAACCTTGCAGGATCCTCATCATTTTTCCATATGTAATATCTGACTGACACTGAAGTTTTTCAGAAACATCAGGAGAAACAAAACAAAATATATGCCTTCACTCTGGAACAGTCCCATGATGAGGGACTGTATCACATAGGATCTGCATCACATGAAGATCCAGAGGAGTTAATTTCAATGGATTTACACTCAGGTTGATCTATAAATTCTTGATCTTCAGTGCATCGCATGTGGATGTAGGCATACAACCATGTAAGAACACTAGCATGGATCATTTATCTGGATGATGTATGATACCAAAACTTCTGCAAAACCTGTCTTCCCAGCCAGTCCTGCTGACAGAATCAAGGTTTTAAGTTTTCAGAATTTTTGAATGTATAAATATATTAGACGTGCATGTGTACACATGTGAACATCAATATATGTGTGAGCAAAAATCTGAAAATGTTGATGTGTTTGCAAGCACAAATTATGGAGTAACCATGCCAAAGTGAGTGTTTTTGTGTACAGCTGTTGGCACCATGTGGTTGGATACCAGTTCCCTAAGCCACACCAAAGCCATGGAACTGGGACAAGTCTAGTCCCACAGAGCTGAGATGCTTTGTTAGTGAACTACTTTATTTTTCCACTTAAGATAATTGCAGGGTCAGTGGGTGACTGCCCCTCTGTGCAGCTCCAGTGTCATAGTAGACTGTGAAAGTTTCTGTCTGGATTCTCCAGCCAAAAGGGAAAGCAGCATAGAACAATTAGAGAGAATTACATTCCTGCTGTGTTGTACTGGTGGGCAGATAAGCTGCTGCACTATGAACACGTCATTTAATAGATTAAATAATTAAACAATAGGTGGACATCTATTCCTTAGAGTTTAAGATTATTAAACAAATTTACTTGGAAGCATTCCTCGATTTGTGCAATTATTCTTATTGGATTTAATAATACTATAGGATGATGTGGGCAGCCAACATCTTCCCGGAGATGGGCTTCACGCTGTGTAATCTGAAATCGAGTCATACTATCACTCGCCATTGTTGTTTTTTTTTCTTTCCACATTGAAATATTTCCCTGTCAGTATCGTACATACACATTATCTTAGCACTGAGAAGCGTCCATGTTATCTGCCCTTCAGCAAGCACCCCTTATTCACCAACAAATCACTTGACAAGAAAATAGATCAATAAAGCAACAAAGAAGTTGATAAGAAGAGTGGTTCTTGCCGACTTCCTATTACTTGACAATGGCCATCAGTCAAATATATAGATATGACTTATACATAAGGAATAAAAGAAAGCTAAGTGTGCAGACTGTCTTTGTTAAAGATCACCCTGTTTGCCTTGGAAGAGAACTCAGGCTATAATGACATAATTGCACTTTATCTACAAAATGGCAATATTCTATGCAGTGTCTTAGCAATTTTCTAATATTATTGTTACGTCAAATTAGACACTATAAAGGGATTTTTTTCTCTCTCTCTATTTGTACACACTTCATATTTTGCCAGAGCTTGGCAGAGATCCAACTTTTTTTTCACAGTGAAACACGAGCAGAGCAGATGAATCTTCAACCAATTGCTCAAAACATCTGTGAACCTCCAAGGGATTGCCATTGATCACCTACAAAGCTCCAGCCACATGAGTGCTACATGTGAACTGGCTTACTCTCCCTGTGAAAAGACCTGACTCATTAAATTTGGAACAGAGATGAGCAGAATTAGAATTAGATGAAAGCAGAACTACGGTTCTACGTCATACACCAGTCTATGTGCTACCAAGGCTGTTAGCACAGCCTTACATGGACTCTGATGTATCCAACCAAGAAACAGCCCTTGCTGAAGAAGATTCTGATTTTGTATTTGAATGTGTAATTTATTAGAAGCTGGTGAAGATTAGAGTCCTTTAACATATCAAACGACTTCTTTTCAGTGGAAACAAACAGTGATTTTCTATCATTAATTCTTAATTTTCCAGCATTCCATTACTTAAGAAGTCAAGGTGTTTGTTATGGAAGTTTGAGTGGAAAATATCTGGGTAATATCCAAGAAAGTTTGTTCCAGCACAGTGCCCTTCCTCAGCCTCTCCGAAACAATTCCTGTGTAACAGATTTCTGTTACATCATCACAGAAACACAGAATGGTTTGGGTCGGAAGGGACCTTGAAGATCATTCAGTTCCAACCCTCCTGCTAAAGGCAGAGACACCTCCCACTAGACCAGGCTGCTCAAAGCCCCATCCAGCCTGGCCTTGAATGCCTGCAGGGAGTGGGACAGAATTCCTTCCCTCCTTTTCTTCCTCAGAGTAAGCACTTTCTAAGCTTAGATCAGACATATTTTCTTTTTCAAATATACGACTTCACCTCTAGTCAGTCTGTCTCCCATTGTGTTGTCCTGATTAAGCTTCCTCTGCCATGGTTTGTTGAAAATCTATCTTGTGTGTTTTATAAATCTTTTTGTCACTGTTCTGCTCAGAGAAATCTGTCTCGAGTAGCAACCATTTCATTTAGTCAAGGAGGAGTTAATACATCCACAGCCATTTGGATGGATGATCACAGAAGTTCAGAAGCCACATATTTTTGTTTCCATTTAAAATACAGGACTTTGCCCATTGCCTCATGTGACAGGGAAGTACAGGAGGCTGGGAAGTTCTGAGCTCAAAGCAGAGCCTATTGTTTCATACAGATATATACAAGAGAACTGCAGAAATGTCTCCAAATGATCATATGTGGTTTACAATATCTTCTTTGTGACAGCAGAGCTAGAACAAATATAGAAAGGTGAGTGACTGCAATTCCAACACGAAAAGTTTTATCTCCTTTAGTTTCATGCATCGTGGAGCAATGGGAGCCATGAGCATTGGTATGGCATTTTAAGTGGCAGGATTCCTTACTGGCTTATCAGCAGGAGCATTGGTAGCTTTTCTCCTTCTTCTCTGTTGCACTTGCAGACTTTGTGCCTCTCTTCAGATCTTCGCATTTTGAATTTTGCCACGAGATCATTGTGTTTCTATAGTGATCTTGGCACCAATAGCATAGGCTCGTTTCCTATCCGTCATGGTTTACTTACGTCAATGAACGCATTATTTTCAACTGCGTTTCTTTCATTCCTGCATCACGTAGGTCATTATATTTATATGCAGCCAGTGAGACAACAAGCTTCTAAAATTGCCAGAATATTTAGAACAGTCTGACAAACTGTACTGTGTTCCTGCTTATTAATGCGCCATTATGTTGGGAAAACGGAGCATAAGTAAACACTAATTAGGGAAATAGGTAGAAACAAACAAAATGTAGCATATAATTGCAGTACAGCACTCAGAAACAAAAAAATAAAATATACACAAATTAAAAAGTCAGAGCAAGATATTTTTACATAATCAGAAGTGTTTCGTCCTAAAAACTACACAATGGCTTAGTAAGAACAAAAAATAAGTCTCAGTCTACAGAAAAATCCATTACTGTTTTTCCTGTGTAGTTGAGATCCTGGCTATTATTCAACACAACATGCTTGTAGCACTGGACAGATCTCGTGTACTGATCTATCTTTTAAGAAGGCAGCTGTAAATCAGATAAATGAGCTTTTCTAATTCTATGTCCTGAGAACACTCACAATTGCCTACACCAATCTGTCTTTTTAGCTTTCAGTAACTACTATAATGATTTTTTGTTCTCTTGGATTATGACTGTATATGATGAAGGAGGCCTCTGTTTCCAAACAAGGAAGTAATTCAAGAAGAATTTGTCACAAGAAGAATAGGAAAGCTAGAAGATAAAGACAAAACTTTACACAGGAATGATCTAGAAATGATCTTCTAGTACATATAACCCCAAATATACCAATGTGGATTACCTATGACTGAAAACGAAAACAGGTGCTGTTTAAACAGTTCATTTAAATATGTTCGAATTTCTCTGATCTTATATTCTGTTTTCCATAGAAATATCAGAATTTTAGATTTTACTGAGGAAATCTTTTGCAATGAAAATTAAAGCGAATTAGCAAATGCTTCCAGTTAAATAAAAAAGAGCTAGAAAAGTATGAGGTTTTGTAGAGGGGATGGGTAAATATGAAGGTAAATATTCTTTATTGATCACTGCACACTACTTTTCAGTAGTAGGGGGAAAAAAAGGCTTATGAGAATGAGTTTGCAGGAATAGAAATTGAGCTACAGGCACTGAATATCAAGTCTATATCGTTTCAGTTAATAGGAATCTGTGAAATCAACCTGAAACCCTAGGGAACATTATTTGATTTTGAAGCTAAGGTCATTTCTAGCCCTACCACAAGTGCTGCCAACAGTTTTATTGAAGGAACATCCACCAGACTGAAGGACTTAACAAAGCCTCTTTCCAAAGCAGCATCTCTGACAGGAGGAAAGAGGTTTCTTTTAGCATTTTAGGGCTAGGAACTAGTGATAATTTGCATTTTTGTTTCTTGAGAACAGGTGACTCCTTGTCTCTCAGGAAGAAGCAATGTCTTTCCTACTGTAACCTAGACAGTTAAACTCTGCAAGAATAGCCTTTTTTGTTAAACAGTAGGATAACTTTATTCTCTAGAACAGAAAAAAAATGATCTAGAGGGGACAACTAGGTCAAGCTTTTATTACTCAGCACTGTAGATCACTAACTTGGAGGAATTTATTTTTTTATTATTTTTTATTTTTGTTTTTAATGTCACTGAAAAACATTGTACTATAGTTGAATTCATTGCAAGTTGGAGCCAGCTCCACAGTTGACTTACATTGGTGCCATTTTGTTCTCGTGGCTGTTCATTTTATACGACAACCAAGACTGTGGTCTCTCACAAATATGGCATTTATTGTGTAACCTCTGACATAGTTCAAGGATACAAAAGAAGGTGAAATTGCTCTACACATGGAACTACTGCTTGCATTCAGACTCCTTAAACTCTTTATCCACAAAGCAGGACTGAGTTTTCAGAACCTTTAAAGGCTCTGATAATAGTCCTGCTGCCGTCTTTTCTCCAAAATAACCATTTTCATGAGTATAAGTTCCTAACACGAGACAATTTTCTTGCTGGATACAGGCTCCTCCAAAACTTACTCCAGGCTTGCTGGGCAAGGTAGTACCGAAGGCTGATTGTGGATCTGAGCCTGAGAGAATTTGTTGCTGAAGACAACTGGATTAAGCATAACAATATCACAGATAGACACTAAAAAAGAAATGAAGGTTTTGGTTAGAGTCTATAAATAAATACAGTACTGGATCCATGAAAATTTATGATCAAAGGGCCATAAAACAAATCTTCTCTATTTCTAATTAGAAAAATAAGGGAAGAAAATATACTATAGTAAATGAAGAAATTTTGACATGATGCCCAGAGTTCATGGTGTCAAATGACCAGTAGTTGTACAGGATGATTCAAGGAAGTACAGCTACTCCCCAGACTGTAAGAAAAATAGTGAATGTTGATGCACAATGCACTGTCATTATTATTAAATGTTTTCAAATCAGACAAGTAAGAGAAAATGCAAACGATGATCAAACAAATATCAGGAAAAGATTATGAGAATGTTAAAGCAGAATATGAGTCACACTTATCTGTAGGGTGTTGTGTGAGTACTGTCATACAAACAAACTGTACTGGTCACTGCTACAGAAATGCATCCAGAGCCATCCTGAAATTTATGGTTGCCATCATGCAGTACATCCTGGTTTCTCAGAACTAGAGAATGTCAGCAAATCCACCTGCTCTGGAAGTGCTAGTAGTAATTTATTCCATATAATGAATGCTTGAGCAATAAGATCTTATTGATACATGCACTATCACTCACTGCAGAATTACTAGATTTTAATTTTCTATTTCAAGAAGGCTAATTTAATTTCTACCTTTCTCTATCTGTAGCACACCTTTGTGGAACAATATTTTTATTAAAACAAAGCAAAACTGATTTCCCTAACATAAAGTCTGCATCTTATATATATATATATATATTTACTATTGGTAAGATTTTATGCTTGGAAAAAACAGTCCAAATCAACGTTCTTGTTTGCATGGAATAACATTTGTTCTGTGAATGACAAAGGAAAGTAACTTTGTCATGTATGTGTCCTTCAAATCGGTGAATGAAATGGCTACTGGAAGAAGACGGGTTCTGAATTTTTCTGATTTTACAGTTCTCGATGGCTACCTGATCATTTTGCTTCCTAGTGGAAGCAGAATTCCTATGGGAATTTGAAAAAATGTTTTGTTTCCTGAAGCATCTTATGACGTTTTTTATCAAACATCGATACTCATGGAAGTTTTTCTTCTACACATCTATCCAATGTAAGGTAGCTCAGGGAACAGAAGTGGGGACTGTTACTTCTATAATGGGCCTAATCTAAGGCAGGCAAAACCAAAGTGCTTCCTCTTCACCATTGCTGCATTGCAGGCTCCCTCTGTACATATGTTAATGTATTCAAGACATGGGAGAAGGCATCTTTGTGTGGACAAGGACTTTCAGCCACACAGCCTCTTACCAATGTCTACTTGAGCTTCCCCCCTCCAAAGTTTCCACTTCTTTCTTTCAACTAGAAAATAATTAGCATGTTCTCTTTCTGTAATTGATAAGTTTAGTGATTTCTTTCTCTAATCTTTTTATTGCTCAGTTCATGTACTGAGACAGTAACATATTTGCTTTGGTGCTGGTTATGTTTCATCATTGTCACTTCACAGGACTTTTCAGTACCCTGCTAGTTAGGTTTTCGCCTTTGGCAATCACTCGCTTTAGCGGGAATGTCATTTTTCTTTGCACTGACTGGAGTCTCTTCTTGGCTGCCTGACACATTTCAGGGAGTATAACCTGCTTCATATAATGGATTAACACCCTGATAAGCCTGAAAGGGCCCTTGTATCCATACTGCTATGCCAGTGTTGACCAGCCAGTAGGCATTATTAGTGAACGAAGAGCAGCTATCTTTATGTTACCTCTGCCAACAGTAAGAGTCCATCATGTATCTAATGTTATGAATGACGGGAAAAAGCTCACCTCAAGGGACATGCTAAGCCCTGTCACGTGCGCAATATTTATTTTGTTGAGTGTTTATTTCCACTTGTGTTGTAACTTGTGTTGCTAATAAATGTTTTTATTTTAGAGCTTTCATATTCATACTCCAAAGCTTTCTCTTTTTTGCTCAGCTACTGACCTGAGCTACTCAAAATAAAGTGCTGGTAAGGATCAGTTTAGAGCTAGGAACTGTACACAGGGAAACAAATGAAGCAATATTATATTCTAGTTCAGAACCTTTCAACAGCTTACCATAACCATATTGTTGCTCCAGTTCCCTAGCTGCAATTACAAAACATGAGCATGATAAAAAGCAAATATTAAGCTTGGCATAGTTTGACACCTTTGAACAATTTGTCAGGTTCTGAATTTTTTGCAGATTAATAACACTTGTCCATCAGAATGCAAAACAACTTATCCTGTGACGTGGCTAATTGCATATTTTCAGGATCCTCCATAGAAAGAGCTCATGACAATAATTAATACCTAATGCTATAAACACCATTGCTTCGGGTGTTGCCTAGCAACCAGCATCCCGTAGGCTTTCAAAGGGGCTTCAAATAGAGGCAAGAGAGTGATCACTTCAGGCTGCCAGTGTAAGAGGCAGCTTTGGTCTAGGCTGCTCTGCTCTGGCTGCTTCCAGAGTGAAACAAGTCTCTCCTTAGAGGCTGCATGCCTGAAAAACCTTTTCAGTGGCTAAACAGATGCCAAATGCCACATGTGGTGTTTTTATCATACTTTAAGATACCTTTCAACTCTTGTTATCTTCCAGTAACAAAGTCTTGTTTCCAAGGAAGCGTTTATGTAGGTTCATTTCTACTTCTAATTGGAATAAGTTTGCCCTCCCTGACATTGCTGGTTTTTCACAATAAACTTTTTCTTTTCTTTTGGACAAACCATACATTGAATTCAAAAGAGCAGTTTGGCTGCGAGGTGTTTTTATACAAATACCATTGTATCTCAGTGCTACGTGCAGCCCAGAGTAGAACAAATTTCACTGAAATGCAGTCTTTCCCAGCTGTGAAAGCATTCCTTTTTGATATTGCCATTTTTTTGAAGTACCAGTTCACTTCCAACGCAATCTCTTTATCTTGGCCCAGGGACATCTAAATCTCAGTTCATTCGATGTCTGTATTTATTCAGATGGCCACTTTGGTAAGAGCAAACCAGTATTCCAGGGTTTCCTTTCTCATTTACAGTCTCTGAACAGTTCTGTGGTCCTCAGTAAATCACTCTGTTTTTCTTCATCTTTGTTTTTCCATCAGAATGCTCAGATAACATCAGGCTCTAAGACACTGGCTGTTTTATTAGGAGCTGCTGTGTTATCTGACAGTCCATAAGGAAAAGTTACCAGTATCAGAAGTATCAGAATGTATTTTTACTTTATCACAAATAATACAGAACTTATTTAGTTGAAAGCCAAAACATTTAGCACCGTTGAATAGGAGAGATACAACAACAACAACAAAATCTTATTTTAAAACATGGCTTCCTTGTTGGTTTTATTGGTTGGGTTGGTTTTGGATGTTTATGTTTATTTGTTTGTTTGTTTGTTTGTTTATCATGGTGGTCTTTTGTCAACACATTTATTTAATATTCACTTTTAGAATCACATTCCCATTCAATTCCCAGTAAGGTACCCAACTAACATATTGAGAACCAAAGTCCTGGGCAACATAAGTGACAGTGTAAAACGTCCCAGTCTTAACAGAAGAGTAAAATTCTAATGCAGTCTTACAGATAACCAGAAATGAAGAAGCACAGCTGAAGTAGAAGCTGGAATCTCTTACTCGAAGATTTCAGTGCAGTTGTATATTGAAAGACGCTGGGGTTTACCAGGAAAGACTAGATAGGGTTATCTCTCTCCTGCTCACTGTTTTTCCTCTTCCATTCTCATTTATATGTAAATAAGAAAATTTTACACACATAGTGAATGCCACATCAATTACAATTTCACCACTTTTACTTGTGATTTCATGATGAAAGTCTGTCTTACTTGATTTTTTTTTCTAATTAAAACATTCAACAGCACTTGTGTTAGCCATAAATTTGAATCATGGATTATACGTGAGCTGCCTGTCTTTATTTCAGGTCACTATGAGTCTTGGCAGTAAGATCATATTAGTTCGGTTTATAGAACTCACACACTCTCAGATCTCTGTCTTTTGACGGAATCATTTTTCAACCTTAAGAGTATAAATAAGGAGTTACATTGCAAAGGTTGAATTGCATCCATAAGTGCATTACTTTCCTACAGGCAAGAAATTTTGTTCCTTTATTCTGGCAAATGCTTGTTTTCCAGGAGGGAGTTAACTCCTCAGCACAATGATTTCTGTTCTGTGTCAGCAGCACAGGAGCTAATTCTCCTGGGCTGTGGTTCTACAATGTCAGTGGTGGAGCTAACAACCTATTGAAGCAGTTTTGTTTCATTAGCAAGGGAATTTCTCCCTAGCGGATCATTTCAATACAAACAACATTTCATTACCAAGTCCCCGTATAGAAATTTCATCCAAGTGCTAAGGTAGTTACCACCTTACTGGGACTGATCCTTCTTGGCAATGAATTGATTAACTTCCCTCAAGATTTGATTTCTACAATTACAGAGTAAAGCTCCTCTTGAAGCTGTTTCACGCAGTGATTGCCCACATACAATACTGCACTTGCACAGTGAGCTCAGAGCTGTAGAGCTCTGGCAGAAAGGGCAGCCTCCACCGTGTGCAAAATCATTTCAATTCCAGACGAGTTTCTTCTAAGATACAGTAGTCCATCTTGGCAGTGGTACAGCTTCATCCCTACAGGGGAGCATTTAGTGATTCAATTTTGCTCATAGGATGCTGGCAGCATTAGAAAATTTAAAAATTAACCTTTTGCATAATGAAAAGGGAGAAATGTCAAAACAGTAGGGGGAGTGATCAATACATTCTTCAAAAAGAAAATAAAAGATATATTCATCAAGAAGGTGATCTAAAAATTACTGGGAAAAAAAAAAAAAAAAGGAATATAGATATATATATATAAAATTTCACAGCATTGTGCTCTGTAGGCTAAGAGTTAAATTCCAAAATGAGGTAGTGTACTTCCTAGCACTGCAGATCACTGCATAAATCCTGCCAGTGAAGAAACAAACTCTTCCAAGTCTGGCAGTTACAGCTTGAATTCCCCTGTCTGTTGCCACTACAGCCAATGTGATCACAGCAGCACGCTTTTTTCCTATGTCCAGAAAAAAAAAAAAAAAAAGGGTTTTCTGCCTGGAAGTGCTGATGCCTGTAAAAGTACATTAGTCATCATGCCTGCTCAGGGAAACTGGTTATGAAAAGTCTTGACTCCTGCACCTTTATTTCTTCAGTTAGCAATCTCTCATGGATCTACATCACATTCTTCATGGGTACCCAGTCTTCATGAGACAATGAGTGAAAGTGAGAAGTACCACAGGGATTTTCATTTTTCTGAACAATTTCATGCATTTTCACTCTGATACTTTTAACTCTCCTATAACTTTCCAGGACTTAAAACGCTGTACTCACTTGTCTTAATAGCGAATGTTGGTAACTCATTTCTAATACTGAGACAGGTGCAAAGCTAACAAATACCCAACTGTTACAGCATAGACTTGAAATATATTGATAGAATAAAAGCTTATAGATTCCCGCTTCAAGGAGATCAGTGTGCGATCTTCTTTTTGCATAACACAGACTGCAAAACATAGTCTGAAATAAATGTTGTTTCACAGACTGTATCCATTTTTAGTTTCCAGATTCCATTCTGGGCTCAAATTCCTAAAAGTTAGGCTTACCAAACTCTCAAATTTTGGATTCCAGCTGGATCTCGCTTTCCCTTTCCATGTGTTTAAATGAGGTCCCATTCAGAATTCTCCGGATTAAGGTAAACTTCTTTAATTGTCACCTGTCATTTGTAGGCATTCCCAAGATGTTACACTACGGCAGAGTGATGTCAGTCAAGGTGAAACCTCTGTGTAAAAGATACTTCAAAATGTTGAAGCTCGGTCCTTTAGCATGATGTGAAGTTGCAGTAGACACTAATACTTCAGTTTATGCTTTAAACATTAAAATATTATTCATGAGCATTCAAATATCCTTTTCTGAGATGTCAGCAGTGTTGACACACAGAACACCGTTTCGATAGAGCTTTTTCCATTTTTGTCCACTTGTGCCTTTCTAAGAAGATTACAGCCAGTTTTCAACATTCCAGTCGTGTGAATCACTTCACTAACTTACAGTAATATGCAGCACAGTTGAATTTATGTTCATAAATCAACAATTCCAATACGTTTTTATTTATTAGCTGTGCTCTTTGTGCAAAGCCAATTAGGGCTCCTCTTCTGTTGATGCTCACTGGAGATTCTATTTCATTCCCAACAGTTTGATTTTTATCTCTCTTTCACCTTCCCTTTTGATGTTAGTTTAGTAACCTCAAAAAACAGCCAACATGCCTTCTAGAATATTGATTCTCTTTCTATTGAATTTCACCCAGACAATAGATTGCCATCTTCCAGAAAAAGTAACCCATTATTCACAAAACCCAAGGTAACAGTTCAGCTATCAGAGTGTTCTGCAGTGCCTGCAGGTCTCCAGGAACAAGGCTCCCTGAAGCAGCAATCAGTTCAGTATTTTAATGATGCAGTCTAGCTTGGCTTGGATGTGTCCAAAACGAGTGTGACCCAGAAATGCCTTGAGTTGGCACTGGGCTGACCTCTGAAAAAGATCGTGACGATACAACTATTACTGAGGTACCAGGGGGATCAACATTTCCTGCTTGCTTTAAATTTAGGTACAAGTCTATTTTTTTTTTAAGAATGTTTGAATAAAATACAATTTTATTTTGTTGTTGCTGTTACATGAGCATGGTTAACAGCACAGTGGTAATGCCTTGATACACTGTATGATTTAGATACATAGTAGTTTTCTTTCCTGCCAATGTACAGCCAAGGCATGCATTTTCTATCATAGCAGATACGTGCTAATGGAGGGAATGAGCAGTGTTCAGCTCAGCAGCTGCATCCTGTGAGCTGTGGACGTCCCACCTTTGTGTGCCAGCTCTCTAATCATAGGAGAGGAACACATTTAAAGCTCAGCTGTAACGCCTTTCTGCTACTCAACACAAGTAAAGCTGGAACAGCAGAAAAAGTAAACTACTTCCAGTTTGCCAGCCATAAACTAGTAGTAAAATAATGAACATCTTCCTCTGAGCAAAGCAACTCCTTTGCCTTACTGCAGTGACAAAATTGTCTGTAAAAGCACTAGCAATTTCTCCTGCAAGCAAGGCTTTGATTTGGCCTTGCATTAAGGAGATGCTTTACTCTGCATAGTACAGAGCAACGACAATACACTGCAGGAGCAGGAACAAAGTTAAGATGTCCCTCTCTCTGAATTCATGTGTGTGCAGATGCTCTATTACTGATGCTGTAGAGCCAGTAGCACAAACAGAGAAACCAGAAAAGAGGTAACAATACCTTGTTCAGTGATCCAGCACTAACAATCAAGAAACAAACATTTCCTACCTCAGCGCTGGTCACAAGCCCAGAGATGTTCTTCATGCAGCAAAATCTCAAATGCTTTTTGGGCTCTACTACTACCACTACTGCAGAAACCATTGCTATGTAGTATGAGGATTTACTCCCAGTAGTGAGTGGTACTATCCAATAAGGATTTCAGTGCTCCCCTGCCACCAGTAAGTCTTGTTGTTGTTATTAGGAGAATATGTTAAGAAACACAGGCATTCAGTAGAGGCTCATACAATTATAAAAATCAGTGTTTTCAAAATGTTGTGATGATTAATTTAGTGGTGTAACGAAGAAATCTTGATCATTCCCCTTCAAAAGTATGCCTGTCATCTTTTAGAGCACAACAGTAGGTCAATTTCCAACACTTGGATGATGTGTTGGATATTAGTTGTCTGGGGGCGGGCTAAAAGCTGAAGTATTGCTGGTCCATCTATCCTATTAATTTTTGTTGGCTGAGATGTGATCCATCCACCCCCTTTTCTCTCAGAAATCAGTTTTAGATTTATCTTCAGATGAAGAAAGAGAGATCAGTTTCCAAGCCTGAGATGGTAAAGTATGATTAATCTAATATCCATTGTTATTTTGATAAATGTACACGGTGTAATTGATAAAATATCAGCTAAACCAGAGTTTATGATCTCAGCAGGGCAAGAGATAAATGGTGCAGCCTTTGCTACATCACTGCTGTGATGCAGATGGAGTTGAAAAATAAAACTTACACTGTATGTTGTGTGAATGTTTTGCACCAGCTCAGATAGAAAAACACTTAGGCACCTGTGACGGTGAGCAGATTGTTTCAATGTGAGATAAACAACAGGAAATACGGACATTGACAAAGGTAGACAACATTCAATAAGATAAAATATATTCTCAAACCAGTTAAGAAAAAACAATATTTGAAATAACTTAGGAGTAAGTAGATGATACCTGTGACTTTTCAATGAGTTTCTCCATTGCAAAGAACTGCATACTGATAGAATTTAATATAAATGATAATTATGGTACTTTGTTCTCACTAAAGCAAGCAAGAGACATTATGTTGTACAACCAATTAAATGGTATTAGAGTTCTAGGAATTGAGGAAAATAAGTAGGTTTGGGTTCTGTTATCAATGGAGATTTTCTGCTTCGGCAGTGGGATATGAGCACTCACTACAGTCATAAAAAATTTAAAACGTGAGTAGGAGGGGAGCTAGAACATTTTTAAGGAAAAAAATACACCATAAAATCAACCCTCAGCCTAGGATACATCTGTCTGACCGGAGTTCATGTGCTCTGTAATGAGCCCCGTGCACTGAATTCTGCTCTGTTCAGACTATGTTTATATTACTGTTGCTTATTCCCATAATGGCTAATTGGTTCCCTTCTGGGCGTGTAAAGGGGAAGGTTCATATATGTTCTCACTCATATCCTTAGATACAGCATGCTTAGAAGAACATTCGCTGTCTTTGATCAACGGAAGGCATTGGTCCATTTTCCTTTGGTTGCGGTGCCAAAGCAGTATAAACTTAGAAGCGAGGCAGCCCTATCAGAGGAGACCAGCAAGACTCAGTGTGTTTATTTGTACTCTCTGTGGAAGTTATATGTGGCTGCAGAACAAACAGGTCCCAGGTTTTGCTTGTCACAGATTATGCTGGATCTGGAAGAGAGTGCGTTGATGTTTATCTGTAAGTTAACCAAGTGGGTTCTCTCTGTAAGGGAACAGCACAGAGGTAAGGACTTGAGGAGCATCTCCTGGAGGCAGGCAGCGTGGCACAGTCGTGTTCTCCGAGTGGCGAACAGCCTGTGTGGTAGTGGTTTCCTCTGGAGGGGTTAAAACAGGTGTGGAGTGAGGAGGCGCTGCATAGGGCAGCCTCAGTCCGGGGAAGCTTTAATCTGGCCCCCTGCATTAGGCCTGCATGGAAGCACAGGCACCTTGGCTTGTAAACACGTCAGTAAACAAGGAGCAGCGACAGCAGCGTCCTTCCCGGTCCTCCCCAGGGAGGTGACAGGAGAGGTGCTCCTTCTGACACACCCCTGTCAGCACCCCCAGACAGGGAGACGCGTCCTTCCTTCCAAGACTTCGGCTGGGTCTGACCGGGCAGGTGAGCCGAGCCCACCGCCGCACAAGCTCTTTCCTTCCTCCCCTTTACTGTTTCTCTCCATTCTCCCGCTCCCGAGCCACGGGGGCGGGAAGGGAGCTCGAGCGGTGCCTGCGTGGGGCCCGAGCCGCGCCGTGCCAGGGGCACTCCCCTCAACCACCATGGCGGGCGGGCGGCCCGCGGCGGGGTCCCGCTCCCCCGCCTCCGCCTGATGGCTGGGGGCGGAGGGGAGGAGGGGAAACCCGACCGCCCGGTGGCCCAACGCCGGGACTCGCTCGCCTCGGCCGGCAGCGCGGCGCCGGAGGGGTTAAAGCTCCGAGCCGCCGGCGGGGAGGGGGTTAAGCGCCGGGCGGCGGCGGCTGCCACTCGGCTCCGCGCCGCGCTCAGCGCCGGAGCCGTTACAGCGGGAAGATGGCGACGGAGAGCGCGAGCGGCGAGCCGGGCTCCGGCGCACAGGAGGACTCGGCGGCTACGGCAGCGGTAACCGGGTCGGGGGGTCGGACCCAGCCGGGGCGAGGAGGGCTGCGGTGGGGATGGGACGGAGCGGAGCGGTGCCCTGAGACCTGCCTACACCCCCCCCCCCTCCTCCGTCCCTCCGCCCTCCTTCTCCCCCGGGGCGGGACGGGGCTCGGCTGCGGCGGGGACCCGGCGGGGACCCGCCGCAGCCGAGCCCCGTCCCGCCCCGGGGGAGATGAGGGTCGAGCGCGGGGGTCCCCTCTTTCCCCGTCCGCCTCTCTCGGGGGCTGCCCCCCATTGTTCCTTCCCGCCGCCCGCCCGACTGAGGGGCTCGGGGCGGGGAGAGCGCTGGCAGGGCAGGGCAGCCGGGCAGCTCCGATCCCTTTCCCGGAGCCGAGGCGACAGCGCCCGCAGACGGCTCTTTCTTCGGCTCGTCGCCTAATCCGCGGTGGGAGAGCAGAGCTTCGCTCCTCGGCTCTCCCCCTGCCCGCCTCGCGCGGGGTTCCGAGGGTACGGCTGTGCGAGAGCCGGGGCAGTCCGAGAGCAGCCCCCGTCAACCAAATGCGCGAAGTTTAGGGCGGTGGGAACGTCGAGATCACGTATGCGTTTGAGGTTGGATCGTTGCTGAAGGGAGTAACCCCAGAAGGAAGGATGGAGCCGGCTTCTGGGGGGTTGAAGATGCCGGTGCTTTATTAGATTGATTTATTTGCTTTTCTTTCAAGGAGGCGCGAATCTTTACCTTGAAACCGCGTCCCGACTGCGCGGTTAATGCACGCCAGGGCGATTAACTTCTGCCTTGTTGTAGAAACCGAGTTTTACTTAAATAAATAAATAAACACAAAAAAAGGGGAAGGTAAGCCTTACGAAGTGAATAGCATCGCTGTCTTTTGAAACAATGGCAGAACTGTGACATGAAAGAATGCCGAGGTAACAGTTCATAAAAGGAAAATATTAAACACTTCTAAGCCCTAGCTTTGGGTAAAAAAACATATTTATGTTAAATTCTTCAGTATTTCATATTATTACTGCCTTTATTTTCAGTTTTAAGAGGTCAGAAGTGTAGCAGTGTTCCAGCACTGCCCTGCTGGGCAATGCAGCATCAGCTGGTCGTGCAGTTTGGTGCTCATTGTCATGTAGGAGTGATAGCAATACACCACCTTGCTTTTAAAGTATTCTTCTAAAACGGCAGATACTGGAAAATGACCCGTGTGTTGAAGTTGAAGCTGTACTTAAGCAGCAATAACGTATTTTTAAAGGGACCTGAAGGGTTAGTATCAGTCTCTTATTTTCTATCCTTATATTCATGACATACAGTTATGAATGGAATCATCTTGCTTACTTGTTAGGGTGACGGTAAGCATCCAGGTGACTATATTGTTAGTCATGCAAAACTTTCAGTTACCACTGAGATGTAGTTTTAGGTTGAGTTCTCAGAATGCTGGTTGTACAAATGGTGCAATGGAAAGCTGCAAGAACAGCATTTTTAATAGCAATTATTAATATGCAAATTATACGGTGTGAGCAGGAAGTGTGCAGTGGGGTGTTTTCATACTTCATGCTGTTACTCTTGTATCTTAGTACACCACCAAGTACACTGTCATTGCATCACTGGGGGGAAAAAAAGATACTATTTTTCTTAGAACCATCATAGAAAAGGATAAAATATGGAAAATGTGGAATCTTTATCTTTTTTTTTTCTTTCCATCCCTAGAGAAGGTGACTGAAAAAAAAACAGGCTGTTCTACAGTGTTTTGTTCTTGAGTAAAGCTGATAGCCTTATCTTTCTGAGTTCCCAGTTCTCTCTCACAAAATATTGGTATTTTTGTTGTGGTAAGGGTGACAAGGTAAAATGGCACGGGTGAGATCTTGTCCTTTCTAATACCTGTACATCTTGATTGTCTGAGCCAGTGGAACCATGCTGGGACAATTTGGACTAGAATCCAGGAAAGCACGAGTATGTATTTCAAGACATCTTTGAATTGCTTCCATCAGCATACTGTCTACAAAAAATGATTATATAATAGCAAGAAATAATTCAGTTTGACAGTCATCTTGTTGAAATATTGAACACTACCCTCTACACGTAGAGAGCCGGCTTGCCAACATTATAGCTTTGGTAGATGTTTAACAGCCAGCATGAAAAGCCTCCTATTTCTAACAGAGTTTGTTAACATTATCCAGTAAAATCTCTACTTCTGATGTTTCTTGACCAGTGATCAATCACACAAAAGGTATTTTTCTCCAAAAAGTGGTCTTTTCTGCTAGCTCTACACACACAGAGCAGATTGGTGGAATGATATCTTGAATCTCTGAAGTGAGTAGGGATTATTTTGTCTTCATCTGTCAAAATTTCATTGAGTGATGTGTATGTACTTGAAAAGATCAGTCTGGTTTGCTATGGATTGAGTAACAGTCTAAAAAGTTGTTGAAAAAAAAACAACCTGTTGATGTTAAGTAGATTGAAAATTGATAACAAAATAAGTGGAGAGAAATTCCAGTGCTCTTCATAGTGACATTTAGGGAGTTTTAAAATTTAGCTTGGTGTATTCGTTATCTGTTGGTCTGTAAGAATGTTTGTAGCAGAACTGCCCTTCTGATCAATACAGTGAAATGTTAAATAGTGATTTGGTCACATCAGTTACGCAGGCTGATACAAATAAGTTGTGAAGATTCTTATCTGAGAAATACTACATGTAGCAGAAAATGAGATCATAACCCTTGAAAAGCAAAGACTATCTCTCTTATTAGGCACTATGAATCTTGGAAAATAGTCACTTGCAAAAGGACTTTAATTAACTACCTCAGTCCTCATCTGAATACAAGTTCTCAGAGTAGTGCTGATGTTCAGAGAGGTTGCTTTCATCTGCTCAGATGCATAATGCTTTTGTGGTGTTCCAACACGTAGGTGCAATGCGGAGACATCACAGTTGTCTGGTTTCATCCTGCTGCTGCTCTGTGTCTCCCATGTAATGAGCGTCTGCTCTTGATTTGTGATGCAGGGATATGCTCCAAGCCTTGCTACCCAGCCTGTTGTCGGCATCTCTCAGCCCAACCTTCATCCCCTTGTGTTCTGTGCTCCATGGCTGGCTGTGCAGTCTCTCTTCACTTGTTGGGAGGGTCCTTTCTCCTCCAAATGAGGACTTCTCACACTCATTAAGTGTGAAGTGTGCAGGGGCAGCACAGTGAGCCTGGTGTTTGAAAACAGTAAAGAGGGACAAGTCTCTAGGATGCAACACATCCTGTTCTTTTCCCAACTGCTTTGATGTTTGTATAAGTGTGGGAAAGAGAGGCCTTGCTGTGGTCTCAAAGGTAGTATAGAAAGATGGGAATAGAGATGGAAATGAAGCTGAAAGGAGAAAGAAAGAGCTCAATGTAGGAAAACAACAGTGGGAGGTCTGCCTCTGCACCCCCTGCTACCTGTGTCATCATTGCATGTGTAAACAGGAAGAAGTCAGTAGGCCTAGAGGTACTGCCTTCCTTGGTGTGTGAACTAAAGGTTTCCTGGACACTGTTGCTTAGTCCTAACATAGGACAAGGTAAGATACCAAATTCTGAAAGACTTGCAAGTAGTCCTAAAGAGAACTTCAGGAGTGTGTACCTGTATCTAGATCAAGTTGTACTTCTTGCCTTAGAAGTGGCTTACTTGAAAGTGACTTTCAGAACAGGAATTCCCTGTTAAACTTCAGCAGCAGTTTAAACATGGTCACTGAAGAGCTGATGTAAGTCTAGATCTATTAAAAAAAAAATACGTAGATACCTAACTTACCCTGAAATCAAAGATGCCTTGGTACCTTTGCGGCTGTTTATAGTTTGCAAACGTGTTTTAACAGCTGTGAGAATATCTGGGTATGTGTAAAGGTCAGTGTCTTACTAATTTTGGAAGAGCTGTGGGCTGTTTTTTTGGTTTCCAGAATACATTTCTCAGTTCTGAGGTGTATTTATGGTTAATGCTGAAGCTGTTAAGAAGTTTTGCAGTTAGCCCAAGCCAAAAAATAAAAATAAAAAATAAAAAAATCCACACCCGGTATGCAGAACCACCCCCCTATCCTTTCAAGAAAGCCTTTGAGAAAAACAAAACAAAAACCAGAAAGCAAAAAAACTGTGCTTGGAGAAGAGGAGAGCAGAATAAGCAGGTAACTTTAGTGGTAATCAATTCAGTAAGTCATTCATCTAATGGATGGGAACGATTAAATGCCTGTTACGTTCTCTCATGATCCCTTAGGTGAGATTGTATGAAACTGTATCTAAGTCCTGGACGTTAACCTTTCTATAGGTCACATATTCTTAAGTTCATCTTGGGTGTGGTAAAAACTGGACATGTATTCTTACATTATATAACTTCTGGAGAAGCGTGGTGTCACTTTCTCTAGTTTCAGCCTTAGGAACAGACCTTCCGCAGCTAAAAACAATAAATAATGTATTCTCTGAACTATCCATGTTGTGTGGATATTATAAGCACTTATTTCCTGTTTTCTATTTGCAGTTTCTTTGTTAGAAAGGGATTGGGATTCATTTGCACATGTACCCACATTAATGCTGTGCTGGTTCTTGAAAATTTCTTTTATACTTGGTGGAAGGAATGAAGTGGTTACAAGGAATGATGTGTTTTGAAAACAGATTTATGAATTTCTCTGGTTTTAAGTGAAGTGAATGGGCTGGGAACTCTTCGAGGTATTAGTGGGATTTGAGACACTTAAATGTGTTTACATATATGCACAGTGTTAATTATCCTATTACAGTGAGTGGAAATCCAACCAGTGCCTCAAGTGGAGCCTTGAGCAAGTAGTTGTGGTGGCTGGTTAGCTGAATAGCTTCTTGGCTATTTTGACTGGGCTGGTCAGTTTTCTGTTGCAAATAGCGGGAGATTATTCACCTCACTCACACTGTCTTCAGTGTGCTGCCTTCAGTGTTCCTTTAGGTGCCTCAGCCCTGCCCTCAGGGCTGCCATTAGCAGTCCTCATGCAGCATTTGGTGGTATCCCAGCTGGCTTCACATCCAAATGGCACTGATGATTCTGCATCATACCTACCTGCCTCCTAAAGGTCTCTCTGAAACATCAAATTGGACTAGATACTTACATACAACCAACAAAATAGAACTAGTTGCTTATCTTTGTTCAGATTAATTCTACCTGGACACGCTTTGGGTTGTCAAATATGTGAATTAGGGTTGTGTTTCCCTGGTGTGTTTGTATCATGGACCTGACGACTGTGGGGCCAGCATTTATATTAAAAGTTTACACTGTACAACTAGTTAGTAGTACCAAATCCTTTTGTTTTAAAAGTTCATCTTGGAAGTCTTCTCTGTGAATCCTCAAGAGGATTCTTGTGTGTATTTAATGGAGCTCCATATAAAATATGTAACAAATGTGGATTTGTACCTTTACCTTCTCTTCTGAATGGACTCTTCCTATGCTTTTCTATACACTTCTTAACAAGCTTCTCTTCCCCTCCTGTCTTTCCATGTCAGCCTTTAATTATGCTTCACAGGTTTCTTTCCCAAGTCCCATATTGTCACCCAGCTCCATCTGTAAATAGGCCATTTAGCAGCTTTCTGAGCAGGAAGGAGGTTGTTTTCTCTGGTCACCTCTGATTAATCCACAGTTAATATGCTTTCTACAAAGCTGTGGCTTTTCTTCTTCACCTATCAAAGCTTCTGAAGGTGGTGGAATTTCTACCAGCTGCTGTGATAGTGTAGTCAATGACACCAACTTTGCTGCTAAGGTTGCCAGTAGTACTGACTGGGTTAGATCAGCAAAGCCAAACTATTGGTGCTGCCAATCCCTTACAAGAAATTTGGTTGCTTTCTTGAGAGGTGATGGGGATAAACTTTAGGATAAAGTTTTTGTTGTCTCTCCTCTGAATAGCCACCTGTGTGGGAAAGGATCTCTTCCTTTGCCTCTTGGTAACCTTCCCACTCCATCCTCTTTTTCCTAGAGTGGTCTGGGAGGAGAATGCTTGCCCAGGTTAATCGCCACTGTCCTATTTCAGTCTCGTTTGGAAATTGTGTTCTTGTTTGTTTATTTTTTTTCATCCTATTTGCTCAAGTTCTAGCTTATTTTTGTCTTGGGGAAGTGCAGGTCAGCAATTTGTCTATATTTTATATATATATATATATATATATATATATATATATATATATATATATATATATATATATATATATTTGTGGTGCATACATGGGTATTGGAATGAATTTTAGCTAATTAACTGTTTTTTCTGTTGTCAGTGTACTTGCTGCCAGACAACACAAACCCCTTACAAAGTTGGTCTGAAAAATAACATGAAGTTTTTGAGACAGTCCTATTGAGTTACTTTATAAATCAAATAAAACCAGACACTTAAAAATCCAAAAGAAGGAGTGAAAAAATATCTCCTGTGTTCTGGTAGCGTATGGTGAATTTCACCCTGGGGCAACATATTCATCTATCTGTGTTGTAAAACTGATGCAGTGGATGGCTTGGTTACATAGTTCTTAAATCGTTGGTGAAATTGTTACAGCTTGGCACTCTACCAGACCTATTGTAGCAAAACCCCAGATGACACATAAGCCATGTGCTACTAATGGAGTCTGTATTTTCTGGAGATGTGAGAACTACTGCTCCACTGGAAGATGTTAGGAAAATTATTTTTCTGGGACTGAACAACAATTTTCACTAAAAGTTAGGCCAGCAGTTCTTCATCTGGATGAGAAGTTCAAGCAAGCCTGCTGTGCTGGGCCCCCAGAAGATGTCTTTGAGGAAGCATATCTGTGTGTAAGGAAGCATTTCATTGTGTAACATCTATGTTTAATAAATTAAAACACATCAAACAAAAGTACCTAACGGTAGATTCACAACGAAGGTCATGATTCTTCACACAATGTATAGTTGAGTTGCAGGGTGTTATGGATTCTAAAATTATGTAAAGATTCAAAAAGCAAAGGGACAAATTCACATAAAGCACATCCACCAAGGACTACTACTTGTAAAATTGTGTTTTATTGCTCATAAGCTGAAAACTGCTGGAGGTTGGGAGAGGGTTTCTGGGAAGCATCGTTATGTGCTTGTCCTGTTCTGGTACCAATTTCAAGGCAGCCGTTCTGTGATTCTGTGATTATTGGCTGCTTTTGGAAACAGGCTAAGTGGGCTTTTAGTCTGATCTACAGAGCTGTTCATTTGCGAAGTGGCTTTGCTAGTTCTTATTTCAAGTTTTCAAATTGAAAAATATGGAAACTAAGCTGTGTACATCATTGATATGTCTTTCCATTAGCATTTTTGTGTTTATTTTTATCTAAATTCAAATTACCAGAGAGCACTCGGAATTACTCACTGTTGGCGTCTTTTAGTATGCTCCAGTTTGAAGTATGTACTTGAGTAAAATTTACTTTAATTGCTTTGATCAGATGCTTAGTTTAAAAAATAAAATAAAATAACTCATCATTACTTCACCTGTTGAATTGTGCCTCTGGTTTGTAATGAGTAGAAGAGTCTTTTCATTTATGTCTCAGAGGACAAATGAAACCTTTCACCTGTGATATACAACCTGTCCTTTGACAAAGAGCTTTTACCTACAGACAAGCTGAATTCTCTGACTTTAAAGAGGAGGATGTTTTTTGTACAGATTCTTGCTCTTGTGCACCTTTTCATTTTGGTTGTGCCTACTAGAAGTGCTGGGCACCTCTTTGACAGATGAGGCAATGAGGTTTTAGAAGGGGAAACCACTGAATGGAGATGTTAGACTGTTTGACACTGCTTTCTATGTGGTTTGGAAAAAGTACTTGATATCTCGGCATCAGTTTTCCATTTGAGAAGTAGAGGCAGTTTTTCCTCTCTTAAGGGAAATTATATGAATAAATCAGTTACTGTCCTTGAGCCTTTAGATATTATAAAGTAGTTCATAGAAGGAAGCTGGATAAGTGGATCCTGCTATCTCACTGAATTAAATATAATGGTTAGAAGTATTGGGAAGGAGAGATGCTGCAGCCTATGAGGCAAAATCTGGTCCGTTTGCACAAGATGTTGTAAGGAAGATCTATTTACTAAAAGTAACTTTGCAAATCCACATCCATAGGTTATGAACTAAGTGTGGAATTGTGAGAAGCTTCAGCACATATTACGAAAAAGCCTTCAGAGATGGCTTCAGACATTTCAGATGTATTTCATGATTCACTGACATGTGGTATAAGAGTTGTCTTTTGGATTAGAGGAATAGCTGACCCAGGCAGGAAAAATAAAATATAATTATTGTTCAGATCAGACATATTGGTGGGATTGGATGGCCCTGTCCCAGAAATGGTTAATAGAAATCATTGGTCCTCTTGTTGCTCCATGTTGTCCAAATAGGAAGAAAAAGCTCAGTCCACTGTGCATTGAATATGACCAACTAATATTCTGGCATATGGCTCTCTCTGGCCATTTGTGAGCCTCTTTGATCTGCAAAGTAAAAAATGGAACTCAGAGTAAATCTAATACAGTTATAGCTTTGGGGAAGTTATGATCCATGACCTTCTAACCAGAGGGAAGAACATCTCTTCTGCTCTTCTTTTGCCTTGAGAAAGAAGAAATGGTGCTTTAATTTTTATTGGATTTTCCTGAGAGAAAGTCAAGCTTCAGGGTAGCTGAACTCTTACATTTGACTTCACCCTTCAGGAAAAACAGGTAGTGTGTCCAGATAAGCAGTACAGCTAATTTGGCAGCTTGTTATCTCACGTTGAAGACAGATGAGTGTCTGTATCAGGGCTTTGCTAGAAGACACATCTACAGTGTAGCAAGAACTTCACTATTCCCTTACAGTGAATAGTGTGCTACTGATCATGCTGCTTAGCTAAATCTAGCATGTGGAATGTTTTCTCTCCTTTAAAATGATCCCCTTCTCATTTTACTAAGCAGTCCTTTGTGTTAGCATGATGTGTCTTGGTGAGCAGGCTCATCTCCTGCCTTTGAGGTTTTGTAGGTAATAATAGTACCCCCCTGCCCTTTCTGTAAAAGACTTTAAGGTTTATAGTCTTTTCTTATGCAATAATCACTTTCTCTTAATATTTTTAGTTGTCCCATTCCATATGTTTGGATGAGGACTTTATGCAGTAAAGGATCCCCCTTACCTACCTGTCTGTTTACATTCATACAGAACTCCAGCAGTTGGAGGCAGGGCTCCATTTTGCAGAAGCCATGCTGACTTTTCCAGCAGATGGGTTTTATGCAGTGCTCAGTGGTCTTATAAACTCATCTCCTGTTTTGTTTGTTTGTTTTGTTTTGTTTTGTTTCAGAAGTGGAGGTCAAACATATTGATCTCAGTAACTGGAGTGAGAAGACAAATGTTGATATAAACTATTGCTTGTCAGTCCCTCTTAAACCAAGCTATTTTCTCTAGTCAATCAAATTGAACTGCAACTAAAGCATGCTGCTAAGATTTTATGTCTTTTCACAAGTTGTGCTTCAGAACTTTACTTTTAGCCCTGTTATGTGGTTCTGCCACCCTCTCTTGCCTTCATTCCTGATGAGCTGTTTCAGGTCTGCTGAAACATTTCTGTCACTGTGAAGTTGTATACAGGAACTTAGGGAGAGCAGCTGAGGGAGCTGGATTGTTGAGTATGGAGGAGGCTCAGGGGAGACCTCATCGCTCTCTACAACTACCTGACAGGAATCTGTGTTGAGTTGGGACATCAGCCTCTTCTCGTAGGTAACAGCCGTAGAATGAGAAGTAATAACCCCAAATTGTGCCAGTGGAGGTTCAGGTTTATTATTAGGAAACAACTCTTCTGAGAAAGAGTGGTGAGGCATTGGAACAGGCTGCTCAGGGAGTTGCTGGAGTCACTGTCCCTGGAGATATTCACATGCGTAGGTGTGGCACTGAGGGATGTGTTTTAGTGGGCATGGAGTGGTGGTTGACAGTTGGACTAAGGCCTTTTCCAACCTTTACAATACTATACAGTGTTTGTCACTGTTTTTTTTGTTTGTTTTGTTTTGTTTTGTTTTAACATCTCACCAGTATCATTCAAAAGATTTGAAGGATCCTATAGAGGAGTGAAAGAGTATCACGCTACTGGGCTTTTAATTTCTTCATCTTAAATACAGAGGTCTCCTTGTGACTTACTTTGACTTTGCATGCTACAAGTAAAGCCACCTCAACCTTTGCCAGTCACGGATTTTGGAGGAATCCATAATTAGGATGCTGATATATCTGTATTTTAGATCTGCAGTAATCACTGCAGTCATTTAATGTGTTCATCAATGTTTCGTTTCTTACAGAAAAGAGAGTTTGATGTGGATAACTTGAGCAAGCCAGAGTTGCGGATGCTTTTGAGTATAATGGAAGGAGAACTAGAAGCACGAGACCTTGTAATTGAAGCTTTACGGGTGAGTTACTGAGTTATTGTGACCGTTTATGTTTTTAATATTCTCTGTTGTTTCTTCCTTTCTCTTTGGCGTAGGATGTTATTAGTGGAAGAATAAATTCTGGTGTTTTAAGTTACAGGTTGACTAAATCTCAGTGGTAACAAATGTGTTCTTGTTTAGTAATTGTCATTCAGTGACTCTATGTAATTTTGGTGTAAAATACCCACAAAGTTTCAGAAAAAGAAGTATGACAATGGCAAAATGACCTGCTTTTTACATTCTGTCGTACTGTAGTATCTGTTATTTGCAAAATGGTGGAATAACTTCAAAGGAGAATGCATTAGTTCTCTGTGAGATGGAAGGAGGATCAAAACTGAATGGTTGTGTTCAACTAGGGAAATTTTCATATTCTTAAAAAAAAAAAAGGCAAATTGCATGATATTCTGACAGCGTTCATGGTTGTTTGATTAGATCTTTCTTTTTTTTTGCTGTGCTATGCACATGGGTTTGATTTCTATTTTGGCAGGTTTCAGTCTGAAAGTTGACTGGTAATGTACAAACAAAACTGTATTTTAATAAGATGATACATTTTTTCTGGCTGTAACAAATTTAAATTTTATTCTGTTCTGGATCAATTTAAACAAAGCTGCTAAACAGGCTGCAGGTTTTGGGGGAAAACAATATTACATGGACTGAAAATATTTCCAACTTCACAGTCAGAGGCTAATTGTGCCCTTTAAAGTTTCTTAAAGCAAAAACACAGTGTAATAAAATACATTAATACTAAAGAGAAGTAGTATAAGCAGTGATTATCAGGTAATGTGCAAATATTTTTCATTGTTAATGTCACAGTAATGATTGTAAATGCATTTTTATTCAATTTTTAATTTGTTTTGTGATGACTTCACATTATTATGCAAAGGGAACTTTAAAGTATCTGTCAGCGATGCTCCTGCATGGATAACTAAAGATTTTGTAAGTATAAGCCTATTTATTATAAAATACAGTTTTTGTAGTGAAAATAAGATGAAGTCAATGTGATTCTGGGTGATTACTGTGCTTTGAAGTCTCGTGGTGTTTGGCCTTCAGGTATATACATACACTGAAATGTACCGCCTTTTCATCTAGCCACTTTACAATTTCACATCTCATTTGCCAAGACAAGGACCTTTTATTTTCCCTGACTAACAGCTAAGATTTTGGAAAAGGGGGAAAATATGCACAGCCCCATTTGGAATCTGCTTTTTATTTGTTTGGGCTGTTGTTTTTTTGACTCTTTTTAACTGTATTGGAATGTGAATGGGACATTCAAAAAAATTTCTTAAATACATGTTCACAGTCAAGCTACTGCACTGCGTACCAAATAGTAGATGTTCTGAGACTTAGTGAAATCAAAAAATAAAGATTAAAAAAAATGCACTTAATGAGAATAAACACTAAAAGTCCTCCATAGTGTAGTAAAGGAAAGAAAGTCTATGTTGGATTCCCATACACCTGCTGAAATGAGTAGTGTATCAGTATAGTGTTCTTGGCTTACCAACACAGATCAGTATAAAAATTGCTTCCTTTCATCTATGGTATAGAGACACTGAATGTGGTTGGATTTTTTTCTGTTTTTTTTTTTCTTTTTCTTTTGTCCCTCTTACTCTTGCATCTCAATCCCTGTATTTTTCTAGAAAAATCCTCTATAAACAAAATCCATATGGAGCTCATTCTTCCAGGCAGTTTGCCTGATTAACTATACCAGTACTGAGAAACTTGGAAATTGTACCTGCTGAGGAACTGTAGCCTGATATCTTGGAATATGATACTTTGGGATCTTCTGTCTTCTTGAGAATCAGTTACCACAGGTCAGCAGTATTAGTGACTGTAGTCTATAAGCAACCTACAAAATAAGCTACCAGATAGCTAGATATAGATCTTTTTAAGAAGTAAATAACAAGGTAATCCCATTGGAATTGCGTTGAATTTGGTACTGACTCCCTATGTCCATCTGTCAAAATGTATCCTACTTCATGTATCCTAAAAGTCACAAGGAAATGGAAATAACCAGTTACTACTATTTCAAAAGCTGATCAGAATCTTTTTTTAAAAGCTAGGGAAGTCTGGGAGCAGGTTTGTTTTTCCAATTTGTGTTTGTTTGGTTTTTCAATCTTTGTGCAATGCTGTTTCAAAGCCTATTTTTTTTAATGGGTCAGAACCTGCTAATTTCAAGTGGCATACTTGTCAACTGTTTTTTAAGTGATTTTTTTGTCAGTTTTTAATTGCTGTTATGTATACATTTATTAAATCATTTTATATGTTCCTGATCTTCCTCTTAGACTAAAGAGCCAGATCTTTTAATCTGACAGATTGTTCATTCTTATGGTTGTCATTTCAGATTTTTCTTCGTAATAGCTGAAGTTTAAATGAATCATTCTTAAATGTGCATGCCCCTATTTGTACTCATTTTGCGGGGTTTAACTGAGCATTTGTAAACTTCCTGCAGTAAATAGTACTTATGCATCTATTGGAAATATCTGTACTGGAAAATTTGTGGCATTAAGATGAAGTGATCTTGACTGATCACAAAAGAGCCAGTAACACTAAATGTTAATTAAAAGACTGACTCAAAGTACTGCTAGTAACCTGCGCCTGCCATGAGACTTCCCACTGGAACAGGATCTGTTTGATGCATGTCTGTTAGTCTGTCCTTTTCCCATTTGTGTGCATTCTTATAGTGACTTCTCTCGTTTCCTGCTTTACTAATTTTGTCTGAAACCACGTTGCATGTTTTACTGAAGGTGTGAGACTGATCTTTCTATAAGGCCAATTGTGTTTAAAGTAAAGTAAAAAATAAAGTAAAAAAAGGAAAAAACTAATCACCTTCAATACCCATGAGTGAGATTTTTTGTCAGGCTGACTCTTAGAGGAACACAGTGCCAAATGATTTTTCTCTTGGTATATGTGTTATATCATAACCAATGCTTTATCCACTGTATTCATCAATGGAGTGAAACAAAGATCCCTTTCAGAATTAAAGAATGGGAGCTAGGGAGCAGGAAAAAACATCCTTGGATAAGATATGGGATTGGAATTTATGCCTCACTGTGTCGATTTTTGTAGTTAGCTTTTTTTTCTTTATCTTGCTGACACATCATGGATTTATCTTTTAAGTCTATTTTAAGTCTATTTTTAAATGGGCTTTGGCTTATTTTGGAAATTTGTTTTCAAGATTATAGTTCAATGCATATTGCAATGCTCTGTGTGATTTTCTTGTGTGGGTTCTGATGGGTTAAGCAGAAAACATTTCTGATCTCTTTGTGAACTAAACCAGTCACATATGGAGCAAGCTCTACTTTTTAGTAGCACACAGAGATCTAAAATTATAATCTTTTGAATGTGCTGTGTTTTCATATCTTCTGGTTTGAGAATTTGTATTCTTCTTTTAATTATTTTTTGGACTCAAAAAAATGCTGTATAATTATGTATAGCTTGAGAAGTTGGTGAAAGAAATGAAACTAAAATCGTACTCTGGAGCAGTTGTTACTGCTGTAGTATTTCTGAGAGGGAGAATGGCACTGCCTTTAGGTGCTTCTCTTTTGACTGTCCATTTGCATGTAGTTCATTATATTACAAACAGATTTGCATTTTGTGAGAGTCTGTTTGACCTCCTGTGGGTGTTAGTAAGCATCTGAGAAGATGTTTACTAACTCTTCATTTATAATTTATTTTTTGGGTACAGCATAGCTTTTTTCTGCTTGTTTTTGAAAGTTTCAAAAAGGTGTAACGTAAAGAAAATAAGGGAAAAGGATTTCAGAGCTTGTTACTTTACTGTAAAAAAATGGAAGGAGGGAATTTTAAGTCTCTCCACAGGAGATTCTTTCTGTGAAGTGTCCATTCTGCTATCCTATGAAAATAAAATTAAAAGTGAGAAAGGCTGATAGTTTGTGTCATGGCAAGAAATCTTATGAAATTAACTAGTCATCACATGGAGATGAATGACAAACTCCATTAGAACGGTTAATACTGATGGTATAATAGATTTTATTAAAGCATTTGAATTTGTGCCATGCAATAACTTTTAGATAACCAAACCCAAGGTATCGTGTAATAATTAACTCAATTTATTGCATCTCTCTGCATCTTACATTGTGGGGTCTCCATTGTTTCTGGTATGAGGTTTTGATATATTGAAGTCTCAGTTGAAACTAAAATTTCAAATCCAAACTATATTCATAAGAAATGTGAAAATACAGACATGGAAAGATGCCATGATACGTTGTTGTTGTTCTTTTGTAATATGTACAACTGCAGAGGCATAATGATGCAGAGCATTCCGATTTCTAAAAAAGGGCTGTTGTTTCAGTTGGTGAAGTGCGAAGCATTTTTTAACCAGGTCAATGTCTCTTATCCTTGCTGTAATAAAGCAGTCTGGTGCTTTGATAGAAACAGAGAAAAGCAGAGGGTTTTTTTTTTTTTGCCATTAGCATGTTTAAATCTGTTATATTATACTCTGGTTATTATAATCACAGTATTTGAATGAAATAATCTGTTTGAACCCCATTTCTTTTCTAAGGAATGTTTACTCTGAAAATTGCAATTGAGAGAAGTTCAGATTTGAAAAAAAGTTAGAGTAGTTATTGTCTAACACAGTTTGAGTCACGAGGCAAGCTCAGTTTGTGAGGGTCAACATCCTTGGAACTGCAGACCTTCATGACACTTAGGGTCACATTTCCAGATTTATTCTCCAAGCGAACAGTTAATTCGCGGTGGAGGTCAGCATCAGTATTCACCTCAAGGAAGGGGATCTTTCTATAAATCTCTCTAATTAGCCCTCTGGCTTTGTAATAACTGCAGTACTGAATGACTTAAGGTAGTTGGTTTCTGAATTTGTCATTTCTTTGTTTAGTAGGACCATGATGAGAATTGCACCGCAGTTAAATTTAGGACTAGATTAAGTTTTAAATCACTGAAGTTCTTTTCATTAATAAGAAATAGCACTGTTTAATAGCTATTGGGAAAAAAAACTTCAGCTTCTCTCCTTCATCTTTGTCCCTTATCCAAATTAACCCTTTATATTAAGGGGATAATAGAGGCAATATATTCCTAATGTAAAGGTAATGTGGCCACATATTCAAAGCACGGCTCTGGTCACACACAACCATGACTTCAAATATACTATTTTTTCTTTTCCATCAGCCATGAGAAGGTTAGTGTACCTGCCTGCATTTTTACTGCACTTGTGATGAATCAGAGTACTAGTGTTAGTTGTTAAGGATGGAATTTTAAGGCCTAAATAATGTTTTTGATGGTGATTCTGCCATTATGTTAAATCACTCTGAAAATTTAATACTCCTCATAGCTGAGATTTTTGTTTAATGTTCCCCTTTTATTTGTATGTGTAAATTTAATCAGATGGTGAATCGTAAAATGAAAATTCGTATTATACTTGCTTCTGTGATATGCCTTAGTTATCATGAACAAATTCAAATTCTTACCGTACTAGGTACTTTGGTGGATGGGGGGAATCACCAATGAAATTATTAAATTAAAAAAAAAAAAAAAACAGAAGCAAAAAAATGAAAGAATCATCAGCATCAGCAACAGATATACTTTAATTGAAAGCGACATTAATATGGAGCAATGTATTTTTCCCATGCTTAAGTAAGCACCAAATCAACAGTAGCTATGGATGTGATGACAGGATCAAGAGGATGGGATAAGAATGGCAAGGTTAATTTGGTTGTAATTTGGTTGTAGTGTTTTTTTTTTCTGTGTTACAAGCTAGGAAAGCTTATATTCTGTTTATAGGTTTGTTAAATCTTCAGAACTGGTTAGTTTCATGAAAACAGGCAGGTAGATGAGCGAATTCATACAATTGTCAATCCCCTGATTAAAGCAGGGTTGCAGATTTTTGTAAGGGCAGTGTCTGTGTTACTGGGCACAGTATATGAACACTAGAATAGAAAGTTAGGGAAAATTTGACTTAAATTCTCTGAGCAGCTATATTAAAATTACATTACCTAAAACTTATTAAAAAAAAAAAAAAAGTGTGGGGGGAGGGTGAATAAATGTGCTGTTGGAGTTGATGGTACAGTCTGTCTTCCTGAATTTAAGAATTTTGACAATCTTGTGGGCTCATCAATAGAGTTGAAAATGAATTGTGCTTTCTTTTGGCAAAGTAGGAAATCTGTATATGATCACTTCTGACTCCTGCTTGCAAGGCATGTGATTTCTTGAAGAACAGTTGTTGAATTTTGTGATGAAGGTGTGGATATTAATGCAAGAAAATTGTTAGATCAAAGGACAGAAGCTAATGCATCACGTAATAATATCTCATAGCCACAATTAAATGTAAGATCAGATTCTATTAGCTTTACCTTACAAAGATCATAGTCTAAAAAGACAAGGTTTTAAATTAAGAATAAAGAACTTCTGATAGGTATAGTGAATATCGATTGCATTTTGCTCCCTGTGTAGATGACAATATGTTTCTTTAATGTGGGTTATAAATAGCACATTAGATGCCAGTTTTCAGGTTCCAACTCTACTATTGATATCTTAGTGGTTCTAAAATAATTAGCATTCAACTTCAAGAGAAATTTGCTAGTTTTAAGGAAAGCTCGATCAAAAATGTTGTAATCCTTTTTAAAAGGATTATTTGTTTTGTAGTGGTTAGATTATTTTTTAAATTAATAGCAAGCTGCAATGAGAATACAAAAAAACAATTTCCAAGGCTATTATGGTATAATTCAATGTTACTTAAAACCTTGCTCCTTTTTTTATTAAAATATGAAATAAAATAAATACCATTCAAACTGAATGCTCTTTTATACGAGTTAGTGTTAATTATGATAAATGATAGAATCATAGAATAATTTGGGTTGGAAGGGACCTTTAAGATCATCTAGTTCCAAACCCCCTGCTATATGTATCTTCCCTCTAGATCAGGCTGCTCAAAGCCCCATCCAGCCTAGCCTTGAATGCCTGCAGGGTGGGGGCATCCACAACTTCCCTGGGCAACCTGTTCCAGTGTCTCTCCTCTCTACGCTCACAGTAAAGAATTTCTTCCCAATATCTAGTTTAAATCTACCTTCTTCCAGTTTAAAACCATTTCCCCTTGTCCTGTTGCTACCTCCTCTTATAAAAAATCCCTCCCCAGCTTTTCTATAAGGTTCCCCCCCCAAGCCTTCTCTTCCTTAGGCTGAAAAGCTCCAGCTCTCAGCCTGTCCTCATAGGGGATGTGCTCCATCCCTCTGATCATCTTTGCAGCCCTCCTCTGGACCCACTCCAACAGCTCCGTGTCCTTCTTGTGTGGGAGGCCCCAGCAGTGGATGCAGTACTCCAGGTGGAGTCTCATGAGAGCAGAACAGAGGGACAGAGTCACCTCCCTCAACAACCTCACACTTCTCTTGATGCAGTGCCAAATCTGTTTGGCCTTCTGGGCTGTAAGCACACATTGCTGGCTCATATTGAATCTTTAATCAACCAATACTCCCAAATCCTTCTCCTCAGGGCTGTTTTCAAGCCATTTTCGCCCCAGCATGCATGTGTGCTTGGGATAGTTCCAACCCATGAGCAGAACCTTGCACTCAATCACTTTCAGGTCAGTTTTGCATGTGTGTGCATATACATACATTCATGTCTGTGTGAAAGAGTTACTTGGATGAATCTATCTTATTATTCAGATTTTACTTTTGGAAATATGCTTCTCCTTGTCCCAGGCTTTGATTTGCCACAGAGACTACCCTCAGACTGTGAAAAATCATCTTTTGGATGAAACTTAAATCAAAACGTCTATGTTAGAAGCACTCATAATATTCTTCCACACAACGAGACCAGAGATGATCTAGATTAATACCTCCTTTCAAATGTAGGCACACTCTTAGCACTAATTGTATTGCTGTAACTACCTGTTCCTGTTGTGTTGTGCTGCCTGTTAATTTAGGAGGAGTCATTGGATAACTACAGGTGCTTGGGTCATCTTGTATAAGTGTAATAGAAAATACATACTGATTGGTCTTGATCACAAACAAAGCACCTTTGTACCTCCTTGTATTCATTTTCTAAAAAACAGAAATACCACAACACATTCTGTAATTATGATTACACTTGAATGTAAGACAGATGAACCTTGCTTGTAAAATTGCCAAATGGGTCATTGTAAAATGCTTCTCTGGAGTCTCTCTCCTCAAAGGGCAAAACACATTTTGTGCTCAGGCTAGTTTGATTTCAAGTCTTGAGCTGGGCATTGTGGAAGGCTGGCATTGATTAAGGACAGAAGTACATAGTTATACTTCAATCTCAATGATAATGTCAAGTATTTTGATGGAATTGTCATGTGTAAGTATTTCTACACTTGCTATCATATAAGTGTACATGAAGATCAAACAGTATTTTAAAAAATCTTGCTGTATCTGTTTATCATAACAGAATGCTAACAACTTTCTTTTTTCGGTGGGTAACCTAGATTGATAATGAAAATTTGGTATTTTAATTATTCAAGATGTTTGTATATTCATGCATGGCTCTTCCTACCATTAATGAACGAGCTATTCCTTGGGGAAAGAAAAAATGAAATAAAAAGGAAAAACCAAAACCTCAGCTAAATAATAAGCTGTTTTGGAAGGGGAGCTGTAGAAACTTGCAAGTTGTGTTTACATAACTTGACCTGTCTGCTTCCTGGTAAGTTCTATCTGGTAAAAAATCTTCCCACACTTGGCCAAGGCAGGCTTTGCCTATTGCAGACTGAGGTTTTAATCAAGAAATTTTGTTTTGTCGATTAAAGCTTTTGCATCCTTTTCATGTTAATTACCTTCCTTGTGTTGTGATGATGCTTTTTTTTCCTTATGCACTGTAACTTAAATGTTAAACTAAAGTTGTTAGTTGCATTTATATAATTTTTTTTTTATCCCGAACATGAAGTCAACAAGAGTTGTACTATAAGGTCTAATGTTTCTGGAGTGAAGTTCAGGGTCAGAGAGGAAGAAGTCTAAGAGCTATCAAGAAAAAGGGGAATGAAACTATGTAGAGCTTTGTCGTTCACAAATAGACTGTAAAATTACATTTACAGTGTGTGATCTGTCAAGGAAAGCTATGCTGCGTATAAATTATTGAGAACCTTACTTGCAGTAATTCTGCTGAGTTGTGAATTTAAAATTCAGACCTGAACTTCTGTAAGAATCTCATTGTTCTCCCATACCAAAGAGCAGAGCTAGAAGCACACGGAAGGCAGTTTCAGAGGTTTCTGGCAGCCAGTAAGACAGTGTTGTATAGCAGGTGTCTTTGAAAAATGGTAATTAGCAAGAAGGAGGATCAGAAGATGTTAAACTGTATGTAATGAAGGTTAGTTTTGTAGACAGTGTGATGGTAATCATTGGTCTCAGTGGCAGAAGTCAGCTGTGAAATAGAAGTTAGGTCATGGCTTGCTTGTATTGCTATTTTTGCATGTTTGAATTTCTTTGCAAAAATCATGGGTTATGTCTTGTATCTTTTTTTCAGTTTATATTATGTCAGCTAAAATTATTTTAGAAGGCTACTTGATGTGTTTTGTTACATTGCATTATTGACAAATATTAAAAAAAAAAAAAAGTGCTTTTCTATTAAATCATAAAACCATAGAATGTCTTGGGTTGGAAGGGATCTTGAAAATCATCTAGTTCGTCTAGTTTTGCTGCAGACAGAGCTGCCAACCAGCAGATCAGACTGCTCAGGGCTCCATCCAGCCTGGCCATGAATGCCTCCAGGGATGGGGCATCCACAGATTCTCTGGGGAGTATGTTCCCATGCCTAACCACACTCTGAATATTTCCTCATAAATTTAACCTAAATTTCCCCTCTTTTAATTTAAAGCTGTTCCCCCTTTCCCTATCACTATCTTCCCATGCAAAGAAAATTGGTCTTCTTCCTGTTTATAAGCTTCTCTAAAGTGCTGCAAGGCCCCAGTGATGACTCCGTGACTGAGTACACTGTAAGAAAGTTGATTTGCTATTTTCAATTGAAATAAAACAATCCATGCTTCTTGAGACAGAAAATTCTAATGCTGTAGTTCAGGAAATGTGTAAAATGTTTTTGTTTGTTTGTTTCTGTTTGGTTTTTGTTGCTTAAAAGGGACAGCCTTATACCTTATCCTTGATACTGCCAGAAGCTGTTAGAATAGTTTAAAAACACCGTGTGTAGTGTTGGAGGTTTGACTTTATGTATTAATATCCTATTAAAAAGATAAGATTTTGTAAAGGATTTTGATTGCTTATCAAAGTATTTATTATTTCTCATATCTAGTGTTGTGGGGTTTGTTTGTTTGTTTTGTAATGATAGTGCTGGAAGTCAGTGTGGATAATTAATAGCAAAGGCTTTTCTTTTCATGATGAAGGTATCAAGCAGATTTTCCTCAACAGCCATATTTGATTTCAAAGGGAGCCAAGTCTTATCATTTCCAATATAAGTTGGGGAAATAGCAGCAGTTCCTTAACTGATCAAGAGAGCATGTATTTCTGATGCCAAAAAAGGGCTCTTCTTGAAGCTACTCACAAAGTAAACTTCTATTAGGGTTACATTACCACTTCTATTACCAAAACATTTGGTAAACTAGATTTGAACACTCCTTTGTATGTGTTGATCACCGAGCTTAAACTTCATTGTTCATGGGGGTGCCTTTATTCCAGACTTTCCTTATTGGAGACAAGCAGTATGAAACTAGTGTGAAATGGCTGGAAAGTTTCCTTTCAGCAGAGACTGTTAAACTGATTATATTCTCTTTTTTTGTTTTCGACATAAGATCTGAATATCTTTGTGGTTGCCAGACATGTAACTACTAATGTAGCTGGAAGTATTCTGCTGGTTGCATATTTGGGTAATTGCATTTCCTTTCCTACTTGATTACTCCTACTCCCATTTGATCTTCTTGTGTAATCCATCTTAAACTACTTTAGTAGAGATGCACACAGTATTTACGAAAATAATGAGTAAAAAAAAAAAACAAAAAAAAAAACCATGGCATCATGTTACTGCAACTGCTTCTTGGTTTCTGTGGTCTTTATAAATAATGTAGCTGTGACTTCATTAAGAAGTTACAGTGACTTCTATAAAATGTTTTATGTGGTTGCCATCATTACTCACGTTGCTGACAACCAGAAATGTAATGGGGACATCCTATACATACTGTCATATTAACTGTGACTTTCCATTTTTAGTTAAGGAATAACAAATAGTGCAGTTTATTTTGTTGATGGTGACTCTGAAGTGCAACCTAGACATAATGCTTTCACTTTTTGGCATCTCATGCGTCCTGTTTTATTGCTTCTCCTGATTTTTGAAGGTTGAGTTCTGTTCTTGGTTCTTTCAAATTCAGTTTATAAAAGTTCTTATGTTATTATTAATAAGATATTTGAGTGGGATTATTTTCAAATGTTCAAAAATATTTACATAACTGTTATTCTTGTTGTGTTTGGGTTTATGTCCTCATGCCTTTCTCCTTCCTACTCTATTTAGATGCTGCTCTGAGCAGTGGGTAGTTCTCCCAGAGAGACATCTGTCTGAGCAGCTCTGGCAGAATCCTGCAAGTACTTAGCACAAGCTCTGTTACAAAGGCCAGCATTCCATTTCTTGAGATAAATGGAAAATATGAGAAAACAGGGCAACAGCGATTATAGAGAGTTCTCTATGAAGCAGCAGAATACAAGTTTAGCTAGTTACTGTGGAAATGCAAACTGCTATTCAATTTTAAAATTGATAATTTTTAAGTAATGGTATCTGTGAAGAGAGTACTATCTTGAAACGTGCTGTGAAGTTTTTATGAGGGTCATAACATCCAGAATGCAGATGAGGTTTCTGTTTACTTCAGTGTTCCATTCTAGAAATCAAGTATATTTAGTTAGATACATTCATTCAGTCAGTCTCTTCTCCAGGAAGAGCAGCAATAATAAAATTCTCCTTGGAGATAATATATATTACTCTCAAAAATTTCCTTCCAAAACGAATACTGGAAATTATTTGCAAAGTCTGAATTCTCTTCCTATATCTCTAGTAGATCCATGCTGTTGAGCATAGTAAACGCACCGTTGCTGACTTTTTAATTAATTAATCTGGTAATCATATAATAGTTATACAGTAATACGGGATGACACTTTAGCTGAGATGTTGATAATTTGAAAATATGAAAGCCTGAATGCTGTAAAGGGAAAAAAAGAATTGCAGATTGATTTAGTTATGTTTGTAGCTTTTGTTAAACCTTCAGTTCATGTTGTCTGTTGCTGAACAGAAGAAGCATTTAACTTCTAAGTGTGGAGGCTGAAGTGCTCTTTCTGTTAGAAGTGAAATCAGAGTTCCTTAAGTACTTCTGAAAAATGACTGTCAGATTTCCAGGCAGAAAATTATGAATTGATTTGCATGAATTTGAACTGTGAAGTTGAATCTGTAGAGAAGTCTAGACAAAGCACCTGTTTAAAGTAACCAGAAAGCTTAGTTCTCTTTCATGGAGATTCTATCAGCATGAAAATCAGAAATAATAAATATCTGGGTGGTTAAATAATCACAGTGTAGAACAGCGATACATCCTTACAAAATATTGGCCTATAACTTTCAAATGTTTAAGCATCAGGCAACAAAGCCATCGTAAAATTGGCCTAATGTCATCATTATGTAGAACATCTGGATGATTATTCTCAATTAAAGCCACATGTTGTTATGTGATTTGAGCTTTTTCTTTTCCTGGCCTAGGAGCTCCGTACAAGGCCTGAGTTTCACCTTCAACATTTGTAAAATGTTAAGAACATTTTAAGTTGACTATCTTCTTTTTTCCTTTTCTTTTTTCTGTTAGTAATGATCTGCTAGTAATTGATCTTAGCTTTGGAATATATGGCCTTTACATTTTTTAGATCCTTCTCTTTTCCCATCCTCAAAATGGAGGATTTTCATAACTCTAAGGGGGAAAATTAGTAAAAAAGAATTGGAAACATATTTCTAACTATCCTATCTATAACTCTTAGTTTTCTGGAGGTTTTTGTCAGGTAACATGGAAAAGGTTGTGCTACTTAGCAGTACTGGGGTAATAATAAATTGGTGATAGGAGGTGATATTCTCTTCTTATGGAGCCAGGCCCCAAAGGAGAATCAGGCTTCATCTTTACTGTGTAGTTCTTAACTGCCTTCTGTTATATTGTAAGTCTAATATTGTTCAACTGTTAATTGAATGTCTATTCTGTACACAGAGACTTCAATAAGGAGTGACATTGTTAGGAGCATTGTAGTTTTACTAACTCCACTTTTGAGTGCAGAATTGAAGAGGGAATTGTACAGCTTTTTGTGAACCACTGTAGTATTTGGGTACTTGGCATGAAACTGAGAAAATTTGCTTTGCTGCTCTCATCAGCTGCTAGGTAAAAGCTGACTTTGTATGTCTCAAAATGAAGGTTTTGTGTACCTTCTTGAATGGAGGTTACTAGGGATAGCCTTGTGAAAACAACATATAGACATGCGTTTTAAGGGTAAAAATAACTAAAAAAAAATAAATAAAAATAAAAAAAACCAAACCACAAGAAAACAGCTTTTTAAAAGCTTGGATTTTGAGCTATGTGATTCTGACAGAAGGAGACATTTTGCAAGTTATAAATTTTCAGAAAGTTCTGTGAACTGTTGTGAATGAGAGAATAGTGCAGCTTTGTGTTCTTACTCATTTTGCAGTGGACGGTGCTTAGGATAACTTTTCTTGAGAAGCTGTATCTCCTCTTTGATACAGTGTACTTCATGGTAGAGAGTCTCGCTGATACATTTGTATGGCAGTGACTAAGTAAGCTTTGGCTGTCATCCAACACTGCTATAAAATAGTTTTGAATGCTTCTTGTGATTACTTATGCCTTACATTAAGAAAGACTGAAGAGGTCTGTTTTCTTTTTGCTAACACTGCTTGTCTTATGTTCTTTTGTGATCCTGATCAGTGATCTGTGGAAAGCATTTTATTTTATTTTTATGTATGAAGGAATTCAATTGGTTGTTTAGAGCATAATCCACCTATGTGTTGATTCTATTTAACCTGCTGATTTTTGACTTCTTACTCTCAACTTTTACTGTTTTCATTCTTTGAAGCGGCAGCCTGTTAGATCACCATCACTAGTCAGAAAGTTTCCATTTTTTCAGCCTCAGTAACATCCTGAGTGTACACACCAGCTCTTCTCTCATGGTATTTGACTTAAGACTGAAAGCAGATTGAATACATTCATCAAATGCTTTTGACATAACATTCAGTTCATTAAAATCTAACTTGCTTTTAGACTTTGCCTAGATATGAATGCCACAGTGATGAAGAAAGGAAGTTAAGGTTTGTTAACATAGTAGTTCAGGTTCTAAGGAGAAGCTGAGCATCAAGTGTACATTAACAAAAATCAGGCTGCAGGATACTCTTTCTTCAGCAGGCACTGACATTTGCATTTAAAGTTTGCTCTATAAAACATTTTATGTATAACATCTCATGTGGTACTTTGAAAACATTCACTTCTGCATAAACAAGCCCCTGTACCTTCATTCTTAATTACTCATAGTATAGCATACTTTTTAATGATTAGATACTCACTGATAATTCTGTTTTGATTAATCAAGTAGCTCCAACAAATCATTTCAGGACATTGTATAATACCACTGAATAAAATTTATATGCTTTATTTCAACCACTTTCCTCTTTTAAGAAGTCTGCCATCTTTGCAATTTTGTTTAGAACCCAGAGTTCACCCTCTTTAATGTAACATGTAAAATAAGCTTTTACTGCCTCCTGTGCTATTTAGCATTAGAAAACTTTTTGCCACTTCCTAATACATATGTCAAAAGAAAATATTAGTATGAACCTGTTAACATCTGCTGAAACAATTCTACTATATGTGGAAAAGGAAATTAATCAGAGGAACAAATGCTCTTGAAAGGAAGGAAATTTTGTATAAGGGTTCTGGAGCAGCCTTAATTCAGTTCCATTGTTCCACAGCAGTGTAGGACATGCAGTCCTATTTTTGATGTTTATCGACGATTGCTGTATGGAGGACTTGGACTTGCTGAACTTCTAACTTGGCAGATAAATGAAGAGGAGTCTCTGAAATATGCTGGACACAAAGTGCAGCATTAACCTTAAAAGTGCTTATATATTTTGCTACTGATTATGAAAACTTTTTTCAGCAAATGTGTACTATTAATGTCAATATAGATTATTGCTGAAAAGAGTCAGCAATATAGTTTATACTGTCTGGTTAATTTTTCATTTTTTCCTCATTGGTCTTATTTGTTGCTTATATGTTGATTGATCTTGATTTTTTTCTTTTGTTCTGCTTTTTGCTTTAGTTCCACGGTAAAACAGATGTTGTTTGAAAGTCTTGTTTGCTCACTTGTATTCCTGTTTAAACAACAAAAAAAAATCTGTGAGATTTTGTAATTGGAGTAAGTGAAGTTGGGAGGTGCTTTGAGAGTTTGATTCATCTACTCTTCAGCTTCAAGCAGTACTAATAATGTCAGGGACGGATCAGGTTGCTGAGTGTCTTGTTCAATCTAGCCCTGGGAATCTCCTGTTGATAGGTTATAGGTTCTCCCTGGGCAACACATTCCAGTGCTTATCTGATGTCACTGAGAATAATTTGTGTTCCACCATTACTCCTCTCTGCACATCGCAGGATGATTGCTAATTCACTTTATGTGTGCAGACCTCTAACATGATTTTCCATGGTTGTCTCTGTTTCACATTGAAGAGTCCTATTTCTACTTGGCCCTCCATCATAGAGAAGCCATCTTGAACCTTTGATCTTTTTCCTTTCTGAAGTCGTTTTTCAGGTCTGCTTTGTTTTTATGAATGTAAACTTGTAGGCTGCCCTTGATCTAGCATAGAACTATAGGCTAGCCTTGCCCACAGACAACTTCAGGTTCCTATTCTGTAAGTGGTAGCTGCAGTATTATTTTAGTCTTGCTTCAAATCATGTGTGAGGATTTAAAAGTTAAATGTGTATAAATGTGTTGTTCTTACTGGACTGAGTTTAAAAGTTGTTGTAATTCTGTCTAACTTTTCACCCTACTGCAGTAGTGAACTTAATGAATTAACCGCTTAAAGTTGTTGTTTTGTATCTGTTTTTAGATATGCTTACTTCCATTTCATTAGCAGTTCTCCAGTTTCCTATTGGATGATTTGTCTGAAGTAATTATTTTGCAAAACGGTGGCATATGCTGCAAAAATATAAGTTCTCATGGACATCTTGATATACCTTTAAATATTTTCATTCTCAGTTCTGTAATTAAAAAAACAGTTGATGTGCAAATGGGCATGTGCAGGAGAAAAAAGCTGACAGCTTATGGATTTATATAGCACCTCTCACAATATAGCAGTTGTGATTACCTGCTGTAGTGGGTGCATATTTTTTCTGGTTTTGAAAATCATCTGTTTGAAAATACGTTCAGTTAATTGTTTTCAACTAGACATTTTAAATGGTGTTTTCTGTATGTATTGCTGTGCGATTTAAGTTTATGTCAGACACTGCTAATGCTGTTTTAGCACAGACACCAAATTATGCAGATACTATTTTAAAGGATTAATGACCCATGTGACATTAGGCTGTACATTCCCCAGATAACGAGTGCCATCAAAAGCAGATATCCTGGTGTTGCTGCTAGCTATTACGACGTTAAACTCAATGCTGAAAGATGTGAAAGAATTTTCTGCTTTTAGTATTTCTGTTTCTCCTGTCTCATGTTTATTGGTGAAGTGCAAAGGGACACAGCTATTATAAGCTAAAGTAATAACATGTGCAAATATTGTGATGATACATATCCATCATTATTTCCATCAGGGATTGTTTTGTTTTTAGCTTAAAATATTCTGGTTTATCTCCTTTCTTTCTCTTCTCCCCATTTTGCTACTGCACTTCATCGTGTTTCTCCCTTACATGCCTTGGCACAACTTCGTGTCAGCTGCCCTGTGAAGATTATGGGGTGCATCCTGCTGAATGGTTTAGGAAAAGAAGCCTGAGGGCTGCTGTCTGTGTCTGTCCCTGTTGCCAGTGCTGCCCCCCAGGGAGCTTTCCCAGGACCAGTGAGCGGGTGCTGCATGACAGCAGAGTGGACAACAGGATGCCAGTACTCTGCTGTTGCTGTGGAAGCAAGGCCTTGGGGAGTCAAAAAACACCTATGACTTTACGATGTATTTCATTCAGGTACCAGAAGGTCTTAGGTGTGCCCAAAGGTTCTGCCACATTGGCTAAGCTAAGTTTTTGAGCAAGCTCCTGGCTCCAGCATTCGTAAATTAGCTGTTTTTACATCTGAGAACTTGTAGAGTAAGATGCAATAGGTATACCTCAGACAGTGATACACAGAAAACATTTCATTTCCTCAAAAAGGTGATGATTTTCACTCAAAAGAAATGCTGGCAAGGGAAATAAGTGAATGCAGTGCTTCCTTCTGCACAAAAACATTTATACCCGTTTGGAACTGTGTTTTAGATATTGACAAGGTGATTGTGTTCCAGCTCGCTGTCTCTTTCCACTTTATGGTTCTCCTTTTGGCAGACTAGTATGGAAGTGGTATTCTTTGCCTAAGTCAGCCCAGTCTTATGCTTCTCAAAGATGTTATGTCTGGGAAGGAGCGTACCCAGTTCTGTTCCTGTTTCTTTCCTAGGGTTTTGTTGTTGTTTTTCTTTTCTTTTCAACATGCTCAAGCAAGTATCTATGTGTAGTAGCTACTGCAGGAGCCCAGAAGCTTATTTCTAGGGGCTAACAGCAGATTTCTAATAATAGTTTTAGATGTATGTTAAAATGTTAGCAATTCTCTGTCTGTAATTTCAAATGAATGCCCAATGATTTGGCAATGCTCCAGAAGTTCTGAAGTTTATTTCAAAACACGCTGACTGTCTTTTCTTGTAAAATGTTTTGTTTATAATGTAAAGTAGATTTTCATCAATCTGCAAATTTGATGTAATTCCTAATGTTGAGATTAATACAGATATTAATATATAGGAAGAGCTGTGATGCTTTCACTTTGAGTAGTTGTGCATTAATTATGTTTGTTCATCCAAACTTATGTACATCATTTTGATGAAGTGTGGATTTATTATATTAGACATTTACTATTAATATGCACACACTTAAATTTGACAAGTATAGGTCTTAGAATCACAGAATCACACAGAATCACAGAATCATAGAATGGTTTAGGTTGGAAGTAAAGACTGTCTAATCCAACTGCCGTGCTATGGGCTGGGACATCACTCACTATAGGTTAGGTTGTCCACAGGCTGAACTAAGCAGGCCTTAACTTCCAGGAACGGGCCATCTGGGCATCCTATGCCAGTGCCCAGTGTAATTTCTTCTTAATGCCTAATCTAAATCTACCCTAATTCAGTTTAAAACTCAGTATGACTTCCTGATATTCTTTGCTATTTGCATTGTCAGTGGAATATATGGGAAGCTATTAAGAAAGTGGCTATTGTGAGTCAGGAGAAACTGAAATAGCATAATTTACAGGATTTTGTGTTGACATCTTCCAGTTTAGAAATAAATTAAAATAACAGCAACAAAACACCACAGCTCTTCTGTGTTGTATGAAAGGTATGCTTCTTTTTGTAGCTGCTAGAAGTTTTTAAGTTAAGAAGCCATTTAGCAGGAATGTAGATGATCTGAGTTAAGTTTTCATTTTAAGTGAAAGCTAACAGACGCTTTAATTTTCCTGTCAGACTGTTGAATTTCCTAACCTCTTCTCTTAGGGTGTATGAGCAATTGAAAATGTTTTGAAAGCAGAAAATGTATTAAGAATATTTTTAGAACTATCCTTGGTGCAGAATATTCATTCACGGTTTTGCAGCTTCTGCTGTGGCGGTGGTAGAGTGCCATGCCTGTGAGAGCCTCTGATGCTTTGGTACACTTCAGTGCCTTGGCAGCCTCAATTAGTGTTTTGACATTCTTCACTTGGTGTTTTTCTTTGTGGTGTGTGTTGTTTTGTTTGTTTTGTTTTTTAAGTCTCCTTTATTCAATGCATCTGAATTTAACCTGTTTTCTATTTTTATTTTTCTGTGGCATGACAAATTCCAGAAATACCCAGTAAGCGTTGGATTTCAGTTTAACAGAGTGCTAAGTCTCATATACAGTGAAAAGCTCTATCAGTGCCTGATGCATATTCAGCTTGGAGGAGACAATGGAGACTATATGCAGCTCTGTCCAACCCCACTGATGTGTTTGGGACTAGATGAGAACACAAATGTGATGTTAACATTCATCTCTGATCAAAACATCTTCTTGAGTATGGAACAGATAGCCAGAGGTTATGGTGGTTTCTAATATTAGATAGGTATTGCTTTAGGATCAACACTGCAGCTTCCAAGATAGAACAGGAAAAACTGAGAATGCAGACAAATGGTAATGGGTGTTGCATTATCTACTGAGACTTCACTCAAAATGGTGTCATTCTCACCTTTCTGTTTGTATTTATCTGAGCCATGTATAATAACATAACAGAAACTGCTTCAAATCTGAAGTCCATCCGGACAAGTTTCCTATGAATACGAGGAGTTACTGGATGCCCCACAGTTCTTTTATTAATAGGTAAACTGTCAGCATTTATTCTCTTTCCATGCTTATGACTTTATGTTTAAAGTAGATGCTTATATCCCTCCCAGTCTTTTCTAAGCAAAATGTCCATAGCCTGAATGATCATTCCTAACGTGGAAACTGTTCCAAACTTCTGGTTGTCTTTCTTGGCCTTCTTCCTTCCATATCTAATTCTGATATAATTCTTACATTGAGTATGGTAATTGCTTGTGCTATCCAAGATACAAACAAAAAAATTAATTACGTAGTGGCAGCACAACAGTTGCTCTTTTGTTCTTTATTTTTCTTCTTATTGGTTTCTGGACTTCAGAATGAAGCTCTGATGACTTTCTTTTTTTTCTTACTTTTTAACGTACAGCTGAGCTCCTACCTTGATATTACTTTCTCAACCGTGATGCTTCACTCTCTTTATATAAACTGAGAGGCTTTTAGGCTGCTGATGTTTTATGTATGGATTGTGCCTCCATCTCTATTTAAATTCTTAACCTTTTGCGTTTGTCATCTCGTTTGTCTGCTTAGTGCTTCAGTCCATTAAGGGTTAGGACTGTCTTTGGTTTCATTTCCTTTCCTGCACAAAGGTTGAATTCCTAAGCTATACAATTCCTGTAACTCCTGTGTATAGAACTAGGAGCTGCAAGTATAACCCCTCCCCACTGACTATTGTATTTTGTTTTAAAATATAAGATGAAAATTAAGGCTTTGAAATGCGACTAATTAGAATTAGAATTTGCAGAGCAAATATGTACATATTCTCTGGTTTCATTTATGCTGTCAAATTGGAAAGCAAATTGAAAATTTTTCAGGAATATTTGCATCTGCTGCAATTAAATTATCTTTTACTTTTTAATTTCCTCCAAAATCTCAATGTTGTACACTACGTAAATGCAAAAGTTGGGAATTCACTAAGGTACATTATTTGTAGCTAGTCTGTGGAGAGTTTTTCTCATGTAGTTCTAATGTTCTTTGTTTTCACGTGCCCTGAATGGATGTCACCTTTGTATGGCCTTCTTTTCATATGTTAAACTTAAACATCAGCCTTTTCCAGTGCCTCCCTAACCCTTTTGGGTAGCCTCTTTTGGCCCTTCCTCCTCCTCTACCCCTCAAAACTTGCTTACTCTTCTTCAGGTTTTGCTTTTACCTCACTGAACTTCCAGAGCTTGAAATAAATCTCACATTAGAAATAAAAAATAAATAAACCATCTTCTTTATTATTTTTAAGTTCCTCTTTGTGACGCTTTTTGTTTGCACTGCATTGTTCTTATTTTTGAAACATACTTTTAAGAATTGCTCTTGTGATTGGTTATTTTAAGGTAACAAACCTTTACTTCCAAAATTTGTACTTTAAGCTTTAGCTCACTTCCTTCTGCTTTCTGTTACGTGTGCGAGCATGGAAACACCACAACAATATCTTTAAATTTTGGATAGTTCTGTTGTTTGGGTTTCTTCTTAGTTCTCTTTTGTTTCATAAATCATGAGGCTTAAGCCTCAGGTTTTGGAACAATATTTTCTATAATAAAAATCAGAAGTCAGTACTGATCTGTGTTTCTTATGTAGTGTGTATTAAATGTATCAAAATAACTTATCTAAAATTGACCCATTTATCAAGCAAAATTACATTTGATCTTTATTGTGTAGTATTTTGATTTTCTTAAAGTAGTATGATACTGTATTTTGGAAATAACGATTGTGTTGTTTAATAATAGTTTATATAAACACAGGATGATAAAGTTTTTCTTGAGCAGGGATTTGAGAAGGGCATTGGTGATTTTTTTTGCTCTCTGCTTGTCTGTGATTGTTCTTATGCTTATATGTATAAGAATACCACCATTGAGCAGTGAATGTAGTTTGAGCTGTGGACATAGTCTACCTTGATTTCAGTGAGGCATTTAACGCTCTCTCACAACATTCTTATCATGAAGCTAAGGAAGTGTGCAATAGATGAGTGGACAGTGAGATGCGTTGAGAACTGAGTGACTGACAGAGCTCAGAGGGTTGTGACTGGCACCACAGAGTCCAGTTGGAGGCCTGCATTTAGCGGTATTCCTCAGGGGTTGATGCTGTCCTGTTCAACATCATCATCAATGGCCTTGATGAGGGGATAAAGTCCAACCTCAGCAAGTTTGCTGATTATACAAAGCTGGGAGGAATGGCTGTGCTGCCATTCAGAGAGACATGAACAAGCAGGAGAGTTGGGCAGAGATGAACCAGATGAGGTTTAACAAGACCAAGTGTAGAGTCTTGCACCTAGGGAGGAATAACTGCATGCACTGGTACAGGTTGGGGGATGACCTGCTGGGGAGTAGCTCTGAGGAAAGGGAACCAGGGGATCCTAGTGGATAACAAGCTGGCCATGAGCCAGGAGTGTGCCCTGGTGGCCAAGAAGGCCAATGGGATCCTGGGGTGCATTAAAAAGAGCGTGGCCAGCAGGTTGAGGGAGGTGATCCTCCCACTCTCTGTGCCCTGGTGAGGTCTCACCTGGAGTACCATGTCCAGTCTGGGCTCCATGGTACAAAGAAGACAAAGATCTCCGCAAAAGAGTCGAGAGGAGGGCTACAAAGATAATAAAGGGTGTGGAACACTGCCCGTATGAGGAAAGGCTGAGAGACCTGGGTCTGTTCAGCCTTGAGAAAAGAAGACTCAGAGGGGATCTGATTCACATCTATAGATAACTCAGGAGCGGGAGGCAAAGAGATTAGGCTGGACTCTTTTCAGCGGTGTGTGGTGATGAGGGGAAATGGACACAAACTGAAGCATAGGAAGTTCTGCACACATGTGTGTGGGAACTTCTTCACAGTGCAGTGCTGGAGCACTGGCACAGGCTGCACACAGAGGTGGTGGAGTCTCCTTCTCTGGAGACGTTCCAGACCCACCTGGACGCCTACCTGTGCAACCTGGGCTAGGGAGCTGCTTTGGCAGGGGGTTGGACTCGATGATCTCTAGAGATCCCTTCCAACCCCTACAGTTCTGTGATTCTGATCAATTCTTCTTTAATTTTAAAAATACTTATTTTCTTATTGTAAAAATGTTTCAGGTATTTATTGCTTGCCTTTAACAAACATTTTAATACACTGAAATAAAAAAACACTTCCAGAATGTTGTTCTTCCCTTTACTTCTCAATGCATCATCCAGCTTGTGATGCTGGAATAGCTTGTGAAGCTATTCCAAACTGAAATTTCTATACTAAATTGAGAAGCAGAAGGTTTTACTTAGCAAATCTCATTGACTGTAATGAAATCTGTGCAGCATGTTGGCCCAAGTCTATTAGAAATTGGAAATACGTAATGAAAATATTTTAGAAACATAACTTTCCTGTTTATTAAGGTCTGTTCTATGTGTAGTTGTATTCCGAAGAAAGCATTTTGTTTTATTCTTTCATCTTGTTTGGTTGTTTTTTTTACTAGGCACGGCGCAAAGAAGTTTTTATCCAGGAACGATACGGAAGGTTTAATCTGAGTGACCCATTCCTGGCTCTTCAGAGAGACTTTGAGGCAGGGGCTGCTGAGAAAGAAAGGAAGCCAATCTGCATGAACCCGCTCTCCATTTTAGAAGCTGTTATGGCTCACTGCAGGAAAATGCAAGAAAGAATGTCAGCTCAGTTGGCTGCTTCTGAAAACAGACAAAAGAAGGTACCCTGCTACCAATCTTTTTCTTTCCTTTTCCCCTTCCTGATTTGTTCTTTCATGTCACTTTTTAATTTGCACCTTTGTCTAACTTCATTATCATCATGAATGTTGAAATTTTATCGCTTAGTTGTCATATATAGTGAGATGCTAATTTTCTGCTGGTACTTTATGAGTACACCTCACATGTTCCATAAATCTAACTGTAATTACAGAATAAATAAAACAGAACCAGCACAAGTCAATGTAATGTATAGGTGGACAGTTTAGTCTTACAGTATGTTTTTAAACCAACATCACTGAAGCCTAGAGAAGCTACTTTTCTTGCAATAAAGTCATTTTTTGCATTTTTTATTAGGTGGCTCTGCTTCCTAAATCACTAGAAAAGAAATTATAACTAATAAAAATATTTTTGAATATTTAGAATATTTGCTATTAGGAGGATTATTTTAGAACAAGTATGTTGCAAAAAAAAAAATTCATTTTGAAGATTAAATGATGTCATTTTGAAAGTGAATTGTCAGTTTAGTGTTCTGATCTAACTTTCTTTTTACCAACTCTGTTTTCTCTTTGGGTAAAAAAAGTTGATGCAATTGATGGTTTAGACTCCCAACTATAATTGCAAAATTTGATTGCAAATCCTGCGCTAATATATAAACCATATATTAGTGAAATGTAGCTAAATACAAGTATTCTGATTAGTTGTTGTTGTTACCTTATCTCTGCAGTTTAGCTAAGTTTAAGCATCTATTAAGACTTCATGAAAACCCATATTCAAACAATTGAATAATACTGTACTGTAGGTATGAAATCTGAGTCTTAGAACAGTGTAGTGGCTTACCAAGTGAGCTGTTAATTATATTTGGAGATTCTTAAAATTAAGTGTGCTTTTAAAGTAAATGTTGAGATCTTGGGGAAGAGGTTGTCTAACAGCATAGAAAAGAACAAGCTTGTATATCTGCACTGGCGAGATCCAAACGTATCCTGGGCAACCTGATTTGGATGTCACTTTCCGAGTGGAAAGTTGGACCGGGTGACCTCCAGAGGTCCAATCTCAACCAGTCTGTGGTCCTTTGATAACTTCCTGCCCAGTTTGATTAGTTTCTTGTTTCAGTGCATAGCCATAAGTCCCTCCTTGTGCATATGTTTTTCATCCCTTGTTATAGAAAGAGGCTTTTAGATTATGGAGGTACAAATGCATGTAAGATGACCTTGCATATTAAAAATATATCTCGAAGTCAGGACATTGGTATGTAAATTTGAGTACCAGTGTCTAAATCTACAGATACAGAAGAGAATGTCCCTTGTTTCCTAGAAGAAAACATGATGTGTTTTTAAGTATCTCAATCAGTTTTGCTACTCTTGAAAAAAATTTTGTATTGCTTTTAAACTGTGCAATTAGGATGCCAACTTTTTTATTCCCATAACAAATAAGAAATGAGTGAGAGCAGGACTTGAAAATGAGCTCGCTGGCATTAAACAAGTATGCATGTGACTTAGCTCTTCTTTAAAATCCAAATAGAAATAGTTCTTGAACAGGGTATCTTCTTAAGTTTCTCGGTTTGTAGCAACAGTTTTAATTTCTCTCAACCATCTCCATTAACCCCTATGTAAACCATTCATTCAGTGTTTTACTTTCCCTTAATTCCTCATTTTCCTGTCCACCATCTCTCAAAACTCTCTGTGGTAGAGTAATGAAGGTGCTTGGAGGGATAGAACAGCTCAGCAAAATATGGTGACCCTACGTAAGAAAAAAAAAGTTAAACCCAGGCGAATATGACCTACATACAAAGCCAGCTGTACTTTCTCTAAGAGTGATTCTTCCTTTTCTAGACATGTGATGCTTCTATCTTTCTGTTTCAAATTGCCTCGCTCTCTCTCTTGCACTAAGTGATGAGGTGTTTGTACAGCTGTGCTTATTTTCTGTGGATATTACTGGAATCAGGCAGGCTCAGAGTAGCTCTTATTTTGTGGAGACTTATTGCCTATGAGTATAGTGACCCGAAAACATGCTTTGAATAAAATGATTATTTGATACTAAAAAGTCAGAACAGTGCAAGAGTGCACAAAGGAAAATGAACTAGTGCACAGATGACTATGAGTTACAGGCTTACCTTAGTGCAAATACCTAACCCCTAGATGTCATCTGCTTTGTGTTAAGTCTGGAGCCCCTTCCATCCCTTTGTATGCCTTTCCTGGTACTGCTGACAAAATTCATTTTGATGTTTCACAGAAACTCAAAACCAGATCATCAGAGTGACAGTTCTTGATCTGTCAGGTGTTGGCAGAGAAGTTAGTACTGGGATGTGTGCTCAAAGATAGACATCTAGATTGGAAGAGGATTGTTGATGTGATTTAGTCTAACTTTGTGCCTACCTCAGCTTATCCACCAGCAGCACATCTGTGAAGTCGTCTGCCTGAGTCCTGAAGACTCAAGAGTGGCAGTATTGCAGGCCTTCAGCACTACCATCGCTATGAAGGATGTCTTAAGGGGAGATCTTTCATATTACCTTTTAAAGAGGTTCAACTTGCCACTACCAAGAAGAATTCCTTTTTGTCATTGTTGTAATAGCCCTTCAAGGAGTAGTATGCTGCTACTAGTTCCTTTAGACTATCTTTTATTAGACTAAGCAAGGTCCTTTGACCTTTTCTGACAGAACATGTCTCTCTCTCGCATTTAAAGGACATTTGCTGTTGTTCAGTTTTTCACTGGTTCCTATCAATTTACTCAGTGTACTTCAGTCACCTTTTCAGAAACTGCTTGGGCATGTTTCCAAATGTTTGTATTACTGGTATGGCTTAGTGTATGCTTACAGTATGCTTTACAAAAAAATAAGTTGCATCCGGTTCATAAATTCATAATTAATCACAGCTAGTTCCAAATCTGTCATCTAAAGGAAAAAAATACAGGGTAAGTTATATGAGGTTTTGTTTGTTTTGGTTTGTTGCTTTGTTATTATTCAGGGTGATATAGCCAAAAGAAAGGGATGGAGGGAGATAAAATAAAATGAGAAACTATCTCCTCTAATGCTCCTCCTGCCAATTTGAAATCAGACACATACTTCTATATATTTATATCAGGTATTCTTAATTTATATGTAATGCTTATAAATAAGATGAGGTAATGATATGGCAAGCCATTTTCATCCCAGCTATGTGTTAAAATCTACCAATAATTATTTGAAAGAAAGATAATGTCACAGGAGTTCATTTAGAAAACGAGTCTCTCATATGAAAGCAAGACAGTGATATCCATTGTAATTTATGCTTTGTAAATGAAATCACAGAAAATGATTGTAATTTTTCACAAAAATCTCATTGAGTTTTCAAGCTTTCCAAAAATATGTGCATTTGCAATGTTTTTCTTACTTGCATTGGCAAAAAATAAGTTACCAGGCATTTCACTGTTACTCAGTGGTTGTGTTTGGTCTATGAGGATTGGTCTTGTGAAATTTGAGAAAGGCACTGAAATGTCATGTGAAAAGCTGTGAAAGGAACCACTCCCAAGTAAGTTTCATCACAATAGCTTCTTAATTTAGTTTACAGCCATACTGTGTTGGTTAACTTGGGATGATGCTGTAATCTACAGTGGAGCTCTTCCCCCACTAAACATTTGTTGATGTATTTGAAGCCAAAATGATGTTTACAACATAGATGCAATTTCCTCTAGTGATTTCTTTCTCTTCACTCACTGTTGTTGTCGTTGTTTTGGTTTGGTTTGTTTGTTTGTTTGTTTGTTTTGGTCATAATAGTAAAGTTTCTTCCTGAATTAATACCATTACTAAAATATGGTTCACAAGTGTTGCCATTACCCGTTGAAGCTGACTTGTGATCAACCAGGACAACATTTTTAGCTATAAATGAATTTCAGACACGTCTGCAATAGTGTGAAAAACATTTCTAGGGCTAAGAAATTTCATCTGCTTTGGTAAAGGACAGGGAATATTGTGCTACAGCAGCAGGCTTCTGGCAAACTGTTAGATTGAAAAGCACAGGGATTTTGATTGTTTTTGTTTGTTTTGCTTTGAAGAGTGGGAAAGGAGACTGCTAATGGTTTGGTGGCTTTCTTTTTTTTTGGAAGGGGTTTTTGTTTTATTTTCTTCCAGCAACCAAGAGAAATTGTATGCAATGACTGAGAGAGAAGATACACCCTATTACCAGTCTGGATTCCTAGACCATCTTGTTTCTCATGTTACAGTTTCTAGTGAATATGGTACACGATACTGTCTTGAACTCTGAAATTAGTATCAACTTGACCTGAATGCTAAAGTCTGAATCTGTACTCTGAAACTTTCTCCATCTATTGAAGTGAAACTTTGAATCCAAGTAAGCTGTGGCAAAATACAGCTATTTGCCACAGCTTTCCTCAGTTGTTTTTTTTTAACATTGTGAAATACTACTGGATCTTAGAAGCATGAAACAGTTTCCTGTTGCAATTAAAATTAAACTGTTATGAGTACATGACATCTTCTAGATGTCTGAAAGTATTTTTCTGGAATAGTAACAATGCCCACTAGAAAATGCATGTTAGTAGTACTAGTTCTGAATTGTTCTTCCTGTATAAATCTCTACATAAGTATTAAGTAGAACTGATAAATCTGAACTGATATAAAGAGTACAGGAGAAGGAATGCTCACTGTTTGTTTTTTCATTATCCAGATGAGCCATACAGGAAGCAACTGTATCAGTATGTGAAAACAGGAATAGGAAGAAAGAAAGAACCAATTTTTCTTTTGTTGCAGTTTGACATATGTAAAAGTTTGCCTCGGAAAACACAAAAATGATTTGTGTTGCCTCGCTATTAGTTGCTATTTTATAAAAGCCTGCATTAATCTGTATTTTTCCAGTGCTTTTCAGTGACAGGGCCTTGGAATAAAAGCATAGTCAGTGGGCAAGATGAGTTAGATGAAATGACTGTATGAATGAGTGGAAAATTTATTCTCATCTGTTTTCTGCACATAACAAGTAGTCTTCTGATCCTAGCCTACCACATAGCTTATATACATCACAGATGTCAGTGAGACATCCCACTGTTAGAAAGTACAGGAAGATATTTGTGTCTGTACCGAAAATTCATTTCTCTCAGAAATTAATATATTATTATAAATGTGAATAAATAAGACAGCTACTATGAGTGTGAACTGTGCATTTCAACACTAACCTTCAGTCTGAGAAAGTCCTAGAACCTAAGCCTTTCATTTCTGTTCTCAAAGTTTTTGTTTTAAGCTTGCTTTTTGCTCGTGGCCAATTCCTTTACTGAGAAGAGGACTCTTACAAAAAAAAAAAGGTTTGATCAGGTGCTGAATTTCGATGCTTGCCTAATTTCTGGAGGCCACTCACTCAGAAATCACAATAATTTAATGTCAAGTTAATAGTAGGTTATATTGCAGTCTCCCTTTTGTTAATGAAATATTTTCTGTATGCTTTCTTACAGCTGGAAATGGAAAAATCTCAGTTACAGAATCTTGAACTGGAGCACAAAAAGCTATCTGCTCGTCTTGAAGAAGAACGGGGCAAGAATAAGCACATAGTATTGATGCTAGTGAAAGAGTGTAAGCAGTTATCTGGACGAATTGTAGAAGAAGCCCAGAAATTGGAAGAAGTAATGTCAAAATTTGAAGAGGAAAAGAAAAAGGCTGGTGAACTGGAGGAGTCACTTGCAGCTGAGAAACAAAAGAGTACTCAAATGGAAGCTCAGATGGAAAAGCAGTTGTCTGAGTTTGACACAGAGAGAGAGCAGTTGCGTGCCAAACTTCATAGAGAAGAAGCACATACCAGTGACCTCAGAGAAGAGAGAGATAAAATGATAAAAATGATTGAGCAATTAAAGAAGGAGAATGAGAGTAAAGCTAATCTTTCTCTTAAAAATAAAGATAAAAATAAAGATAGGAGTTTTGTTTCTGTTTCTGTTGAAACAGAAGAGCCAGTGTCAAGAACTATTGCCTGCCAAACAGATCCTGTAGCAGTAGACAGTAGCGCTGAAAATACAAAGAAGTTGCCTTTGACTGTATCTGTGAAGCCTTCTGCAGTCAACCCCTTAGTGTCTGGCAATACAAAAACGAATGTGTGTGCTAATGCAGCATTTGTGAAACCTGTCATTGATAGGCAGTCTTCACATAATGAACTTGTTCCTCCTACAACTCCTGTTCTTACACAGGGTCCAAACAGAATTGAGGAAAATGGACCAAGTACAGGCCTATCACCTGATTTACCAAGTGGCACCTCCCCTCTTTCAAATAGTACTTCCCTTTCCACTCCTTCTGCACCAACTGTCGCAACTCAGAATTACTCGCTGACTTCATCTGCGCACAGTTTGCATTCCCCATCTGCCAACACTACTGGCCAGCCAGGCCTAAATCCACGAATCCAAGCAGCTAGGTTTAGATTTCAAGTAAATGCTAACGATCCAGACCAAAATGGAAACACAACCCAAAGCCCTCCCTCAAGGGATGTATCCCCTACTAGTCGTGACAACCTAGTTGCCAAGCAAGTAGCTCGAAATACCGTGACCCAAGTCCTTTCGAGATTTACAAGCCCTCAGAGCAGCACTCCAGCGCGCCCTGGGGTGTCACATTCAGTGGATGCTGGCACCTACCCCCCAGTCGGTAGAATGAATTTAAAGACACCTAGCGTATCAAGAATTGACAGAGGGAATCCTCCACCTATTCCTCCTAAGAAACCGGGGCTTTCGCAGACTCCTTCTCCGCCACACCCACAGCTAAAGGTTTTAATGGATAGTGGTCGATCCCCAAATACAAGTGCAAAAACCGATAGCAAAACTGTGACCTCACCTCTTTCAAGTTCACCACAAGGAATCAGGGTAATAAATGAGGAAATTATTTCTAAGTCCTCACCTCAGCTGCCACCAAAACCTGCTATAGATTTATCTGTGGCACCTGCAGGCTGTGCCATACCAGCCGTAGCCACATCTCAGGTGGGTGCCTGGCCTTCCCACTTCCCTGGACTGAACCAACCTGCATGTTCAGAAAATTCCTTTGTCATTCCCACCACCATTGCCTGTAGCTCCTCCATAAACCCTGTTAGTGCTTCATCCTGTAGACCATGTGATTCAGACAGCCTCCTGGTAACAGCATCAGGTAAAGGGATTGATATGCTACAAACTATCTCCCTCTAAAGTAATGTTTTGTTTTTACTCTAAATCTCTCAATTCACTTTTTTATATACTTTTCTTTGTTTATTTTCTAAGCACTGAAATTTCCATTTCTATTTTTTCCACTTTCCAGGGGTATGGGAATTCTTCTGCATGATTAATTAGTTTGCTTCCTCAAGGAGGTCTCCAAATTGAACGTGTTTTTTTGTTTGTTTTGTTTTGTTTTGCTTTGCTTTCAAGGTAGGTTTTTAATGTCTACAGAAGAAAGAGCTATAGATTTTAAAATATTAAACAAACTACCTTTTTAAAATTGTTATTTTGAGCTATAAAATGCTTTCTTTGTCTGAAACGGTGTTTTAAACATTACCTCTGATCATGATCTTCAACAGAATATGTATTTCAGTTTTTGTGAGCCTTTCAAAAAATGGGGTATAGCTGAGGCTACTGTGTTCTTCTCCTGTAGGATTAACTGACTGCAACTTAAGGTATATTATTGCCTGGATAACAATGCAGTTCCAAATATATCACTTCGTACCTATAGAAGTATATGTATTTTTTAATTTTTCTATTTTTCTGTAGATTTTTGTATACATTTATAATTGCAGACTATAAATGCTTGTATGTAGCATCTCACAGGTTCACTTCAAGTTGTATCTGCAAAGATTTGAGTTGGAGGGAGTTAAAATTTTCAAGTGTTATGTTAGCAGCCTGAGTTTGGGGTCAGTGCATGTATCTGCTACTGATTTTGCCTTGTGGTACAGACTTCTGTGCCTAATCTGATGCCAGTTTCAGGATATATTGATGGCAACTAAATGAACAGAGACAGTCTTTTATCTATGTTTGAGTTAATGTCCTTGATAGGATCAGCTAAAAGACCCTCTTTACCCTCATTTCTGCAGTGAGAAGGCAGGTGCACAGTTAGGGAGCACTTCAGATGCAAAAGATCTTTGTTAACATTGAAACTTCATACGGTTGTTTTCAGTTCTGCTATGGTCCTTTAGTCCCTTGTGACTTTAGTACCTTTACCTTATCTGTAGGGAGTGAACCTTCCCCCACAGCACGCAGTTGGTGTGCTTCCATTTGACAGAGGACCACTTGTTGGTAGTCACCCTGCTGATGTGGCAGTTGAACTAACTCCAGTCTTGGGGAAACTGTTTTGAAAGCAGCATGAGGCAGACTTGGTTCTGTATATATAGGGGATTCCAGGGTTCATGTTACTAAGAAATTTTATTCTCATTCCACTTCAGTGAAGACTTTCAGCATGTTTCTTGAGTAATGCCTTGCTCTACTGTCAGAATCTTCTTTCTAAAAGCGCCATGCCCTCAAAAATACTATCTTCCATTTGTCTGCCACATCTCAGAATTAATAACTATGGAATTTGATGGCTGCCTCTTAGTTTGCTTTTTATCATATTTATGTCCTGAATTTTCATTTTTATTTTTTATTGATAGCTGAGTCTGATTGCCATGTTAGATAGTTAACGAGTCTTCCAGTATTCCAGATATTATCTAAATCTTATTTGCCTTCAGGAGCTGCGAGACTCCATAATGGAATTATAACTTTGTAAAGAATTTAAGATTCTACTAATGTACAACTAATTAATTATTGGGAAGATCAGCTTCAAAGTTAATAGTTTCATTGGGCTGGAGGCTGTCTTGCACCAACAGTGTGAAATAGGCTATATATTTCAGTCGCGCTTAGCTAGGTGATCTTTGACGATCACTTAAAGACAGTTTCTATATAATTCTTTTAAAAAGAAATTAAAAATAAAAAATGAAAGAAAAATACATTTTAAAAATATAAGTACCACCACTCGACTTCATAACTGCATGTACTATTATCACTTTTTTGTGCTTCTACATATGAACATTTTTAGAAGCCTTATCAGCCTTTGAAATAAGGCTCCTCCAAGTAGTACATTTGTGTTCGTTGTGAAATATTTTGGTAGTTCAGAGACAAATATCAAAGGCAGGATTTTTGTCAAAAACTTTTTTTTCCCAGTTGTAGTGTTTTATGTGTTCAGATACTCCTTTGTGATTTAGGCTTTTGTTACTATTCACTTGTTATCGAAAGGGATAGAAACAACTGGAATCATTTTCGCCATGGCAGGGGAGTTGGAGCTCAGTGATCTTTAAGATCCCTTCCAATCTAAGCCATTGTATGATTTAACTTTCTAATCCTTGCTATGGATGTTTGACTTGGTGTTTTGTAAATTGAACTTCTTTTTGTAAAGTTTTGTAATTCCAAGTGGGAAATATGTCCCATAATCAACAGTTTGCAAAGAATGATTGCTTTCACACTAGCTGGTGGCCTGCTCTTTTATTTTATTAATACGGAGCTGTTGTTTTAATGTCCCTGCCTTGCCAGCCTACAAAATAAGGTAGAAAGAACTTTTACTAAGTTTGTCTGCATTATTCAGGTGAATATTCAGGAGCATCTTTGTCTTCAACCTGAATTTAGATTTGACTGCATTTATTTCCAGTCCCAGAACATTTCTTCTGGTTTGGTTTGCTTTTTTTTCGTTTTATTTTAAGGGAAATTAATCTGTTTTGTCCAAGTATTCTTTCAAACTGCACTAGACCTGTATAGGCTATGAGCAGTAGATGTTATACAAGTATGGAAAGTAACAAAATTTTATGCCAGGAAAAATAATAGATTTTATAATTATATATGGAAATAGACTTTGCCTTAGGAAAAAAAAAAAAAAAAGGACTAAATTTAATTATACTATTTTAAGTAAGATAAAGTGGCCAGTTACGCATGAATTAATGTCACTCAATCACTTTTTTTTTCACTTTCTTTTTAGAGTATGATCTTACTGAAACTACACTCCCATATCTGCATTTTCATGCTGTCTAGCCGCAGATTCAATTAGTTATATCAATTTTATGGTTGGTTTTAGTCTGTTTTGTTTACTTCTTTTTTCTCCCAGAAAACGTTTGGAATTTCAGTTTTGCTTTCGGTTAAAGCAGAACGTAGTGAAATCTAATTCATATTTTATTGTATAGTAAGTAGCAAGCTTCAATCAGAATTAGTTAACATTTAAGAAAATATGCAAAAGATGTAACAAATAAAAAAACATCGAAAGTATCCTTCTTTTTTTAATGTTTGTTTGTTGATAAATTTGTGTGTCTTTCTTCATACTATGAAGTCAGAAGAATTGATAATAGCTTAGTTACTAAGGTATTCCTTCTTCTAATTTGAAAACTGTCCTAGCTAGGTTAGCTCTATTTAAGAACCTGTCAATAGCATGATTTTCAACAAGGAAAATCTAGTGCCTTGTCTCTAGAGAGAGCATTTATTAAGAGAAAAGTAAAAATGTGAGCTCAGATCGTTTCAGTTACACGTTCTCTTGAATTAATGCAGTGATACTTGCCTTTAAATGTGAGGCAATGCACTGTGTTGCCCTTTTCATTCCCTGTAAGGAAGGACGCCAGCTTTTGTCATTAATGTTGAACAGACTGCACAGTAAGAAATTACAATGAACATTTATGGCCTGATTCGAAATCTGTGACAGTGTTTTCATTAACTTCAGCAGCCTTTCAACTCGTGCCAAAGTGCTTCTGCTCTGTTTGGATTCCTACTTTTCAATGGCTGCAGGACTTCAAATGGAAACAAAACTAGGCAGTTGGATTTTCATACCCCTGGGATTTCTGCTTTCACTTTCTTCTTGGTTTTGCGCTTTTTATGTCACTCTTCACTGAAGTATGTTTTTTATTTTGCTCATTTCTGTAATGGTTTCTATGATTATTCTCTCTATACAATTGGCTTAGAAGATAAAAGTGGGGGGTGAGGTACTGATCTGGGCTCTGAAATTAACCACCTCCACATTCTGAAGCTGATGCCAGAAGCTGTTTTTGTCTATCCCTCTGCCCTTCATCACTGCATGCCCTACAAGCTTTCACAGATGCTTCACATTTCCTAACTTTTTGCATCTGTAATGATGTACCTGTGATAATGGTTATTAGTATCTTAGTATTTGCTAATGTTGTTTTTGTTTTGTTTTGTTTTGTTTTTTTCTGGATGAATGCAACTTTATTGTATTCATTTACACTGATGAAAGAAGTTAAACTTATCTGATTATCCAGTTTTCATATCTTTTTGTGTCATAAAATTTCATGTAGTGATGACTAAGTATGGTGAATTTCATCGTTTGACTGCAGCAATGTTTTTTCTCATTTCAACATGTTGGAGAAAAATTAAAATACCACGTATGGCCCGAAAACGTTCCTAGTTTTGCCGTTACTATTAATGCTTAAAACAGAATAGAATAGAATAGAATAGAATAGAATAGAATAGAATAGAATAGAATAACACTATTTTCAGTAATGAAGGATTGCAAACAATATTATTTGCCATCTGCTTTGCAGAATAAACTTAGTCTCAGTCTCCCTAAACTCCTCCAGGTAATTCCAGTACAAACCAAATTAAATTATAAAACAAAGGCAGAAGCTTGAAGAAAGACTGTTAGAATTTGGAGTGCCTCACAAGAAAAGCTGGCTGTCATTAACTACCATGTCGAGGGAATAAAGAATAAATACGAACTGCCACTTTAAAAACATTGGTGTTTATATGAACAATTGGCAAAATTCATTTAAAAAAATGTTGAAAGATGGGAAAAATAAAAGCACTCTTTATAATGGAGAGGATGAACACAAGTTATTTTCAGTCCTTCAGGGATTCTGTAAGAGTCAGCTGTTGTCAAATGTCAGAACTGTAAATGCAGTATATCTTAGCACGTAAAGGATGTAGTTTACTTTGTGTTCCTTCCTTAACTTTTTGAAATGGTTGGAAAGTGTTCAAATTTCCCAAAATATCAGAAAAACAAATATTAATAAAAGTATTGGTAGTTGGAAGGAAACTTCAGGGTTGAAGTTGTATAAAGATCGATGGAGTTACATTCAGAGTTTATCATCAGCTGGGGTTGTAAGTTAACTCTGTAGTTGTACTGACGACTTTTTGTAAGTCATAATTTTTATGAATTCTGTAAGAAGCAGATAAGTTGAATAATGAGCTAATCTTGTGGTAAAACTGCAAAAATGTTTCCTTTTCATATTAAACTAGTAACTTAATTGAGATGACAAATTCACTTGCTTTTGAAATGAATAGAAAATACTCTTAGTCCTTACTTTTCTTGTTTTTAACAGGGGTCAAGCTATACATTCTTTATTAACTCTACTCAGGTGACGGCTTGTGTAAATCTGGATCTTAATTAAAATTTGCCTGAAATTTGCAAGGTGTCCAAATATTTTACTTCTGTAGAATTCTTCAGGATTAAGTTTTGTTTTTCTGGAATATGGAGCAGATCATCCCAGTAGGCTGCTTTTTTGCTGTAGCTGTTAAAGGTTGGATAGCATTTACCCAGCTTGAAAGAGCTGGTGGTAATGCCCGACCAGCTCTTCTGTAGTGTTGAGTCTCACTGAACCTCAGTAAAATCTGGGCAAGCCCGCCTTGCATTGTCAGATTTCAGCCTCATATCCTAGCTTGTGTTTGCCTACAAAATGCACAGAAGAGAGAGAAGTAGAATGTGGATTTTCTAAAGAGAATAGCCAAAATAAGAAAAGATTTTTCTTCTATTTTCTGTTGCAGTCCTTGGTCAAGGAAGAATGCACAAATTTTTTTATGACTTATGGAAAAAATTTCATGTTCTTAACAAATTCCCTACTAAAGCTCAAAATTAATGAATGCAACGTTTAACCAAGATAACTCCTAAGCTTTCAGAGCTTTGAATTGAATATTGTCTTTGAGCTGGGTGGCTTGAGAGCTTTCACTGGTAAATTCTATATAACCTCTATTCATTCACATATTGTTTCTGTATTGCTGAGTAAAATATTACCTTAAAGCGTAGCTCAGTATTTATTTCCACATTATTTCTTCAAAACATTTTTCTTTTTTTCTTTGCAAAGTTATTGAAAGCTACTTTAAATTATTAAGCACTATGTGCATCATTTGTTTATATAGCAGTGGGTGAGATATAAATACTGATGTTAGAGCTAGGTCTGTGATTGAGGATAAAAGCTCACGTGGAAATAAATGCATTTTATTTTAGAAACTTTTTCTTTAATAATTAAAAAAAAACAAACCTAAAACCCCCAACATATCAGTAATTAATGTAAAACTTATGTAAAAAATTCAGTAGTTCTGAATTATGTTAACATAATTTTGGCAGACATCCAGCTGCTGCTACAGTTTGTAACAAGATTTTTGTTAACTTGCTGTAATGAAATCTTGTTTGCATTAACATCTGGTCACTTCTGTACACAGTTTTTATTTTTCAGATTGCCTCCTTAAAGACAAAGCATCACCACATAACTTCTGCTAAACTAACAAATCCTTTTGTTTTGAAGATCATTCTTTATTTTTAAAGGAACACTGGAAATGCAGAGCTTTATTTATTTATGTCTTCCTTCTAACTTCTGTTGCTTTAACTCGCAGGCTGGTCTTCCTCCCTAACCCCTTTGTTAACAAGTGGTGGTCCTGTCCCCCTGGGTGGCAGGCCCACCCTTCTTCACCAAGCTGCTGCCCAGGGAAATGTCACTTTATTATCAATGCTGCTTAATGAAGAAGGAGTGGACATTAATTACTCTTGTGAAGATGGCTATTCTGCCTTGTATTCTGCTGCTACGAATGGACACACAGGTAAGCAATTCTAAAATTTGTTTATGTTCAGCGTTCACGTGAAATAGTAAAGTCTTATTTTATAAGTTTTAATACTAGATGGATCAAATTTTGGAACTGTACTGTGTTACTTCAGAAACAAACCGTCTTTATTTTAAACGAGATGAAATAACCTCCATTCATCCCCTACATTTCACTGAAGTACTTAATGATTTTCTTTCTCTTTTCCGTTTTTTCCCTTTGGTCTCATGGGTCTCTTGAGCCTTCAGTCAGTCTTCATATGTTATGGGTCACTATAAAAAGAGGAAAATTATAATAAGAGGTATTTATTCCATTGATGCAAACTCTAAGCAATGATTTTTCCGACCATTAACACAAGTCTTTTAAACAGCAGCTTTTTCAAAATCAAAGTACAAATAACTGTAGTTTTTAATATTGATTTTAAAACCTACAGCGAAGAGCATTATGCTCTTTTTCAGCACTGAAAGTGAAGTTCTTCAATCCGAATGACTGAAATGCCATTAATTTTAGTTAAGTCTCAATTTTCTTCTGTAAGGTGGAACATACAGTCTTAAAGACCATTGCATTCAAGACTACTTTTTGACTTCTATAATTATGTCACAAGTAGATTCTTTGTTAGATAATCTGACTCACCGTTGAAAACAATATTTGCAGAAAAATATTTTCTTTTTCTTTTTTTCTGAAGTCTTTACAATCAGAGTGTAAAGTTAGGTTCTAAAATCTGTAGTCAGACAAACAGTGTACATCTTTCTGCTGTGTTCAAGGTTAATTCTGCTACTGGACATAGACATAGGAGAAGTTTTCTTTGTGTTTGGGATGTATTTTGTCTTTCTTTACTAAGTGCTATGATTTAGTTTCTAGAATCATCTGGGCTTCTCTCTTTGATGAATTTTTGCTGTTGCCATGACCCTTAAAATATTGGAAAAGTCCCTTTTTTTAATTTTCTTCCTTGTGCAGTCTGTTCTTTGCAGTATTAAGGGTCCATTTCCTCACAATATGTGGAATGTTTTTCCCCTCACTGAATGAAAGTTCTGTAGATTCTTCTATATTTATTTCCTTGGGTGGTGTTTTGGGGTGGTAGTGATTGCTCCAATTCTTCTCTCATCTCTAAGTTCTAATACATTTCCAAGCAAATACCCTGATCTTACTAAACAGCTCTTACTGACAGCAAAAGCAGTATTTGCTTGTTTTATTGTCAAGATTTCTGATAACAGATACCCTGAGTAATGTATGAAAACAAAATAAGAAAAACAAACACATGTACAGACATCCTGTGGTTGTTTGATACCTTTTACTTTTTAAGAAAAAAATTGTATTACAGTGGTTTTAGCATTACACTTCCATTTATAGTTGACAGGTTGCGAGAAGTACTTTGTTTTACAAATCATCACAGTTTAGTGATTAAAATTGTATGAATTCTGAATGAGAGAATCATACAGCAGCGGCACTGATATCTTCTTAATACACTGTGTGAAATTTGAGAGTGATGCGAGCAATCAGATTCGTAGTATTTTTGGAGAAGGATTTTTGTGCTGAAATATGTAATCCTTTGTTTGTTACTTGCAGTTTGCTCCAAAGAGCATAGATAAGATGCAGCTCTTCAAAATGCAGACTTTAAAGAACATTTTTAGGTAAATACATATAGACTTAAGAATTACAGGGATTAGTATGTTGTTTTAAAAAGTCCTTTTAATTGCTTTCTTAACTAAATAGCTTGAAAAAAGGACAGTGATGTCATGTTAAGAAGCCTAAAACCATAGAATTTTACAGACTTTTTCCTTGCGTTAAGTAGGATTGTCAATGGTAAATTATTGTCTTTGAGTACTTTTTTTTCCCCTCCTTTCTTCTTGTGAAGGTCTTAACACATACTGTTAACCTAGAGGGTGAGAACACAATAATTAATTTGATTCATCGAAAATACTTTTAACCTGGCTAAATAGATTGTGTGATTTATGGGATTCCTTGTTTCCTCTATATCAGCTAACCAGATTTTTTTATTTCTCCTGGGAAATAGTTGGCCAGAAGAAAGGAGTAGCTCTGGATTTGTTAGGGGCTGGCACTGTGCATATCCCTTCAGAAACAAACACTGTGTTACAGAGTGTCTGGAAAGAGAGGAAAGCAAACGATCTCCATGTGCTTTCAGTAAATAATTACAGTATTTAAGATCTGTAGTTAACTAAAGAAAGGCAGTGCACACTGTAACCAAGACAGCAGCAGCAGCTGTTGTGTCCTTGGAGCTCAATCTGCAGAGAAGATTGACAGCTACGCAATAAGAGAGAGCACTGAAATGTTCTTTCCTAATCTGTTCTGTTTGCAAAATGTATAGCTTTCCTGTTCATAAACAGTTGCCCTTTGAGAGCTATAGCTGAGATTTGTTTTTGTCCAGCACATGAAGTTCATAGCAGCTTCTTTGTTTCTGTGCTCACACAGTCCCGACTTCTATAGATCTTACACTCTAAATATATACTTTCTTTGTGTTTGACTGAGCACTGGAAAACTTGTTTTTTATGATTTAGTCACCTAATTGGGAGAGCTGAACAGATTGTTTTGTCAGGCCATTTCAGTTTGATCCATTAACAAAGCAGGAGTCACTTCAATCTGCTACGCGCATGATAAAATGCACAGTAGTTCACATGGGTAATACACAGAATCACAGAATGGTTTCAGTTGGAAAGGAGCATAAAGATAATCTCATTCCAAGCTCCTGCCATGCACAGGGACACCTTCAACTAAATGAAGTTGCCCAAAGCCCCATCCATCTGCATATCTGAATAGCATTGGCAGTTCTGACCATTCTCTGTCATACATAAGGTGGCTGAGAGAGAATTAAGTAACGAGTGTTCCTAATATAGAGATTTGAAGACAGTAATAATAATATTCTGTGTACTCAGCTATGTTAATAATATACTTTTATGGTATAATCAATTCTCTTCTGTCCTGAGTGTTTGGAGGCTGTGGCACAATGGTTGATAGAAAAAACTGGAATGTGGGAAGTAGAAAGGAGTGTGGTGCAGAGACATACAGCTACATGGAGTCAGCTCTGCCGAGCCACTGGATGTATCTGCATGGTGTTTGCCAGCACTCTGGAAGAACTACCTACCCAGCTTTGATGGAGAGCAATAAAGTCTCCAGGTGTTTGTGTTAACGAACTTCTATGTTCTGCTTTTGCTTTGACCAAAACCTTTAACTGAGTGACAACATCAGTGTCTGTCTTGTGCTTGCCCTTCTGATCAACCTCCTCCACTGCTGATTGCTTCTATGGAAGACAGCAGTGAACTGAAGTTAACAAGTCTGAGTAGACCCAAATTATCCTCCTCCAAATCCTAAGTCTATCCAAAAGACTTAGGCCTCTTGGAGATTTTTGCTCTTTTGTGTGGTGTCCCATCAGAACAGGTTGTGTTGAGCTTGCTAGCTCATGTGTTATGCCTTCTGAAAATAGCTATAATTCTTCACGCTTGCACCTAGCCTGGAGAATAAACTACTCTTTCAGTGATCTTCACCAGAAACAGAATTTTCACATAGATAAGCTAGTACCTGAATGATCTAGCAGTCAATAAATGAGTTAACTACTTTTTTGGAAAGGTGGTCTTGTTCTGTGCATTCTTCGTTGCTTTTGCATGGCTAACAAATGCTTTGTGAAGAAACCAAAGAGTATTCTAGCCAAATACAACTTTTTTTTTCAACAATCTTCAAAAACTTGAGAAGTATTTTAGGATGTCAAGCAGGAATCCTTTTATTCGTGTTTAATGTAAAACTGGGATTGACAATGGAAAAGGGGAAAAATGTAATGAGGAGTATTTTTTCTGTTATAAAGTGATGGAAAATATAGTTTCACTTTAATTAGTATTATCGTACTTGTGGAAAGACTAATTAAGCTGTTTAATGCATTAAGTCCTAGTAATTTGCATTCACAGACAATCTTAAAAAAAAAAAAAGGGGCCATTTCAAATCAGGTTACATACTTAAGAATCTTAATTTGCAATATAACAACATACAGCGTTTTAGAAACTTACTTCTTAAATTTTTTGTTTCATCAGCTCCACAACATTAAATATTTGAAAGATTTACAACAGGAGTTTAGTACGTTCAGAAACATTTTAGATAAGTCGGATTTCTAGGCAATTCTAAAGATGTTTCTGCTATGTGGAGATAAACTTCACTATCAAAGCTTTTCGTTAAGTTCTTCCTGAATTCTGTATCAGAAAAAAATAAGCTTGCTCAGAAATTAGGTTGAAAGTTAAGAACTGTTGTTCAAGCTGGGTGTATCTTCAAAGTAGAAGTTTTAGCTAAAGAAGATTTATTTTAGTGTAGAACAAATTTGAATACGGTAGAGCAGATTTAGTGTATTCTTCAAACTTAATTGCATTAAATTGTATTCTAATATAAAGATGAACAGCAGTCCAATTACTGTGTAATTAATTATCTTAATTTAGCTTTAGCTACCATTTTTAGCATCTAATGTTGGATAAATTTGAGTAAGGGAGGTTTGGGTTTGTTTGTTTTTTTGCTTTTGTAAGCTCATCTTATTATTCATTGCAACTCCGTGTCAGTGTCCTAGGACAAGGCTGGTCAGCCTGCTGTTGCAGTTCCATGTAGCTTGTGAACGTTTCCAATGCAGTTGTCATTTTGGAGATGTCAGTGGGACTACTGGGTAATTCCAGTTTCTGGTTTCAGAAATGCAGAAATTTGCTAACACTACAGGAATTGCCATTAGTGGCAGCTGACGGGATAATTCATTATTGGGATCCCGGTTGAACCCCACCTTGACTCTTTTTGCAACAGAGTGGTGCATTTTCAGCTCCCTCCTGCAGATTCCTTCCTGAGCTTCTACTTTGGTTCATTAAGGTGTGGTGCATAGTTTAAAAAGTCTAGTTTCTGTTGCACCAAGATAATGCTGCTTGAGCAGGTCTTATCTTCTGGTAGTTTCATCCTCTTGTTTTTATTACATCAGTTTGTGTTTATTCTCAATTTATAGATTGCGTGAGTTTGCTGCTGACTGCAGAAGCACAAGTTGATGCTGCTGATAAAAATGGCTTTACACCCTTGTGTTCAGCAGTTGCTCAGGGACATGTCAAGTAAGTGAAGTCTTAACTTTTTTCCAGTCAGCTCTTACTCTAATTACTATGCACTTTACAGTACATTATATGCATAATCATTAAATGTATTTACAGCTAAGAATTAAACAGTATTTAAATGCCATTTACTGAAAGCAACTACTCAAATTCATATGCCTTTCTGTTTTTAGTATCTTTCTTTTTTTTTCCCAATTACAACTCTTAAGGTTGCTTGACCATTGTATTCTTAGTAACCACGTGATACTAGTCTACAAAGGAGTCAGGCCTTCAAATTTCACAGAATCTCAGAATTGTAAGGGTTGGAAGGGACCTCCAGAGATCATCGAGTTCAACCCCCTGCCAAAGCAGCTCCCTAGCCCAGGTTGCACAGGTAGGCGTCCAGGTGGGTCTGGAACGTCTCCAGAGAAGGAGACTCCACCACCTCTGTGTGCAGCTGTGCCAGTGCTCCGGCACTGCACTGTGAAGAAGTTCCCATGCACATTTGTGCGGAAATTTTTATGCTTCAGTTTGTGGCAGTTTCCTCTCATCCTATCACCACACACTGCTGAGAAGAGTTCAGCCTCATCCCTTTGCCTTCTGCTCCTTAGTTATCTATAGATGTGAATCAGATCCCCTCTGAGTCTTCTTTTTTCAAGGCTGAAAATTATTATTTTTTTTCATGTTGTCAGCTACAATAAAGTATCCACCAGAGGTGGAAATAATTTATTTTTGCATTAATTTGAGCATAGAGAACTCACAAACAGAAACAAAAGAACACTTACCAAAGTATTCTTGTGAGTGATAAAATCAAATACTTTAAACAAACAGAACATCTTTTTTTTTTTTTATGATTTAAGCTTTTCATATCAGTAAGTTTAAACAACAGAAAATTAGGTGTGAGTCAAAGAATATTTCTAAGAACTTTGTTCAAAATGTATTTACCATAATTTCCTTTTATTTTTTGAAGATCCTGTTCTAGAAAGATGGGTGTTCTGTGACAGTATGATTGGAAAATTCTGTCATTTCTTTATGCTGAGAAACAGTGCAGCAATTCATCCAGATAATTTATTTTCCTCTAAAGTAGAAGAGCTGAAAGTTGGCACAGTGGATTTTCTTTTTGCAGCTTTACTATGTATCATGCAATTGTAGGAAATGGAACTGAAAGTTGAAAGCAACTACTAGATAACCGCTTCCAGGGCAACTTTACCTAGAATAAATGGTATCATAAGTTATCATATGGGGGTTATTTTATGTTAAAACCTTTTTTGAACTGCAGAGAGAATAGACTGAAACTAATTTTGTTCTGAAGTCTTCGGTGATGCTGAAAAGAGGTAGGGAAAAGAGGGATAACACTGTTGGGAAGAAAACTGAACTTATGTGGTCACAAGGAATACCAGATCTTTGAGTGCAAGGCCCTAACAAGTTATGAGCTATCTTCTCCCCTCATCATAATCTGTTGTGTTCCAGTAGCTGCTACCAACACACCCAAGACATCTTTCTGGGGTAGTTTCCATTTGCTGTCCTTTCTATTTTACTTCTGGTCCTACCAAAAAACACAGCTACTGGGAGCTTGATGGTAAAAAGTGGAGTTGCTGGGTGCCTGTTTGTTTTCTTTTTAAAACTATTTGAAATATCAGTAGTCAGGAAAGAAATGCTACTTTATTGGTCATCTGTCAAAAAAGTGTTTATTGGCTCTTTGAAATCAAATGCTTTAAATTGCTATTTTTTAATTACACATACAGTAGTTTAATACTTACGGGTTTAAAGTAATCCAGTTCTTTACCGTGTAAGAGTATACCCTATGCCTGTGTATGTGTATGTGATGGATAAAATCACGGGTTGATCGCCATCTATGCATATCTACTTTACCACCTTCAAATTAGATACTTAGAATATTTAAGTTTTAACATTTTTGAATGTCAAATATAGGATAATTTTACTACCTTATTGTTTGCTGTAGGTGTGCAGAATTATTAATTATGTATCAGGCTGATATTAACCATGCTGCTGAAAGAGGACAGACGCCTTTGTACCTGGCCTGCAAATATGGAAATAATGATTGTATTAAGCTCCTGTTGGAAAGAGGAGCAGATCGAACAGTAAAAACCAGCGTAAGTTAAAGTAGTTCATAAAGTTAGATTACATTGTACAGTACTGACATTATTTAAAGTTTAATTTAAATCTTAAAAATATAGTGTAATTTGAAATTAATACTATGTTTTCACATCATACTTTCTTTTTTTAAGCTGTATATTTTCTCTAAAATCTCCTAAAGTACAGGAGTTCCTTATTGTTTTGTTTACATCCAATTCAGCCTGCAGTTTGCAGACTTTTCTTTAGCACCAGATATGCAAAATAGAACTCTGCTTTGAATTACTTTTAAGGCGCAGAGTTGAATTTTTCTTCCATTTTTTATGTTATGGATTATTATTCTTGCCCTTGAAGGGAGCTCACCACTATTTTCTAGTCGATATTATAAAGCCTCATGTATTATAAATGAAAAAATATGGCAAAAAGATTTAAAAAAAATGGTTAATGCAACATGATACAGACTAGTGATCATTAGTTGTGTTACTTTGATACAAGATAAGGAACCAGTCTATTAACACCACACGCAGTTCTGCATCACTTAGATTCCAAGAGTTTTGAAGTCTCTGCCTATTATTCTGTCCATGGAAAAAACTGTAAAATTAGTGTGCTACGTTTCCTCCCTTCTTTTTCTTCCTCCCCAAATATGTACAAGTAATTCCATTTCCCAAGGGATAAAGATGTTGCTCTTATCTATCAGCTTAATTTCCAAACGGAGCATTCCGTTCAGATTCATTGTTGGTATGAGTTCTGAAGACCTTTTTCTGTGTTGGTGGAAGTGTGTATTTTGCTTTTATTTCTCTAGGATGGCTGGTCACCCATTCACGCAGCAGTGGATTCTGGTAATGTTGACAGTCTCAAGCTCCTTATGTACTATGGAGAGCCAAACAATGGGAACTCTTTAGCAGAAATGGAGCCTAATTCAAACTACTTTGATTTGGAGAACAGAGAAGATGGCTGTAACAGTAGAAGAAAACCTGTTATTTCTGCAGATCTCATCAACCATGCTGACAAAGAGGGCTGGACTGCTGCTCACATAGCAGCATCAAAAGGCTTTAAGGTCAGTCCACGTGAACAAGTTACAGCAACCTGCTGGAGTTTATGTATGTGAGATAAATCCTCTTTTTTCACTTTGACGATCCAAAACTTGGATGAAAAATCTAATTTTCTTATATAATTTGTTGTCACACTTGATGTAACAGAGTCAGAAAGTTACTTCCTTTGGATCATTAACTGCAGAAACTACATATCCAGCTTAATGAGACGAATCACTATTTTTAAATGCATACTTCTGGGGAAATAATAACAACAGAGAATATGATTAGCTGAGATGCAGATTCTCAAAGCTAATGTGATGTGGATCTCTACCTAAACGCCTGTTCATTGGGGGATGTGTATTTAGTATGGGTGTTATATGGACATAGTTTCCAGTTACATTTAAAAACAATTTAAATATGAACGATTTTCCAGCAGGAAAAGAAATATTAATTACCTTTTTGCAATATTATGTTATTTAATGTCTTATTTTGAGCAAGAAGTTAGTATGCTTTAGGGTGGGGAAAAATCTGATCAGGTGGGGACAAACCTGATAGATCTGTTTGCATGCCAGAACGTTTCTGGAGATGGAATATTTTACTTGACTTTTGAAAATATGTACTGATTTATTAATCAGCTGTGGGTCAGATATTACTGTTAAACTTTCATCCAAGAAGAAAATGAAGAATGAATGCTAAACACAGAAGAGAGAATACTAGGACAATGCAGTCCAAGACTTCAAAAGTATTCTGTGATAGATGGCTAATTCAGTATCTGTCATTGGATTTGTTTCTTCTCTTGACACATTTGCTGTGATAAATTTATAATAGCCACAGGTTTAAAAGTTCAGTTTATTAAGATATATTTAGTTTACTGAATGCATTTTTAGACTCAAGAAGTATGTTTGAGATATTAAGAAGCTAAAGATTGCTTAATAACCATCTTAACACTTCAGCTCCATTCTCTAATCCTTTACCTCCACTGCCATCCATGACTTTCATAGCATTACATGATAATTGCATGTAAACAGTGCTGGCACTGCACAAGTTTTCAAGATTGGTAGGCATAAATAATTTACATGTGAATGATGCTGGAGCATTTTAGCTACTGAATCACAGGCAACGAAGCCAACAAAACTTCTTATTGTACTGAGGAAATGAACCTCATCTTTTCTTCTATCCCACTTCTTTTTTCCCTTTCTTTCCTTCCCTCTTTCAGTGCCACAGTTCAGTCTTTCCTTTCTTCTATCTTCTATTCATTCCATCTATTTGAGAGGTGGTTAACTAACTAACCTGATGAGAAAATATGTTGCTTTTTTTCTGATTAATTTTTCATGGTTCATTTAGTTGGCTAATTGATTTTTGAAACATTCAGACAAGTGCTGGAACCACTATATAGTAATATTCTGTCTCATGGGGAGCTATAGCTTAAATGACTGTTATGTTTATGAAATGTGTCAAGTATTGTATGTACTGACAGAAGTCTTTCTGTTATAGCAGCTGTAAAATAGGTAACAGCAGCCAATCTTGCAACAATTCCCTCTTCTGAACTGGAGCTTTTGCTAGCTGCATCTGTGTATTTTCAAGATTTGGTTTCTCTACTGTGATTAAATCCAGAAGTTAACAGTATACTATGAATTAGTATAATCTTTGATGGTGCACTGTTTTAATATGGATCTCAGTCCTTGAAAGACATGTCTGAGGATGGCAGTGCTTTCATCCAGGCTACCCATACTGTTGTAGAGTGGGTGACATTGGAAATCAGAAGTTAATCAGTCTTCTGTCCATGGATAAACAACATCTGAAATATAGACTTCTGAGAGCTTTTTGTCTAATAGCTCTGAAAGGCTTGTATAACTGATTTTTTTCTTGTTATGGTTCACCAATCCAAATTTATCTAGTACCTTGTTTCTAGTTAGGTGCAATGAATTTTTGCTTTTGTAAGCAGAGTACTTCTATTTTTAAATCTTGGAATTTTAACTGCCAGAGGAGAGGCCTGCAAGGTGACTTCAAAACAATTGTTTTTCTTTTGTTGTCTATCAGTCAGGCATGAGCTGTCGCATGATTGGTGAAATGCAAACTGGACTGCTATTTTAAAAGTTTTTTATTTAGCCTATATTATGCTTTAGAATTGTCTTTTTAGTATTGCCTGAACACTGAGGCCCAAACCTTCATAACAGAACATACTGGAATGGCTGCTGTTGTTATCATATTGCCATGTGTTGTAGGGCTTCTATTTCCTGATGTGAATATCTAAACTAGTGGCCAGATGTTATGAACTGCTCCCTTCAGTGGTTCAGCACTTGATGTCTGAAGACTAAAGATGTCTGTCTGCGTACATGCTGCTTTTTCACAATCTTAGTTTGAGACTTTTAAGACTGCTATACAGTACTTTTACACCGTGTTTTCAACGTGGTGAGGAACATCACTTGGGCGCTTGTGTAGAAATTGTGTAGCTGATCTTTGGAAATGCAAGTATAAGAATTTTGATTAGGAATCTTAACTGCGTATTGGTAGAATTCTTTGATACGGCAAATGGACAAGTAAATAATTCAGCTCTTACCTTTGCAGAACTGTCTAGAAATCCTTTGTAGCCATGGTGGACTAGAGGCTGAAAAAAAAGATAAATGTAATCGAACATTACATGATGTTGCTACTGATGATTGTAAACATCTCCTAGAAAACTTAAGTAAGTAACTGATATCAGCAATATGCAAAAATGTTTTTACTGAAGAACTTGTGGCACAAACAGGAGGAAATATGAAAAGGGAAGTCATCTGTTTTTTGTCACCACAAAAGTATTTTTTTTAACCTAGCAAGTCATCAGTCTCCAAACTTTGCAAAATTTTATTGCAGAGTATTAAATGATTTGTGTCTCTCTAATTTTAAACCATATGAAATGTTGGCACCCTGTACACATGCAAACATCAATATCCTTGTAAAATTTCTCCATTTAGTATTAGTACCCAGTTTTTCCAAGGCTGTTTTCTTCCTTGACCTTCATTCTCATCTTTTCTTCTAATTCTCGCAGAAAAATCACTGAGTGATGGATAGTTGTCATATTTCCTCAGGCTAAGACAGTCATCTAGTCTTTGAAAGCACTGTTTTATTTGTCACTTGCTTATAGTTATGGGGATTTTTTGCTTATTATTCAAAGGAAGTCTTAGAGAAAACATCAAACAATTTCTCTTCACCAGAATGAATAGCTTCTCTCAGAAGACTTTTTTTTTTTTTTTCTGGAACCTGTCCTCTTCCTTCTCTTTAAGTTTTCTTAAAATCCAGTGGAGTGAGCTGACCTTGGTATTTCTTCATTTACAGCTTAGTCCCTCCACTCACAAATTCTGTTTTTCTGTTTCTCTATAGAGTCAGAAGAACTGGCTTTGTAGATTTGTATTTATACACTTTATTTTATGTTTGTGTTGTGGGGTGTAGGTCTGTGGTTAGTGAAGTTCACTGATTCTCAAGAAATTAGGGAAGCTTTGTGAGCTTTTTCTGATTTTTGTCTTCAGCTTTTACAACATCCTACCATTCTACCAGAGGTACACAATTCACTTTCTGATATAAACTACTCCTTTGTGGTCTACTTCTTTGTCAGCCGCTTTTCAGTAGCTGAATCTGTAGCCTATTACACTGATACTTGTATAATTTTTGTCAGTCCTAATATCCTGTGTGATTGGGTATATCACAAATCCAATTGCATCCATTAGCTTAGAACCCTTTGGACTAAGTGGTTGTTGTTTTTTGGTGTTTTTTTTCACTGAACTTATTTTCAATTTCTGGAATAATTCCTAAAAGGTATTGTCTGTGCTGTAAAGTTTGAAAATAGTTTCATTTTCACTTTTAATTATCCGATTGATCCATACAGAATTCTACTGAATTTTCATTGAGTTTTCAAAGAGTAAGGTTCAAAATAAATTGGAAGTTTTAAAAAATATATACTTCACTGTATATTTCTGGTATGTATATGTACATATTCTACTTTTTTCTTTTAATATTGTCTCAATTTATTCACTAGAAAATCAAATACACAATTCTAGATTTTCTATCTTAGTTTTTATTTAAAGATATTTGGCTTGGCTAACTGTGCTTTCCACTTGAGCCAAAAAATTCCTATTTGCATTGATAATAAAAACATGCACAACCACAATAAACTGAAACACCGAGAGACAAACTACCATCTGCCTTAATTCATAAGAAGTTACTATATATCCTTCTATGATTTAAGTGAACATAATAATAATGATTTTTTGGAATAAATACCTTGATATTTGTCTTTCATCATTACTCTGGTTTTGTGGTGACCTGTGCTTTGCTTACATTTGCTCTTCTATAGCAGGAGTCACGTTGTGACTTTCCTTTTAGATATTGGTTGTTCATCTTCAAAGTATGATATTTGCAAAGTATGATATTTGATATTTTTGCAGAGTTTTTTTTTTTTTTTTTCATTTTTGTTTATCTTTTTTTTCCACAGATGCTCTTAATGTGCCTGTAAGAATTTCAGTCAGTGGCATTGAACCAGCCCATTGTGGTACGGAGGAATTTGATACAGAAAACACAATATGTGCTTTAAATATCCGCAAACAAACAACGTGGGAGGATTTTTCAAAAGCAGTGAATCAGGCAGTGACAAATCATTTCCAAGCAATCACTTCTGATGGGTGGAGGAGCATAGAAGACCTGTCATTTAATGGTGCTGCAGAATCCAACATTGGCCTCAGTGCAAGCAGTATATTATCTGTCAAACTAGGTATGGTGTATTAAATGAAAGCATAACTGAAATGTTTTCTTGAAACTGTGAAATCTTCTTTCATCCCATAGTTGAAAATATACTTAAGGCTACTTTTGACAGTTGCTCGACTTAATCAGTGCTATCATGACTACATATTCAGTTAATAAAGCATTTTTTTTATACTTGCTGTTCATGTATTACTATAAACGAGTAGAGTGAGAAAGAGTGAGATTAAAAAAAATAAAAAATCTTAGGTTTCTTGATCTTTCAGATGTTAGACTAAGAAAAACCAGTTCTGACTGTGAAGTTTTAAACATGCTGGCATGAAAATATTCAGTTAAACCAAAGCCCACGCTATTGTCTGTACAGTACAACCTGACTGTACAGTAAATCTAGATTTTAAAACATCAGAATAAGTAGAACAGAGCATCCCCCGTTTTATGTAGTTTTACTTAACAAAGTAAAATATAAGAATATTTTCCAAGGATCAAAATACTAAGAAAATTGTCAAGAATGTTGTAACAGTTGCATAGGCCAATGAAACTTTGTGTGCATCATCCTAAGTGCTCCTCAACAAGAAAAAACCCTATTCACCTTAGACTGATCAAGTTATGTTGTTTATTGAAAGGGTAGTGTATTACACATAAAGATGTAAAGGCACTCTAGCTTATCTATTAATTGGCTGAAAGCATCAGTATCACCAGTCCTCTATCAAACAATAATATAATTTAGTACATGAGACTGATTTATTTGTCAAATTGGTCAGTGTATACAATCTCTATAGCCAATTGTATATGCTTGAGTATAGGATGTTTTACGTAGATTCAGGGAATCTCTCTTTCATTTTTTTCTTTTTAACAGGAAACATTTCATGGTCAGCAGGTCAGAATTTTTCCCAACCACCATGGGACTTTTTGAAGAAGAACAGAGCTGAACACATAACAGTGTTTTTGTTTGGTAAATTTCAATTCATAATTTTCAGTTTTGATTGTTAAAACACTCAATGAAATACTAATTTCAGGATCACTTACCTCTAGTTTTCTTCTTCAGTATCACTTGGTAATCAGAAATATTATATTTGTTTAATTGTTTAATTAGATTTGAAGGGGCTTACAACATTGAGAAAATGTGGTGGCAGATAAAAGCCCTACTACCTTTTCTGATTGTATAGTAGTATCTGTTTTACTTATGCCATGGATAACTGTGAATCTGTGTTGATAGGTAAATTCTTTTAATTTCTTTACTATTTTAATTTACGTATCCTATAATTGTAGGAAGTTGTTGTTGAAACAGTATTAAAAGCATATGCAGCTGTTATACATACTTCTTAATGTGAGAAATTTATTAAAGCTATTTGCTTATCTCCTTTTTTAAAGGACCTCAAGAAGGCTGCCTAAACAGTGTGACTTATGCATCTATGATCCATCTTCAGACACTTCAGAACTACCTCCGCTTGGTGAGCACTATGCTAGCTTCTGTCCGTGTGTAATTCATATGTGAAAATACTGTTTCAATAGAGGTGACTAAAAAAAATTTAATCTTCTACTCTACGAAAGAATGCCAAGATTTCTAAAAAACAAAAAAAGGAAATAGGGTGAAAGATGTTATGTTAAAATAAAATTCCCCTTAAACCTTCTCCCAATAATTGTGGTCTCGTGAGGGTATTGGCTTTGTTATTTAAATAGCTATCATCTGATTAACTGAACTGCTCAAAGAGTTTATTAAAAGCTCTTTCATATCTTAATTCCTTTATATATAAGTTATATAATTACACCTTTAGGAAAAAGTAAATAAGAATTCATGTAAGCAATTGAGAGTTAGATTTTATTTACAGCATTTAGTTATATATTTACATATACTCAAGGGCTGCTACAAAAGTAGTGCCTCCTATTTTATTATGTTGGCCCACAACATCAGAGGTGGATGTTGCTGGCATGAGGGTAGAGGTTGAACCTTTCCACCAATATTTCATTACATTTTGTTGCCGTGTGACAGATGGCAGCAGAGGGGCAGTCTGACAAAATGACATCTAACATGGAAGTGTGTATGAAGAAAAGACGTTTCAGAGTGACCTATGTATAATACATATATATACTTATGTTTATATATGATACTGATGGACAGATGTCGTAGCTCTCAGAAGTTATTTCGTATCTGAAAATATAGGAATAATCGGGTGACGTTGGTTGGCTTTCAAAGATCATGCATGTTAATGTTAATTATCAAGTTAAAATTAGTTTAGAACGCACATACATTCTGCTGTGTCCTTGGAAAGCATTTTGTTGTTTAGAAGAACGACTGTGCAAAATATTTCAAGTATGTGTCATACAAACATTGTGTATTTTGAATCTGGGTAAAAGACTTCTGAGTCTGTGAACTTCCAAGAATGACATATTGTTTATCTGTAGGTTGAACAGTACCACAATGTCATCTTCCATGGTCCAGAAGGGAGCTTGCAAGACTATATAGCGTATCAGATAGCAGCCTGCATGAAGGTATTAACACAAACACACAAAGTTAGGTAGTTTGTAAATTGGAATATTCACTATTTCACCAAATCCATACATTTTCAACACAGCAAAAACAAGTGGCTGCAGGATCTACATGTGATATCGTTAAAGTTGAAGTGGATGCTGGTTTCTCCAAGGAGCAGCTTGCAGAATTGTTCATCAGTAGTGGTAAGCTCATTTCATCAGTCTGTCCTCAGTAATTGTAGGAAATTTTTTGTTCATACGAAGAAAAGAAATGCATTAAAACATTTTTTTTTAGTGGGTCGCATGTTTTAACAGAACTCATACTTTTCTAGGTACTTGGGGAATAGTGGTAAGAGTCTAAACTTTGAAGAGCTACGGATGACAATCCAGTGGGAGCTTTGTCAAAAGTTGATGCAACTTAAGTAAAATGAATGGCTCTTTATATGCCTTTTTTTCTGACATATTTCTTTTTGTCTTTGTGAGCTATGGTTCAAATGTACTGAATCAGAAAAAAATCTATTACTGCCTTATTGTAGCTAGTGTTTCAAAATAAGTGTATGAGAGTTATAATTGCTAGCTTTCTGGGAATACAAGGACCAGTGGAGGAATTCTTAAAAAAACAGATAACTTCTTTTTGATATGTGCTTGTTTACTGGCTACTTTTTTGTCATCCTGTGACCAATTTTTATCATCTGGGCAGGCAAATGTTAGTGTGCTTGTATTATGACCCACTGATTCAGAACAAACCTTACCTATATATGAGTATTGGTGTTCCTTTTTTAATAATAGCTTTATTCTTTTTCTGTACCATATGAGATTCCATACTTCTAGTTTCGAACATATTGTACAGTCTCCTCTGAACTTGTTAAGACACAAAAAAATTGGAAGAAAAATTACTTTGTGTGAGTAGGTGTAGGAGCTGTGTACATAAATAGCAATCCATTTTCATAAGTAGGCATTAATGAGGTTTTCTTATATTTCAGCTTGTCTGGTCCCAGTTAAGCAGCCTCCTGTAAGCAAGACTACCATTGTGATTTTAGAAAATCTGGAGAGAACATCATTGTCTGAATTATTAGGAGATTTTCTGGCACCTCTTGAGAATCGTAGTTCAGAAAACTCTTGCACTATTCAAAGAGGTATTTAAAGAATTTGAGTTGAATAAATGTTTTTATTACGGTTCAGTTGTATTATAATACATGAAAAATGGGGAACTTGGAAAAGAAAATGTCATTTGTTTGGTTTTTTTCCTTTGGTTGAAAAATGCAGTAGGTTAAATACACCATGTTAAATTTTAAGGGTAATTTATATGTTGTATTATTTTTTTCTTTCAAATAAAAACCTGCTTCTTGCTTTTATATGAAATCAAGTAGAATCGTTTGAGTATTTCAGTAAAAGTTGTAATGGTTCTCTTTTAGCAAATGGAGCTTCTGGTGCCTTTTACTTTCATGAGAACTGCTTTTTACTGGGGACAATTGCCAAGTGTCATCTTCATGGATCTGACCTGCTAGTCCAGCAGCACTTCCGTTGGGTTCAGCTTAGGTGGGATGGAGAACCAATGTGTGGCTTGCTTCAGAGGTTTTTAAGAAGAAAGGTTATAAACAAGGTAAGCAGAACTTGAATCAGCTTCTCTGATTTTGTTATCACCAAGTCTGAAATATGTACAGTGGTTACGTCAAGAGCTGATCAGATAACTGAATTGTTTCAGGAAAACAAAACAAAAATACATTTATTTCCAGGAATATATGGAATGATTCTAAATGTTGTGCTTGGCTCACACAGGAAGGTGTGTGCCTGTGATTAGCTGGCATAAACACACAGATCGGCTGCAGTAATGACACTGCTTATAGGTGCTTGTCCATTATATGAAATATCCTGAAGTATTTTTTTTCATCTTTTGTGTGATCACAAGTAAGAATCTGTTCAGCAAATGTAAAATCTCTTTCTAAAGGAATTTATTTTGTATGTGGAAAAAAAAGGTAGTTATATGCCTTGTGTATACTGTCTAAGCTTTATGCAGCTAGAAGAGCTTTTATAAGCAATTCAAATGGGAAAGAAGGGTGAAAAACATCAGTAGGGAGGTTGTTTTGAGCCAATAGGGCTGCTGAAGTTGCAACAGAGTCCAAAAGAGAATAAAGATGGAAGCCTGTTTTAAAATGAATAAATAAATGGGGGATAGGAAATGAAAGGATAGATGTGGCCAAGAGCAGAACAGTAATTTTGAATGTTATTTGGAAAAAAAACATTCCAGTGTGATAGCAGCTATTGCAGACAGACAGACAGTGTTGGAGAGTGGGAGGGGGAGTTTAATCAGAACAGCTGCAAAGGAAGATAATCTTGGCAGCAAAGTTCTGGACAGACTTAAAAAGGGAAATTGTTCTAGGAATAAAAAAAAGTGTCAGGAGTAAAGAGTCCTGATCTGGAACAGCAGAACCAGTGTCAGCTGAGTGCACAGCTGTATGTATCTTGGTTATCCTTGGGGATGTCATCCTTTTTACCCTGTGCCACAGTTCTCGACTATAAAACCTTACTGACTTGAAGAGACTGGAAAGATGAAATTTCAGGCATGATAATGATTAAGTTTTAAAACAGTCCTAAATATTCTTTGACTGCCAGGAACAGGGGTACAGAACATAGAGAGTAAAGTGGAATTTATCAAGTGAACTCTTAACGAATTACTTAGATTACTTTTATTTCAGGTTCTTTTTTCTCACGTTTACTTTTACACCGTAAGTGTTCAGTCTTTATTTCTGTACAGATGCAGTAGGCAGAAATCGTGAGTCACTGTCTGGCTGAGGGTCTGAATGGTTTCCAGACTCCTTGCAAAGAATGACAGCGAGTAGCAATTGTGTGTAGGCAAGGAGGTGGGATGATTGAAATTGCTGTCTTGCAAATACACTGTAGTGCTGAAATGAGATATAGGGCAGAGGCAGTGCAATACAAGTGCGTATCAGAATTCTCCGTACACTTGAGGAGAAAGGTTGTATTCTCATGCCTACCCTGGAGAAGATCTAAAGTGGGATCTAAGTACAATCTAAGGAGAGGAGCGCTTTGATTCTAGATCGTTTGACGTCAGAGAGAAGGACTTGTCTTCAGCTGAACATGAGGCCAAGAAATATATGAAAGCAGATAACTGCGGGAGCAGTGGTGTTCTGACTTGGTCACAGATGTGGCTTGGATAAAAATTCCTCTACCAAACTGCTTTACCTACAAGACTGATGACAGCATCCTGTGCCGTGTTGTCTTCAGACTATTTTGTTTATACGAAAAGCAATCTTCAGTCTCATAGGTTAGAATCTAACAGTGTGAAAAGTTTGTACCTCTGACAGAATTTGTGTAACTGTCTCATTAAGGTTTCTTCTCTGAAGTATTTATTCTGATGGTGGCTGTTTTAAGGAGAAAAACAAAACAGAAGTTAATCTGTTTTTAAAATCTAATGGAAAATAAAAGCAGTAAAAGGTCCTTGCTCTTAATAACTAGTTTGTGTCTTAATGTTCTCAGATGAAAAGGTTTTTTTCCCCCTTGTTTTATTAGGATATATGGGAACAGTTTAAATATTTTTCTGTATTAACATTAAACTGTTCACCTGTAGACTCTGTGGGAGCTGTTCAAGAAGCTCTAGCTTCAGTGCTGTCTAATACCATCCCTAGTGCATCTTTTAAAGCTTCCTTTAATTCAGACTGTTCCACAGGATAATCCTAGGACTAGGCTGATGAATGTAATTTGTACTCAGATGAGCTAGAAGACTTTTTAGGCATCAAATAATTTTCCTTTTACAAGGAAAATTCTTTCATTGCTACTAAATATAAAACCAAGTTAGAAATCCACTTGAATACGTGCCTGGATCTGGGGGGCAGAGGGGGCAAGCTTTCCTATGGAGTTCAAGGAAAGTGTTTGCAGCAGAGGTCTAAAGTTGTGTCAATATTCCTTTCTCTTCCTGCAGTTCAGAGGCAAACTACCTCCTCCATGTGATCCTGTGTGCAAGATCATAGACTGGATTCTCGCTGTTTGGCACCAGCTGAACTCTTGCTTATCTCGTCTCGGAGCACCTGAAGCTCTTATGGGGCCAAAACATTTCTTTTCTTGTCCAGTGGTGCCAGGGCACGGCCAAGCAACAGTGAAGTAAGATTTCTGTTTCTTCTTTGGCACTGTTCAGTGCCGCCTACATGGTTATTACAAATGTAGTTATTTTTCTCCTCAAACTCATCTGACTCAGCATCCTTGGAAGTATTTTAGTGGAAGTTAGTGAAAGCTTTTGTTTGGTAATAATACCAGTACGACAGTTTTGAAGGACAGAAGTTGGAACTGGGTGTTTTTTGGTTGTGACCTTTCAGTTACCTTCCAACACAAAGGTTCTAAGGCAGCGTGGGTACTGAAGTGGCTAATTTTGCTCAGCCTCTTAAAGGTTATCTCTTCATTTGCAGATAGCCGATAACTGTTCATTGGGGAACAGATCAAAATAAGAATCAAGAATTATGAGTTGAAAAGTTTATAATTTCCTTTTGAAGCTGCATATGAGAAAAATTTGGAGAATTAGAATGTTTTCTCAACATTTCTGGTGTTGTTATTTTTAAACACGTACAGTTTCACAGATGTGTTAGCCAAGGTAGTAAGGCAGATACGTACTTTGTAACTGTACATGTGATTAGATGTCCAGTGAAATAAAAGAATTGTGAACATTTTGTCTCTTCCTGTCTAGGACATATTTCATGAACATCTGCTCACACTCCAACCTCTGCAAATGCTAGCAAGTGATTAAAACAGAATAGTTACGGGTTTTTAAATTGTATTATTTTCATGCTAGAATGTTCCTTGGCTACATTAGAAAGGTGGTGAGCCCCTAATTAGCATTCATGCTTTCTCAAAACTGGAATAATGTGCTGTTTTCTGGAGGTGTGACATTATTTTTCTCACTGTGCTTTAAAGCATTCTCCTTGATTGCCAATTCCGCCTTTTCTCTCCAGGAACAGTTTTTGCTGACCCTTATTTCAGGGACCACTGCTTTATGCTTTCACTAGCTTTCTCACCTCTTGTTCTGTCTGTAGATGTTGATACATTTTGCTTGTTCTTTCTCTTTTTTTGTTTTTTTCCAAAAAGGCAAGATTTCCAATATTCAAGTAATTACCAAATTTTAAGTGTGGATTTAGCACTGACAGAAAATTGCTGTGAAATAAACAGTGAATGAAGTACACCAAGCACCTATCTCCCGTCTTTCTCTTGAGCCACGCCTTCTCAAACATCTGATTTATTTACTGCAGTGGTATTAGTAGGGGGCAGAAAGCTCACAATATAGATATCTTAGCTATGCATTTCTGAGGTTAGTTTTGTCGTAAGTATAACCTTGACTGGATTCACAAGGCTTTATTTTGAGATAATTACCACATCCCCGTAATGTCTCTTACAGTAGTGACATGCCACCTGACTCTTCATTTTAACACAGTTTTTGTCTACTAATAATCAATTAAACAGTGCAGCTACAGCGAGTGCTAAGTAGCCACTTCTGGTTTAGCTGCACAGTGCCTAACAGTGTAGTCATATAACTAGCAATAAGGAAATGGAATAAGCAACTCACTGGTAGGTGTCGCTTCAGTCTATTAGCCACTCCTGACCCTTAACCTCCTCTGCACTGCTATTCTGCTGCTTTTTGCATTTGTTAAAGCTTCACTGAGTCACTTCAATAAATTAACATCGTAGACAGCTCTCTAGAAACTGAGTTTGTTCTGGGCTGGCTGTTAGCACGGGGTAAGTGGTAAAACCAGCAGCTGGGAAGAGGGAGAACAGGAAATTGTTTCATGCTGTGTGCTGGTTCGTGTATTACATGTGTTTTGGAGCATAGACTGAATAAATTAGGAAAATTTTGGCAACTTTTTTTCCCTTGTTTTTGATCTAGAGAATTAATGATGATATCCCAACAGGAAAGAGTTTCTTTTCACAGCTTAATTTCAGGGGTGGAGGATGCTGTGTCTTTCCAAAATATCATGTTTGATATAACTCAAAGAACTGGAGACTTGATCAAGATGTGCACAAATGAAAACCAAACGTAGGACTGAATTTAAACACCAGGCCTGAACACACTTTAAGGGGGGATGGCACTGTTCAGCCCATCAACAGTAAACTGTAAGGTTAAATGGGCTCAATTAATTTTTCTTTGCCACATTCATTTCTGACCATTCATGCTGGCAGCACTGCAGAATGTCAGAACTTCACCTCTCCCCTTCTACTTATAGTTCAGCAGTGACCATATACCAGCGTTTACTTTCTTAAGTTAGCTGGCAGATTATAGACTGTATATACAGAATGGTATCTATAACGTCATGGTAAGGAAGCTTCCAGAAACATCTTGAATATGCTTTGTACAGATTATTTTATTAACAGTACCGATTATTTTGCTAATAACACAACTTTTATCAAGCTTATCTCAGTTCTTTGGTGCATGACTATACGTCACAAATTTTTACTCTTATGTTTCATAAATAACCAAAAAAATATGTATTAAATGACTTGTGCAGTCATTTAAAAAAAGAAAAAAAGAGTTTAATTTGATTTTTGAAAGAGTATTATAGGTGTGAGATGAGCCCTATTCCTGATACTCGTCGCCTTTATCGCCTGAGAACTGTAGACTGTGACAGCTATCATTTATTTATTTCCTAATGCACATTTTCCTTCACTTCTGTGCTCAAAGGGTGTAATATTTCTCTCTTAAGCTAAAATCCCACGAGAACCATGTCCCACTGAATCAATTTTTTGTAATCAGACCCAGTCTCTAAACCAGACAATCTGGAAAATCCACAGCATCCTGGAAACACAGTTCACCATAGATCAAACAAACAAAACGAGAGTGAGAGCAGTGCAGCTGTACGAATAGAAAGGTCTTATAAGCTGGACAAGTTTGGAAGTGGAAGAATACTGGAAAGGGTGCAGTCATGCCTGAATAGCCTCTTTTTTCCTACCCTGGCAGCAAATAGGCTGTGAGTGAACACCTGCAAACATGGAAACTTCTCCATGCTCTGGCAAAGGTGAAGGGTTGTCATTGTTGAGGGGAAGGGTGTTTTTGGTGCTTGCATGTCTTTCTGGGATGTTCTTTAATCCTTACAGCCTTAAGCCTGTGCACAAAGAGGATATTTTATGTTGATTTGAAGGAGGAAAAGCATCAGATGGTAAGGAGTTGGCCAAAGCAACATGAAAAAAGTTAGGTCAAATATCTGAATATAAAGCAAATAAATGAAATTTGCCTTAATAAAATCAGCACTTGCTGATATGGGATATTATAGAATGCTCAAAATGTATGTGCTTCCTGAAAGCACCAAATCTGGTACATTACCTAAACTATAAAATCTGGAGGTTTTTTTTGTTTGTTTGTTTTCTGAGGTTAAAGGATTGTTTGTGCATCTACAGGTGGATGTCCAAGTTATGGAATGTTGTGATAGCTCCTAGAGTTCAAGAAGCAATACTCTCCAGAGCCTCTGTGAAAAGACCGTCTGTACCAGGGCAAACAATAGCCAAAAAAAATCCCAGCCAAGGTCAACAGGCTGTTGTTAAAGCTGCTCTCAGTATCTTGCTAAACAAAGCTGTTTTGCATGGCTGTCCTCTACCCAGAGCAGGTAAGTGTGAGCAGTGTGGAAAGCAAGCAGCTGTAATACTGCCAAAGTGAGGCTTTCGCCTGTTGGATTTCATTTATAACATCTCCACAAAGCATAACTTTAGTTCTGATGGGGGGCATGTAGTTAAAAGCTAACATGTAGTAGCCAAAGAAACACTCTTTGCAACACTTGGTTCTTTTTAACCTTTCTTCTATTGTCATTTCAGAGTTAGATAATTACATAGCAGATTTTAAGGGTGGAAATTTTCCCTTATCCATGGTTTCAAGCTACAAAAACTGTAGTAAGAAAAGAGGAGAGAATGCTTCTTGGAGAAAAGTGAGCACAAGTCCTCGCAAAAAGGCAGGCCACTTATCCTCCCAGTCATGGAATAAGCAGGATACAAGTAGTGAAGGTAAAGTTTTGTATTTTGAACTGTGGGGAAAAAGAGTGTGGGGTATAAACTGGGTCAAATTTTTCCACATCACAAAATAATTCTCAATTAAACAGCACTTGTGTTTTTGTTTAGTGGCTTACAAAAAGTATTCACCTTTTCTCCAAGTTGGTTGTTTGTGGCTATGAAGTATCCTGATTCTTCTCTAGTTTCTTCTAATGCCCTTCCTGTTGTCTGATAATGATGCAGGCCTTGGCTTTGATGATGGGAGATAGAACAGTGGTTTCACATCATACCGCCTACAGTCATCTTCCTCACTCCTGGGAGTGAGAAAGCTTCATGACTTAATTGTTTCCTCCATCCCTAAAATCTGACTTAACAGTACACACAGAATGCTTTGGGCTTTTGTTTATACCTGTGAAAGTTACATTAGTAGCTAACAGTTTTGAAATGTCTTCTCAAGATCATAAGTGATTGTGAACAAGCAATTATTATGAGTGGCTATCATCTGGATACTTGTAGATGCAGTATTTGTTCTTCGATGAGTACACATCTACCTAGAAGGACAATTTTGGAATGCCATGCCAAACAAGAAAACTATAGAAGACAAGATCAAATTACTTACTTTTGCTTTCAGAGAACCTTTCCCTCTCCCACTTTATAAACGCTAAGATTCTCGTCTCAATTACCTTTATATAAGACTGCAATACCTGATGCTTAGTACTTTTTAATGTTAAATTGAACTCAGCTCTTGTTCTGAAAGAAGTCTGCTTTATCGGAACTGCAAATCTAACATCTCAGTTCTGCTTTTTAATTCACTGTTTGAATTACGAGTAAATCTAATCCCACTAAGAGGATTTGGAGAACGCAAACGAACATTAGCTGGAGTAGAATGGTTGATGGTACTTTGGACCTGGAGATGTTTTTTAAATCAAGCTAATAATTGTAAAAAAAAAAAAAAAAAAAAAAAATGCAAGGTGAATTTTAGTTATAGTAGCCTTTCTTAAAATTAAGTTTTTCCTATTCCAAGTAAGGGTAGGGTAGGTAGTGTTGTTTTCTGTTGGTTTTTTTTTTCTTCTTTTTTAATGAAGTTAAATCTTTACCCTCTAACAAGTGGCTTCGACTCGAGACAACCAGTAAGTGTGGATCAAGTGCCTCACACAGAGAACACTTATTCTGTCTTCCACAAAAGGACTGGGCATCTCTGCCATCTTAGCTGTTCCATACAGCCCAGAGCTGCCCTAAAAAATGTCAAGGGAAGTATTAGAATCTTTGGAAGACTCTGTTGATGTAACTAGCCAGTAAATGGCTAACCTCTTCCCCATTTGTCACAGATTTTATAATGCAGAATTTAACAAATGTAATAATCCACTAATAAGTCAAACTTTTCTCTGCAGGTATGAAATCCAAGACAATGTTGCAACCAAACTGTAAGAAAAGAGCTTCTCCCACCACGAAGTAAGTTTTATTCCATGGTATGTGTAACACTTAGAAAACAATAAGGATGTTGAAATTGTGTTGGAACCCGGCAGGTTACAGTAAATAGCTGAAGAGGTTGTATGTGATAATGTTTTGGCTTTACATCAGAAGAAAAGAATGCTTTTCAATTTTTATGTCTGAGAGAAAACAAAATTTTTATACTACAGCATAATTTTAGAATCCATTTCTGTAATTCAAACCTCATAGCTCCTTATGTTCTTTTTACATAACAGAATAACCTATGACTTAAGAGTATTACGTTACAAATACTGTGCCACAGAAAGCCAACTTTGTTTTTTTTTCATCTGGCATTATGTTGGGAAAAAAAAAAAACCCTTCTCTAGCTCTTCTGGCTTGCTGAATGGAAATGTAGAGTTTCATACATGTACTTCAGTCCAATTAATACTGAGTTTCTCTATGAAAGGATATGAATTAGTCATAAGGATCTGTATCTGAGATTTTCCTTCCATCTGAAAGCTTGATTCCACCACACTGACAGGCACAAAGAGCACAGAATTCTTTGTGCTTCCAGTACCACAACTTTTTTAAAGTCAGGCTGCTTAGAATCAAGTCCAAAAAAGACATGACAACAAAATTGTTTACTCCGTTGAAAAAAGAGTAATCTTTGAACATGGAGGTTAAAAGAGTCCTTTGTTAAAATTTCAGAAAGAAAACTTTGAATAGAAATGGCATTTATTAAGATATAGTGAATATTTATAACCACTACTGCTTCTGAATTAGATATTTTTCCAATTTTGATGGTAAAAACACATTTGGAAAGCATTTTCTATTTTTCAGTTTTGTATAGAGTTCATTTCAAAGTTCCGTAAAATGGCTTAGTTTTCATTGCTCTCCTTCTTGCTTTGTTCGCGTTGTTGTTATTGCTGGTGTTTTTTCACTAGATCTTCAGAGAAAGATCAATTGCGAACATTAAATCTAGAGCAGAGGCTGTCCCTTGGTTCTGATGATGAAGTAGATCTTGTGCAGGAACTTCAAAGTATGTGCTCCAGCAAATCTGAGCCTGATATAAGCAAGGTAAACACAAGGTTCTTAAATAATTGACATCATTAGTACATGCAGCTGCTTGCTAAATGGTTAAAATACATTTTTGATTTACAGATGCTACTTGAACTGAAAAAAATTATTAAGTTATTTGGAAATCATCCCAAGTCGATGAATAAATTATACATTTGAGGAAGACTGTTCTGGTTTAATATGTGTTATTTTAAATTGCACCCTTGCTGTCTCAAATCGTAGAGGTTTTTGCATCAGAGGCTAAAATTTATTAGTTCATAAGTACTAGAGACAGTAGCATTCTCTGTGTTACTGTTCATCTTCCTCTGGGAAACCTTTTTACAGCCTTAAACACCCAGAAAGGGTTTCCTCATAGGCACTGCACATTTTGTTTCTTGTAATCCCATTAGGCATCAGAGAACTGGCTTTAAGCTCATCTGCTGTGTAGGCAAAATTAAGTTTTGCTGCCCTACACAAGAAAGAATGGATTGGCAGTATTCTTTTCCTATAAAAATAGAAAGAGGCCTCAAAGACTGCTGAGTTTGGGATAGGAGTGGGCTTTAAGTGGCTATGGAAGGCTTTTTGAAGCAGAAGGCAGAGACATGAATCTTTCTTACTTTTCCTTCTGTACCAGAAGCTTCCAGAGCTCCCCATAGCTGTGGCTATGTATTCTTTTCCTTGTTTCCCTGCTAGAAGTGTTCACTCTTCAGTAGTTGATCCACATATTTTGAAGCGCAGAGCAAGCACTCTTCTTCAGTCCCAGGCTGTTGTCGATTCAGGCTGTCCATTGTATCCGCTAGAATCATCCTGAACAACAGCTCCATTAATTTTATCTTACAAATGTGCTGCTTGTTCTTAGAAGATAACCACATTTTTATTAAGAAATGTATGCTTGGCAAGATTTTTCAACCTTTTTAGTTAACTCCTTCATTATGGTTTTTTTGCTGTTGTTACTTTCGGAGGTGATTAGTTGGTTGTGGAATTTTTTTGTTGTTTGACTGATTTATTGTTTTACCTTAATACTTAAAATACTTGGGTGAGTCTCATGGCCGAAGCTGATCATCTAATCATCAGTCAGCGGGGATTTACTGTATCGGCGCTTGACAGAATGGGATGTGCTACAGAAATGGCAACCAACTTAAAATTGTGTTTAGTAACATTTAAAATGTAATTGCTGGTTGTTGACAATTCAAGGAAACGCGGGTTAGATGAGGAAGGAGATAGATGTCACTGTCTTTTGTTCAGTTTCCTCATCATGGGTGGAACCATCCATGATTGTAATTTCTGTTGTTAATTCCCTAGCTGCCTATAGTAGAGCTTACAGAAGTAAGGATGCTGCTGCATGTTTGTTTTGTGTGATGTAATTCCAGGCTGCCATCAACATAAGTACATCGACTTTCTAATTTGCTCTTTCACTGCATGTTCCTGCCACCTCTTGTTGTGACGGGATTGAGTATTTTTCCAGTTGCAGAGTGAATTGGGTCAGCTGACCCCAGAACAAAATGTCAAGGTTGAATGAGATCAGAAGGATGATCATATTGTATCTGTTTTTTGCATGGTCACAAGTTTTGATGGAAAATATCCGGAAAGAAATGTAACAGGAGAAGAAGAAAGAGATCATTCCTTTCTGTGACAGCCATGGAGCTAGCTAAAATTCTTTGGACGTTTTTTCATTACACTGAAACTACAAGATAATCGAATCAAGACCCCAAAACTCAGAAAACAGAAAGATAATTTCTACTGTGAATAATAATTCACCTGGTTCTTATCTTTTTTTAGATTGCAGATTCTAAGGATGCGCTACTGATGTTCAGTAACTCCCAGAACAATGCTGTATTTTCAGCAAGTGGCACTAACCCAAGTAAAACAATGAAACAAAAGGTAGGTGAAAAGAATTTTATAGCAGGGTAGGGAACGTGGCTAGACTTCAGGTGTCTCTAAAATATGAGTTCTTGTTTGGATCCCAAGAATTAGTGTTGCCGTGCCCTGTTTATTGCAAGAATAAACTGTCGTGATTCTTAGGAAACTTGGTGGCACACCGTGCCAAGCTTCTTCCACGTGTCTTAATGGAAATCAAAGATTTATTAAACAGTGGATGAAGTTACTTCACAGTTTTTATGTTTACACAAAGTCATCTACCCAGGCCAAATATCATTAACATTTCTTCAGCACTGTAAGGTATTTGCATTAAATTTTGAGAGAAATAAAAGCCCTGATTTCGTTTAAATTTTTTTGTAACAATTAAAGCTATGTAATAAATTTGCAAAAGCCGAAAAGCTCTAAAAATTCTTTGTATAAAATTGCTGGGTCATAGTTTATTTTTAAACCATCTTCTGCAGTGATTACTCGAATATATAAGATCTTGAACCACTCTTTCCCTAAGAGTTTTTGTCAAAGTAAAATGGAGTTGCTCAGATGTCAGTGCTTCTGGCAGTAGGGATATTGTGAAGATATGTTACCGGAGTTTGTGAAGAGTATTTTATTTTTTTAGAGGTTTTTGTTTTTTAAGTTTCATTTTTATACCTAGCTATCCATTGCTGCACAGTTGTCTTGGTTTATCATTTATGAGAGATTGAAAGGAACCCATTGTTACAAAGTTGGTGCTTCTGGAGAAAGATAGTCTAAATGTGAACAAACTTTATTAACTTAAGAGCTTCCACTCTTTATTAACTTAAGAGGTTCCAGAGTGGGAAGGTACACTGAATGCTGCTGGAAGATGTAACAGATCCACTAAATTTTCTTTTCAGAAATGGAAAATAATCATCTGTGGTTTCTAGACATCTTTACAATAAAATATATCTGCCTTAGTTTTCATTCCTTCGATGATAAATTCCTTTTCCCTCCCGTTTTTGAACACTGAAAGTTCTTCTGAGCATATAGCTCAATTAACCTTAGCCAGCACAGAGTCTGTTGTCTATGTTCTCGCGATAGGCATTAGGTTCCTCTAGAGGTCAATGCAGGCACTTTGATGGCAATAAATTGTTTTCTGGAAGTACTCTGGCTCTTCTCTGCAGGTACAATGAATCATAGAATGGTTTGGGTCGGAAGGCCCCCAAGGATCATCAATGAAATAGCCCTGAAAATAGTTTAATTTGTGCATGTAAGCATTAAAAAAGCTAGTTAGATAAGGTGACATACCACCCTTATCATCATCTTTCTTCATATTCAAATATATAAAACGTTACAAGTATTTTCTGTAATTTTGCTTAAAATCCAGAGGACAGACTGCACTGAATGGCAATAACTTTAGCACTTAGATGTAGAGCTTCTGAGCGTTTCTCTGAACACATTCAGTTCAGTCAACCCAAACCACAGCTTCATACGGTAGTGATGACTGCATAATTTGGTAGGTCAGCTGACCTGCTCATTGCTTATTGTATTATTTGCCTAGACATTTCTTTTCCCTTTTGACATTCCTGCTGACAATATAAGACGTACCTCCTAAAATTGAGATGTTGGAGAACGATATTTAAGGTTTTTGCATGCCAATGCAAAAATCTCATTGAATTCTTTTGGTATATTAATACGTTTATGATATTTCCACAACAGAAGGAAAAAAAAGCCGTCCTTTGTTTTCTGAGTAGTAGCAGCAGTAGGCACTGTCGTGTTCGTCTGTGAGAGACTGTAAATGACACAGGTTCTGTGAGGGTGTAGGGTTTGTTGGTTGTTTTCCAGGTGTGGCTACAATAATTATTTCAACAAAAATGCTTTCTTTTGTCCATAGGATGGAATCCGTCCTCTCAGCAGCAGTCGAACTGTAGAAAGCAGCAAATCAAAGACAGAGCTGGGTGCTTCAAGAGTTAAATCTTTTCTTCCTGTACCGAGAAGTAAAGTCACCCAGCCTTCTCAGAATACTAAAAAAAAGCAGCAGCAGTAATACAAGGCAAATAGAGGCAGATAACGACACAGAGAGAGAGATTTGGAATTTGCACAAAAAAAAAAAGAACAAATAGAAAAAAGTTAAAAGTAAACCTGCCTACCGTATAATTTTCTGTGTTCACATAATCTCTATTGCAAAAACCAAGCACTCAAATATGTAAATATTTTTTTTTTTAATAAACTGTTTCCCTGTAATGTAAAGTTTGTACAGGACCACAGTTTCATTTGTATGTAAATCAGCTGGAAATTATATTGATTTAGATGTCAGAAACGGGCAGCTTTGCCACCTTCATAGATTTTTTTCTGTTACCAAAACGGCTTTTGTTGAAATGATAATATTCAGGGGTATTACCACGAGATTCTGCTTGTGTATATACTGTACATAAATATATATTCTATTAAGTTCACGTGTTAAATTGCATTCAGATGAGTTGCACAATGTGTACAGTAATGGCTTAAAGCTATTGTACATGCATTTTAAAGATATGTTTTTATCTTCACTTAATGAAAATTAATGGAATGTGGCAATAACTAAGATGATCGGAAGCGCAGATCAATTACTTTCAGCTACAAGCCATATGAAATACTTTGATTTCCCCATCATCTGCCTGCCGGATTGTGATTCAGTTTTTCCCAAGCTTCTCTTCATCTTAACTGTCATGGATTTATGTTACGACTTTTATCTTTTAAGAAAAGGAAAGAGATTGAGAAATTAAAATGCAATAAAAGTTATTTTTCTCAGACTCTTATTCTTTGATAAATTGAAGACAATGCGGTCATTTATTAACTTAGCTTTTATTTTCTACTATTCTGAAATGTATGTACTTCATTAGTGCTTTAAGAGTATCCAAGAAATAATAGTGTTTCACAGAGACAGATTTTACCAAGAAGGAACGTGAGCACAAGCTTAACTGCAGTATTATCAGAGAGAAAGGAGAAGTGAAAACATGAGTTACTGTGTAGTTGTCAATTTCTATTGTGGACTGAAGATGTAATTGCTGTGAAATGATGCTTGAGTTGCAGATAAAATGAAGTCTTGTTCATTTTTTTTCCCCACTATAGAACGTTTTCTCAAATCAGAGAGCGGCCATGAAGGGCGTATTTCCGCGCCCTCCCCTTGTGTAGCTACAGTTACCCATGCGTTCATCACGCAGAGCAGCAGCACTCCCCTCTGAGTGCCTCAGTGGAGAGGTAGCAGAAAATGTGGGGTGACCCTGAAGTCACACTTGGTTGTCCTCAGAAGTGTTGGCGGGAGGTGGTTTGGGAAGTGTGGGCAGGAACGTTTGTCTCAAGAGAGTGCTGGAAGAGGAAAAGACACCATAACTGTTTCCTAACACTTCACCTTTCTATGTAAAGCAGTCATCCCAAACTCATGTCAATAAAAGTTTTGTACTGCATCCTGTCCGTCCTTCTGTCTTAGTTTGTCTGTCCGTTCTGTCTCCCCAGCCGTGGCCTGGTAGGAGTTCACTTCTGTAATGATATCCCCACTGTGTGCCTATAGGAAGCACCATAACTTTCAGTGACCACTGTCTCACTAATTATTCAGTTGCGTTATTCAAGGGTGATTACTGTAGAGTCCCATTTTTTTGTATTAATTTTGGTGCTGGGCAATGTGACGCTGCTGATCCCATCATCTGCACAGCACATGGGTCATATATTCTGACTTGCTACTAAACTAGACGTCTTCTGCATTGAGGATGCACCTCAGAAATGCCAGCCCTCATTTAGATGAAGAGTTTGCGGTGTGTTTGTGTGGGACGATCTGAGGCAGTGCCCTAAAACCTGCTTTTAGGTGCGTTTTAATACAATGTTGTCTGTGTGGATCAAAAGTCCTCTGTGCTGTACGTGGACTGAAAACCTGCAGTGGAGCGGGTGGCTTTGATCATCGGCTCATTGTTTGAAAGTCAGCTCTGTGCTGCTAAATTTAGCCGCTGCCTTTCAATCCTCTTGTCCTTTCTTCCCAGCCCGCTGTCCTAATCTCTCCCCATCTGCATCTGTTCCCTGGGTGACTTCTGTCTGCTGTCATTCCGTCTGTCAGTTCAGTGCCGCCTGTTGGTCTTTGTTTGTCTTCAGGCACGTGGTGTTTTGCAGATCTCCAAATTCCATCTGATCTCCAAACGTTCTCCTCAGGTCATAGCAGCTCTTAAGGCACGAAGGCCTCATCCACCCCACAGCCCCGGTGTGGGGTTTGCATTCAGCCCCACCCCACCGCACTCTGTACATGCAGCTCAGTCCCATCCCAGAACCTGAGAGAACATAATTCTCATCCACCGCTGACTGCGATGAGTCCCGAATTCTCCACTCTCCACTTTGTCAGCCCTGAAAATAAAAGCCCTCAGAACTCTACAGCAAAACCAAAGGCCTTGAAAACCTCCGGTTGCATTTACAAGGATTATGTTTCATGATCTAAATCCTAGTGAATAAAATTGGAAGTAATGTCATTTATCCTAAGAGCAGGAAATTGATTTTTGGAGAACCTGAGATTTTATAAAGGAAATGTGTCACCACGTCACGCTGAATGCTGCTGAACGTGCAAGAAACCGGGCACTGCAGGGGCCAGGGCAGGAGGGCTGTGGAAATGGGAGAGGTGGAACTCACCGAAGGATTTTGAAGACAACATAGGTTGTCCTTGAATAAAACGCTACAGCTGGTAAGGTGCCGTTAAGCAAATGCACAAGCAGAACTGTTGTTTGGGACAGCAGCCCAGTGAGGCAGACATCACTAATGGCAATGACAAAGCTGCTGCGCATGGGGGTTTCGTGTATGAGATGTACAAGGATAGGGGGATGTGTACATGAGTTTGTTTGGGCCGCTCCTGTGTGGCCGCCGCTGGCCTAAGAGGCCCTCGGTGCTGAGCGAGCTGTTTCTGGCTGCCCCTTCCCCTCCCCCATACTTCAGGGGACCTGCAGATCCTTAGCAGGGCAATTTCACTCTCCCAATTATTTTGGCTTCTTCCTCAGAAGCTGTAAAATCGAATCTTCATACTGGTGCTGCAGTCAGCCTGCTCCTCAGCTCCCGTTGCACACCTGTGCACACACAGATGTGCGCTTTCAGTAACAAAGCACTCTGGGAGCAGTTTGTTTGATTCAGAGTGTATGAAGTAAAGCACACGTGATGAGGAGAATCGACCTAAACAGTGACCTGCCTGTGTTAGGAAGGCTGTCGTTGTTCTTTTTTTACACTACGCCGGGCTGCAGCCCTCTCTGTGTCCCCATGCAGTGCACTGGGAGCAGCCGTGCAGCTTCCCAGCTCGGCATCAGCCAGAGCCCAACGAGCTGCTCCCACTGCCACCGCAAAAGCTTCTCTGGAACTCAACGTGCTCCTGTCAGCAGCTCCCACGGACAGATGGGGCCGGGCAGGCGGAGCGGTGCCGGCCCCGCAGCGCACCCTGCTGGCGGGCGGCCGAGCAGCGCGGGCTGTGGCGGCAGGCGGGGAGCTGAGGGCGGGAAGCTGAGGGCGGGGAGCTGAGGGCGGGAAGCAGCGGGCGGGCAGTGCCGCTGGGGCTGCCCCGCTCCGTGTCCGTGCAGTGCGGCACCGAAGGCTGGCGGCAATAAAAACGCCATCCCGATACACAGCTCTTTTTTTTTTTTTTTTTTTTTTTTTTTGTACAAATATATTTTTTTGTTCTCTTCGTAGTACAGAATCGCTTTCAAAATACATCGTTTCCTTACCAAACGTTGGCAACAATATTAAAATAAATAAGACGTCCTGGAGAAAGTTCCGTCTCCATCGTAAAACTGCAAAGCGGAGGAGTAGAAAAATCGCTTCTGAAGTCTCTTAACCGCTGCGCTGCGGTGCCCGCGCTCACAGCCGCGTGTCCTGCACCTCCTCCTCCGTCTCCTCCTGCAGCGCGCCGATCTGCGGCCTGGGCTTGCGCTTGCTGGAGTTGCGGCGGTGCGCGGGGAGCAGCTTGAGGCGGTCGGCGTGGCTGATGGCCTGCCGCAGGGAGCTCTTCTCGCTCAGCAGCTTCTGGATGGATTCGTACTGCCGCATCTTGTTGTCCTCGATCACCTGCGGGGACACCGCGCCCCGTCAGTACTCCAGAGATCCTCGAGTCCAACCCCTTGCCAGAGCAGCTCCCTAGCCCAGGTTGCACAGGTGGGCGTCCAGGTGGGTCTGGAATGTCTCCAGAGAAGGAGACTCCACCACCTCTGTGTGCAGCCTGTGCCAGTGCTCCATCACTGCACTGTGAAGAACTTCCCACACACGTGTGCAGAACTTCCTATGCCTCATCTTTGGCATTTCCCCTCACCCTATCACCACACACTGCTGAGAAGAGTCCAGCCTCATCCCTTTGCCTCCCCACTCCTTTGATATTTACAGATATGGATCAGATCCCTTCTTGAGTCTTCTTTTCTCAAGGCTGAACAGCCCCAGGTCTCTCAGCCTTTCCTCATAAGAGAGGTGTTCCACACCCTTTATCATCTTTGTAGCCCTCCGCTGGACTTCTTTGAGGAGATCTCTGTCTTTTTTGTACTGGGAAGCCCAGAACTGGACACAGTACTCCAGATGAGGCCTCAGCAGGGCAGAGTAGAGGGGGAGGATCACCTCCCTTGACCTGCTGGCCACGCTCTTTTTAATGCACCCCAGGATCCCATTGGCCTTCTTGGCCACCAGGGCACACTGCTGGCTCATGGCCAGCCTGTCATCCACCAGGACACCCAGGTACCTCTCCTCAGAGCTCCTCTACAGCAGATCATCCCCCAGCCTGTATCAGTGCATGCAGTTATTCTTCCCTAGCTACAAGACTCTACACTTGCTCTTGTTAAACCTCATCTGGTTCCTTTCTGCCCAGCTCTCTAGCCCATCCAGGTCTCGCTGAATGGCAGCACTGGATTTCTGCCCTAGCAAAGTTTTGTAAAGCATGGCATGGGACTGGGACTGGGACTGGGAAGTCTTCTAGGTCCCATTCAACCCAAAGCACTCTGAGATGCTCTGTCTTATCGAAGAATCATAGAATTGCTCAGGTTGGAAAAGACCTCCAAGATCATCAAGTCAAGTCCAACTGCAACCAAACCATACTACCCTAACTCTAACAACCCATCACTAAATCATGTCCCTGAGCACCACATCAAGACAGATTTTAAACACATTTAGGGATGGTGACTCAACCACCTCCCTGGGGAGGTGTCAAATGTTAACAAAACAACCATGCAGGTGATGGGGAAGCCGCTCACCAGGAACCGCTGGCACTCCAGGATGGCTTCCAGCCTGTGCTCGGAGAGGATCACAGTGCAGTCTGCAAATGCGTGCTTCAGTGTTTTCCTGATCACCTGGGAAGTTCTGAAAGGCAAATGATCGTTGGCATTCAGACTGCAGCACACAGCATGTGCAGCTCATGTTGTTGTGTCAGTGGTATGTAATCATCCAGCTGCGTGTTGTGATGCTCAGCGTACTGCACCTCTGCTGGGGAAGCTCTCATCTGCTCTAATCTGAAGGTGTAACTGAACTTCTCTGACACTCCATGTAGAAATACACACCATCTCTAACAGTGCACACACCCAAAGTCTGTTCCTGAAGCTGAAATCTGGCTCAGTACCAGACCTGAGGTGTTACCAATGGTTTCTTTTAGGGAGTGCTGCCTCACTGCTTTTTGGATTTGATATTAGAACAGATAAACAAAACGTACATGGGGTCCAGGTGAGCGCTGGGCTCGTCAAGCAGCAGGATTTTAGCCTTACTGAGAACGGACCGGGCAAGGCACATCAACTGCTTGTGCCCGTGGCTGAGGACACAGCCTCCATCCACGAGAACGAAATCCAGCTGGCCGGGGAACTGCTCTATCACAGACTTCAGCCCAACCTGCCAGAGAGAAAAAGAAAGCAAGAATTGATGAGGTACAGTTACTACTGACTGGGGGCATGGTGACGACGCCTCTCCTTCCCTCGCCTTTCACTCCTGACAGTGAACAGAGAATCTAAGTCAATGAAAACGAGTGTCTGTCCTACGAAGACCACAAGCTGCTGGCTGGATGGTGTGAAAAGCTCTGAACCTCACCATGTGCCAGGATTTACGTTGGGAAGCTGAGAGTTAACGCTTTGTTGATTTGTCGCATACAGCGACTTCTGGCATTTCAGAGACACCCACGTGCTCAAAATGTGTATCCAGAAGTGATGTGCGTCACTGGTCATGTCAAGGAGAGAGATTTTTGAAAGGAAACCAGGCCTCTTTGGTTACTAGGAGGGCAGGAAGAAGCGAGCAAAATTCCCATGCTACTTTACAGCAACAGAGAAAATAACCCAGGTCAGCGCAGCAGTGTCTGTATGGCTCTGAGAGCGTTTTCATCTGCTTCTTGTGCTGCCTGCAATGCCCTGAGGACATTGCTCAGCCAATGGGCATCGTGGGTGCTCCTCGAGCACCAGAATGCCTGGAGGGGCTTGTGGTGGGAAGCAGCCTCACCTGAGCCAGAAACTGGAACCCAGTACAGGATGTGGTTCTTAGTTGTTTCAGACAACACCTTGCACCTGCAGCTCAGCTCAGTGCAAGGAACATATAAAGTGACACCAATGTTGGCAGCGCTGTCTAAACCCTGAGCAGCTAATGGGTCAGGGTGAAGCTGGGAGTCCGCTTTCTTCCCATTCCGCGCTCCCAAAGTCACGCTGACTCATTGCCTCCACGAGCCAAAGCCAAAACGTGAGCTTTGTAAACAAGCAGATCACTCCTACTGAAAAGCATTAATCGCTCTTTTTTGTTTGCTTTGTGTTCTCATGCCTACTCACTAAAAAACTCTGTGTTACATTTGGATTTGTCAAACTCCTTGGTGATAAGTAGTTCAAAACTTTTTTTTTTCCCTCACTGTTACAAATAAGGTTTAGCTCTTCACAATCTCAGGGTTGGCTCTCTCACACCAAAGCAGAACTAGAACTCGCTTTTTTTCAAGAGAAGGAGCATTAATCCCCCCCAATCTTTTGTAGCTCCAGATAAAAAGCTGCTGTCACTCCATGCAACCAAAAGTCTTGTGATGTGCATACTTGACAGTAAATTATACATAGAAAGTGTCTACTTTCCCCTTTTTCAAACATGAGAAAGAACTTCTATAAACCTCATAGAGTAGAGACACTGTCAGCCTCTTGGATGCAAACCAGGAAGCTTTTGGATTACCTCCCACATTTGTAAGCATTTTATGATACTTGAGATTTGCTGCGGACAAGGAAAAGGGAAGCAGTTCATTAGGTCATCTGTAGCTTGCAAGGAGCCATCTGCTTTCTAGGCTGCAGTGTTTCCCCTTTTGTACCCCTCGGCTTCCTTTTCTTTCGGCATTATTTACACCCGTGCAACCTATTAAACACTACCAGAGCCAATAGGTGGCATCTTACATCCATAATATGTGGTGGTTGCTCTTAGATGGAAACAGAGCAGGAAAAATTCCCTAATACTGGGGAATTTAAAAAACAAAAATGTTGCTAAAACCTTAATATAAAATTAGAAGGAAAAAAAAAACTTCACGTTTTCTAATATTCCCTGATATTTGTTTTCCATTAAGAACACAGCTGCCTGGGACACAGGCTGTATGTGAGCCTGAATGTGATGTCAGAGAGCTGCAAGCTGGACTGAGAGCTGCAAGAACCCCAAAATCTTTCAATGAAAGATTCTTCGAAGCTGAGCCTAAGTATTTCCTAATGCAGTAACACCAGTCTTTCATTTCTAGGACTGAACACAGACATTTCTCACTTCTTTCTGGCCTCTTAGATGTTTGCTCGTCAACTCTGCCCACTCCAGTTGAAAAATTTCATATATTTGTCAAAGCATTAAAGTGACAAAAGATTATAGGGCTTTCACGTCATCAGCTCACTCCACTTTGTTTCTCTCAGGGTCATGCGGCCAAACCAGAGAGCCTCCCCTGTACTAAGTCATGCTAAGCTGCATGAAGAGCTCAGACCGCGCTGAACGGAAGTTTATCTTCGTGTTTCCTTATTACCCAATAAAAAAATCACCTTTGTCAAAGTTAGGGGAAAAAAAGTTTATAGCCTGGTGTTATCTTTTCTCAGCACTTCTGTTTCAAAGCCTTTACATAAATGGAACATGCAGTAACCACTCGTCCTGCACTGCACTCTGGTGTAAGAGCCTCACTGGAGGGAAACAACGAACACACGGAGCAGTTTTACCTCCTCGGCAACCTTCCATATTTCTTCGTCATTCCATTGCCCATAAGGATCCAAATTCTTCCGAAAAGTTCCCGAAAATATGAAGACTTTCTATAAGGAAGAAGATGTACAGGTGGATATATACAGGTGAAACACTACGTAAGATGCTGAAAGTTGTAAAGCGTACAGAGGAAAAAAACAACCTTCTGTAATTATCAGTTAAATCATATTGAAGGTAGATGTGAAATATCTCATTTCAACAGCTTTCAGAATGGAAGATTTTCCATGTTTTAAGTTAGGAAGAAGCCTTTTAAAGATAATTAACCAAAAGTGTGCCCTCCCACCGTGCCTTCTGGAGGCAGAAAGCCCCCTGGATGTTTGTTCACATTCAGGGACACTGCCTTAAGTTCTCTCCCAGTGGATTTTTCTTCTCTAATCACGTGGAGTCCAGTGCATTTCACAGCACGCTGTTGCCTGCCCCAGTCCCAGTTCAGCAGAGCCCTCCTCTTGGTGCCAGCTCACAGGGACGTGGTGCAGCACAGCCTGGCTCGGGTGCAGAGCTGCCACACGCTCACATGGGAGCCTGCCCTGAGGGATGCTGCAGTACTGCTCTTCCTCTTGTCCTGCACCTTCTGCTGTTGCAGAATATGATGAGTTTGCACACTGCTCAGCATCCTTCTGAGGATGCACCGCGGTTTACTTCTGAATTTGTGATTTTTTTCATCACTTTAGACAAGCAGATGCAAGCGAACATGCCTTGGATATACGTTTTCTGGCGGGAAAAGCGGTGACTCAGACAAAATTAAATATTTATTTCATCTCTTTCTACACGGGGAAGGTGCGTCAGGTTGGTGGAAGTGGGGTTCTTCCAGTGACACTGAGGTTGCACAACAGTTCTTACAAGATAAATGGAAGCTGTTGCTTTCTGTGTCGCTCTACACCTGCTGCTTACAGCAGGGAAACTTGCTCTCAAAGAATGCAAAGCTTGGGAAATATTACCATTTGCATGTTGCCTCCTTGTACATACAGAGGAAGGATTTCAGCAATTATTTCTTTTGTTTTCCTAAAGAAAATATTTATTTAGAGACTAAATGTTGAAATACCAGTGATCTGTAGCCAAATAATTTCTTGTTGAAATTAAACCAGAGCCTCAGTAGTCCAAAGCTACTGAAAGTAGCAAGGGACTTGCTGGGGTGGTAGAAATTAGTCAAGGGCATATTTGTAGTAATAGCTGTCCCAGAGATCAGCCAGCCAGCCACAATTTCCATCTGACCTAACCTGGGAAACTGGCATTCTTTCATCAGATTTCAGAGTGATTTAGATGTGCATTCATAATCATCATTTAATTATGATTAATTAGAAGTGTGGCAGCTTAAAATGAATTGTTTTAATTCATTTAATTGAGAGGTGCAAGCCATTGCCAATAACTCCTTTGGTGTAAGAGGGAAGGAAGTATCTCACTTGGGAGAGCAGAGGGGAAAACCAGCTGCACTCTGATGCCATGCAGACACTGGAGGGGCTTCTCTCAGAGCCCCTCACTGCTCTGCGAGTCAGGATCCAGCAGAGCTGCAGTGCAGGCAGTGGTGTGCACAGCCAGCACTTACAGAAGTACTTGGGTAGACACCAGGGAAAGAGAAGAGCCTTTCCTTCATAACCATCCTTTCACCAGGGAAAGAGAAGAGCCTTTCCTTCATAACCATCCTTTCTTTTCACTCCAAGTGCTTCAGTGAAGAACAGCCCCGTCCCTTCCCACGCCCCGGTGAGTTTGTGTGCGTGGGACCACATGTCTGCAGCAGGATTAGATTCCTACAAGCACTGGGCGTGGTGAAAGCAATGCTGCTGTGGAAGCAGGGTCAGACCTGGTTTTGTTCGTGCTTTGAGCACCATACATTTAACTAATGGAGTAGGTATTTTCAGTTCTCACTGGTAAAGAATAGTCAACTGAACAAACCAGTTTTAAAGAAGATTGGGCTGAATAACATTCCTGCTGAAGTGCAGCAGGGAGAGAAATAAAGGAGACCACTTTCTTCAGACACTGCTGATACTACTAATAGCTGTGGCTTTCAAGAAGTAGGGCACTAAAAGCAAACTATTCCCTGAAATATGTTTTTTTTTTTTTTTTTTTCCACAAGGTAAATATTGCATTGTCCTGAATTCTGGTATTTCTCCATCCTTTTCAACACCTCCTTCCTTCTTACTTATTAGAAACCACATAGGCTTCACCTGAGTAAATATCGTGTTAGGTACATGGGCAGGTACAGTCTACTTAAAAAGAAGCAGAAAAAAAAAATCTTAAATGCAAAATTAAAAAAAAAAAAGAAAGAAAGAAAAATGAGAAAAAAAGTGACTGCCATGGGCTTGTGTGTCATTTATAAATACGGAAGAAGTCAGATTAAGGAGGGTGATGGAAGGAGAGCCGGGTGGCTGGGAAAGATTGGCAGTAAATCTGGAGCCATTTCCTTCTCTGTCAGTTGTTCGTGTTCAGCCCCGAGGATAATGGGTGTGATCGCACAGCAGATAGTTTCACAGAGCTGACATCCTAAGCAGAACGCTTAGGAATATAAATATGGCCACGTTTGTGTTCTGCCCACCCCACATACTGTAAATCAACCCCTCTAAAGTGCAGCAATCCTCAGTGGCTTGAGACTCTGCGTGTTGGTCAGTGTTGTGCAGCCAGTTTGTGCAGATAAGCTTCCCATGTGTTTTTTAAGTGTTGTGTGGAGAACCAGAACTCTGATGAACCCAAGGAAACGCATACAGAAGAGTAGGGAACTTGTTTAGAAGAGGCTGATAAAGAGTGAGAACATCCTGGCTGTGAGCAGCTGCTGATGAGATGAGACAACCTGTGCAGGTTCTCAGCCAGACCCATGGGCTGGCACCTCTCACCCTGCTCTTACAAACCCTTCCTTGTTCCCATCTGCCCAAGGCTGGAACGTCCTCAGAAGCATGACACCAGCTGCACATACAGAGAGGTCCCAGAGAGTCTGAGGGGCAACAGAACAGAACTAAGATGGGCAGACAGAGGCAGACGTAATGAACAAAGAGAGAAAGCTACTGAAAAAATGGAAACCAGGAAGAGAAGAGTTGCCGAATGTTACTTCTTCAGGGAAATATAGGAGGAAAAGGGATTTGATTGTTTTTTTCTGTATTTGTTTTTTGTCATCTGGCAATCCCACAAACTGTAGTAGTCTTGTTATCCATACTAATCTTGATTTTAACTCTGTATGGAGTTAAATGCCGTGAGATCTGTCAGGATGACTAAATGCCTAGATATGAGCAGAACAGCACTCTAGGCTCAAGGAAGCATCTACTCTGACACCTTAGGCATCTCAGGGTTCCTCAGCTGTTTTAACGGGAAACTGGCTCCAGATCTCCTCTTATGAGGGGCTTTGATACTTCTGTACATAATCTGCTTGAGGAGCTCCATGCAGAAGAGCTTCAACGAGTGGAAATCAGGTGCAGGCTCCTTTCTTCTCCAAACACCCTCTGAAACATGTTAGGGAAGGTCTTGCCGATGAATGGTCAGAAAGAGCTGCCCAGAACAAGAGCTGATGGGCTGCGATTATGCTTCAGACGGCCTGTTATCGCTGCGTTACTGATTTCCATGAGAATTACAAACATCCTGTAGGAGCACTGCTGTGGTCGAGGCTGCGCTTAACCAACGCCAGCCTTTGATGAGGTGCAGGAAGGAACTTCCTTGTGGGTGCTCCAGGAAACCTGCTTGATGTGATTTACCAGCTCGTGCGCTGACAGCCGCATTTGATACACGGAAAGGAGCAGACAGATCCCCGCCTTTGCTGTGGCTCAGTGTGATCCCTGAGTGGCCCTGGGGCTGTTGCAGCCGTGCCGTTAGCATGCTGCAGGTGCTACACAGCCAGCTATTAAAGACTTTCCCATTGAAGAATTTCGTCCCTTTTAAACTGACAAATTTAGGGATAAGGAAGAGAAGGGCAATGCTGGAAAAATTTCCTAAGGCAGCATGCCTCAGGTTGAATTAGCTCGGTTCCCTCGCTGTTAGTGAAGCCTCCCTGCTGTGACTGAACACATCCACGTGCTGTTGTAGGCAGGCCTGCCAGGAAAGGCAAGGAGAGGTGGTTTTTTTTACATTCTGAAGCTGCAGGTGAATGGCAGAGAACAAAAGGCTGTCTTTGTTCTGCTGGGAAAGACTGGGCGGCATGTGTAATTTTCTGAAGAGAATACTGCTGAAAACTCTATTTCATTCTGAATATGGGAAATTCGGAGGCATAATGTGCGGCTTCTTGGCAAGGGTTTTGGACGGAGGCTGCAGAGTGAAGCGAGGAAACAGATTGGCAACTCTAGTGATTTCGAGAGAACGCAGAGCTGAGTTTTTTTAGTACTCTTCAACAGATTTTATAACATGCTTGTTCTCCTAAAGCAACACCATACATGCAATCTCTGCCCATCTTGACACAGCTGTATTTGCAATCTCTGGCACAGCTACCTTGACCTGAAGGGGTGACTTTTTTCCTTACTTGCAACTAAAAGTCGTGCTGACAGTACTGAACCAGCAGTAATAAACAAATAAAAGTTTACAGGACTAGACATACGTGAAAGTGTTGGAAAGCTGAGAGAAAGGGTGACTGATCAGCTGTCACAGGGCAGCATTCCAGGAAAGCCCTTGCTATCAGCAGAGCTCAGCCAGGAGGCGAATCTGAGCAGCAAACTCCCTGCAGCTCCTGGCTCCCGAAGGCTGGGTGTGTAAATTGACAGTGAAAGAAAGGGCCGCTCCAGTAAGGTCACAGTGCTTCAAACTGCTGTCTTTGTTGGAACTGCTGCACCCTCAGCAAGTTTGCAGATGACACTGAGCTGTGTAGTACAGGTGGCATGCTGAAGCTCAGAGGGTGGTGACGCACTGGAACGGATTGCCCAGAGAGGTGGTGGATGCCCCATCCCTGGAGGCATTCAAGGCAAGGCTGGATGTGGCTCTGGGCAGCCTGGGCTAGTGGTTGGTGAATCTGCCCACAGCAGGGGGGTTGAAACTAGATGATCTTTGAGGTCCTCTTCAACCCAGGCCATTCTAGGATTCTATGACTCTATAATTCTATGGTTGTGACCTAGATGGACCTTGACAGGCTTGAGAGTAGGGCCATGAAAACAATATGCAGGTCAGCCTGGACAAGTGCAAGGTCCTGCACATAGGCTTGGGTAAACACAACATCTGGCTGAGTGGTGAATGGATTGAAAGCAGCCCTGTGGAGAAAAACTTGGTGTACTGGTGACTGAAATGCTCAACATGAGCATTTAACGTGTGCTTGCAGCCCAAAAAGCCAGCTGCATCAAAAGAAGTATGACCAGCTGCTCAAGGGAGGTGTCTGTTCTCCTCTACTGTACCATCACGAGGCCCTGCCTGGAGCACTGCATTCAGCTCTGGGGTCCCTACCATAACAACGTGGTTCTAATAGAGCAGATCCAGAAGAGGGCCACAAAGGTGCTCAGAAGGCTGAAGCACATCTCCTATGAAGACAGGCCATGAAAGCTGGGATTATTTAGCCTGGAGAATAAGAGTCTCAAGGGAGACCTTGTAGTCACCTTTCAGTACTTAAAGGGGGCCCACAAGAAAGCTGGAGAGGGACTCTGTCGCAGAATCTTAGGATGAGGGTGGTGAGGAGCAGGAATAGGTCACACAGAGATGCTGTGGATGCCCCACCCCTCAAAGTGTTCAAAGGCTTTGAGCAACTTGGTCGAGAGGAAGGTGTCCCTGCCCAAGTAGGGGATCAGTTAATGACTGAGCAGTTCTGCTACTGACCTATCAAAGCAATTAGGCATTGTGTATTAACTGTAATACATGATGTAAGGTTTTAGAAAACAGGAGGTGAGAACACCACTGACTGTATTTTTTTCTTTAGGAGGGACCGTCTTATTTTGAATCAACATGTCAGCCATTTCAGAAATAGAGAGAGAAGCCAACTGTGAACATTTCTGTTTGAGAGTACTGTACCTTCTCAGTTTTATAAGAGCTCTTGTGTGAGTGACATAGAAATATGAAAATGTAGATTTCACTGCAGATTATCACATTCATCCATCCAGCTATCCTCATCACAAATTCTGTGCATTTTTTCTGTTTCTTAGCATGAAAGAACTAGCTCTCAGCTTAAAGGTAACTATGTGCATGTTAGTATACAATAAAAAAAAAAAAAGGCCTATGATTGCTCTTCTGCTGCCTCTAAAACATTCTCATTACCTGAGGAATGACTCCAAAGGCCTTTCTCCATTGCTGCAAGCTGACTGTGTTCCAGGAGACGCCATCAATCTGGATATCGCCTTCTGTATTCAGCAGTCTTAAAAATGCAAAAAGTAAAGTGCTTTTTCCTGAGCCAGTTCTTCCTAAAAGGCCCACCTGCAATGCACATTCAAAAAAGCAAGCACTTAATATCGCTGATATATTAACCACAGACCAAAGCAGTGACATTTAGAGAAGGGGAAAATGAAGGGCAAGGGGAAAATGAAACACTGCACCAGACTGTTTCATTAGTGTAGACCTTCAGAATCAACTAAGAAAGCAGATCCATTAGTCTGTACTTACCTGAAGAAGTTTCCTTATATATTATTTTGTATTTTGTAACCACCACCCAAAGCTGAGATACTGGCTTTTTCCACAGCTGAATTTTACACACCTCATGCTGAACTGTCTGAGCATGGGCTGCATTTGAACACTGACAACATAAATTTGAAAGTGATGACATGACATGTGGACCCTTCCTGTTGTCTGACATCCTTTCTATTGCAGTGAAAAAGAAGATGAGCAAAGGTCTACGACAAGAGTTCTCCCCTTTCCTGCTTGTTTTTCCCTTGCTTCACTACGAGGCAGAAACAGATCTCTTTGGTATAAGGAACACACTCCAGTTCCAGAAACACTGCCTCTGCATACACGGTTCATCTCTGGAATTGGATAAATTTCTAAATAATAGTCATCGTAAAAGGGATCTTTGTTTTAATTGTTCTGCCTCAGAACTGCACAGTACAAAAGTATCTTTCATTTCCATTACTCCATTGCTTCAGAGAATGATCCAGGAAGTAAATCAAGCAGACTACAGAAGCACCCACACCTCCGCACTCCAGAAATCCCAGATTGCCTCTCCTTCAAAAGCACAGTTGTTTTGAGATGATGCTGCAGGAAGTCTGAACCCTAAATCGCAGCACCCTCAATGAAACATGTTCATGTAAATCAATATAGACCTATCGACCTTGGCAGACAGGTGCTGTTCAGAGTAGTGCCTAAGAGCTGCCTCATGGCAAGGCTAGAGCATTGTTGTTGAACCTGTTTTCTCATCTAGGTGACAGCTCTTCATCTATACAGCGTCAGCTCAGGAATCCTTGTGAGTCTTTCCTTGTGCCCTGCTGAGGATGATACTTCAGCATAAACTTCAAGCAAAGTGCTCAACATCTGCCTAAGTGCTGCCCTGAAAACGAAGCTTTTTCTTGAATGTAAATCCAAACGTGCACGCAGATTAGAGGTCTGTAAGCCTTTTTAAAGAATAGAACTGTTTATCGTTTGCTCTATAGTAATTTGGCGCAGCCCACAGCACCCATGGAACGTCCCTCTGAGCGCCGACCGCTGGTGCGTTACCCTTGGCACGCTGGACAGTATTCTTTCATGTCCTGTTCCACCTGGGTCAGTCTGCCCCTAGCTCTTGCACACTTCTCTGTCCATAGGAGGAGAAGGAGGCCAACTTCAAGCACATGAAAAGGACATGAAGAACTGCTGCAGAAATATTTTATCTGAGCATTCTTCTCCTCGTGGTCAGGAAAACTCCTTGTCATGCTTCACTAAGGTATATACAGCTTCAAGATTTCTAGGATAATTAAGCCAAATTTCCTTACTATTTTTGTTCATAGCTAATAATCCTAGAGGTGAGCTCTTTTTAATAAGAGACAGAAGACATTTCTGGCATTCATATACTTTAGATGATTATTTTGACCTGCAATAGTTTCACATTTCTATCTACAAAAACTTACCGAGTCAATAAATAGGTTTATAATGACACTTCCATAGCAAAGCATAATAGAAGCCGGACCAAACACAACAAAACAGTGTCTCACCGTCTGCCCTGAACTGATTGAAAAGGAAATGTTTTCTAAGACAGCAGTTCCTCCTTCAGTGTATCTGGCTGTAAGGTCCGTCACAGACATTTGTCCCCCGGATGGCCAGTTCTTCTCGTCCTTCACATGCCTGTTTTCAAGTACAAGGGCATCTGAAAACTGGTTATTCTTCTGTGGCTTAATGGTTTTCATCTCCTCTGTTGGCATGTCAATGAATTTAAATATTCGGCTGACAGACCGCATCTAGGGATCAAAACAAACATTATTCTAATTGCACTAAGCTGTCAAAGGAAACAAAATCAAATTATTCCTAATTTCTATCCAGAACAGTGAGTCTCTTTTCTATGTAAGTTATACTGTGATGTAATTTGAAAAGGTAAGGTACTTCTTTAACAGAGCTCTGGATTATTTTTCTCTTGTACAATGCTAACATTGGCCAAACATTTAATTCCCCTTGCTTTGTTTTTAAGTGAACACAATAGATCTCTTTACCTTTATAATGTATAGCAAAAACAGCAGATGAGCTGTATATCTGCAAACAAAGATCATGAAAGAAATCTTGCCCTACTTGAAAAGTGAATTTCTTTGAATAATGATTAATCTTAAAAGATAAGCAGAATGCGTGGAATTTGAATACGTCAAGTGTCAGATAATAAAATAATAAAAAAGGCTAACTCATCTCCTTTGCTAGAACTTCACTGGACATGTGGTCATAAAATATATTTCTAAGTTTGGTCTTCAGCATTTAAAAATTTTAAGTTCTGAAGTTCTTTTTCCCTAACTGCTTTCCCCTTTAACTTATGGAGGACCATATTAGATCCAGTCACCCTATATTCTCCAAGCCTAAAGAAAATCCAGGTTTAAGCCTCTTTCTCAACATATGTTCTCCTTCCCAAGACATCCCAGTTCAAATTAATCTTTCTCGACTGATCAGAGCATGCATTTTACATGGACATTACATTGTACATAGTAAAAACATGATGATACTTTCCTATCTATATTAGGAATATCTTGATTAACACATCTTAGGATCATATTTATTCTTCTCTGCACAGTCACATCTTACAGTCACCCTGTAACCAAGCAGTGGTTGGCCAAGCTTTCACTTTAGACAAATCTAACTGCAGAGATCCTTACTTACAAGACAGGTTATTATTAGCAGTTCCTAAGTTTAAGCCTTTGCACTTTGTTGACTGAAATCTGTTTCATATTTGTCATCTGAGGTCACCTAATACCTTTAACTCTCGGTGCTCGTGCTGACACTGCCCTTCAGCTCTGTGCCTTTGGCGGTTTTCTTCGACAAATCCTTTTTCTTTTTGTTGAGAGCATTAGAAAAAGATTAAAACAAGCTCAGTCACAAACCTAATCTTTGTTGAGTAGCCTTCCTATAGCTTAATACCTACAGCTTAATGCCATTTCCTTTCTATACAACTCATTAACTAGTTTACAGTTCTTGCAATAATCCTGATCTCATTCATTTACATGATTTCTGAAACACAGCCATAGCCAGTGCTTTCCTGAAGACAAATGAAATCTATTACATTACTTTTGTCCAGAAAATAAATCATCAGACACAATTAGCTAGTTATTCTAATACAACCTAATTTCTGCCCATCTGAGTTTATTCCCTCTGTAAGCTTTGTATGTTTGCTTACATCTTCAACGTAATTTCTAAAGATTGCTGCCATCAGACTAACAAACTAATGGTCTGATCAGTGTCTCATGATCTCTCTTCCTCAACTACAAGATGCATTTGCTACTTGGTCACCTGCCACCACTACCAGATCGATGGATTCATTCAAAGCAGTGGTTACCAGCTGACTGGTAGAGCTGACTCGCGCTACACGATGTATTATCATTCCTTCCTGCTCTTCTCTCCTGATTGAAATATCTCACTCAGTGGATTTTCCATGCAGAAGGAAATAAATAATGCATGGAAATACTGGGAAAATTGCTTACCTCTCTCAGCATCTTGAAACAAAACCATGACCACGCTAACGTGCAAACATATGGGTTGCAATTTTCATTTCAACTACTGTGCAAGATGGAAAGGCATAGTCATCATTGTGCTGACATATGAATGTCATCTCATTTTGATCATACAAACAGGAAGACCTTGAATGAGACCGGGCATTTTATTGTTTCTGACTGCATTTAGCAAACCCCAATAATGAACACCATGAATTCACTATAACTGGTGTTAGGTAGCATCTTTTTTTTTCCCAGAAATCTTATATTTTTAAAAAATATTCCATCTGCAGAAATATCAGAGCTTCTTTCTTGGCTTCATCAAGAGCAATGAAATAAAAAAAATAAAAAAAAGGAATCCCTGTAACTGTCCAAGAAATCCCAGCATTATACAGCAGCTAAAATTCAGGAAGCCACCTGGTCAAAGAGTCGTTCCTTACAACATAAAATTTAATCTCCATATTCCAGCTCCCCTGACAAATTTATCACTCACTTCACATGTGAAGATATTTTAGACAGCTTAGCACTTTAAATCAGGGGATTCAATTGAAAAGATGCTTTCCTGGTTCTGTAATTTGCATTGTGATTTAGAACTGGGTAGAATGCTGCATAAATGTCAGTAACATTTTACGATAATATCCATTCTTCCTTCCAGGGGTTGAAATCTCCTGTCATTTATAATGACAGGTATAATGTAGGTGACAGAAAGTTTCTTATCTATTATTCCCATCAGCAATTTAACTACTATATTCACATTATCCAACTAATGCTTTAGAATGAAGGAGTATATTTACTACTTTCAGCTAGAAATGTCTAGAGCATAATACACTATTCTTAGCCTTGCCTAATTGTATTTTACTGAGATTTTAATAACATTACAAAATCTTTAATTTACTTTCTCATTAATATCACTTAAATTCTTCTTAATGTGGGATGAGAGTTCAAAATATTATTATGTAATATATATTTCTAGAACGTGGAAGAAGTAGGGTTTTTTCTACAGGTAATCTAATACAGCTAATTCCATAAGGCTCTGTATTCTTCTGCTAGAAAAAGAGCAGTTACTTTCTGTGTACCTGACACATACAGTTTCCAACAACAGTGTTGCGTGACATCATCTGAAATACATGCTCTCTGGAAAATGCAGTGCACAACTGAGAAATACTACGGGAGGTCAGTTCAGTTGCTCCAGTTGGAAAGAAAAAAACCTGTGCAGTTTTTCACTGCAAAAACTAGTTCAGTGCAGGCAGACCATACATTAATAGTGAAGTTTCATATCTTTTGCTGACACATTTTGAAGGCACTTATAGGTCACAGAACTCATGTGAGAGTTGTGGTGAGATCTGGTTGACAGCAAGTTGTATATGAGCCAGCAGTGTGCCCTGGCAGCCCAAAGGATCAACCCTGGGGTGCACCAGGCCCTGAATGGCCACCAGGAGGGGGTAGGGGTTGTCCCCTCTGCTCTGTGCTGTGCGGCCTCACCTCCTGCACTGGCTCCCGTTTGGGGCACTACCACATAAGAAGGAGATTAAACTATTAGAGAACATCTTAAGGAGGGTTAGAATTGCTCAGGTTGGAAGAGATCTCCAAGATCATCAAGTCCAACAGCAACCTAACCATACTACCCTAACTCTTAACAAGCCATCGCTAAATCATGTCCCTAAGCACCACATCCAAACAGTTTTTAAACACATTCAGGGATGGTGACTCAGCCACCTCCCTGGAGAGCCTATTCCAGTGCTTCACAACCCTTTGTGTAAAGAAGTTTTTCCTTATAACCAACCTGAACCTACCCTGGCACAACTTGAGGCCATTTCCCCGTGTCACCTGCCACCAGTGAGAAGAGATCAACCCCGCTTTCACTGTAAGCACCTTTCAGTTATTTAAAGAGAGCAATAAGGTCTCCCCTCAGCATCCTCTTCCCCAAATTAAACATCCCCGGCTCCTTCAGTCACTCCTCATAGGGCATATTCTCCAGGCCCTTCACAAGCCTTGCCCTTCTTTGGACCTGCTCCAGCACCTCAGTGTCCTTTCTGTATTGAGGTTCCCAAAACTGAGCACAATACTTGGAGTGGGGCCTCAACCAGTGCTGAGTACAAGGGCAGGATTACTTCCCTAGTCCTGCTCACCATGCCATTCCTGATACAGGCCAGGATGCCATTGGCCTTCTTGGCCACCTGAGCATGCTGCTGGCTCACATTCAGCCAGCTGTCCATCAGCACACCAAAGTCCCTTTCCATCATGCAGCTTTCCAGCCACTCCTCCCCAAGCCTGTAGGGGTTGCCTGAGGTTGTTGTAACCAAAATGAAGTACCCAACACTTGGCCCTATTGAAACTCATACAGTTTACCTTGGACCATCGGTCCAGTCTATCCAGGTCCCTCCGTAGCGCCCTTCTTCCCTCCAGCAGATCAACACTCCCTCCTAACTTGGTGTCATCTGAAAACTTACTGAGGATGCACTTGATCCCCTCATCAAGATCATTGATAAAGATATTAAATAAGAGTGGCCCCAGTACTGAGCCCTGGAGGACACCACTCGTGACTGGCTGCCAACTGGATTTAGCTCCATTGACTACAACTCTCTGGGCTCAGCCATCCAGCCAGTGACTATGCCCATCCAAACCATGGGCAGCCAGCTTCTCCATGAGGATGTAGTGGGGGACAGTGTCAGAAGCTTTACTGGTCCAGGAAGACCACATCAACAGCCTGACCGTCATCCACTAAGTGGGTCACCTTGTTATTAAATGAAATCAGTTTTGTCAGACAGGAGCTACCATCATGAATCCATGCTGATTAGGCCTGATCCCAAGGTTGACCTTTAACTGGTCCATTATGGCTCCTGATATTAACTGTTCCATAACCTTCCCTGGCACTGAGATGAGACTGATAGGTCTGTAGCTACCAGGACATTCTTTCTGGCCATTTTTGAAGATGAGCATCACATTTACCAAGCTCCAGTCCACCAGGATGTCCCTGGTTAGCCAGGACTGTTGAAAGATGATGGAGAGTGGCTTGGCAACCACATCCACCAACTTCCTCAGCACTTTAGGGTGCAGTCCATCTGCTATTTGGACGCAGATTATACAGTCAAGAATCTGCTAAAGTTTCACTAGCCTAAGTAGCAGTTCTCAGGCTTTCTGAAAACCACATTGAGATTATTTTCCAGTTAAAAATTACCAACTAAAAAGGTTAAGAGAAAACTAGCATGGAAGAAGTATGAATACCACCTGTAAAACCATCATTATTTTTCACAATCCTCTTTTCTTTGGTGTTCTTTACCATGAACTGCTTTACTTCAGTTCTTCAGCACCAGTTAGGTACTGGGTGGGGCACGATGTAGTGTGGTGAATGTATTCTTAACGTCTCCTTGGGGAATTCTTTTTGATCTCCATACATAAGTAATCTTGGCAATAGTGAAAGCATGGCAGTTTCTTTCTCCCCGATGAGAGGAGTTGTCCTTCCCAGTTTTAGTACTGCTATTGCAGGACACACATCAGTGAAGGGGCAGGTTTGTAAAGCATCGAAACACTCCACTGGGACTAGCCAATGCTTATCTGCAAAGGCAACACTTACTGGAAAACTTGTTTATTTCCTTATGGAGGAATAAATTAAAAATATCTCAAGACTGTCTAGAGGGCTAAGAAAAGGAATGAAAACAAGCTAAAAGGGTATTTAGCAGAAATGATCAAAGTGAGGAGATAAATCTAGCCTAGCTGCTAGCTTTAAATGAAACAATGGGTAGCTGTCAGAGTGACCACGTCTGTTAAGAAAAAAAAGAGCAGATAAAGTATCAGGACCATAGAAAATGCAATGCCAAAACCATTATGGGGTTTGAAAAGACAATGGAGATTTTTCAGTTGGAGCCAAAAAAAGGATGAACAGAAGTCCCTCCAAAGAAAAGAGTATCTGTGTATGTAAAAACAAAAATCAAGCCTAGATCCTCAGATTGCTTGAAAACATACGCCAGCATCACAGAACCTCAAGAAGGAGGCTATGTGGAATAAAGTCAAATTAGCCACTTATTTATCTGTTTGGTCAGTCTTTCTTCTGGAACATTTTTTCTTTGTCACATGATCCCATTTCCCTGTTCTCCTACCCTCCTGTCCTTTTGCAGGCACCTGTTTCACTCAAGACTCTTACCTCACATACCTTGTAAAAGAATTCAGCACAATCCTAGTGTTATGTACTAATTGCAGCAGCTGTGCCTTTAGCAAGAAAACACCAATTTATCTGACAGCCAAAGACCACCACCTGTAAGAGTATATACTCAGGCACACTTGTGTGCTGGCTTGTAGCTGCTCACAGAAGGGCAGAAGTGGTGTCACTCAGAGCAGTGTGTGCGTATCTGTAACTGGAGACGTGCAGAGATGTGTCACTTCACACCAACCTGGTCCAATTGGGACCCTCAGAGTACCCCTTGAGAGAAATATAACCAAAATAGATCACTAAGCCAGGCACACGTGCGAGCCTATACAGGACATCTTTAACCGAATAACTGTAAAGATTTTTGAAGAGGGAGGTGTCAAATGTAGACAAAGAGTAGGAAATAATATCTCGAAATTATGAATGAATATAATAAAACCGTTTTATTGCCTTGAAACCATGAAGCTATTCTTATTTGTGCACAGAAGCAGCTTTTCAATGTCAGGAAACCATTCTGCCAGTAATATCTATGAGCTTGGCAACTGGGATACTTAAACATCTATGGGATGGGGGTGGGCAGCAAGCCATTACCATAACAAGACCACAGCATCTATCTATAAACTGATGCACCTTTAGAAGACTGTCATTAATAGAACCAGAGCTCCAATGTACTACTTTGTCTTAATACAGAGAACTCACAGACATGTAGGGCAATTTGCAACGTTCTTTTTCAGGGGAAAGGGAGTTACTTCCTAGTTCCTATTAATAGAATAACAGTTTAGCATCAATGTATTTTTAAAAAGGGGAAGTTCTTTATTAAAACACTAGCGTGTCCAGCACCCTCTGAATCCTGTAGCAAGATTTTCAGTTCCTCTTGCATGAAGTATCTTCAGTTGGCACTAAGCAGTACGAATGAACATGATTCTCATAGACCATGATATTTCATTGACCACATTAGACCGTATTGGGCTGAGATCGAGCTTGTACAAGGGAGTTCATTAGATGTTGCAGTCAGCACCATGCCTTAGCAATAGCATGTTTTCCTCTGTATCAGTCACAGAACTGCAGTTTGGCTTGTCTTGCAGTTTTGGCAAACAAGCCCTCACAGAAACTGCTTGCCCTTCAATACAGGCTGTACTAACTGAAGAAAGAATCATCATAAAACAATTGGTGGATAGGGAAAAAATGTGTCCCTGAATGGCAGTCAGCTTTCTGGACTATCACCAATTGTATGTGTCAACAAGAGATTAGATGTTGCAAGTGGTTTATTCCCAGTTTTGGGGCCCTTAAGGATTTCCTTCAGGATGTGGGTAGTTGAATCACTTATTTAAGAAATAAATCTGCTCCGTTTTTTAAAACAACTCATTTCAGCTAATCAGGATCTAATTGTCTCCTGTGAAAGTTATTTGTTTTCCAGTGCTTAAATGCTTGGCTTGAGAATATACTTCAGGATTCAGAGAGGGTATGACTGGTTGCAAAATATTTTTTATCGTAGATTTATTTTTTTTAAATATATGTAACTGGTTTATATGAATTTTGCCACAAGAATTATGTCTAAAATAAATCCCAGAATGCTTTAATTGTAAGAGAATCGACATTTGATATAACATATTGAAGTTTTATACATTTTTATATACATTTATATACATTTTATACATTTAAGCTCAAATATGGTGAAAACCACCATAACAAACCTGTTCTTTTATGAGTTTCCTGTCTGCTTCCCACATCTCAAGAAAGAGGTGATGATGAGATAATCCTGTGAAATGTTCTGCCTCAAAGCCTAAAGTCAGTCTTAATTAATGAACCAACTACTCAAATTAATGAAGTCAACAAGTCCAACTCTGAAGTCTTATTTTATAAGTTATCCTAAACAGCACCAGAAAAAGACCACCAGTTAAGTCTAGGAAAGATTTTTAAATCACTACTGATTTTGCATGAAAAGAGCTCAGCCACATCCATTGAAATCTGTTTTGCAAAGCCCTTAAGTGGACCAAGGTTTGAACTCAGTTGTTCCCAAAGCCAGTAGGTTGCTGTGAAAGGCGTAAGGGGATTTTTTTTCACATATGATTGATATACAGGTCTACAAAAAACTCAGCGAACATCCATAATAAACTAAGTAAAGCAACTCCTCAAAACAAACAAACCACAGCAGAGCACTCTTTTATGCTTACCAAGCTATCCACATCTATGCTTGAGTTTACTGCCCACTGCAAGGTTCCCATGATATTCATGGCTAAAGTAAGAATAATGCCAACTCTGCCTGGTCCATCACCTGCAGAGAGAAAAACAGATTTAATGTATATGAAAATAAAAGGCCGACTGTATCAGAAAAGGAACGTAGATTTCATACATGACATATGAGATACATATAACATCTTAAAATATATATATTCAAATTCTCTCTTTTGTTTCATGGAAAAAAGAATTGATTCGTTGGTCATACAGGAGGACTGACACTTTACTCATCAATTAAACTCCTGGTTCTGTCGGTGAATTCACAAAAAACCCTGTTCTTGATTTTGCCATTAAATCTTGGTATCACAGAATCATAGAATCATAGAATGGTTTGGGTTGGAAGGGACCTCAAGGATCATCAAGTTCCAACCTCCCTGTCACAAGCAGGGCCACCAACCTCCAGATCTGATGCCGTATGTGTGATCAGGTGAAGTATGATCAGCTGTGAAATACGATCAAGTGAAACTCAGATACTGTGAAAATAAAAAACTTCATTCTCAGAATCACTGAATTCTTGCTCATCAGTTGTCACAACAATGATCCTGAACAAAAAGTTCAATGTAAAACTGGGGAGAGGGAGTATAATGCCTGAGAATGAAAATCAAAAAATGTAAATGAGAGCATACTGAATTAAAAACTCTTTTAAAAGTTATTTGTAGCTAAACTTGCAGAATTTTTCCATAAAGCTGAATTATTCAGTTTTCATTGGGAACTTTCAGCTCCTACTCTGCTTGTCAAGCAAGCTATACCTGGCCCAGCATCCAGGAAGAACAGTAAGGTATACAGTGTTTCTCCTTTGTGTACTAGGAGTGGGGACCCATTTTGGAAGTGATTTTTAAAGGAATTTGCAAAGAAATCACATCAGGAAATGGGTCAGTATGTGGGAATTAGAAAACTGAATGAATATGCCCACTGTTGATCTGGCTTTATGAAATCATTAAATCATTCCCTCTTTACTCTCACTTGTAAAATGTGAGGAACATTCACTGCAATTTACTGAAAAACTGCAAGCTATACAGATAATAATGACCATCCAAGCTTTTAATTACATTCACACGGTCATGTTTATGTGGTTTAGAAGCCACGAGATTACTTTTACAGCAATCAGGGTCAAGAAAAGGAAGTAGTAGCCCCTCAGATATTATTTGCAAATTAATCGCTTCAGTGAGCCTTCTACAATAGCAGACAACAGTGGTATAGCTTCTGTTTTAAGTAAAACACAATTTCTGCTCTCTGACGTGCTTAAATCGATGACTCCAATGGTTTATTGTCATCAGAAGGGTACATAGTTGATCTGTTAAGTGGTGGCAAAACTTGCATTTCAGTATTCTTACTGTACCTGTGGTTATGATTGAGATGAATGCCACTGCACTGAAAAAGACAACAAAAATAATTTCTATCCTCATCTGGAACCAGCGCAGAGTTGACAGGTAGAGGAACCAGTTTGCAGTGTGTAGGTTCAGAGCTTTGTGAAATAGAGTTTCAAAATACGGCTGCCGCCCAAAGGCTCTCAGCGTCCACAGTCCTTTTAAGCTTGTAACAAGATGTGTGAATATTGGACTCCGAGCTGTAAAGTGTTTAAATTAGAAACATCATAAACACTCATAAGAAAATACTTTTGATACAATAAAAATCCACAGCCCTGTGCTCTGACTCCTAGCACTGTTTTAATTTATGTACGTTGTTGGCATACGTGGTTGAAGTAATCTTAACACAGGATATACAGCAGTGTTTGCACGAATGGGTTGAAGTTCCATGCAGTGTCTTGCCAGCAAGTGACCACATTAATTCCTCACAGTCAGCATATTGCTCTGAGAAACTTCTGGTCAGATATAAAATGTCACGAGAGAAAGAAGGATCCTCCCCAGCCAAAGTTAATTCCTACAATTCTGAGAACTCCATCATGTAAGTTTGGGTGGGTTATTTTAGCACAGATAAAGTGCTTAAGTGCTCCACTCTCTCGACATGATGGTAACTTTAAGGAGACCTTGCATTACATGAAAAGTGGTGTGCCACTGCTAAACCCCTCTCAATGTGAAACATAGTCATATATCTGAGGAATTTTAAAGTTATGCATTAGAGACTAGCGATTGGTGATGATTCACAATGGACTGAGGATTGTCAGATCCTGCCAATTTTTTGTAAAGCTGAACCACAGTCCTGATCTGCAAGTGCACACTTCAGAATCAGTTTTGCTACTTTATTAGGAATATGTTAGTCTGAAAATAGGGGAGAGAAAGAAATTTAGTAAAATAACTTATTCAAAACAAAGAATTATTTGCACTCGTAAAAGAAATGTATAGAGATTCTAAAGTTTTCTTATAAAGAAACAAACTAGTGAGGTATATACTAAATCTGATCACAATTTTTCAAGTTTACTCTGAAGAAAACTGTATTTCAGGACTTTATTTGTTTTCAGCTGCAGTGGTGTTAAAGCCCAGCTTTAAGTAGGTCTTCTCCATTGTTCTTTGGTAGCAGAGCACTCAGGATTGGCTGGATCAGTAACAGCAGTGCTTTTAAGGAGATGTGTGCTCTACTCCCAGAGACAATGGCATCTTACAAGAAAAAAGGCAGAGAAGAGGTGACAGGATGAATCACTTCTCAATTGATCTGTGGTGGATTTAGTAGTCTACCAATTTTTTGCTCATACCTTCAGATTCCAGTTGTTTCAGCTGCTGAGAAGTGTGGAGGAAGTATGCCCTTAACATAATAAAGGCTGCTATCACAGGCACTGATGCCAGGAAGATGTAGGGTTGTAATATTGAGACTACTGTTATAGCGCCAATCACAATCAGTATTAACTGTAGAATGAAAGAAAAATACTATTGATATAGTAAACTTGTAATTTTATAGACTAGAGGTCGGTGATGAATTTTCTTCCCACGGCAACTACATATTGTTTTGATAACAATAAAGTGCTAACTTAAGTAGTACTTGCAGCTGAGAACAAGCCTTCGTGAAAAGATCATGGCTAACTGAGAGCAGATCCACAACCTATAGGAATAGTTCTCTCTCTTAATACGTGGAATAAATGTTTTCTGTAGTAGAGACAGAATTGCAAATATAAATGTTTTCTGTAGTAGAGACAGAATTGCAAATTTCTACATTATGAAGCCAAACAAATACACACAAAAACAGAAGCTATGCACTCACTCTTCAGTTATAAGTGTAAGAATGATACTTGCTGTACCTGTTGTCATCTTTCAGAGCTACTGATGCTGTCCCTGTCCTGTCTGGGCTAGGTTTGCTAGGCTGTCAGAAGCTGAGTGCCACTCTCCTGCAGATTCTGGGCCAGTTAGTTTTTCCAAGGGTCAGAAAAAATGGGAAATGGTACATCACAAATTGTGCAAGAGACTGTAACCTACATGTGAAACAAGTCATCCTGATCAGAAGACAGGAGATGAGTTGTGAAAGGACTTACAGTATGAAAGGTTAGTTTCAGGAAGTTAAAAAAAAGACGTTTTAAGATGACAGATGACTCAAAAGGGAAAAATCATTCAAGTTAACCTATTGGATTTAGCAGAGACTGCTACCATTCTCCTAAGACCTCATCCTCAGTATCCCCGGACAGATTTATTTAAGTCAAGCTTTGGTCTTTACTTTAGAAGCGCCTTAAGCACTTGGGCTGTCTCTGTCCCATGTAGATCGATGATAAACAAATACATCCATGTATGCAGAATAGCAAAGCTCTACTTCATATCAGGGTGTTACTTTACCCATTTCTATTAAAAGAATGCTCACATGGGTTGTGAAAACCCACATGTGTTGTGCTTGTACAGGCTGTACAGCACTGGTCTGTAGAAACACTAGAATTAATTTGTGTTTATTCATTAACTCAAACTGCAGAATTTAGTACCTTTTGTACGTTTTACAATTAAGTAAATGAGCTATTGAAATGACATCTTGCCAAATTATACAGGTCTTAGGTTTCTTGAGACCACGGAGTAACAGATTGGCTATTCTAATTCCCATTTCCATAATTTACTTGAATTTTGCAAAGACCACGATCATACCATATAGTTCTACTGCAGATCCAAAACCTATTTCACTAAAAAGCTGAATATGAAAACTAGTGTTCTCTCACAAGTTTGAATAACAAAAGAAGTAGAAAGACAGGAAATAATGCCTTCATCCAAAATGCGAGTAGTGAAAATCAACACACAAGCTGGCTACATTGGAATATGCTCAGGGAATGCCAGCAGAGAGTTAATGAAGATCAATCAAAAGCCACAGAACAGTGCTGCAGCGACCTCAGATGATGAGTTTTTAGGGTTGGGATGGAGGCCAGACCAGGAGACCTATTCCAGTGCTTCCTGTATTTTTTATCATTTGAGAAAATGCAACAAGTGGTAGAAACTTCATCAAGGGTTTAAAGTGGTGATGACTGCAACAGCCAATTCAGTTAACCAATGGCTGCTTATTGTTTTGAGAAAATGTGGTTAAGACCATGGGTTTAAATGTATAGTGAGTTCACTATGATCTTATGAGTGAGATAGTATTAAACCTTAGGGACTAGCAATATATGCTAGCAGCGTCCCATGCAAAGGATTTCAAAACATATCACAGACACTATCCCTTGGCATTGATGGAAAATGTACTTCTTTCTTTTTGCACAGATGGGTATAGGTATCCAGGGTTAATTGTCCATCTGTGAAAGGACAAGAGGCAATGGGCACATGCTGAAATAGACAAAACTCACTTTAAACATGAGAAAAACCTTTTTTCACTGTGGGGAGAGTCAGACACTGGAACATGTTGCTCAAAGAATGTGTGCGGTTTCTACCCTTTAGGATATCCAATCTGGATGTGGATGACCTTGCTTTGAGCAAGAGGTTTGAAGAGGTCCTAGTGTTTGACTCTATGGACTAAGTCCACAGATTTATTCTGAATTCAACCATCCTGTGACTCTGTGTCAAAGTCATAATTTCTTTGAGACTTTCAGATGAATCTTACATTGTTTATTGCAGTGTCCATGTAAGTCAGAAACTGCCAAACAGTTCAGAATCTACAGAGGATCAACAGAAATATCTTATGAGTAAACAACAGGTAAAAAGCATTCAAGACACTGGGTGGATTTAACAATCTTCTCCAGAAGAAACTGGAAAGACAGGGCAACTTGTCATGCATGTCCAGGAGTCTCTACATTTGACACTCATAAGAAAGAGATGTACCAATAGTTATTACAGGTTAGCCTCTGAAAGGCATCAGAATAGAAAAGATAGATCTAGAGATTTTTTTTATATTTTATTTTTATCCTTGAAGTATGAAAAACTAGTCAGCTTCTTTATAGAGTTTAACATAGAGTTTAATGGACTAACAAGATTCAACTAGGAATAACTCCTCCATGGCAGATCCAAAATGTCAGAAACAAGCAAACAAAAAAAAATGGAAAAAACAGTTGTGAATACTATCCACACTGAAGATGACATCAGCAATTCAGAGAATGGTTTAATGTCCGTGTTTACTCATTGAGCAAAGACTCGTGACTTCAGCAGTGCACAAAGTATTGCTGTCATTTTCATGAACCTCTTAAGGTGGAGGTGTACTGGCCTCCCTAAGGTCAAGAGGCAAAGTTACCAAAAGGATAGGAAAAAGGACTTGGCTTTAACCAGATCATCATGTTTGTAAGAACTGTAAATCAGAGCAAATTCAAAGTGGAGTTTGTCGGCACTATTGCTGGGACACTACTGAAGTGAGTTGGGATCCATACAGCACCACAGAGTCTCAGAATAGGCAGGATGAGGAACTAAAAAAGGCAGCCTCTCTAAGAAACACTGGAATTGTCTCTGTCTCTGTACTTCTTAAGAGTTCTTTTCAAAGTGAGTGAATTGGAGGTTATTCAGAACTCATCAAGATCTTGCAATGCATGGAGTTTCCCAGCAGTAACACTGGCTCCAAGCATTTCCATTAAAAAAAATAATAATAAATTCTGCAGTTCTTCAACTCTCATGGCATAAAATCCCTCCAAATAATTCCTAACCCCAAAAGCTGTCTTTCATAACAAGTAGTTAACAAGAACCTCACAGACTCAGCTTAAATCCCAGACACTCAGTGAAAGCCATGAAGATGCAAAGGATAAAAGACAAAGTTTGGCAATCACAATTATGGGAAAAAGAAAAGAAAAAGGAAAAATAAGGAAAAAAAATGTAGAACTGACCAATTGAGAACTGAAAGGATATAATCACGTGTGAAACTGACAAATAAGGCAGGCAGGAAGAGAGTTTACAGAAGATAAGAGAACAGAAAATTAAAGAACATAGTCAACACAAGACAAAAGATGAATTAAGGTTGATGCTACTAAACTGGGAACAGAAGAGACAAAGTAGGTTTTCTCATGAAAATTACTGCATGTAATAAAAAGATAGCATTTAAAAAATATTCATCTTGATCCAAAATAACTGAAAGGAAACAAAAAAATGCCATTTACATCTTTGAAGGTTAATGTGGACTTTTGAACTGAAGGGGATGCAGGGCAAAAATGATTCTGAGCCTGAGAACTTGAAAGTGATTTGCACAAAGAGTGTAGGTAGACATGGGCAAGAGCTCAAAAACAGAAGCAATGAAGTTGACTTCCAAGATAAGGAGCTAAGTAAATAGACATACAGACTGAAAGAAAGAGAATGTTGGGATTTAATTCCTGTTGTCAGTTCTTCTCATTCTATGATTTCTTTTCCTTGATGTAAAACTGAAACTTTACAATGCTAAAAGACATCAAAATTGAGAACTTCTATTCTACAAACCTGAATGAGGTCAAATACTGTCAGTGGAAGTAAATCATCCAGAATTGCTGTATCTTTAGAAAATCTGTTAAGTATGCCACCTACAAATTAAGGAAATAAATAAATAAATAAGACATTTTAACACCCTCCCCACCAAATCCTACATGTTTTACTTTTACCGAAAAAACAAAACAGTTTTTTTTTCCTTTTTTTTCTGAATACGAAATATTAAAGGTAAGTACAATATTTATTCTAGTACAGGCAACTCCATTACAGCTTAATAGAGCTACATCGTGAGCAGATTTGGTTCTACAATGTCTGTTTCAGCTCTTGGAATTTCATAAAAACTCCCCAAAAAATGTAGTTTAAACAAGCTAACATAGAACAGAAAGAGACACAAGCCATAAAGTCTGCACCATTTATGCATCAGGTTATGCTGATACACAGGTAATTTGTACATCAGTGTTTGTATGAGTTTGTACCAGTTTCTTAGCTTCTGAGAAGAAATACTGTGTAAATCAAAAAATAACAGCAGAACTAAGAATATAATGGGAAAATGAAGGAAAATCCTATGTTACATTGTCTTTTACCAGTGCTTCCAATACTCCAGCAAGTACCAGTTAAGTATGGTATGGGAAAGGAATTTCACATACAGCAGCAAATAGAACTTGTTGCACAAGTTATGTAATGAACTCTATCAAATTCTGAGCCAAATTTGAATATGAATGCCATTGTTCACACCAGCTGATGTTGTATGCCATTTTAGTAGGACTACTCATGAAATAAAGAACTATTTATCATCCATATCTGACTCCTTGTCACTCACCACATATCTTTAGACTATATCTTTTCTATTACACTTTTAGACAAAGGCTATTCATTAGAACCTCTTCTGGTTTTATTACCTCAAACTTCTAACAATGAATTTTCTCATTCTATGCCAACTTAGAAGGTGCTATTTCAGAATCAGAACTGACAACTGAAATATGTCACACTTAAAGTAAGTGAAACCATTAGAAAATTCACAAGATTCACTTGATGTAGCAAACTTTCATCATTCAGCTTGATTGACAGCTGAAATGGAAAGCAGCAGTATCCATTAGCAGAACAAAATCCTTTTAATTAAAATAAAATCTATACGTGACTCAATTAGTCTCCATCCAAATTACCTGCTTTCAAAGTGTTGAATGTTGACATAGGTGCATAAAGAACTGCATGCACCATCTTTTGATGAAGAGTTTTAGAGACTGTTATCAGTGTATGCACAAGAGGCAAGCCTCTGAAAACTCCCATGGCAAGCAGGGTATCTGCAATTCCCACATAAATATAAATCATGTAGTAGGAGCTAGTGTCGGTGATGATCACAGGAGGGTTGTCAACAGTAGCATTTTCTGGCTGTGTTGCATTTACTGTTGCAGCTTTACTGTGTGAGAGAAAAAAAAAAGCATTATCAGAAATTGCAAGTTTCTTTTTAATTTCTCTAAACAAATAGTACTGCAATGTTCACTTGTTTTGAAACTAAGTTAATAATTAGTTGTATAGTTATACTGCCATTATTATTATCCTATGAACAATCTTATCCTATATTAATTATTCTATTCTATGAGATTGTATCATAGAATCACAATTATATAATGACTTGAGTTGGAAGAGACCTCAAAGATTATCTACTTCAATCCCCCTGTCATGAGCAGCATTGCCAACCACTAGATCAGGTTGCCCAGAAGCCCATCAAGCCTGGCCTTCAACACCTCCAGGGATGGGGCATCCACAGCTTCTGTGAGTAGCCTGTTCCAGTGCCTCACCACCCTCTGAATGAAGAATTTATTTCTAACATCTAACCCAAACCTCTTTCAGTTTAAAGCCATTTCCCCTTGACCTATCACTATTTGTCTGCATAGAAAGTCAGTGTCCCTCCTGCTTATAAGCTCCTTTCAAATACTGTGGTCTCCCTAGAGCCTTTTCTTCTCCAGTCTGAAGAAGCCCAGCTCCCTCAACCTTTCTTTATAGGAGAGATGCTCCAGCCATCTAATCGTCTTTGTGGCCCTCCTCTCAACCCACTCCATTTTATAATTAATGATCTACCTCAAGAGCCAGTAAGACAAAGTTACTCTGTGTGTGTATGGGAACCGAGGCAATATATGCCATATTCTTCTCTTCACCTGTCTTTGGCCATGCTGGCACCTATCAGCATTTGTAGTAATTTCCACAATATGTTGCTGCTGTGCACTAAAGTGTTTTTAATCAAAAATCTTAGTGACCCAGCCCAAGGGGACATAAAAATTTCCCCCCAAATCACACAACAATCACCATATTTCCTATGCTCAAACATAGACTTAGTGCTGCAGGACTAAAATAAGAATCAAAAGCAACGACCCAGGAAAAGTCATACTGCTGCTCAGCGTGCTTTAACCTTCATCTGCTGGACCCTGCAACTTCTTGAGATATTTCTAGGTGAGCAGAGGATATTATACAGAGTTTTATAGAAACTGTTCACTTCAAATGTTCCTGAGCAAATGTCTCATCTTATGTCACTGAAAAAAAATAGCAAAGCACAACATACTCAGAAAAAAGTCCACAAATCTCTAGAGTGAGCTGTGTAAGGAAATATATATACACCAGTATAAGGTACCACCTCTAAGTATGAATCATTTTATTGAACCTAAGCTAGTGTCTGTCCATGTGGACTTCTGGCAGAATGTATTAATTATTTATAACAAAAATCAATGTAAATGATTCCTTAATCCTTCAATAAATGATCATAACTACTTACTTTTGAAGAAATAATAACAGAAAAAGAGAAGCAGCCACCTGCAACCAGAGAAAACAGTTAATTTCGTGTCTTGTCACATTATGTTCTTCTCATTTACTTTTTTGTTTTGTTTTGTTTTATAATTGTTTGGAGAGAGAGCATTGTAAATGCATGGAAATCAAACTTCCCTGAAGCAAAACCTTGTCAGATCAGCTTCTCCTTCAACAGAAATCATTTAGCGCATCCCACTAGCAAAGCTACATTTAGACTTATATTACAATCAGGCACTCAAGTGCCTAAATATTCTTCTATGATTTTTTTACCATACTATTAACAAAGGCTTGTTAATGCACTCCAAATTACAAGGAATATTCAGTGTATCCTTTAACATTTTTTAAGTTTTAAAGGCTAATAATTTAGATGGCTCTAAAAAGGGAAGGGAGGGGAAGGGAAGGGAAGGGAAGGGAAGGGAAGGGAAGGGAAGGGAAGGGAAGGGAAGGGAAGGGAAGGGAAGGGAAGGGAAGGGAAGGGAAGGGAAGGGAAGGGAAGGGAAGGGAAGGGAAGGGAAGGGAAGGGAAGGGAAGGGAAGGGAAGGGAAGGGAAAGAGAAGGGAAAGAGAAGGGAAAGAGAAGGGAAAGAGAAGGGAAAGAGAAGGGAAAGAGAAGGGAAAGAGAAGGGAAAGAGAAGAGGAAGAGAAGAGGAAGAGGAAGAGAAGAGGAAGAGAAGAGGAAGAGAAGAGGAAGAGAAGAGAAGAGAAGAGAAGAGAAGAGAAGAGAAGAGAAGAGAAGAGAAGAGAAGAGAAGAGAAGAGAAGAGAAGAGAAGAGAAGAGAAGAGAAGAGAAGAGAAGAGAAGAGAAGAAAGAGAAGAGAAGAGAAGAGAAGAGGAGAAAAAAGATATCTTTCCCAGTATCTTCAAAGGCAATTATCCAAACCTTTAACGTTTTTACATATTATTGCTCTTGCCAGGTGACACCTACCTTTGACATATCTATTTGTCTGATCTTGTTTGGCTGCAAGTTTTACGTACTTGTCCACACAATCTATTTTAGCATATTTTAAGATATGGAATTCAACTCTTATTTACTGTGCCCAATGGAAGCTTGTTATCTTTTCTCTCAGTCAGTGGAGATCTTCATGTAGGCCACTATATTTCAATCTGCCTCTTTTTCTGCTTATGTTTTATTTTCTGTCTAAATGTATGTAGTCTAAATGTATGTAGACTGCTCTGAAAATAATGCCTCCTATTTATTTCCATGGAAACTACAACAATACAAAGAGCACAATGATGCTATTAGATAGAGAAAATTCTCAGCTATTAAACACAACTTTCCAATATAATCACCACCATTAGCTATGCCTTTTCACAAGCAACAAATAAGAGCTCATAAAAATCTGTATGGTCACCCAGAATGTGGCTTGTCTTTGTTGCTGTCACTACTGCTGAAATGCATGCCCACCATCTCACTGTGATAACATCCACTGTTTGATTCACATAAGCATTCAGCAACAGTCAATGAGTGTCAACAGGTGCCATTTTCTGCACATAAGAATTCAGTGACACATCTCTGCTTCATACGTAGTACCATGTCAGACAGCATTTGTCAGATTGCCCCTGTGCTGTCATCTGTTGCACAGCAACAAAATGTAAAAGAATATTGGTGGAAAGGTTAAACTTCCACTGTCATACCACCACTGTCTGCTTCTGATACTGTGGAACAATAGGAGGCATTACTTTTGGAGCAGCCCTCATTGTTTCTGGGATCCTCTTCTTGTATATCTTTAAATCCCATCAGAAGTATTCAGCTTTCTGCATTATTACGCATTCTTCTTTCATTGAGAGAAAAGCTAATAATTCATTTTTAAAAGCAACCTCTTAAATGGATTGATATGTGTGTACTTGTTAAATTTCCAAGGCTCTCTAAAGACATCTTTTCATAGAAGAGGGAAGATCATTCGCCTGTGAACAAGAGACAAGCTCAGGACAACAATGTATTTCCAACACAGAATGAAATAATGGAGGTAATTTGAGTTGGTGGGTCTTCTGTTGTCATGCACTACTACTAATCATTACCTTCAGTTGGCAATGTTCAACTAAACAGAAGAGAAATTTTATCCAAATAATATAATTTTAACATAAGGTGCTACTGGTCAGTACATGCATCTGCTAATATATTGATGCTTAATCCCTTTATACTTCTATCACAAACAGCATAATTTAAAGAAACATTGAATAAAAAATCGCATTGGTGGGAATAGATTTTCTTACCTCAAGTAAGAAGATAGTCACACATAAAATTAGTACAAAAATCAAGCTTTTGTGGATGGTAATGTATCTGAAATAAGTATTCCACGTGGTAACAGTACCCATGCTTTCAGCATCATCGGTAAAGCATTCCTGACAAAGAATTGATAAGATCATAGTTACAATGACAATAGTACCTATCTGTGAAAATTTCCAACACATGAATGCTGTCATTCATTCTTCAAAATCACATGAAAGCTGTCATTCTGCTGACTCCAAGTCACTGAACTGTAGCATTCACTCTACAGGCTTAGAAAGTTGGAATTTTTTAGCCCAAGGAAGAGAAGGCTCCAGGGAGACCTTATAGGGGCATTCCAGTGCCTAAAGGGGGACTACAGGAAAGATGGAGAGGAACTCTTTATCATGGAATGTAGTGATAGGACAAGGGGGAACAGCTTTAAGCTAAAAGAGTGAAGATTTAGATTAGACATTAGGAAAAATTTCTTCACTGTGAGAGTGGTGAGGCTCTGAACAAGTTGCCCTGAGAAGCTGAGGATACCCTATCCCTGGAAGTGTTCAAGGCTAAGTTGGATGGGGCCCTGTGCTGGCCTAATGGGAACTGTCCTCATCCATGGCTGGGGGTTGGAACTGGATGATCTGTAAGTTTTCCAATCCAAATTGTTCAATGATTCTATGATTCAAATTGTCTGATACTGGCTGGAGAGGGAGATGCTGGGTGGTAAAATTATCTTCGCTCCTGCAACACAGTTTAGAGATAACTTGAAATATTCAAATGACACTGAAAGGAACAATGAAGATTTGTCCAGCACTTCTAAAAGCTGAGTAATAGTTAATCAACAGCAGTTTTCTTTCAATGTGTATTGAAATGTAGATTATTAATATGTCATTAAAATAAATTCACATATATTTTAGGAGATTTTTATTCTGCTCAAAACAAAGCAAAAGAAGAAATGGACAGTGCTTCAGCAAATTATGAGTTTCAATGTTTCTTCTAGACTTTTTTCCACATAGCAAACTGCTTTAGAAAATTTTCCTATCCTGAATCAACTTTTTTAAAAAAATGAGGGGAAAGAAAAGTATTTCATCATGTAACACTGTTAATTATAAAAAAGACATTTTGCTTCAGTTACTGGCATAAAACTCAAACTTAATTGTGTGATTTCCATCACATCCATAAAAACAGAGGAAAATCCAGCTACTTGTCTGTTCATTATTTGTACCAGAAGACGAGCTAGGCAGTCTGACAACAAGAAACATTCATAAGAATTTCAAGATAGTATTTGAGGTTAAAAAAATAGTAATAGATATTTTAAAAAGATATTCCAGAGGAAATATTGTATTAGAAATTATAGAGTCAGGTAGAAATGGGAGTAAGAATTATATTGCTCAGTATAATCACCATATAAAAATAATAATAAAAAATGAAGTCAACACACACCTTCAAATCCTCTTCATTGATTTCATCACTTATGTCCAAGATACTGTCTCGTGACAGGCGTCTAGTGTAGATATCTATCTCGGAAGACAGGTTCGTCTGAGGTACCATTGACATTTTCCGAAATGTTGTACTTCCCTTTTTGGAGACATGTGGTCCCTGGTTCATGGAGGTGCCTGTCATCAGACTTAACACAGATTGCCTCCTCCGAGATTGCAGCATGTGGTCGGAGTTTAACATGTTACCTCGAGGCAGACCCACATCTCCCTGTTCCAGGTCAGGTACTAGTGAGAACCTCCTTTCTGGTGAGTCAATGTGGCCATCTTCCAGTCCATTGACCTGTGTCCCATTCTTCTGAATTATCGATAACTTTCTGCCTGCATTAAGTGGGTTAATAATTATGGAGTTCTTCCTTTTGTCATTAAAATCTGATGTTTGTTTAAAAGATTGCTTCTTTATTTCATTTCGTGATCCCATGCTTTCGCCTTCAATGGAAAATCGTCGGAGAGTCTCAGTTATAATTGAATTTCTTCTCTCTGCACTGAATTGATCAAAAGAATCAAATCCCATCAGCTCGGAGCTGAAGTCTGGCCTTTGACCCTGAAGTTCAGAAAATGTTCCATAGAAATAGCAGCTTCCCTCATGTAAGATTAATATTTTGTCAGCAATCTTCAAATGTTCCAGTTTTGAGGTAACTAAGATCCTAGTTTTATTGGCCATCAATTTGCACACGCAGCTACAAAAAAATGAAAGAGTTAAAAATTTTGTCTTATCATAATTCAACATTGCTTTTATCTCTTCCGTTTTCAATTCATACCTGCCTCCCTCCAAATATGAACAGTCTTGGGTGCTCCCTCAAACTACAAGGGTGTGGTAAGGCTGGAATGTGTGAAGGATGAGCATTTTTAGTGAAGAAGCCGAAGGAGGGGGAAAAATAAACCATTTTCAGATCAATCAAAAAAGTGCAGTTCAACGTGAAAATATTTCTTCTCATCTTAGAGTTACTTGATCTATTAGCTCAGTTTCAAAGCTTCAATTATTTGATGACTAAAAAGTTCATGGATGGTAGTACGTGCCCTGAATGTTTTGAGCTACAATAACAGAACAAGCCAGAAGTCTATGTGTTTGGCCAGCATTCTGTTAATCTCTTGGTCATTGGAAACTTTCAGGTGACCACTCTTTCAGCAATCGAAATTTATTAAAAAAAAATAATAATAATAAAAATGTATACTGACAAAGTTGATAAAAATTTTAAACCGAGAGCCCTTCTGGCACACAGATGTACCAGTTTTGAAGTGTTTTGCTCTGAGATTAATAGATTACATCAGGTTCAATATGGCCCAGGCCTGATCCTAATGTTAACACAAAATACTCACGCACAAAAACTCTATAAATTAACATCCCCCAAAGGTATTATTTTGATCACTTCTGTATTTTTGTACTGTTATTAAATTTTATACCAATTAGGAGGAATTAGTTATTGGTTTTACATTCAGCCATTTGATGAAATTCTTAAGAACAGCATTTCAAAACATACAGTACCTCTCAAATATTTCTTTTTCTGTAAAAATGTCTAAATATCCAAAAGGAGAATCCATGAGATACAAATCAGCATCTTTGTACACTGCTCTGAACAGAGAAAATGGAAAGGAAATTAACTTTCACAAATCTTATGAATTTACATAAATATAATTTAAAATGACTACCTTTACATTTCTAACTCAAAAACTTTTATACAGTATCAACATGGACTTGGAGTTCAACATTTAATTTGCTTACAATAGACTTTTCAGTTAACACTTTTCCTTGCTGCAGACTAGATTAAGTACTAAATAAATATTTCATTAATTTCTGTGCAAAGGAATAAATAGAGCTGCTTTTTACATAGACTTCTCCATAGATCTTTTTAAAGCCTGAATTTTATAGTCCCTCTGGATATACAATGAACATTTAAATGGTAATTTGGAATCTACTCTAATGTCTTCTGATGCCTGAGGAAATATTACATATTCGTAAATAAGTGCCCGAAAAGACTTTGGTGCAAGGTCTTAGTTTTAAAAGAAATCTGAGATAAATAGTGAGCCAGAACAATGGTGTTAGCAAGCTATGAGCTTACAAGCAGTACCTTAAACAGGACTGTACAATATTTTGAGTTCAGAATATGAAATATTATTTGTTTTAAGTCACATGGCTCAGGGACACCTAAACCTCTCGTTAAGAGGGGTTCTTTAGATCAATTTCAATAGAAGTTCAGAGAGATCCCTCGTCTTCCTCTGTCAGTATGAAAATTATGATGTGATATGAATCAGAGTATAATTAGTAAAGAAAATTTGTGCAACTTCAATTCAGTACTTTTCAATTTTGTTTTAAAATAATTATGTTAAACAATGTGAAAATATTCAACCACCAGAAGAAATAGCCCTCAATATTAGTACATTATGCTAATAATTCAAGCAGCTGTATCAAAAAAATTCCCTGTCATGACTAATTTCAATGGCCATACATTATGATGAAGTGGCTGCACAATAACAAAAGCTCATAGTGTTCTTGGCATTTTCATCAGTAAAAAGTTTGCAGTTTGTTTGATGGAATAACAGTTGCATTCAGATTATGGCTGTAATTTGCATGGTGGACTTCACTAGCTGTTTGACTGACGTTAGGGTGCTGGGCCAGTGAGCTAACTCAAGGCCAGTGCACACAGTGTGTTTTCTTCAGGAGCTTTTCTTTCGCCCTGTTGCAGCTGCAGCACTGACAGTGCTGTTAGAAAGCTAGAACTCAGGCAAGCTGCAACTGCTTCTCATTAAAGATCACTGATGGCACATAGAGAAAGGATTCTGATTTAATATGAGTGCATGGAGTGCACCATTGAAACTAATGCAGCCAGTGCAAGCAAATAATGTCCAGATAATCTGCAGAAGAGTACTACCCAGGGCTGTAATCCTACATTTTCTGCTCAGGCTCCACAGACCTTCATCTGCAACCTGCACACCTTGCTATTTGGTGAGTTTAGATTAGAGCACAATCAAAATTTAAAGCAGATAAACTATTGTCTTTGAACATGTAACTGTTTATAAAATAATTGTTATACAGCTGGCAATAAAAACATCAATTCAATTATATGACACTACAGTAAATGAGCTGTGATCATCTGAAAAACAACAGATGAGATTACTCAGTGAATCTGAGAAACATTTCTTTTAATGTTTGGACAAAAATCTAAGTGGGTTTAGGTTAGGGTGTTTTTTTCTTCCTTTTCTTTAGTATTCTCTGGAAACTTTGCCCACTTCTTTCTTATCTTACTACATAAAAGAGAAACAATCATTTCCCTTTTCCTCTCTTACAAATCCTCTCTAAATATTCCCACTGAAAGCCTCCCCGTTTCAATGAATCCATCTTTTAGCCTCAAACAGTCATGCCCATCTTTCACGGGGTGCCAGTGTCAATCACTATAACGAGACTTCCACCAAGCAATTCTGAGCAAGCCACTGCAACTCACACTCAGCACAGAAATCAACAGGACTCTTTACACATTATAGCTATAATTCCTGGATTTCTGATGATGCTAAGCAATCCAGCCAAAATATACAGCTAATTTATATGAAAAACATGCTATTCTTCTGCATGCCTTCAAAATTATCTGCTAACTTTAGAAAGCCAAACAGACAGGACTAACCATTGCCCATTGGTGTGAGCTAACCATTGCTTTCCACTTATTTTTTGTATAATACAGAAATTCCTAAACCTGTAACAACACTTACTGAAACATGGCAGGCTTTTTTCAGTTCTGTTATCTACAGGCAGAGAATATGTCATTAATTGGTATATATACTGCTCTGTATAAGTGTCACAGCCAGCAAAGATCCTGAATACTACTTTATTCATGTACTTATATGGCAAGTGTGCCTTTGATACTCAGAGAACTACATGTGAAGTTCTGAATTTCCCAGTGGCGCTGCCTTGCATCAGGAGAAAAACACTCATCTTCAGCAAAGCCAGAGCATGCATCTGGCAGCAAATTTTTAAAAGTCAGGGAGTAGATGCGCAGATGTATCACAAATGAAACTGCAGAACAAATCTCAGATTTTTTTCATTTTCTTAAGTTCCTGCCTGGGGTATAGTTACATATTAGGTCTTAGCCCACATGTATTTGTGAACTTAGTCATAACATTTCCTCTACCTATAAAACATAGAAATAGATAGCAACATGCTCACCTCGCTAGTGAGATTCGTGCTCGCTGGCCTCCACTCAGAATGATTCCACCTTCCCCCAGCACTGTATAATCTTTGTCTGGGAACTTCAAAATGTCCTGTTAAAATTTTTTTTAAGAATCTGACATGTAATTTCCGTATTCAAGAAATTCAAGCTACAGACCGAACTGAGGCATAACATGCAATACTGCACAGAGAGGTTAGACAGAAATTGACATAGATACATAAAAGAGCCCACCACAGGATTATTTTTTCCCCTGTTCACATAATCAAAAACCTCAGAGAACAATCTCAAGCTGTAGGTTCTCAAGAACAAATATTTGAATTGCTAGATTGCGAATGTACTTTCACATAAAATCGATCTAAGATGTTAACTGTTGCAGTTTCCTCTATAATAATGATGATGAATGCTCTTGCTACTACAGGTGGGAAAAGCAAAAATCAAAGTCTAGATCTGAATTATTCAGACCTTAGAGAAGGCAGTTTCATAAAAAGAAGGCTTGGATGAAATTCTCAGCAGAATGACAGGAACTCAGGCTTGCAGAAAGTTTAGGAATCAAGCTCCAGCACTTGGGCTGTAAGGTACTTACAACTGCTCTACACATGAATGTTTTGCCAGTGAAGAAAACATAGACTACCATTTTGTTCCTATGTGAGACAGAAAGATACCAGCAGAGATCCCTGTGCCTCACTGGCAGAGGTGGACAGATTTTTGAGTAGTAGCATTTAGCACAGACCCCAGCAAACCACAATAATTCATGGAAACAGATGTGGAGAAGTGCTCATGTGCCTGAACACTGTCTAGCTTATCTGATTTTACAGTTGCTCTCATAAAACATATTAACTCATCCTGTAAGCCTTATCCAGACCATATCCTTACGCTATTTCAATAACACTGACGTCACTCTGAGTCATAGAACCATAGAATTGTAGTATCTGCTGAGTTGGAAGGGACCCACAAGGATTCTCAAGTCCAACTCCTACCTCTACAAAGGACCACACAAAAATCAGACCCTGTGTCTGAAAGTGCTGTCCAAATTGAACTCTGGCAGCTGGGGACCACAACCACTGCCCAGGGGAGCCTGTTCCAGTGTCTGACCACTCTCTGGTAAAGAACAGCTTCCTGATATCCAACTGAACCTGCCCTGATGCAACTCCACGATGTTCCCTACATCAGGGAACTTTGTTCAGAGACACTGGCTGGACCACCTCAGATTCCCAGACACTTGCTGGCAGTGCCCTGGACAGGCTGGGCTTCCAGCACATAGGGTTGCAAGGCAGCCTTCCCAGCAGGAAGCCTCAAGCCTACCAGATGCAACTTGCACAGCACTGCTGCACACCTGCTCTCACACACAGCAACTGCAACAATTCAAGGCACTCAGAACCGTTCATTTGCCAGCACACAGCCATTCCATGAGTATTAGGGGCATGAACATGTCCCAGATGGCCTACTGCTGCTGCTGGAAAAAGCTGGGCCCCTCCAGTGCTTCCTCTTCAGGAACCTTCTCACTTTAGTCAGAGCAGTGACTCAGGCAAAAGGAGGGCTTGCCACCTTTCTGTAGATGAAATACTAGAAATAAAATCTGAAGCATTTTTCAAGGCATTATTGTTTATGAAATCAGAAAACAGATGCCTGGCAAAAGAAATAAGCTTGAGTTATTCTGGAAGCAATCAAAAAATTTGCCCCGTCAGAGAACTAACATAACTTCTGCTACTAGAACAGTGGAAGAGAGGATATGGACTTAGAAAGATAGAGGAAAAAGATAAACTCTTGGCTATGGCAGTGTCAGAGCACCTTTTATCTTGTCTGTCCCCATCTAGCACAGGACTCCTGTTTGCAGCTGTGATATCTGCATAAGAATGGTCAATTCCAGCTCTGCACATGCGATCTGAATCATCCCCCCATGTGAACAGAGAAGTGCTGGGACATACAGTCAGGCTCAGATACCAGGCTCTCCAGACTTCAGGGCAATACAGTCTAAGCTGAGCTGCTCTCTAGTAGTTAACTAACATTTCACATGAAGTCTGATATAATACAACTGTGATCACCTCTACTGAGATTTTGACTGCTAATCATTCCCTTTTGGATGTCTCAGGCCCCGGAGGTTTTTCTGAACAAATAAATAAATAAAAATCGTGCCAGAGAAATGCTTCCTTCTTCCTCCCCTGTAAATTGCCCTGACCTCAGGAACAGAGTAACAATGCTGCTCAGCCCTGGATCAGTGACAGATTAAAGTCCAGAAGCTCAAAGACTAGAAATTGACTGCCTGATCTGTCAGGAAATGGGAGATTCTCCCAACTCTTTAATTTGATAATAGCATTTACTTCCTGGCTCAGAGGATTCTGACCTTAAAATCAAGAGGCTTTTATGTATGGAAAAGCCATTGCAGGTGATTTCTAAATTATTCTGATGTTAACTAGTTACTTCCCACACAAGCAAATCCCTTTCACCAACGGACATTTGCAGAAAGAAGGATGCGAGAATAGTGCCAACATTTTTAAATCAAAATTATCTGAATGTAATAACTTTCCTATAGGCCATGAAGTACTTCAAGAGGAGGTGTGGAATTCTGGCATAAAGGCTTTTCTGGCATTTAATTGAGCTGACCTGCTCAGATCCTTTCCGATTTCACTCTGAGCATAGCAGTCACATTATGCATCTGTACCTTTGACATTTACCCAATATCTTCACCTGGACACTGGGATTTGTGGCCCTGCATACCTAAATATCTGTTTCACATTTCTACTGTAGCCTGCAATGTTGTTGGTGCCATTGCTGATTCCCCATTCTACCTCATCTTCCAAAAAACAAAAACAGGTGATTACCGAGCCCAGCACATCTCCCCCTGTCATCAGTGTAAAATTCTAGCCCTACTGAAATTAATTCCTGAACTCCCATTGCTTTATATGGTGATTGGATTTCAACTGATATATTTCTTTGCAGGTGTGTCAACATGGAATTTTAATCAGACTTCTAATGAGTTCCCCTTGTGTTCTCTTCTACCTTTCACCTCAGGGTAATATATGGCATGGAACAGACAAAGAGCTTTTCAGGCTGTAATTATAATAATTAAAAAATGGTTTGTAATTTCTTTCAATGGCGTAAACAGAGTGAAGAAGTCCAATAGACACACAATGTTATTTGTTGGAACATGCATTACCTATTGTAAAAAAGTATGTAGGGCTGGTCCAAATACATCCTTGCTGTCATTTTATGCAGGAAGTGAAATTAAGCCAGGAACAAATCTAATGTAATGATGCTGAACAGCACAAAAACCAGCATACTAATGAAGTATTTACTAGATTTTCTTTAAAATATACATAGGTCAATCCAAAAGTAATGCCTCCTATCTATTTCCATGGAAACTGTAACAGATGCTCAATAACACTTTTTTTCAACATAGTCATCACTATTCACTTTGCATTTTCACCAAGGGCTGCAAGCCACACATAAAAATCTGCACCAGCAGAGGTGACCCACTCAACAATTTCATAATTGTTGTGACAGTCATTGCTAGCCATTGCTAGAAAAATGTTGCCTACACAGTATTACTTTCATTGGCCCAAACAGGTGACAGTCAGAAAGAGCCAAATTTGGACTATGTTGTGGGTTTTATAGGACAGTCCAGACAAGACTGACAACGTGCTCCACCATCTTCAATCCAGTATGGGGCCTAACATTATCTTGGGATAAGTTATCTTCTCTGGCCTGTTTCTGGAAGTTCGAGCCTTCAGATTAGTCAGAATCATGATGCAGCAGCCAGAGTTGATGGTTTGTCTGAGTTCTAGGGAATCCAGAAGGATCACCCCTTTCCTATCCCAAAAGGCAGTGCATATAACTAATTCCATTGAGAGATGCATCTTGAACGTTTTCTTCAATGGGGAATTCACATTTTTCCTCTCCATGGACTGCCATTTTGTCTCCGGCTCATAGTGGTGATGACATATCTCATTACCAGTTACAGTGTGATCCAGGAAACTGTCACCTTCAGCCTCACATTGATTCAGTAAGTCTTGACAAAATTTAACACAGTGTTCTTTCTGTTCCTGTGTGAGCAGGAAATCAAAATTTGTGATATTGCAACATTGCCACCAATGCTTGATGCTGATATTTAGCTCTGGACATGGTTCCCTAGTCATAGTCTTCTGATTCGTGCAGATGAGCAGATCAAGGCACTCTTCATTTTGTGGTGTGACAGCTGTACATAGCCGTCTAGAACATGGCTTGTTTTTCACATCACTGTCACCACTGCTGAAACTCACTACTCACCACCTCACTGTGCTCACATCCGCTGTTTGGTGTCCATAAATGTTCAGCAAGAGTCAGTGAATGTCAGTGGGTGCCATTTTTGTCTGCATGGAGGAATTCCATGACATACCTTTGCTTCATACACAGTTTCACACATGATGTAATTTTTTCAGAGTGCCCCTCTGCTGCCATCTGTCACACAGTAACAGCATGTAATGGGACACTGGTGGGAAGGTTCTGCCTCTACTGCCATACTACCAACATCCTCCTCTGATGTTCTGGGTCAATATAATAAAATAGGAGGTATTACTTTTGGAGCAGCCCTTGTATATTTCTGAATGCTGAAATTCAGAAAACTGTACTTAAGAATTCAGAGTGGAACTGTAGCATACCCTCACCAACCCCTGCTCCCATAGATTGTAATTATTTTTGTGAGATCTTCTAATAATAGCTAACAAATCTCACACTCAAGGAGAAAGAACTCCATTTAATACTTGTTTGTAGTTTTAACTGTGTCTAAGTCATATTCACCTGCCTCAGCAATAAGAGAAATAATATCTTTGGGATTGGTACAGAAGAACAATGTTGAGGTAGTGTAAGGTAATAACTCTTTCCATGGTATATAATAAGTATGGTCTTGTTGTTTTGTTTTTTTTACCAAAAAAAAAAAAAAGGCAACACAGAACAGTCTTCATTTGCACACAAATTCTTTGTTATCAAAATTATTAGATAGATTTATGTGTCTTCATGATAACAAAAGACACTATTCTCAATGTGTAAAATGTTTAATTTCTCCCCTGCCACTTTTTTTCTGTTCTTATTTTTTAACTAGTTGTTAACTATCAGACAATTGTTGTTTTTGGCTTGACAGCTTCCAGACCTGAATTTCATCATCTATGGACTACAGAGTGGGACTCACCCCATCCCCTATTGATAACGAAGACATCTAAGCTACCTGTTTTCTCTAAAACCTCAAGAGAAAACATGCAGGGAATTCAGTTACACTATTTCAGTTGATTACGTTAGGATGAGAGGAACTTCACCTTGCCATACCTGTGTCTGTCCCTATCTATGAAGGCAGTCTAGGAAACCTGCTTCCTCATGAATGCCTGCATAGCAAACATCTACGTGATTATGATTAGGTAACCAAGCTTCCTCTTAATATCCTCTTGTAGAGAACTGCTTACTATAAAGCATGCAGTGCCAGAGTTGAGTCCTTATTGTTCCTGTCTTCCGTTTTCTAATGTGACAGTAGTGCTTGTGAACAATGGGCACAAAACAGAGCGCAAAGTATTTCACTCACTGTCTGACTAAAAGCTGTCAAACTCCCTCACAGCTCCTACTGATTCAGTTTGATTGTGCACCTGTAGTCAGCTCCAGATGTGATATTCTGTGCAGACTAATAAGACACCTGCAGAAACAAACCAAGTGGTCAACACAGATAAAAGGGGCTGGGGAAGCACAGTGGGATGCTAGTAAGGATATGCGCTCCTGTTTTGGGGTATCCTTGACACTGTAGAGAACCAGTCACAGAGGGGGAGATGCTGCCACTCTTTCCCTAATAATTTTCTTATGAACTAAGCTGAAAATGTACTGCCTGCACTCCCTGTAAAGACAGGTAAAACAGGACAGCATGTGGCTACGGGTTTCCTGTATACTGTTGTATGATTTGATTTTGTAAGGAAGTGCTTTCTCTGTTTGCAAGCAGTTACATTCACAAGCAGGTGGTGCCTGTCCAATCAGAACATATGTTTACTTTAGAAGTGGCAGCTTCTTAAAGATAGTTTGCTATTATGGGTTTATGGCCTCTTAGCAAAGCACTGAAGGACTGAATAAAGTAACGAGGTGGAAAAATGCCTCTTTTCAAAAAGACAAAACCAGAAGTCACAGAATTATGCTTTTAAAACAAACGAAGTACTGCCTCCCTTCAGATTGGATACTGTCCTTGTTTATTTTATGACAAGAATAATGTAGCCTTGAAGATTCCCACAGTAACTGCTGAAGGGCTTTACCTTTTGAATTTAACATAACAAATGATAAAAACCACTGAAAAACCCACATCATACTGTTTATTATAGGCTATTCATAGTGATTTTCCAAATTAAAAATTTAAAAATCAAGACATGTTCCTTCCACGTTTTTTATCATATCAATAATAAAGATGTTGAAAACACGTTGGCTATTCCTGCAAATTCCTTTTCATATTCATGTTATCCTTGCCGTTACATTATTGGAATCCATTAGCCTCTATGGAATATGCACCTGGGGAATTACCTCAAATTTAGTAGCAAGATTCCCTAGTCATATGAATTCACCCAGTTCACAAGCCCCAGTGGTTTTTGCCATTCCTCAACGTGAATAAAAGTGGTGAATCATGCAGAATGTTCTCAGTACTAAATTTGTTCTTACTTATTTGGTCTTTAATTTGAAGTGTTATGAAGAAGTTCAGCGTCTAATTGTTTTTTGTCATGAATGAGATGAAAAGTACTTGATAAAAAGGGTAAAACACCTCGTCAAAATAATAATAATAATAATAAAGTGGTATAAGCTGACTTATCACCAGTTCATCTTATTTTACTTTTCAATTACTTTTAAACTTGGGTATGGGGAATTCCTTTTGAAGGCTACTGAAAAATTAATGAATGGTGAGGATTACTATTTTGTGCTGACTAGTTTTATCTTCATTTCAGAAGATCTGTTACTGCTTACTTGCTAAGATATTCACTATTTCTCGATGAAATATAAAACAAGAAGGCAGTGGAAGAGGAACAAGTTCCCCTTCTACCCTTTTTACAGAATGCTTTTTACTGTGATGTTTCATAATAAGTATCATGTAACTAAAATGTGTTAGCATTCTTTTGAGCTCGACACCATGCGTGGATAAGGGTGAGTCTAGACACACTACAGTCTTTTCATCTCAACTCCAAAGCAGTCTGTTCTGTTGTTCTATCACTTTCTACTGCTCTTCTCTTAATTTTTATCCATTTTCAAATGCCCAGAATTAGAACCATGTGATTGTAATTACCCTGATGCCCTACTTTCCCTGCAAAGAAAAATATCATCAAGAAATGTAATTATAAACAAGTTCTGAATCATTTTATACATATAAAGCAGGCTATGCTGTACAATCTTTCCTGAAATGGGGACCCCAGAACTGGATACAGTACACAAGATCTGCCCTCACCACAGCAGAACAGAGAGGGAGGATCACCTCTTCTTGATCTACTCTAGGATACCACTGGTATTCTCGGCCACAAGGACGTACTGTTGGTTCACAGAAATACATTCAAAATAGAATTTGAGAACTTTTCTCATGCTTCTCATGCATTACAATCCATATAGCATCTTCCTGAAATTATGACAAGCAGTCTTACAACCTTTCTGAGTGCATACAGAGGAGGGCCACAAAAATGATCCAAGAGATGGAATACCTCTCCTACAGTGACAGGCTGAGAGAGCTGGGCCTGTTCAGTCTGAAGAAGAGAAGGCTCCAGGGAGATCTGATAGTGGCTTTTCAGTATCTAAAGGGGAACTATAAGAAGAAAGGGAGCAGATTCTTTAGCAAGGTCTGCTATTCAGAGCAAAGGGAAACTAAAATAGAGGAAATACACACTGGATATAAGGAGGTTTTTATTGAGGCACTGAAACAGGTTGCCCAGACTGGTGGTGGATGCCCCATCCCCAGAGACATTCAAGGTCAGGTTGGACCAGACTCTGAATAACCTGATCTAGCTGCAGGTGTCCCTGTTCATTGCAGGGAAGTTGAAGCAGATGACCTTTAAGAGTCCCTTTCAACTCCTGATTATACGATTTATTCACTTGATCACTGGGTCAAAGGAAATGGCTTTGTCTTCCCTAAAGCATTTCTTTTGTGAGCATGGAGCTTGAAGGAAAATCTCAATTAGTCACTGTTAAGAGATGTATTTTAACTGACTTCCAGCATACGTGCAATAAGGAAACAAACTCTTTTTTATCACCAAACCCTAGTCCACCTTTAAGAACTCATATAAGAGACAAAATAAACAACAGTTTCTTGCATTCGGGTGGACTATGTAACTACCTATTCCAATTGCAAAGAGGGTAAAGTGAGCTCCTTCAGGCAGAAATAATCTGGTATCTCTTCTTCACAAAGAACAAAGACACAACCATAAACCAAGAAAACATTAACTCTTCTTGTCATAATTAAACCGTAAAAAGTGCACAGTGGAGAAAAACTATGAATTAGTATTTGAAAACCATCTTTAATTAATTTGCTATACTCAGTCCTACTTTATAATTTGTAAATCAACGCTAATGAAAGTAGAAAGCAAAATAATAGTAACAAGGTAATGCATTTGTCTTAATTCCAGACCATTCTGGCTTCTCATCAGGTCATCCAAATTTATTCAGCTTCAGAAGAAAGTATCCTTATGAATATCAAACTTGGTCTCAAATAATGAGCTCTGCTAGAGGTGAAGCATATCCTTCAGCACAGATCTGCACTAACACAGATCAAAGTTGGCTTGATTGAGCCTGTTTGGAAAACAAAGGAGCTCTAGCCTACTGAGACACTGAGTCATCCTACCAAAACAAAGCACCAAGGCATTCACCAGTGCCAAAACACTGAGCTCGCTCACCAACACTGAGACATCAAGCTGGTTCACCAGCACCAAATAAACCCACCATTAATCACCTTCTGATCTAGCCAGGGCCTGGGCTAGAAAGCCTCTGTGGGCAAGGACACTTTCAGCCACAACTGGTCTCTTTAAGATTTGGCATTAACTACTTTTAATTAAATTAAATTTAAATTAAATTAACTTTTTTAAGACTGGGGTTAAGGACTACTTTCTTCAGAATGCCTCAAACAGAAGTTGCTGATTCTCCTGTCTGCAGAAGCTTTCAAAGATTTTCCGCAAACCACAATCCAAACAGAGACTGAAATGGCCATAAACACGTAAGAACAGATTACTTTATCGCTTGACTATACACTGCTCTGAGATAAAATGCCGTAACCTCATCTTATTTTTAAACAGAGTGGCTATTGTTTTCTTGCTTGACTGGCACTAAAGGAAAATGTTTCACTATGTAGCCTAAAGAAAGATCCTATTCAGCACAGTTAAATATTTATTATTTTCATCTACATGCTGCTGAGAAAATGCCTGATCTTATGGCACGGCAATAAGTGTGGAAAGGCCTAAAATGTTGGGTCCTTTGGTATATTGCAATGAGGAAAAGTGTCGTTTCCTACATTACCCTCTGGTAACACCAAAAAAACACAAGAGCATTCTGAATTCATCACAGACTACAAATCACATAAAGATTGACCCTACAATAATTTCCAGGGTGAAAACTTTTAGCATGCATACAAAGAAAAGCACAAAGTCAGTCAAGATTTTCCTCTAAATAATTCAGGTTTCTGGCACAGAGTTTTAATTATCCCCAGAACATTTCTCAAGGTGCAAAAGGAAATAAACAGATCATTTTCCTAAAATTGTAACAGAGCATATTTTCCATGAAGAAATAATGTAAAAATAATATGCTATTTGGAAACAAAAAAATGTAAAAACAATACTTCTTACATCATTTGTTTAATATTATTATGTTTGCCCAGGTTTTTAACTAGCAAAGAAGATGGAGGGCACAGGCACCTTATAGTCTCTGAGACAGTTGATTTAGTGCTTTTTATATAAACTCCCAGGACCAGCACCATCAGTATACATCAGAAGGAGCTGGCAACAGGCTGACTTGTAATTCTACAAAATCTGGATGCCAGGATGAGTTCTTGTTTACTTAAAACTGTACTCCTTGACTTCTATCTATCTATCTATCTATCTATCTATCTATCTATCTATCTATCTATCTATCTATCCATCCATCCATCCATCCATCCATCCATCCATCCAGTTAGGTCTTAAGAGTTCTAGATGACTGACCTCTTCCAATTGGCAGGCTTGGATGACACTCTTGTATCGGTATTCATCATAGGATACACCAAAAATGATGTTTTCTTTGATTGTTCCAGGCATGATCCAAGAGACTTGAGGTGAGAATGATATCCTTCCACTGTGTTTAATTTTACCCTGAGAAGGTTCCAGTTCTCCCATTATCAACATCAGAAGAGAAGTCTGAAAAATTATGAATGGTGAATATATTAGATACAGCCACAACAAACACTAAACAAAATAGGAATCACTTTAAAATAACAGGATGGTACTTTTGTTCTGTCAAGCGTCCCTACAATCACTGCTTTGGTACAAGGCACAATTAGTGAAGACTTTCGTGATGTGGAAAGGCCCCTGAACAGAGAGAAACTTATTCACTGAACAAGAAAATCTCCAAGATACTCTGTAAACAATGCTGCAAAAGCATGCATTTTTAACTGTAGCTCTTTCACAAGGTAAATATATGAGTATTTATGGGAGACATATGGATGTCAGGTATTAGTATTTGTGGTGAAGGTTACTTGATTTTTAACATTACTGCCTATTTCACTTGTTCTTTTACAACAAAGTTCATGTTTACAAGCTTGCTAATGTTCATAGCTCCTTTTCTGTGTTGCCTTGAGAAGTGTGATATCTGTCTGTAGATGCAATTGCTCACCAACTGCTCAGGGTGATCTGAAGTCTCCTCTGTAACTGTTAACTCACTTACGTGAATATGTGACCTATGCATATTTGTTATTTCCCTTCATAAAAGAATTGATTGCAATTTCAGCACTAACATGTTATAATTTCAAAGTTAATCAGTAGCTTGTAGTAACCTTGTCACACATCACTAGCTACTTGATCAAAGAACAGAGTTGAGAAATACAAGGAAAAATATGTTACAGAGGAATTCCAATGATGTTCTTATCACAAATAAACAGTCAACAAAGCTGGGATATAACAGCCGAAGATCTAAAAATCTATCTAAAACACAATTTTATGTTCTCAAGCCCAGAGATCCTTTGAGAAGTTACACAAAATGCAGGGGGAGTATCACGAGACATCTTCCCATCATACCAGAACTTGAATTTTCCAAAAAGCTGAGTAAGAAATTTCTGAACTTGGAAAGGATAATCTCTTAGGATGTTTTGTATGCTGGATGTTGAACTACAGAAGCTGTTTTAAAGAGCTGATATCAGGCTTCGTAGCACAGAGAGAATTAAACATGCAGTCTGTTCCACAGGCCTGAAAATTCATGGAATTTGTAGCACCAATGACGAGAGAGAAACCCTCCATGGAGAGGATGGAAGGAAAGGAGAAACCTCTTTTGTTGGACGGCTAAGTGTAAATCTTATTTTATATAAACCTTTCAGATAATATTTAATCTTTATTGTCTGAAAAAATGCAAATTTCTTGTTGTATATAACTGCTTGCAGCACAGTGTGATCTGAATTTTCCTCAGCAGCTGAAGAAACAGGATATGTAAACATCCTTTACACTGACTGACATCTTTGTATTACAATCATCACCTTCAGCAACAGCCATCTTAGATTAATGGGGACTTCAGCAATATAAGAAAATTCTTCTGTTAATTCAGAATTATCACAGAAAAATGCATATCAGTATATCAGTTTGAGGACAACCTCATGTCTTTTATATTGGTATCATTTCTGAAAAATAATATTAAAACTTTGATCCTTCTGAAATTGTTGGGTCCTCTGCCACTGACTTCACCAAACCGAAGAGTCACAGAATGGCTGACACTGGACCAAATCTCTGGAACCCATCTTGGCCCAACATTTTATTCCTTGATTAGGAACACTTGGATCAAGCTGCTCAGGACTGTGTCCAGACGGCTTCTGAAAATGTCCGGAGAGGGAGCCACCTCATCCAAAAGAGTCCTGATCAGTGAAACTAAAGGAAGCTAGAATACATTCACCAATAATTAGTTAAATGGGAAAAGTTGCCAAATCCATAATTAATGTTTTGTTTTTTTCTTTCACTTCTCCCTGAAGATCAAATACTTTATCTAATTCCTTACAGCTAAAAGTGAGTAAGGGTATTACAATTCAATGTATTTTATAAGGAGCATGATTTAGTGAGAACTATTGGTGATATGTGGATGGTTGGACTGGATGATCTTGTAGGCCTTTTCCAACCTTGGTGATTCTATGATTTTACAAGAGTATTAAGGTCAATTGGATGTGTTATCTGCAAACTAAATGCATTTATAACATTTTCTGGATCTAAAATGATGATTTATCTAAACCACAGGTTTTCTCAGTAATCCACCAATTTGAACAGCACCTCCCCAAACCTGTCCTCCAGGCTTTCACCTGGAACTGAGAGTGCATGCTCAAGCTAGGCACTGGGTGATCTGGAGCCTATATGATGAGGTATGTCACGTATCCAGAGTATACATCATAGTTACTTGGCTAATTAGTGTCATGTTTGTCAGATCACTGACCACTTTGTCATGGGTCATTTTACTGAAATATATTTCATACATAATCTTTTCCTGCAGCTGCTACTTTACAGAGAGCACAGATTAGTGTGAGAACATTAGCACCAAGAACAACACAGACAGCATGAAAATATTCCTTAAAATTGATAGGACTTCTGTTGAAAGAACAGAAAGAGAAATACCTTGCCTGATCCAGTAGATCCAGAAACAGCCAGCAACTCTCCTTTCTCAATCTTGAAATTTATATCCTGAAGAACAGGTGAGGCATGAATGGGAAAATTGCTGAAGAAGAGATTGTTGTCATTGCTAGGAGCTTTGCTGTTGTTGTTTTCCTGCTTTGCTTTTACAAAGAGCTCTCCAATTCCCTGCAACATACGTATTGGTGTGTTTGTACATACAAAAATTGAACAGCACATCCATCTGCAGACACTTATATACTATATATATATATATATATATACTTAAAATAAATATACAAATATAAATATATATATACTATAGACTTATAAAAGCCGATGGACTTATTTTGATAATATTACTTTTCCTATCCATACCAATTTATTATATTCTTAAAATTGTATCTGTTTTAACATATGCATTGTACTTGCCCCTAAATTTGTTGACATAAGCAAAATATTCCTCTGATTGAACTGCTTTCTGATATTTACACATGCCAGAGATTGATTTTGGTTTCAGGCTGGTTTAAATCTGAAATAAGTTACAGATCGTAGTATTTACTAAAAAACATATTCCAAAGTTTCTCCACTGTGGATAATTTAATATTACGTGTTAATTATTTGCCACATATTCCTTGCTTGCAGATAGCTGAAGCCTGTTAAAATGAAGGGGTGTGGTCTGCTCTTATTAGAGAACAAGTCAAATGTAGGTAAAATATATATAGTCTGTATTTTAATTTAACTGTGGTAAAAGTACAAACCTCGTCCCAAAAAGCTGTTACTTTGTCCACCTCAACCCCAGTTGTTGTTAGATTATACTCCAGGGCCTTGTATTCTTCTTTTAGCAAGAAATCCTAGAAACACAATGAAAGCAGATTACAGGAAATGGTAAAGGACAACGGTCAATCCCACAAAGCAACGCAGACTTGCCAATGCTGAGCTCTAGTTAACATTTCTGATAGTGCTATTGCATTCTCGTGCCCTTGTGTGAGGCATGAATGCAGCTTGTACAATGTCTTTCAGACTCAGAAGGAAATGTTTCTTGAAGCTGCCAATTCTTACATTGTTAGTGAAAATACAAGCATGCGTGTATTTGCATCTGGTTTAGAAAGAATATCAGAACATAGCATTTCCTTCACTCTCAGGACTTGTTTTGGGCAGCATTAGCCGCCAGACTTAATCCTTTTCAAATAAAGCTTTGTTTCTGGAGTGGGATGTTGAAGGTTACACTGTTAAACAATGAAATTAAGCAGCTACATGCTGCTGACTCACTGTTCCAAAACTGAAAGAGCGTAAATGAAGTTAAATCATGTCTCTGTCGGCACAAAAGGCAGATGATAACACTGACTACTGTAGCACCGACATAAGGTCATTTCAGATGGCAGAAATCAGCAATCCTGTGTTATCTTCTGGGATAACATAAGGAAAAAAAATGAGTAAGCCTATATTAGTGTAGGAAATTTAACTTTTCTGTCTCTATTCTGTTAAGGTTATGCAGTCTGTATGTAACATCTCATCTAAATTGCCTTTCAAAACTATATGGGACCAATTACGTTTGCCTGGGTAACACAGTGGACAAGCAAAGAAGAGATAGTAAAGGAGAATATCAGTCAAACTCTCCAAACTGATGAATGAATTAAATCACAGAAATGTATATAGAATTTATTCATTTTGTTTATGTATGCATATTTTCTGTGACAAATAAAAGGCATCAGTGATTGGGAATTCTGTGAAGTCTTTATATGGGGTGTGTAGCAAACCTATCACAAAGAGATTGTTATTTATGAATTCCAGAGGAGCATATAGCTAATATCCCCAAAGACAAGTGTCTGTAACAAAGTGGTGTGACAGTTGGGCTTGCCAATTCTGTGAAAAAGCACTGGATGCACTCTTCCAGGAAATGTGAGAGACAGGATGCCACCACTAATGCCTAGGGAGCCTGGCAACACAAGCTCTGTGTTAATTGGGATCCAGCAAGGCAGACCTGAATGTCAGATAGGCAGGCTTAAGACTAGATTATTGAAATTTCTACCCAGTTAAAATCAGAAATATCAGAAAAATCCAATAGATGCTTTTTATTATTTATTACAGTTCAGATTTCTGATGAAGATCTTTAAGTAACATACTGGGTATTTCTACCATCCTAAAAAAGAATAAGATTACATTTTAGTGAAAAACACCTTCAATGTTTTTTTTTAATTTCTACGATTTGGATCCAAAATAGAATTCTTTTTCTGATGATTGATTACAAAACAGCAGATAAAACAGAGGTCATGAAGGTTTACCCTGAGCTGACTCTGCATATAAGCTTCTCATGCTGGTTTATGAGCAATTGATCTTGCTAGGTAAGGTAAGCAATAATTAGTACACCAGTTCCTTAATTATGTTTACTACTCATAATGAATGAGATGCACATTTGCATAAGCTGTACAATCTCCTGCTGTTCTTGCCACTAATAGGTAGAAAAGCAGCATGTTTGTGATTGCAACCACTGGAAGCTGTGCTATGTAAAACACGTACTAATTTTGTACTTCCTTTTCTGAAGGGAAAACATCTCTTAAGTATCACAAAGTATCATTTTATTAAGTTCACTATTCTGTATTGAAAACAAGGCTTAGGTGCCTCTGTTTCAAAATAAGCAATTGGCAGGTAGAATAAGACTCCTGTACTTATGCTGCCTGGGGAACCATATAACAATATCAGGATTTATAACGACAATTCATGGTGAATAATCAAAGCAACATATAGTATATTCGGAAAGTCTGCACAATGCCATGTGCTTTTGTTGATCAACTGACAAGATAACATGCCATAAAGAATTAGCTTACGTACTTGGGAAGGTTGAAGTGTGTGCACCCTACCTGTATTTTGTTTATTGCTCCAATAGAATCATACCAGGTCTGCACAGACCCAGGAAACTGCCTCGTCACTGCCATTCGAAGAACAATGCAAAAGGAAATAGTGGTAAATATTTTTCGGAGGATAATTCCTTTAGTCACAGCATATGGAACCACAGCTAAAAACACCACAAAAAATCCTGAAAAGAAGAAGGCTGAGCTGTTGAAATATCTCACATAAGCAGCTTTTCGGGTTAGCTTCAGTTCAGTTCTGTTAAAAAAAAAAGTAATAATAAAAAATAAATAATTAGTATCAGATTACACAGTTTGCTCCTTACAAATTTTTGGATGGAACTGCTGGTAAAAACAATTTACCTAGAGGCTCATTCATTTTTGTTATTTTTTAGAAATACAATTAAAAAGCAAGACTCAAACCCAATCTGAATTTAAAAAATAATCGCAGCCATGTTTGGGTACTGATCTTCAGAGCTGTTAGACAAAGCAACAATGTTCTGTCATGATTTAGACACCTCATAAACCATAAGCGTCTCCAGTTCCAGATACAACCCTCCAGAAGCATCTAATGCTCCCAGAAATGTCACCCCCTTCTCATCTGGTCATCTAGATACATAAACTCCCAGGAAATCAGACACTCTTTAATGTCAGATTTCCTAAACTTGACAATAAAAACTCCAAGAGCAATCTAAAATTCAGTTATAATGTCATCCCCTTTTGCAGACCATCTCACTAACAGCCTCACCCAAGAACTACGGCGTCAGCTGACCTCAACTGGAAGAGGTTGGAAGGCAGGGAGTTCTCAATCTTTCCTCCAGAAGCTCAGTTCTCAGAGCATGGGCAATCAGAAATGCAACTAATGATTACTCCTAGCTGCCTCCACAACATTTATGCATCTTACAGCAAGCTATTAAATAAAAAGTGCTAAAGCTTTCATTTGATCCCATTCACTTTACATTCCCAGGCACAAAGCAGCTCAGCTTTGCTTGAACACAGGTACTTCTGCTTCTGTGAAAGATTAAGGGTTTTCAAAGCAGCAGGGGTAAGAGATGCAGCTAGACCCCAGTCAGGGTGCCCATTTGCTGGGTAAGTGCTCTAACCACTAGGATGCTTCACAGTTCAGTCATGATGATGATGGTAATTCCTGATACTGCAAGGCTGAGCATCATAGTCTTTATTTATATTCCAGTATTGACACAGTGTCTGCATGCAAAGTCCACTATTTTGGGGTTGTGTGGGACCTACTTTCAGCTCTACACTGTATGTGTGTGAGATTTCTGCATACATCAGTGTCCTATCACTTTTGTCAGCCAAACTGTACCTGGAAGTCCCTGAGAGAAAATTTGAGCTCAGTTAGTTTTGAATCAGGGTACCTAGCATCTCTTGCTATGGTCTGCATTTCACAGGACAGGCCTGAAAAAGTAGTCAAGCATACATTTAACCATCACAGCTGTAATTGTGGTCCTGGAGACAGAGCCCATTAAGGCTCTTCAGAATTTGGATGCGTTTGCACTTACAGCCCTGAATGGGGATAACAAATATTTTGGGGTCTGATGTTTGGTCAGTCTCAGAAAAATGTCTGGTAGAAACCACCAAAGCCACCCCCACTGCTGAAGCTTTACAAATGACAACAAGGGAGAATCAGTGCACTAACCATTCTCAGCATACTCTCAAGTACCAGCCAGCTGACAAAATATAGACATGTCAAGCCTTGAACTTCACCTTCTGCACTACTATGCTGTTGTAACAGTTTGGCATTGTATCTTTTTACTTCTCCAAGTACATTTTATAGCCCACAGAAATGCAGTACATTCATTCAGGCACTTGTTATGAACAGTTATCATTACAGACTTCTGAGGCACGTAGGAGGCATCCCGTATTGTTCTCTTTAAAGTGCCACAGCTACATGAGGGTCTTTGCCTCCAGGAGTGTTATACCTGCAGGATGGCCAGCCTGGGCAGCTCAGATCTAGCAGAGTAACTGCACAGCTACATCTAGTTCATTAAGTTAGAGCTGATTTAACTAGGTTGCACCAGAAACTGCCAGCACGCAGAAACAGTTTGGTAACAACAAAGTTATGCCACAAGGTTGCCAAAATCCAGGCATGGGTAAACCCACAATGTCTAATTTCCTACCAGCTTAACAAGCCAACAGATTGTGAAGCCCTGCAGAGCTGTCTTGGGAAACAAAATTCAATTGAAATTCTGATGCTCCCGGACTGACCTGCTCTGGTGATATCTTCACCAAGTGACCTTTTAGATGTCAGAAAATGTAGTATTTTGGTGCAGGAACAGCAGAAGAAAGATAGATTGATCCTATAACATTTTTAGAATTTTTCTGTGTCTCTTAAAAATTCATGCATAATACAGTAACAGTTGAATTCCAGCATTACAAAATTTCCTATAAACTAATGCAGTACACAGAAAATGTAAAAAGGTAGTTGTTTTTTCAGGCTTCCATGACCGTTTTGAGGAATACATAGATGAATCTTAATTCATTTCTTCAGGTTTTACTAAAAAAGGGGTCTAAAATTTCCAAAAAGTAATGCACAGTACCAGTGGCACCAGATGAATCCTGGCCTGCTTCCATCTTAGAGCTGGATCTCCAGGCTCAGATTCAAACCAGATTTTCTCCCATATTTTACAGTAACTTATTAGAATATTAAGAGCTTTCTTATTCTGAAGGTAAAGAGCACTTAATTTTTCCTAGACTGTCTTTCAGAAGACAGCTGAGGAGGGTGTTTGTTTAATAATATTGTTTCACCTCTTTTATTTACATGATAATACAATACTTATATTTCTTTTATTTTCTTTTATTTTACCAATCACACACCTGGCACAGAATTCTAATGTCCCCTAAAGGAATACAAACACTCTGCTTCATGCAACATCACTTATCAATCAATATGTCATTTCCCCTCCCATCCCCCACGACTCTGTCAGTACTGAAGTCCTCCTAGCTCTCAGCTAACTAGGTTAGCTCTTTTACCTCCTTTACACCTCAGCTCTGCTAGCTCCAGTTCAGTCCTGATAAACTCTGTACAAGACTTTCCACGGATAATAAATGTTAATGTAATTGTACAGGATGAATACACGAAGCTGTGACACTCTAATCTTCATATAGATTGCGTGGCACATCTAAAACTAGCTCTATTGCGTTTCTCAGAAAATGACTGGAGAAGTCATACTGTTTCCTCCAGCACAGAATGGGAAAGTCTGTAAAGCCTTAAGTAACCATCACAAAAGAGCTTTTTACTGTAAGACGAGGATAAGGTTAGTCAGAAACAAACACAGATGCCACAATTGTTTTACCTGTACAAGCTAACCACTGAAATACCATTAGAGCAAACAAGGAAGCAAAATTTAAAAAGTCATCTCTACTGTGAATTTGACAAATTGGGAAAAAGCAAGCTGTAGTGTGGGAATGCGTGCTTGGTTTATGGAGGATTAATCGTTGTGTGCTTTAATTCTTAACTAATGTGACTACAGACAGTGTTCACAGTCAATATTTTTTTCTGAACCCAAAAGAAATTTGACAAACAAATAAAAACACTTACTCACGGAGGCTTTCAATCATTTTTTCCATTGCATCTTCCCAACAATAGGCTTTAACTGACTGTATATTTTCAATAATTTCTGAGGTGATTACAAGTCTCTCATTGATCTTTCCTGCCCTCTTATCCCTACAAGGTAAAAAGCCAGTAGGTTAATTTTCATCTATTTCATCCTCCATAGTCAGTTTATATCCCATTATATCTTATGACACCACTTCTCCTATATACTTATATTTAATACACATCAACTCACTACAAACAGTATTTCCTTTCTTTTTAAGATTAGATAGCTGCTGCTAAAGAAATCTGGACTTCTCACCACTTTTCTGACACATCTAACATTCTTCAGTTGATAATTTTGTAACAATGTCATAACTCGAGATCCCAAGCCAAGTGCTATAAACTTCTTAAAACAATGTTTTTTGGGAAAAATATATTAAAATCCTTTAAAACAGTCTAATCACCTGTATTTCATCATCATTTGTCCCAGCCAGGCTTGGAAAAAGGCCATAACTATTAGAAAAGCAAGTCCAGCGAATGCAGAAGCTTGTAACATATCCCAGAGCAATCCCATCAGGAGTGCCACTTGTAAAGGTGCAATCCATACAAAGTGAGCCAGAGCAAGACCCTGCAGAAAATCACAGCAGAAAATAGCAGTAATTAAAATTAGAGATTATTCATGAAAATGAATATGTCATTAAAGTGACACTGAAAAATGTAATAAGGGATGGTACAAATATTTCCAGTAGTAAAACAAATTTATAAAGGAGGACTTGAGATTATGAGCACATAGCATTCTGGGTCTTACTAATGATGACAGCACAGCAATACATATTCATTCCACACCTTATGTTTGATATTTGTAAGGCAAAGTTCAGTACATAATTATCTCTTCTTGATATATGCACAGGGGGAAAAAAACAGCTTTGTAAAAGTAAACAGAATTTGCCACTGACACTGGCATTTTCAATCATAGCAAGATGAAAAAAGTACACAAAATATTTTTCGTTGCGATTTAATCTGATATAGAAGGCCAATATTACTTTAGTGAAGAGATGACTTGTATGAATGCAACAAATTCAAATTAGATTTCTGCTTACTTCAGCCGTGTTCCTTCAGATTTTGAACAGAATCCCGTTATCAGGCTGAGATACAGAGACTTCACAGAGCTCTGTGTTACAGCTACACTGATGCACTGCTTGGGCATTTGTCCTGGCTCACTAGTGATAACTTACGTTCCTCTACACAGTAAAATAGTGTTAAAGTAGATACACCAAAGACACATGGTTGAAACTGTAGAGTCCCTCTGATGTCAAGTTTCCTGTTTCTTTCAAAGGACAGAAACCTATGTCATTACCAGGGATCTACCTCCATGTCTTTAATAAAAGCTTTTACTTTGGAAGTATTGGAAGTATTGACTGAGCAATGGCACAGAATGCTCAAAGAGGTTGTGGATTCTCCCTACTTGGAAAGGAGCCTGGAAACGGCAGCAGCCTGCTCTGGTGGCTCTGCTTGAGGGGGGAGCTTCAACCAGATGGCTCCCAGAGGTCCCTTCCAACCTCAACTGTGATTGTGTATTGTCTAAAAAGGATGTCTTGGAAATGGTTCCTAATAAGGTCTTACATCAAAACTTAATTAGATTTTTAAGGAGAGTAGGTAATAATAATAACAGGATGCTGAACATCATTGTTTGTTCAATGGCAAGAAAACCATACTAGTTCACCTTGTTATAAAGATGAAAAAAAAGGACAGAAGCATTGGATGAGCAAGTTCTGGGTGCTATGAAACCAACTGTGTAACCCTGCTTGTAAAACAAGCATGTTTTTATGGTATGCCTCATTTTTAGGTTTCCTTCACTCATCAGCATAGGAGAAAAAGGAAGTTGTATATATTAGAACGGGCATTTCTGCGACCAGATGCCAACACACAATCTTCAGACAGACTTCATTTTATGTTTATGATGAGCAGCCAGTGCAGTCTGCTGTTTATCCTCATTTTCTCCTTAATGTTTTTCACAAGTGGCTTGAAATATTGCATTTTTATCTGATGGATCACAAAGTGCATTAAACAACATACCTCATCAAATTTGTTCAGATTGTTGGAAAGAAGACTGACCAATTGTCCAGTGCTTATTTTATCCAGAACTTTGCTTGACAGTTTTAATGTCTGTAAAAGAAAACAAAACCATAGGAAAATGACCATGTAGCTAATCCTATTATACTGAATAAATAAAAATAACAGGTAGTTGTACAATAGTGTAATTAACAACTCACTCATCAGCTCCATGATATTAAAAAAGTCCCATTAATTTGTTATTTATGTCACTTGAATTCAACTTAGCAATTAAATAGCTTTACAAATATTGATTTATTGACTTAGCCTTTGCTTTCTGTTGCATATTTTATGTATACAGATATATATGCAAATACAAGTTTTAATTAAGCACGCACGCTGTGTGTTGCCGCACATCCTCAAAAATCTCCTACTGTGCCTATTTAAACAAATCTAAACAAATGTTTTTGAAAGATGTTTTCACAATGAGCTTTATACAGGAACAAATAACAGATTTGCTTGTATTGGCTGTTTTTGGTATTGGCAAAATAAATGTTTTGAAATCTTTGGATTTGTGAACATGGAATGTACTAGGATCTGTTGATGCTCCATGAAATAGAGATCTCACTTAGTAACATTCAAACTCAGTCCATTCCATGTTGTATTTATTGTCTAAATCTTCATCTGTAATTCTCCTTTGAAAAATTCTTTAGCTACCAGTAAACAGCTTTTCCTTTACAATACACTAGCAACCCAGGAGCGCAGTGGTACAACTAAGACATCTCACTACATATCCAGCCTATCTGAACTCACACAGGGGCTGGCTTGAGTCAGAGCAGCTGTAAATATGTATTTAATTCTTTAGACATAGGAAATGGACAGCTGTCAGAAAACAATGTTAATCACATTCATCTTTTGTGTACTTTGTGTAACAAAACTCTCAACCTTTAAACAAACTGGCATAACAATTACGTAGGGTATGGACTGAAGTTTGGATTTAAGTGTAAATGAAACAATTACCTTCTTATAAATCAAGCTAAACAAAGCTATTCTTATTTGCATCCCTATATGATGAAGTCCAAATATAGCGGGGTGTAGGAGCAGTGTTCTCACGAGGAAGAGAAGGCACAAGCCAATGCCCAGGTAGTAGGCTATGGATCTTTCAGAAGAGTTGTCTGGATCATAGGAAGCTATTATTCTTCCCAGCAGAAGGGGCTGCACAGATTTTGTGACCTCCTGAAGACAGAAACAAAGAAAAAAAAAATTTAGTTGATTTTTTTCCTTTTTTTCAAATAGATACACTGTAATTTCAAAGCTTACCAACTGAGGTTCACATATAAACAAGACTTGCTCTGATCACTGAGCAAACCACAGAAACATCCAGCAATTGCATAAGAAGAACAAACAGCTCACTGCTTTATGTGATGCAACTCCACCAAAATCTACTTTTTAAATTTTGCTGGTTGTTTTCTACAAAAATGACAACCGAGATATTAGTTTCCAGATCTACTTTTCTAGAGTATTACATATTCACCACATAAAATAATCAAATTCAGCACTGCAAGTTTTAGCCACTAGGAAAGAGTTCTCATGGTGTTTTACTGGACCTATAAGACACAGAAAGACTCGTAGGTCCTGAAATAAATACTAAAACAACTGAAATACAGCTAAAACACATGGTAAACAGGAATAACAGAAGTATACATAGTTGGGACCATCCTGCTCAACAGTTCTAGACCTTTGTAACCAGGGCTGCAACAGAAGCAGGATGACAGGACATAAGTTGTGGGAGAGGTAAGTTTGATAAAAAACCCAGGGAGAAACCAGGAACTCCTGTCCCGCCAGCCCCAACACTTCCCATCCCAGGACATGTAACATGGCAGAATATCAGAATAGGAGACAAAAAAGAAGGCATAATCACACTGCTGAACTACTAGGCATCCAACTGATCTGCCACCATACCCTGCTGTTAAATTTATCTACAGTCTCCTTTTCTGTTGTAATTAAACCTCACTCTTGTTATCTCACATATGAATTAGATTTTCATTTCTTCATGCCCTGGTTGTCTTTGTACTTCAGTCCCTCCAACCTCATCCTTTTTCACCTTTTCCTCTTCCTCCTCTTTCCCTCTGCAAAAATTTCCTTTTCTGCAAAAATTAACATTGTGCTGTAATCTAAAAATTTACTTCTTCTGAATGAACTTCTGAGGGGTATGAAGTATGCATGTACTCCTTTGTTTCATTTCTACGTTTAACGTAAAGAATTTGTCTATATGTCTCCTCTCCTTTTTTCTGTATATGATCACACTCACCAGAAAGCAAAACTTCAAAAATAACAAGAAATCATCGAATTATCTTTGTTATGGATGTGCTAAGTTCTGTCAAAAATTATTTTGCCATTGAGCTCAAAAACACAGGTCACCATACGCACACAGAGAGAAATGAACTAGTGGAACTGAGCTATAATTAATATTCTACAGAGATAAATAGATCAGGAAGACCCCCCATACTAGAACAAACCCAGGTATTCGTACAAAATGTACTGTAAACTCTTCTGAATATACCTGTTGGTGGAATTGATATGCAACACTCACTTTTTCCACAGAAGAGAAGATATTTAATATCTCAAATAGAATACCTGAGCTATGCTTCCAACATAAATGCTGTAAAACTGGAGGCTGCTTTGACAAAGACTTCAGTGTTATTAGTGGGCAGAGGAGAGGAGTGTTTATTAAAACACACATGACCCAAGGCAGCTGTGCTTAGACCAAATGCATTCAGAAGTGGCAAACCAAAACTCCGCAAAAGTCACTAAATACAAAACAGTCACCTTTCAAGGACAATGCAGTGTTTTCATATTTTCAGAGATACCAAGATAAGCTTTTATGTATATAAGCTTAAAATAGCAAGATTCTTTTTTTATTTACTCATTTTCTAGTGAAAATGCCATCCTCTGCTACTGTGTTTGTTGTGACTATAGAGACTACATGTCTAGCTTGCTGCAAAGAGAGGGTGATTTACAGACTGTCTAAGGGCAGAATAATGGCTGGCAATAAGCCAAATTGGTTGCTATCTGCTGTAGAAAAATAATAAAAAAATCCACTCATTTACAGTGGATTTTTACCAGTTTATTTTCTGAAGATATTCTCTAGTCAGCATACAAGTGGAAGCAGAACTAGATGCTATTCATCTCTCCTCTTGCAACATCAAAATTACCTCTACATATGAATGTGGATAGAGAAACTGAATGACCTGCCTGAAAAAGGAATTGGAATTGTGCATCCAGTAAAAAATCCAGTTTTCAGGAGTTTTTTGATTCTCCTGCTCTTGGTCTTCCCTATGTGTTCGTCATAGGCCACTGAGAATCTCATGAACATTCTGCTCATGTAAATGTCAATTAAAAGATCAAATTTCTGAAGAGAAATGGAGTACGACACGGGATACTGTCTAGTTGAATCCCTGACTTAACATGGCATGGTGCCCTTATACAATGAGCAACTTTGCATTACATATGTTTCCCATATGCTCAATCAGCCTGAATTTGAAGACAATAATGCACATCTCTGCTTTGGCCCATGCCCAAGATGTGCCTTGGGACTTCCATATCCCTCCTTGCCCTGCTCACTCACACACATGACCTATATGCAAGAACTCCAGGAAATCCTCATTAGGATCTTCTGGGACATGATACTAAAATCATTTCTAAGTTAATGTTAGCAGGAACTTTACATGAATGGAAATACAAGTTTCATGGGAATGACTGTAAGACAAAAATGTGAGTAGGATCTAACTGATCCTCACAGCAAAGTGCACAATTTCACAATTTGCTAGCAAACATCTTGTTAAAAAGAAAGATTTTTGTTTCATTGCCAGATCATCTTTCCTTACATTACAAAACATGTCTGCTGATGAGGTGAAACGTGGAAGCTGCTCAAAGCAGCAGGGGAGCAGATACATTAAGTGAACTAACTCAACATGCCTAACACAACACCGTGTTAGGGAGAAGCATAGTACTCTAGGGGGCCAGAGTGCAACAGTCTATCCTTCAATAACATCATTACCTAGGGTGCATGAGGGGAAAGAGACAGAAAAAATCTACTAGACCTAATGAGAGCAAAGATGTGATGCTGGCTGCAACCACAACTGCACAAACAGCAGGGATGCAAACGGAGTTTAAAACACTCCAAGAAAGGTGCCATGAAGGCATCTTGGGGATTAGACAAGAGAAGAGCTGAAAGGAAAGTGAAGTTCAAAAGAGCGCACAACTTGGTTGCACTGATGCCAGTACGGCACAACATCCTGTCCCCATTAAAACCAATGGCAAAGCTCCCATTAATTTCCGTGTGCAGGGTCTGAAAAGAACATCAGCAGCTTTAGCAGAGAGTTTTTCCTCTTCGTGCTTTCAGTAAAATGAAAAGTTTTATCAGCTCATAATTAAACAAAGAATTTAAAATAAGATTTAGTCTTGCCATGTTCATTATGAAAGACTTTGATTCCTTTGTGCTCAGCTTTATGTCTGCAATTTCTTAATGAAAAAAAAAAAACAAAACCCACAAAATATGACAAGAATTCTGCAGTTCTGTTACTGTTCTGTATGCAACTTGTCCAAAATTGTACTTGGTTAAAGAAATCCACATGGAGAAATCAGCTCTGCAGTCACATGCCCCCTCACACTTCATATTCTGGGAAAGGTCATTGTCCTCAAAACTGTTTAAACCTTCAGACACTGCTTAACGTTTAACAAGAATGTGTTACTACGATAGTTTCAGGTGACAGATTCTGCTCTGTATGGTAAGCTACTTTTGTAGAACTGCTGTTGTGTTACAATTCTGACACGAATCAGCAGTCCCTGGCTTGGTGTCTGCTACACACAAGAGGAAACAGAATAAAAAATTAACAGCTGTAATGAGACAGTAGGAGCAAGTAAGGCAGAATTGTATAGGAGTCCACAAAGAAAGTGTCTTGTCCCAGAGAACTGTCAGCAAAGAAGGTAGAAGAGTAAAGAGACAAATGTTATGACTCGGTTCTGCATACACCAGGAGGCCCTGCACTGATCTGCTATGCCTGGACAAAGACAGAAAGACAATTAATTCACTCATCAAATTCAATTATAGCCACGTTGCCTTTCAGCAGCCCTGTACAACATATAGCTGCCAGAAGGTGGCCTAGGATTTGACACAAAAGTCCTCCAGAGCAAGCACAGTGGCCACCTTGCCTCTCTTTTCTTGTTGTAAGGTCTCTGTTCATGGAGAAGGTAAGGTTTCCTTGTTGAACCAAATCTTTAGCAGCAGCAGCTTCAGACTGAGGTGAGCATCAGTCAGAAGGGATACGAGGCTCCCCATCAATGACAAGAGCCAATAATTTGGAAAGGCTTAAACTAGGGAACAGTGGGCTTGGAGATAACTTCTTCCATATCTCAACTAAGCAATCATTCTTGATTCCCCTGCTTTAATCAGAGATTGTGTACACATTAGTGTGAGCGTATCTATTCAAAAGAAAGAAGTAAAAAGATAAAACACAGAACATTTTCATGCTAGGATTTACCTTTAAAATCAAAATTGGTGATCAAAATCAAAATCATGGTGATCAGAAATTTGGAATTGTTCAGTAAGAGCTACCTCTAAGAGTCAATCAGTGTGCTTGCAACAAATTAAGGCCTATATATTTATACATATCTGTGAAGTAGCATGACATAGCAAGGTAAATCCTATTTTTGTATAGACTAGAAAGGAAGTGAATGTTGCATTTTAATGGAAAAAAAAATACATTTTCTTCAGAGTCTTCATTCCCCCTTTTTTAGACTATGTTACTTTTTAACTTTGTGATTCTATTATTGATACTCAGTAGTGAGTAATGCAGTGCTGCAGCAAGGTATCTCAAATATGACATTTCCTTTTGGTATGGTATTATAAGAAAAAGAAGCAGTCATTTTTTTCCCTTAATTCTTAGGGGTAAATTTGATCTGAAGTACGATTTTAGCCAGTTACTGACTATCCAAACCAAATAAATGGTGATCTACACAGAAACACTTGTATCATTATTACAACGTAATACTCAGGATTGACAGGATTTTCACCATAGGATCCTAAACAAACTTACCCTGTAATTTATTTGTTTCATGCAACATAAACTTCATAAACAGGAGGAACACCAAGGAAGTTTACTGTAAGGGAACTGCTCCATCATAAGACTAATAGCAGTCACAGAACAAATATAAAACTTAATTTGAAAAATGGTCTTGAGCCAGAATCACTGCCTGATACATAACTATTTTTCAAACATGAGAAGTTTTTTTTTAATGTTGAAAAGTCGCATGTAGTTAAGTTTTTAGTTTTAGTTTTTAGAATATTCTTACATATTTATTTTTCAAGGTTTTTTTATATGTACATTTATTAAAATTTGAAGTATCAGTGTGATTTCACTTAGCATTCACCTGGAATGGCTTCTATAGAGCAGTTTCTCATCTTTTTTCACCAACTCATGAGAAGTCCTATCTGGCTTGTAATTTCTCTTCTACTGACAAACCATAAGGAGTTTAATAGGAAGCATGACATTTTCCATACTACACTTTCATTCTAATGGGAACAAAGACTTGCATTTCTGTAACTTAATTACTCTCTGAAAACAGTTCATTGGAATATCTCATAGAAAGGTATAAGAGAGCTGTTTCATAGGAAACAGTATGAACTCATAAATTTATGCATTATTTCCCACAAATTACCCTCCCCCTCTTCTTTTGGCCAGTTAACATTCCTCCTTGAAAATACAGCTAAACTACACCACATTCAACACTAATGGTGAAAGAATTACTTTCTTTATGTATCAATCTGTCCAAAATAGAATTCTGGCCTAGAGGTCTACCTAAAATTGAAAATACTCAGTGCATGAGAACATATGACCAGTTGGTACCATCTGGGCTATTACATCTACAGTTTCTGATATGACAGCATTTTGAAGACAGAAGCAGATATTCACTTTTACTATTAAATTACAGATATTTGAAAATTTCCTGTGGATTTAATGCACATAATGGTTAACAGTAGTTTTCAAATTTGCAGACTGAATATCCAACGTATCTTGTAAAATACCACTAACAGTTTATCTTCACACCTGGCACGGTGTGTCACTTTTCAAACAGGTGGAATTTCATAAATTAGGATAATCTTAAAATAGAAAAACTGATAAACACAGCCAGTTCAGATTTTAACATCAAGCTCCTCTGCATATACTTTGGAGCACCAAACTCCGAGCATATTTTACATGTGTGTTTATGCAGAATTTTTGTCACTAATAAAGACAACTTTGTCTTTATCAGTCCCTTTGGTAAGATTGACCAAATTCAAGTGAAATTTCACTGTCCTTTTTTTGTTAACATGCATGAAATTTTCTCTTTAAAATTCATGAGAAATTTTTTTTTAATTTTAAATGAGAAAATAATTAATTCATCAGTAAGGATAAAAAAAACACGTTCTCTATCTTTACTTGGGAAAACATATGCTTGCACCTAGCAATAGGTACATTTTAAAGATAATAAAACATGATCAGAAAATAAGTTACTTAAGAAGGTCCCTGTCAACTTCTCTGTATTCATTATCTTTCTAAGTAGCCCACAGAGAAAAACCTGTAGTTACTCACAAGATTCTGTATTGATTTAGCAATCCTTATGACTTGCATTCATTTACGGAACTCTAAAACTTCACAAGAAATAAAAATAAATCTTACCCCTAAATACAATAATATTCCATAAAACATAAATTTCCAGAAGAAACATCGTCGAAGAGCATTAATAAGTTTGGGTTTTTCCTTTGAAGTTGCCAGCTCTCTGTCCCACTCTCTGAAAAGGAACCAAAAAAGAAGACCATTAAGTTGTGTGAGCAAATATGTGGGTCTGCGGCTCTGGCATATTTCAATTCACTCAAGTATATCCAAGGAGACTTAGCTTAGGTGACTAATGAAACAAAGCTTTTCAGAGACCCCAAAGACCTGATCTTCATTGACTTGATAGATCAATAAAAGTTCAAATGTAGTTCAGCCACATATTTGGCAGTTTTAAATACACAGCCATACATCACCCTGCAGGGAACTAATTCATGAAAAGGTCACACTGTATGTTTTAAAGAAACCTGGTGTACTTAAGACCAACACACAAATAATAGGCAAATAAATGCTTTGGAACTTTTCCAATCTGCAAGAAGAAAATACCAGCAAAGCATAAGAAATGTGAGTTTTCTACTGCATGCTATTAATTTTTTATTCAATAACTGATCACTATCAGAAGAAGTGCTAGCATATGTTTAATCAAAACTCAGCCCACAGATTTAAACACTCCTAAGAACTTAATCAGCTAATCACTTTTCAACAGAATATTAAATAACCAGAATATTTCATTTTTAATTTCTTCTCTGTATGAAAACACATGAAGTATACCAATGCTATCAATACTTTCCAGCAGTTTTGAATAAGTATGTCACCCTGCTCTTAAATTTAGTTGGACTGTTGTAACCGTGCAGATGGGAGCTGCCCCAGAATGCTGGCAAAAGCTGCACCAGAGGTTTTGGGAGGCAGACTTGATTGAAGCCCTTATATATATGCTTATATAAAATAGTTCTAGGTGCAGTACAGCTTTGGACTTACACCCCACTGAAAAAGAATATTGAAGTGTGATTGTCGAAACAAAGGCATTCCAGGAACTTTTCATACCTTTCTAGTTTTTCAGAAAGATTGTCAGCAGAGTCCGCAGAAGGAATCTGATAAATATCCGACAGTTCCAGTCGTTGTCTGTAACCCTTTCTCAAAATTGGTTTTGTCCATCTAAGAAAAAAAAAAAAAAAAAAAAAAAAAAGATGACTATCTTCTGGGCTTAGGAGTGGAACTGCACTATCTCGTGTGACTGTTTTGTCCAGTACACCCAAATTATGCATATTTGCACACATAAACACATATATGTACGCACAATGTGAGATAATACAATGCAGCTTTGCATTATACTTACTAAACTACATTGACAAACACAACATGAAAAGAATAATTGCAAAATCGTTGCATTTAATTAGTTTTATCAGATAATGAGCAGGGCATTGAGTCCTTTGTTCTGTATTTGCTAATACCTACCATGTCCATTCTAATGTTCATTTAACAATGTTATTAATATTATGAGACACAAGTCTATAATCCTCATCATTCAGTACAACACAAAGGTATTTCCCAAGTGAGCAACCATATTACACCCACTGCAAAGGGAATATGTTTTAAGAAACTGGAAAATTACCCTTCCTTTCTGCAATCATACTATGGTTTCAGACAAATCATTCAGGCTTCACTCTGACTTTGTGCATACCATGTGCAGAAATGGCTAATCGCTTCGAGAACAGCTCTCTCATTGACTGACTTCATCAGAAACTCTGTATTTGAAGACATTCCAGTAATCATAAAATGAATATAAGCTATGGCACACTAAACCAGTACTAAAGCTAATACAGGTAAGCAGCAATGCTTCCTAAACAATCTTTCTAATTCTCAACACAGTAGTTAAGTAATATCCTTTCTGAGCTCCTCCATAACTCTTTGAGACTCCAATAATCAGTTCCAAACTTGTCTTGACAAAAGAGAGATACTTTACATTTTCCAATCTTGTAGGCTTCGGGAAAACATTTTCCACTGCCTTGCTTTTCTCCACACATTTTATTTTGTTTATACTTTTGATTACCACCTACCTTGGCATTTTGCCACTGCTTGAAGTAACAAAATGTGACTGCAATTAGAAAGCAGAGTAGCTGCGCTATCATTTGAGGGTGGTGGCATATTTAGCAAATCTATTGTACTCCTAAGAATGTCTCTTGTTCTTCTTGGTGTTTAACTGGCTCTACTTATCAGGGCAATCTAAATCACATGCCCCTAAGTCACCCTCTTCTCCAAAGTCAACAAGTCTGAATCAAACTTAGTGCAGTCCTTGTTCTCCTACATCTACTCATCAGAGCAGCTGCATTTACAGCAGACAAGTTCCTATAACCAGCTAAATGAGTGGCACTGGCCCTTCCCAGGGATATTCCACTCTGCAGTCAGATTTCTACCACAGTCCTTGACAGAGCTCACTTATCAGTGTTCACCTCCCACCTGACCTGGTCTTACTGGGAATTCCCACTTGAACCGACCTGTGAGCCACACCACATCCCTCAGATCTGGGAGGGACTGGTTGGATCTGGGTGGTACTGGGAGGATCTAGTGTTTGTGTGGTATTTGGCTAATTCTTCACTCAAGAACCATGTCAGACTGTATGTATTTAATGAAAAAGAAGATACTGGTGTGAGAATACATGAATATCTTCCACAAACAAATTTTTTTGTTTTTTGTTTTTTTTTTCCAGATTCAAATAGCTTCCAGTTTACCATTACGCTCTGGATTTCTTGCAAAGTTTTGAAATGTAAAATGTTTTTTTTAATTTATTTGTTTTAACCAGCAATGTCATCTGCAGTTACCCTTGCTTCTCCACGTTAGCTAAAACAGCTGAATCAGAATTTGTCAATATACCCCTTCTATTTTTAGGCTTAATAGAAATGATTTGTCAGCACTAATTCCAAGCTTTTTCTTTTCATGTCTACAGAGAACGCAACATTTCTTTTGAAAGGAATAAAGCAAGAGAGCAAGAAGGAAGGGAGACAGATTGGCTTTACAGCATTATGTTAGCAAATGCCACCGGATTACTGGCTGGCATTTAATGAACTCTTTCACAGAGAAACCTGTAGTGCTGTCAGAGTTTTGCCGCTAACTAGGAATGTTATTATGGGTACACACACATGAAGCCCAGCAGGGGACAAGTTTCAAGGGTGTACAGTAGGAAAAAAGAAAGAAAGGAAAACAAGTTCCACCTCCATATTAATTGCATGGTAGCAAAAAATACTTTACATATTTGATATATAGCTATCATATACACAGTGTCTGAACTTCCCTTTAGTTATATTTCTAACAACCATCTCTTTATCATGCCCCTTGGAAGTATAGAATAGATTTCTTCTTACAGCTATTTATGTCTCCACCAGTCTCACCTCACTCAAACAAACTGTACAGAGAGGACAGATGTCTTTGGCTTCCCAGAGAGTATTAACACACACTGTTGACTAGTCAATAGGATTTGACTCTCCCCTTAGGCTGCTTTGCATGTCACCAAAGACAGAAAGAGCCTCTGTGTTGCTAAGCCAACCGCCTAGATATTCCTCCCAGACACAGGAGCTCCCTGGGGACAGCAGACCCTCTCTAACCCTGCGGTACCAGTGTTGCAGGACAGACAGTCTACACCACTGAGGCCTGCCCAGCAGAGCAGCTATCCACATGGGAACCACGTCTACAACACAGTGATATATCTGCTGAGCAGCACAGAGGCAGACATGGCTGCACTTTTTTCCCTCCCAAGGTATCAGTATTACCTGTTGGTAACGAAGCTAGGAATAATGTCTGTAGCTCCTAAGGGAAAGTGCCTCTGACTTTATCTTATCCCTTCTTTAAAATTTTTTGGGGAAAAAATGAAAATCAAGCTATGATTTTGATGCTTTGGAATCCAAGTTGTACAATATGTTTTTAGAGCCATCCCACTGACAGTAAAAGAAGACTGAGGCACCACATAGACTCAGCCATTCTTAAAGGGCTGAACTAGACCAGACATAGTGAGAGCCTCACACTCCAGTCCTCTCCCAAAAGGTGCCCATTGCTGCAACAGCAGAACAAATTGCAAACTGTAGCTTTGTGATACTGGTGGTGATACTGGTGGTGATACTGGTGGTGGCAGTTCTGCCACGCCTGAAATGTATTTATGCAGCACTAAACCTCTTCTGTGAGCATCCTGCAGTCGTGCAGAGTGGCCCTGGCTCTGCATAGCCCTCACTGATGGGTGGCACAGCCTCAACAGCCACCAGGCACCACAGCCTAACTCCCAGTTGCCCCCAGTGCAGTGGGGCTGAGATGGGCTGCTTTTGTTTCAAACGATAGGTACCCTGCTGTTTTCAGAGTACACATCACGCTTTCAGCATTTTTACCTTTAAAAAGAAACAAATGCAATGTTCTGAAGTCAGTATTCACACATAACTATTCCAAGGCCTCAAAAGAATGTAAAAACAGATTTTATTCATTTCCACTTTTTTTTTTTTTTTTTTTTTTTTTTTTTTTTTAATATTCAGGCTTCTAGCAGAAATGCAATATATTTCCTTGTAGTCAGCAAGGTGGCCAAAGTATTTCAGCTTGCAGAACTACTATAATAACCATTTTTGAGTAAAAGAACTATCAAACGCCACAGTAGTGATGAGAGCTTCTAAATGGATTTGCAACATTTTCAGCAGATAGGTACAGTAAGACAGGTTAGGAGATAATGTTTCTTCATCTTCATTCTTTCTTTGTTGTATATACCATAACAAAAATACGAGAAAAACATTTTTTCCTGCTCTTTTAAAGATACTTAAAATGGACAAAAAAGAGTTTGTATCACAAAACTGTTGCAGAGATGTACTGTTCACGGCTAAGCTGAACTTGAAAAGTTCCCAGATGATCACTAACGTGACACCAACCACCTTCACTCAATTTAGTTCTATCTTAGGCATGCATCTGCAGATATATTTCATAACAAATTAATGCACAGCCACATGTTACATGCTGTAGCTCTATTCAAATCTGTAATTTGTTCAAGCGACAGCAACGGGAATCTGATCATATGTGAATATCTTCACAAACTGAACAGATTTGTGGAAGTTTGAGCAAGAGAATGGGAGGAAATTATCTATTTAATATAGATAGGAAGAATCAAAAAGTAAACTGCCACTACAACAGTAAGTAATTAATGCCCATTTATAGCCTGCTGCTGCTGTTTGCTTTTTGTCATCTCCTCTGCATCCTGGTATTTGATGCTGCCACTCTTCAGTCTGATTCTTGAAAGTTAACAAGAAAATGTCTCACATCTTCCAATTTCTAAAATCTTGGTCGCTGAGCAAAGCAACACTGATGGTATTTTGTTTTTTGTTTTGTTTTGTTTTGTATTTGTTACCTCCAGATAAATAAAAGCATCACAGATTTCAGAGTTTAATCTCAAAATGAGTTGAGCTGAAAGAAGTAAAAATGAAGGATCAGACTGACTCCAATACAACACAGGCTCATATTCTTTATTTTGAAAGTTGAAATAAGTTTGCAAAAGTGTAAGTACCAACATTAAACCATAGCATGAGAAAACACCTGAAACCAAGTACCTTTCCTGTCTGTCATTTGGGATTTTCTCCTAAGGCACAACCTTGCTCCTGGAGTCAAAGTGCCAGTTCTGCAGAGGTAACATGTTCCAGGACAAGTCAAAATCTTTGTTCACTCCACTTTCTTTACAGAACTAATAAGCAAACTTCTTTTTAGCCCATTCTTCATCTGAGGTATCTGCTCAGACTTTAAGATCTTCAGAGTAAGATTCCTTATTAAATATTCTGCAACGTTTAGAACAGTAGACTTCAAACTTCCATTAAAGCCTCTGGAAGCCTATATAATACAAGTACTAAAACTAATTTCCATGTCAATACCTAAGCTATTATAAAATCTTTCAAGTCTTTCAAATACTTGATCATCCTATTTTGAGTATTAAGACTACTGTTTTTTTCCTGCACAAGAAAAAGAAGTTTCATATATACTCACGAAACTCAGATAAAACTTCCTAAAAGCAACTTCAGAGGTATAAATCACCCAAAAAAACAGAGGGTTTGCACTTCTGCTGGTTGGGTTAAAGATGCAGCATCAGGTTGAAACAAGGACTGAATTCAAACTTAATTTCAGCTGCATAATACCTTATTTCAGACTAGAAGAGTCAGCACTCTTTCTGTAATTCTTTTCATGTTCCATACTCAGACTTCCTAAAGAAGCCCCAAACTTGCTGGCATGGTGAACCTTCAGGACTGGCCATCAAAAGTACTGAAAGCTCACTGTTTCACACAGCTGTGAAGGGTGGACTAATCAATGTGTCCCTAAGGACCATTTATGGCTATAGACAAATGACCAACCCTACAGAATGATAACAATGAGAGCTGCTCTGAAAGTAATGCCTCCCATTTTATTACATTGTCCCACAACATTAGAGGCAGATACTGGTTGTATGGCAGTAGAGGCTGAGCCTTCCCACCCATATTCCATTACATGTTGTCGCTGTGTGACAGATGGCAGTAGAGGGGCAGTCTGACAGAATGGCATCTGACATGGAAGGGTGTATGAAGTAGAGGTGTGTCACTGAATTCCTCCATGAGGAAATACTTGCACCCACTGACATTCACTGATACTTTCTAAACATATCTTGAGACCAAACAGTGAATGTCAGCACAGTGAAGGGTGGGTGGTGGATTTCAGAAGTGGTAGCAGAGACAGTGAGCCACCTCCTCTGGTGCAGACATGGCATGAAGGGTCTTTCTTGCTCATCGCTGGTGAATATGCATTCCTAATGATAGTGACTATGCTGAAAACTAATGCTTTGTAGCTGGGAATTTGCTCTATTAAATAGTGTTATTATGCTCTTTGTGTCAGTTGTAGTTTCCATGGAAATAAATAGGAGGCATTACTTATGGCGTGATCTCTGCATGTGTAGCAGCTGCAAGTATGCTTGATATTATTTAGCAGATAGGATTTTAGATTACCTGGGATTACTAAAAGTCAGGTCCTCAGGACTGAGCAAAGAGGAATTGGCTTGGTTCACACATACAAATTAACTATATTATATAAGTATCAACATTTATTTTATTTTTTTTATTATTATTTCTTTTATTATTTTTTTTTTACTTGTTAATGTATAAAAACATAAGGCGGCAAAAACATGAAACTAATGGATTGGACACATGTGGTCTAGCCTTAGTTCTTTGTCTATGTGAAAGAAATCAAACTAATTCTCATGAGAATGCCTTCTTGAACCAGAAAATACTTTGGTAAAGGTACCACCAAATTCTACTCTCTAAAGCAAGTCACTGCAGAAAAAAATAAAATAAAATTAAATTAAATTAAGAATTAATCAAGTTGAAAGAAAGAATAACCAAGACCATAGCTCACGGAACGAGAGCTCTCAAAACTTAAGTTCTGGATCCTATTACCCGCACTGAAGGCCTTCAACTGACTTCAACTTCATAAGGAGTGTCCTTAGTAGAGAAATCAGGACTCACATGCAAATAAGTTTCTTACCCACAAGAGTCCCAGTGCTTTAACTGAGCCAGGGAGAAAACTAAAACACCTTGAAAAGGAGGGACAGATACCATTCTTACGCTGGTAATTAGGCCTACCTCCTAGAAGACATAAGAGGGAAGGATACGAACAAGGGAATTCCATTTCCTATTCCTCCTAGCACACACACAGTGAACAAAGGAATTCAGCATATATTCCCATCATAACACTGTTCTTGGTTCTAGGAACCACAGGATTGCTAGATGCACGAAAAGGTGGCAGGTTGCTTTTTCTCCACTTTGAAAAGAAAATGCATCTAGAGTAGGGCTGATGGGCTGAGCTCATGCGAAGAGAGCATCGTGGCTTCATCTGAATTGCTTATCTAGTTTTACCAATGAAACAGGCACTGATCTACTCAGTCCTGCCATGACAGTTGCCATATCTGGTACATAGCAAAGCGAAACTATATGCTTAGGGAGTTGGACAAGAGTGTAATGATTGCCTTATTGAACTTTTGAACTTGGAAAAAAAAAAAGAAAGAAAAAAAATATTGTCCCAAAGTTCTAAAAATCCACTGATAACTCTGTGTTTCCTATACCCAGCTATAAATTAATTAAAACTGCATTCATTAAACCATAATGATTCGTCCTGACCTCAGTTTATCTACAATAAAAAAACAGGTGGCAGCAAGGTACTCAACCTTCTTTGCTACAAAAGGTATGGCCTTGACCCTGCAAATCTTGTAACATACACAACCTGCTTACAAAGACAAGAAGGGAGCTTCACAGTGAATATGAAGATAGGCATACCACCATCTGCATGCATCTCTAGAGAAGTTTGTTTTCCTTAAACAAGACAAAAAGTTGTCAACGCACAGATAAATGTCTTCCCAGTGGTTTCAAATAAAAGAGATAAACTCCAAACATATAGTATGGAAAATAAAAGAAACCCTGAAACCCTGAACAGTTCATATCTAATGTTTGTAAGTGTCATACTAATGCAAGTTCTCAAGCCACTTGTGTTCACACTTCATTTCTGAACCATCAAAACTCAGTTTCTGAAGCAGAAACTGATCAAATTTTAAGATGAATGTTGACTTTAGTGCCTAAATACTTTCTATCAGTATCACCCTAAGCAATTCTCTTCTGTTGCCCTTTCAGCCTAATCTTTAAAGTCCAACAAAGTGGCAAAATTTCCTTAAGTTATTTCTCCTTGTATACACATGATAGCTTCTGTCTTTTTAGCATAACAAATTAAGAAGAAAAAATAACAAACAACTACCAACAATCCTGAAATGTTTCCATTATCCTCTTAAGAGCAATTACCTTCACTCTAACTTCAATGCATTCCAGCATGTCCCTCTAGCCTGAACAGGAATGTGTTGGAGCAATAAAACCTTGTCAACACGTTTATAGACATCAGTATCAAGAAGCTGATAACACCTCATGAAATATTAAATAAATATTAAATAACATTATACTTATCCACGTGATTTTCTGAATAATACTGATGTATTTCTGTGACCTTTAACACAACTGCATTATAACCAGCATGGTATTTCACAAGTAACTCCACAGGAACAGACCAGAACTTCACTAAAGCCTTCATCAACAATATTGTACTTGAAAAAAAAAAATGTCCAACCACTATTGGAAAAAGCCATCTTTCTCCATACACACCAAAGAAAGAATTGACTACTTCTCCCAGGTAGAAAGCCCTTTGGGTTCTGTCTCACACTTTCATGGGACTAAAGCACACACTGAAGTGTAGGCATGCCTTGAAGTTCTTTACCAACTAGCATCAATCTCATAAATCAATGATGTGTGTACATTCAGTTAAAATGCTGATAAAATATTCTGACATCCTGGAAGACCTTGTTCCAATCTGACATATTAATCACTGCATTGTGGATGTTTCCAGTTGAGTGGACTGGAAACAGTTAATCTTTATATTGATATGTAGCAAATGCTCTGACTTTGTAAAGCTCATTACAGAAAATATACTTCTAAGCACTATAAAATTCTTACACCCTGATGCATTTTTTTGCTGTGACAGTTTACCTGAAGTATTGATAGGAATCTATACCCTGCCGAGACAAGAACTGCTGAAGTCCTTGAAGACTGAAGCATTTTAAAATAAGCTAACATGTTTCATAGTTAGAAATAACGTATGCTTCTAAAAGACATGAATTTCTTTATTTTTAAGAGGAAGGCATTATTTTTGCCATTTCGTCTGTAATACATCTTCTTACCTTTTGGTTTTTGCTTTTGTGATTTTTTCAATCTTTTGTGCAATATTCATAAGAAACAAAGGCATTTGCAATGCTCTTGTGAAAACGCAAATAAGCAGTCACTTTGTAATTCATAGACACATATCATTCAAAACTGCATGACCCTTTACAGAGTTACACATGCAGTTTCAGCTGTTCTTACCCAGTGAACTGAATGTGTACTTTAACAGATTGATTTTTCTGTGTTACACAGTTATTACAAAGTTTTGTAAATAAATTTATCTGGTGTAGCCAGTATTGATCACAATTATCTCTTTTACTTCATATATTAGTTATTATCACTTCATTTGCAGTAAGATAGTTGGTTCAGTATCACATATACTTCGTGATACATAAGATTTGAATGTCATTTAATTGGATTGAAGACTTGGATTTTAAAAGAGTTCGAATTGGACCCCCGGATGGTTAATTGTGCACTTCCTGAGCAAGAGCTGCATCTGGTTTCAGCCATGGAAACATTAACTAAGGTCAGAATCAGAAATACATTTACTTTATCACATTGGAATCTTTCCTTGACGCCTTCCCAGGTTCTAGGGCAGAACCCTAACAAAAGCTTTACAGAGAAATAAAATGCAATGCAAGTGGCTCCATGAGCACTGAAGTCATTATGTAGCCTCCTTTCCCGCAGATTTGTACCTTTACACTTGACAGGAGAACTAACTGAAGCTTAGTCTGTGGATTAATGCATACAGACTTATTTCCATCACTCACATTCTCTGGATCTAACAGCATTTGAAGGCAGGTACAGCTGGCAGCACCTGTGCCGGATCCCGCTGGGGTCCTCACCTTTACCTGGATGTTTTTAAAGCCTCAGAAACCATTTATGTTTGGGGTCCCTCCCTGCAATCTCACCTGGTTAAAGACGAACAACGGAACTCAAAGTGGCGGAGGCCGTCAAAACAGCAATTCACAACAGGCACTTACCTTAAGAAACCTTTTTAAACGAAAAAAAGAAGAAAAGCCCAGAGAAGCTGAAGAAAGAAGCTATCCCAAAAGGTTTAGAAAGCGAGCTAAGAGCCCTAGCAGCCAATTTTGTCCTTTCATACCGCGTGTTCCCATTTCAGTCCCCGTGCTCACGCTTTACACATTTTCTCCCACCCCTCAGTGCTGTGTGAAAGACCCTCAAGGAACAAAAGGGGAAAGCAGCTCCCTAGGAAAAGGGCAGAACTGACGGCATGTGGGCTGCTGCCAGGCGGACTTTTTGCCCTTTCCAGCTTGGCAGAGTTACTTCGAACACTGTCAGGTAGAGCGCGTTCAGGCTTCCATAGTGACTTATACAGAGCGTTGCGCACCGGTGTTGGCATTGGCTCCTTCTCTTTTTGTTTGTCGTTGTGAGAAAGAAAAGGCGGCGGGGACTGAACTATTCCGAGGACGCTCTCAGGGCTCACAGGGAGCTCTCTGCAGTAAGATCGCGTCGTGCGGCAGGAGCCCGAGCAGCGGCAGGAGCCCGAGCAGCGGCAGGAGCCCGAGCAGCAGGACGGAGGAACGCTCGCCCCTGGAGCTCTCCCCGCCGCCCCCCGCCCTGCCCGCGGTCTCGTCGTTTACGATGAAATAACAGATCACCTCGTTGAGTAATTTACCAAAGGTTGCTCCAATTATGTCATAAATGAATTTGTCCGGGGCAGGTGAGGGTTTATGGCACCTGACAGATCGTGACCGCTCGGCGCTAAAACCCTCAACAACAACAACACGAGAGAAAAGAGAGAAGGTCCCATCGTTCGGACGCAGCTCCCACCGCTCGCCCCGCGGAGCCCTTCGGAGCCGAGAGGAGTCCTGAACGCCGGGCGGGAGGGAAGGGCAGGGAGCTCAAGGGAAGGGAGGGGAGAGCAAGGGAAGGGAGGCGAGCCCCGGGATGCCCCGCGCCGCACGCGTCCCACCGCGCCGGGGCTCCCACCTGAAGAAAAGTTTGGAGAAGATGTTCGCTTTCTCCAGGGGGGACCTCTGCATGGTGCACCGCGCTGCGCCGTGCCGCTAATCGCTCACGCCCGGCTCGGCTGCTCCGCACCCGCGGCTCTCCCACCTTATCCGCTCGGGCCGCTCTGATGTCATTGCCTGCCTCCTTCCCCTGCCCCTCTCCCCGCCTCTGCTTTGCCCAGGTTCAAAAGCGGGAGGGCTGCGGCGCCGGCCCGCGCTCTGCCTCCTCCTCCTCCTCCTCCTCCTCCGCCGCGCCCCGCACCCGCAGCCCGGGGCAGGACGCTTCCTGCCCGGCCCTGACCCTGTGCCGCAGGAGCCCCTCGGGGAGACACCGCCTCTCCCACCGCAGCCTTCAGCCCCGGCAGCGGCTCGTACCTGTGCACCGGCAGCGGGACAGAGCGCTGCGGGCACTGGGGACATTCGCCTTCGAATCCGCTTTAACACACACACACACACACACACACACACACACACACACACACACACACACTTGCTGGAGTCTTTGAGGCTTTCGTGCGGCCGGGGCTACGTGAAATTAAGAGGAATGGGAGCTGGAGCGCATCCTTGCAGAGTTCAGTCTGAAGACTCAGGTTTAATAGTACGGCTGTTTTCATAGTGCTAGATGCATGCTGTACAAACAAGATCCCCAAGGACAGCGCAGGAGAAAGCATGCTTACAAGAAGGCAAAGACGGCCAGAGGCAGGAACAAGAACTTATGCTTTAATGCTGCACACCAATTAACTTTGTTTATTACTTTAATGTGATATTTACAAACTCAGTTTTTCTTTCACTTCTATAACTTAAAAAAAAAATAGACAGAATAAGGCCATGCTTCCCTAAGTATGCAGCTGTTCCCCGCTGAGCCAGTTCTACAAACAGGCAAACATGTTACTCTGTGGTCTTGTAAACTGCACTACAACTAAAGCAGCTGCCTCTCTTTGTAAACTTTGCAAGCGCTTTTTATTTCGCCACTTCTCTCTGCGCCCCACCGTGATTTCATGAGGAATTGCTCTGCCTCAGCAATTCTCAGACTGCAGACCGCAGAGGGGTGCCCCTTCCCTGCCATCGCACCGGGCTCCTTTGTGTCCCACAGCTCGCATGGATCCTTCCCGACTCCGCTTTATTAATGACAAAACCAGTAAGAAACACAGGGCAGGCAGAACTCCAGGAAACTGTCTACACTTTATCATGTCTTCAGACAATGTGGAGAGGCAGGACTAAATCTAGCCGGTCTTGGGGACGGTGGAGCGGAGCCCTTCGGCATCCTGCCACCTAGCGGAGCCGGCCCCGGCCCGGCATCCCGCAACGCGCCGTCCGACAGCCGCTCCTCTGGCTCGCCCGCGTTTGGCACCGGTTTGCAGGTGAACATCTTCTCTTCGGCCTTTGTGCTCCTCCACACTCAGTGACAAGGATACTCAGCTGGGAAATAAGGTTAGGATGCAGATGCCAGAGTATCATAGAATCACAACCCTGTTAGGGCCGGAAAAGACCACTAGGATCATCTAGTCCAACCATCAGCCCACCACCATCATGCCCAATAAACTATATCTCTGTGTTTCTTGAACACCTTCAGAGACTGTGACTCCACCACCTCCGTGGCCAGTCTGTTCCAGTACCTCAACACTCCTTTGGAAAAGAAATTCTCCCTAATATCCAATCTGAACTTCCCCTGGAGCAACTTAAGCAATTTCTCATCCTATTGCTGTTAACTGGGAGAAGAGGCCAACCCCCGCCTCACCACAGCCTCCTTTCAGGCAGCTGAAGAGAGCAGTGAGATCTCCCCTGAGCCTCCTCTTCTCCAGACTGAGCAACACCAGCTTGCCCAGCTGCTCCTCATAAGACATGTTCAAGACCCCTCACCAGCTAGGTTGCCCTTGTCTGGACACTGTGAGCCTACATTTCCTATCACCTCTATCAACTGGGCCCTAACATTCACATCAGCTAAATGTCTGAAATTATTTCACTTTGTTAGAAAATACGTAAACTGTAATTTAAAGACAGAGTGGAAACCAACCCAAGCAATATACAACCACTCTGCTGTGGACTCTTCCTCTTTCCAGCCTCTGGATCTCTGGTGCATGTGAATAAAGCAGAAACTGCACACTGGATTAGATTTTTTTTTTTTTATAATTTACTTTAGAAAGGGAGGTATGTTGGTCACGTAAAACCTTTTGTGGACCAAGGCCAAAGTACTAAAAATGACAATGGCTAATGGAGTATTTTCCATAAAAATATCTCCCTACTTGCTGGTATGACCCAAGATGACCTATGGGCATTTGTAGTAAATTTGGGACTAACAAAGCCATCACCTTAGTCATTGCTGATGATGCCATTTATTTTACATGAAAAATTCTGCCACCTTTTATAGGACAAGCTCTCTAATTTTGAACATTTCTTCTTGAAACTTTGAATAGCTTCTCAAGTACCAGCAAGTGCCTTGTAGCTCTGCAAATACCGCAGCTACTTTCACCCCTGCCCCCCACAGTCTTAACTACCTGCATTTTACAGAATTCACTCTTGCCATTTTTCTTGAATGTTTCCACTGATACATTTCCTTGCCTTTGTTTTTTGAACATTTTGTAGCTTTTGAACAATGGTTATTCGCAATCTTGAACATACTCCAGCTGACATGAATGAGAAACTTAGCATTAGCATTAGCGTGAGTAGGAATAAACTGTAATATTTCTGTTCTCTCTGGTGACTCAAAATCCTCCAAATTTAGTATTATCTATGAATTACATTAATATAACCATCTTTCACCTCTACAGAAATGCAGCCTGGTATAATAACATCTACCTTTTCTCTTAATTGCATCCACATCCACAATCTATCTGATTTTACTGTCTTTCTGAAGAAAATGTAGTGAGCCTGAGTTACTGAGAATCCCAGAATCACAGAATTGTAGGGGTTGGAATGGACCTCCAGAGATCAACGAGTCCAATCCCCCTGCCAAAGCAGCTCCCTAGCCCAGGTTGCACAGGTAGGCGTCCAGGTGGGTCTGGAATGTCTCCAGAAGGAGACTCCACCACCTCTGTGTGCAGCCTGTGCCAGTGCTCCGTCACTGCACTGTGAAGGAGTTCCCACACACATTTGTGCAGAACTTCCTATGCTTCAGTTTGTCAGCAAGCTGCCACATGAAGGAGAAATGAAGAAAAGCTTGTTTGCTGTGCCACCACTGCAGTAACTGGCAGGGCTATCTCACCCAATGTACAGTGGCCAGCCTGAAGTCACATACTAGGAAGCAGACTGGCTGGCTGCCCTTTCACATCCACGGCAACTTAGAGCTAATTCTCTGGGGTCTGCAACTCTGGCCTCTTCCTTGCCCTGGGGTACATGTTCCCAGCCCCATTTCCATCCAGAAACACAAGACAGTGCATGGAGCTGCATCAGGCTTCAAACCCCACCAGGGTAATGCATTTTCAGCAGATACTGAACTCAGTAGAAAGAAAAAATCAAGAGAGAAGAGAGGAAGAAGGCAGGGCAAGATTTGTCTATCACAGAATCACAAACTTGAATTTTGCATTCCCTGTCTTAGGAATCTCATGTCAATTTTCACAAAAGGTGGAGGAAATTAGTGATATTTCAAGGTTTTGATTAGCTAACATCATTGGACAAAGTGATGGAAGCTATGAGGAGAAAGCACTATCATATTAAATATCACCTCCCTAGAAAGCAACACTGAGAAACTTCCAGACATATCACTCTATGTCTCTGATTGTTTTTTGATTAAAATGAAAAAGTATTCTGATCATTCTTGTAATTTTGATATTCTGAAAACTAAAACATCCTTGACAAAACAAACAAACCTGGTTCTATGCTGCACAGACAGGGAGAAAAATCAGACATCAAGATAAAGCTTATTTCCTTTGGTCAGCAGTTGAAGCAATCAGATCTATAAATTAATTCCGTGTTAACTGAATCCCTAATTCTTTCATAATCTTTTAATTAACTGAGAATTGTATTGGTTGCAATAACTCATTCAACCCAAAGCAGCCACATCTATTCATCAGATTTGTTTTAATTAAAGCAGAGGACTTGATCCACAGACCTGACAATGGTCTTTCCCTCAGGCCTTCCTGTGCCCAGCTGGACTGAGTTCACTTCCTCATTCCATGCAACTGAAATAATGGTTGGAAGCCTCAGCTCAAATCTTAGATGAATACCCGTAAGACATGGGTCAACTTCAGCTTCTCAATACCCCTTGTGAGATGGCTTGCCTTTACCCGTCTTACACTGACTCTCAGGACCTGAGAAAGCGATGTGGTCAACTTTCCACATGGTATGACTTCACACAACAGTTTTGTTTACAAAGGATAATTACATTATCTCTAAGCTGTTCACATGTCAAGATAGAGATTATCTGAAAAAAGGTTCAAAATAGTGAAACAGCAACAATGAAAAAACTTTGTCAACTCTAAGTATATATAAAAATTCATATTAAAAAACACTTTATACACAGTAGCTTACAAATCTATTTTTAGTTGCTCAAGTTCCCAAAGTACTATCCTTGTGGATAAACTAGCAAGGTAACACTTTTCATTTTGCTTGTCAGTTTTAGCTTATAATACTGCGTTTTCTGATGACGTTCTCCATTTCCAGGAAATATGATGAAAAGTGGATCATAACCAAGACAAAAGCTACAGTGGCATTCACAGGTATTTACCAAGCAAAGAGTTTTTTAGTTGCTTTTAGTAATACTATTGCAACACAGACAAACAGAACCCTATTTTTAGATGCAGAAGAAGTCAGACTCACAGTTGCTGGGTCCATTCACACCAGCAAAACCTATATCTCAATTCACTGTCTTAGTGCTGCTAGAATTGCTACCACCACTACTTTCTGTACTTAGAGGTTAATATTCATAATCCAAGTGCAGTGGATACTCTTGGTAAGCTGAGTCATGTACACTTTCCCACACTACATCATCAATAGCTGTCTAAGTCAACTCAATACATTGTTTCTGTAAGTCTTGAACAATGCTTAATATTTCTGGTTGACAACACAGACCTTCTACCAGGCATATATTTCTATGATAATAGGTAAATAGCTGGGAGGTGAACTACTGTGAAATTACCATATATCTTATCCTGGAGAAGCAAAATGGGCAGCAGACTGTATTGGCACAGAGGCTATGGATGCCCAATTCTGGAGGCATTCAAGGCCAGCTTGGAGGGTGCCCTGGGCAACCTGATCTAGTGGGTGGCGACCTGCTCTCAGCAGAGGGGTTGGAACTAGTTGATCTTTAAGGTCCCTTCCAACCTAAACCATTCTAAGATTATTCAGGAGATTTTAAATTACATGTAATTTTCAGTGAAAATTTTTAACATCACACAGGAAAGAACCAACAGATAAAGGTCAGAAGTTCAGATGTTGCCATTTGGAATATGAAGTCATCAACAACTGCAATACCTTTTTTTTAAACTGGAAGTTATTTTGAAGCATTTTGAAATTGCTGATGAACAGTAAGGGAAATATAAATTGATTATTTCATCCACCAGCACACAATTTTGAGACAACTAATGTCTCTTTCTACTGTCAAAGTCCAATGCATCAAAACCAGGAAAAACTTTTAGATTCATTGAAAAGAAATCTTGATCTGCCTTGCTACGTGATGTCTCAAAGTACTCATTGAGGTTTTGCTGACTAAACTCATGCTGAATACAGTCCTGAAGGAACAAATATCTGAGAAGAGGAAGTTTAGATCCTGGGCTCGATTATGCAACAAAGTCACGCTACTGATTTTAAAGCGTATCTGCTAAAAGAATTGTTCAAATGATGAAAGCTGTACTGGCAGTAACCCTGAGTAATACAAAAATTCGTGAAAGGTTTTGTCACTTAGGATGCAGATTAATCAGAAAAGAGAAACGTCCCAGAGAGAGGGCATCTGCACTTGAAGAAAAAGGAAAAAGCAATAATTGTTGACAAAAAATGAAGCCAATAAAAAAGGGAAAACTTTAAATAAAACTGATGCAACAATACGGAAGAACAGTTATCAGATGTTGAGGGGACACTCTTGCTGTTCACACTTCATAGAACATATCTCCTTCTTTTGAAGCTGCAGTAGAAAATGAGCTTGAGAAGGTTTTCTAAAGACTCCAGGTTTTGTTTGCTTTCAGTCTAGAATAAATGTGAAAGGAAATAGGAGACTGAGAAGCCAAGCCTGACAAGTTTGTAAGGTTTATGTTTCCAAAGATAGTTTTAACTTCTTCCTCTTCATACTGTCATGTAATAATCCCAGAACAATGATATTATTGAGGTTAGAAGGGCAAAAATCCAAGACTTACTACAGTTCAAAAAGAAGCACATGTCTGCTGCCTTAAACAGCTGAACAACAATAGTTATTGAAGCTAGCACATGGGAAAAGGTTCCTAATTATTTACATCTGATTAAAAGAGCAAGAGCTTGAGTTCCTGACAGGGCTTTGGAATTTGCATCTTCTATACTGAAATCTTACAGTAAAAAATAGCACAGTATAAAATCTGCCATGTGAATCCACATGCTGCAATGAATCCTCAATCCATTGCTTTTTGAAAGTAGGTCTTGTGTGTAGTATTCATGCCTAAAATAATTCCATACAAATCTCAATATTTCCTGATCTTAATGGAACAAATTTGGAGTAAACAATGCCATTACTCAAGCTACAGAAGTACAGTAGATCTTGGTGTTTTCTATGTTCCTGAAAAAAATCTAAAATTACTTCTGCAAACAAGCACAGAAGGTCTCCGCAGTAAGGAAGTTTTAATTCTGAGTAAAAAGAAAAATAACCTTAAATAACCACACCACTGAGGATCTCCAAGGAGTTTGAGTTCACTGAAAGAAACAAGGATGAAGACAATGTTTGACACGAAGATAAAGGAGCTGACATACAATTCCCCTTACTCTATGCACTTGTAGTGTTCTCAGCCCTGATGCAGGGTAGTTGGGCACTGGCTACTCAGGGCAGAGGTCATGACACCAAGTCTGACAGAGCTTGAAGCATTTGGACAATGCTCTCAGACACAGGATTTTATTTTTGAGTGTCATTGTAGGTCCCTCCCAACTCAGTATGTTCTACAATTCTATGATCCCATCTTTAGAGGAAATGCTCAAACTCAAGTTATCAGCTTAAAGCCTCATATTTAGCTAGGCTTCCAAAACCTTATGTTTTCAAGTACAAAAGAACAAAGATTGGACTTGCTGTGGACTTGCCGACTAGCAATTTCATGAAGGATTTCATCCAGCCCATATGAGAAGCGATGGCTTTTTTTGTTGTTCCCAAACATGGCAGCTGACAACTGAATATTGTTAACTACTGAGTTTAATTAAAAGCCTTTCACATTGGACACAATGGAAAATTTATACAAGGTGAAAACTATTTCTCATAATGTGTTCTTGCACCCACTTGTGCTAAGCCAAACAGGCACAGCCGTATTTTAAATAGACAGTTAAGATATTTGATGGCTAAAAGCTAGATGTTCGAACTTAAAAATTTTTTGAATCTGGGATTCTTCTGGAAAGAAAGTGATAGTAAGAGATACCCACCATTAGTTCTGTAAAATAGCAGCTGATTTATTTTCTCTACAAAATAGCTTGTGAATTTACAAGTTTACATTACAGAAAGGTAACAATCATATTTAACAATGATAACAATAGCAAAACAGTTTCAGACTTCAAGAAGTTGTCCGCTGATCTCAATGGAGTAAATATTCCTCCACCTGAGATTTAAGAATCCCTATGATACTCTTTTAATACAAATTCCTAAGCCACCAGTACTTGATCATTAAGCCCAGACTGCCATTGCTGCAAGTAAAATGCAGAGAAATTCAGTACTGCCCACCTCCAAATGCTGCAGGCCTTGTGCTCTGAGAAAATTGAGTCTTACTGGCTACTACAGTTTCACTGCAAAAATAAGAAAGCAAGGGATGTTAATATCATATACAGCAACTCAGACCCTGGCTTTTCACTTACTATTACTACAGAAATCAACTTTACATAGTGACATGCAAAGGAATAAAAAGCTAGTCAACCACAGATTAAGGAGGTTTGCAAAGTTTAAAAAACTAATGGTGAAATTCACCTCTACTAAGTTCTGACCACAAACGCCAAAGTTTCCTCTCCTACAGTTGTTTCACCCAGTGGAAAACAACTGAGCATTCACAGTCATGAACTGCTTACTGGAACCCAAAACAGGAATGGTGTTTTGTTGTTTTGTTTTTCGTTTTGTTTTGTTTTCTGAAAAGAAAGATGCTCTTTGATCAAAGAAGAAAGAAAAAAAGAAAAAAAGAAAAGGAAAAATCTTGCTGGATGTCTTTGTTTTCTTCCCACAGTAGAAAGGGAGAATGCATAATCTCATTGTTTTCTTTGATATAAAACTGAGGAGAGCTGGTGAGATTGGGTTTTGACAGGAAGCAGGACAAAAGGACACATTTAACAGCCCTGAACTTTGAAACAACAGATTCAAGTAGTTATAAACAGTTTATGGGAGAAAGTGTTTTCAGATTAGACTCTAAAATCTACAAAGATTTTTTATAAGTCATTTTCATTTTCCTTCCCAAGGGCTTCTGTAATTAGTTAGTAACAGTAAGAATGGTTATATTGCTTAATATTAGTTTACATAGGTAACTGTTACCCAAATAAGCTCTTAATTTAAAAAAGACAATACTTCCTCTACTTTTTTAAAATAAAGTTTGAAAAAGCCAGGTATACATGAAAAATAGCTGCAACTGACACATTTGTTTTAGTATTTAAGAAAATGAAAATATATGCAGAAAAACAGTTTTATTTCCAAACATATTTATTGCAGAAATTAAAAATAGTAATTCATTACTCTACCCTTTTATAGACTTTTTTCCTTGCTGGCATACAAAAATTTAATTTACACTTCCCTATGCCAGTATGAAAGGAACAGTATGATCTATTAATTCACTGTAATGGCTCATAAATTACTAAAACCGTAGAGGGGAAAAAACAGTTGTGGGTTTAATTGCAGACAGAAAAATGAAAATAGAGTGGACAACACACAAGGTGCAAGCCTACTTTATGATATAGAAACAAGTAACTAAAACATTTAATTATACAGAGAAATGTAAAAGAAAAAAATTCTCACCAAATGCTTATTTCAATCTCAGCTATTTATCTTTTCACAGAAACCAAAAAGTGATAGAGAACAATGTATTTGAAATACTATATGGGAAATACAAAGAATATCAAGTACTTATGTTTGCACTTACGTTTATGCTTCTGCATAACGTGCAAGAGGAAATTCTTTAATTATTCAACATGAACTGTGAAAGTCTTTGACTTAAGACTTTGTTGAAGACTCTTGAAGACTCAGTACACAGACATATATTTGCATAGAAAGTGAAATATTTAATACATTTAAAGCAGCTATTCAGCAGAATCTGAAATCCCTTTGTCTTAAGGAAATCTCTATTTATATGGATTTAGGAGGCAACATTGGATATGAAGTCTATAAAAGAACCAAACCCTTACTGTATTTGTACCCTTTATTACATACTATCCTGTACAGGATCCTGGCTAGGGTTAGCCAACACAGCAGAATGGTCTGTCACATGCATCGGGTTGCATAAAACTAAAGAATTTGCATTAACACAGTTAGGACAACATAATTCAGATGGAAATATGGTATCACTTCAGACTGTCCTGATGCTGAAAAATAAAGAGCAGCATTTGAGTTGGAGAAAGAAAAGAAAATGAGGAATAGGCATACTTATGCATCCACTGTCCATACAATAATTTAATTCCTGAAATCAGAAACAAGAGATTATTCACATTACTTTTTCCATCAACTTACAGGTAATTTTCATCATTTCTATAGTAACATCTACAGTCAAACAAATCAGAATTCTGTTCAAGTACACAAAAAATTAGAAAATGACATTCTCACTCCTAATACTAATTCCAGTTTGAAATCAAGAGACAACAAAATAGGTTAGACAAGCTTTCAGATCATTAGAAAACCTAACAGAAGAAAGCAGTAGCAAGTTCTTTCAGCTCATCCTTTCCCCAGCCCCAGCCAGCCAAGGTATTCTGCTCCTCTGGGTAAAGAAGGCCAAACATGCTTTTGACAGAGAAAGTCCACCCAGTGAGGGAGGGTAGGAGGATAATACCTGGGATGCATAAGAAGAGCAAACTCAGAAAAAGAAGTAGACATTTGCGACTTTTAGAAAGAAGAAGTAAAGGCAGTAACAGAAATAGTTAACTTTGTGTTCTATTCTTCAAAGATTAAGACAAGAAAGGTAATTTTAAAAGATTTTTTAAATAGATACTGTGCTGAAATACACAGCTAAAACTCTACCAGTATGGCTAATACACTTCATGTATGTACCAAGGGGAAAAATACCATTTAAAAAAAAAAGAAAAAAAAATACCAAGTACAAAGCTGAAACCAATTTATCTTTCTTGAAAAAACATCACAGGAATTCTGAATACTGAAAGTATGAGGAGGAGGCTTTAAGAAGTGAAAGATCTCCTTACCATTCAAGCACCTTGTTTAACTACAAATGTCTGTATTCTAAACACAAATGCCTGGGGAAAAACTCACTACTAAAACAAAGGCTAGAACATCAAGTGTCTAAACTCAGTATAATGTGTTCTCTATACCAAATGAACCTGAGATGATAGTCTGTCATAAATATCCTGATTCAGCAGACAGGAACAGCAAACAGATTCCATTTGGAAAAAAAAAAGGAGGCTGGCTTTTAAATGCAAACACAGAAAGTGTATCTTAGCATTTTCCAGACATAGCCAACCCTCAGAATGAGCCTCATGAATGCAAGGGAAAAAAAGCTGATCTAAAAAACCCTGAAGAAGAAATATTCTCCATATAGCAAAGTTCATGAGAAGGGAATGCTGAAATTTTCTTGGGAGGCATATCAGTTATAAAAGCATAGAGATCTGTTGATTTCTACTTGGAATGTTCCCCAAGAATAAATGACAAGAGAAATTAAATTACCTAGCAGGTATAGCTTAGTTCTGCCCCAACACGGGAGCAACTAAGGAGATTTCTCTGTCTGATCTATGACTTTCAGACATGGAGTTTCCCTTTAAAAATATCCTCTGTGTTCTTCTAGGAGCCTGACATTTTTTTCTGAATCATTCAGCCTAACTGGAGCCAGGATCCACACCCGTCAGAGGCTTGCAAAACTCGGAAGACTTCAGATATAATTTATCTGGTCCTGCAAAATATTTATTTATTTAGTTCTGAAAGAATGAAGACAGAGAAAGGTAAACAGCAGCCTATGTAACCAAAACAAACAGGATATTTCTTAAGTTTCCCACAAAATATGGTAACAGCTGAGGTCATCATGTAAAACTCTGCCTAATCAATAGAAAATCTTCCTTAGCCTTTAGTGATATGTGGATCGATGGATGACACCTACCACTCTCTTACACTATGACTTTAATTATGCTTATTTTCAGAAATCAGTTGCAACACAATTAACTGTACACTGCATCCACCAAACGGAAAACACAACCTCTTTTCTTTTTATACTTCATCAGCTGTTCTCATTGTACTTTCTCATTGCCATTTTGATCATTAACTGTATCACTGAAAGTGGCTTAATAATTACTCAGTGCTTCTAGAAGCCTTAGTATGATATTCCTCCCTACTCCTCAGGTGTTCTGGAGAAAAAAAAATACATCTTTTTTTATGCCATCACCTGTTGAAAATCCTTAATACCATTTAAAGGTAGTTGCTGTTTTAATACAGGATCACAAAATTACTGGATTAACAATTCAACACAGCAATCATATGTTTAGGTTGTTTGATCACAGCACAAGAACCAGCACATAATGAATGTGATACACAGCAGTCTGATATATAAAGCTGGAAGGAAAAAAACTAAGGTCACAAACAGGAAGCATGAATACCTCGCTAGGCAGTTCTGTGAAAAATACTCGGAGGATTCAGATTCAAGGGTAAGAACAGGAACACCATTTTAGTCTGCATTTCTTAAAGTTTTCAACAAGATTTGTGTGAGGATTACAGCTGTGCTAACGACTGCCATCTCCATGACTGGCAACCAAATTTCCACTTATTTCAGATAGTGGCATTTTCTGTAGAAGAAGCTTAAGTAATAGTGTGTTTCTTTGGAATGCTGCATTACACCACAGATTATATTAGTAACAAACAAAACTTCAAATTAGATAATCTTTATTGAAGCCAATTTGTAAAGCAGTACAGCTGAGTTCTGTTGTAAGACTATAAAAGAAATGGGTCCAACATGCAGAAAAATAGTTAAACTAAATGCTGTAGAAAAAAAAAAAAAAGAAAATCATTAATACAAACAAAAAAGCGTTCCCAGAAGTGAATGTGTTGACATTTATTAGATTTATTCTGAAGTGTAACATTCCAGTTTATGCAGCCCACAGATTCTACTCATCATCACAAAACTTAATGCATTTAATGTAGCGTCCTATATTTGCTTTAACTTGGAGATCTTGAGGTACTTTACAAAAGTAAGCAGATGAGTTGAAGTTTGGACAAGCACCATGCTGAACATCACCCTCCCCCCACCCCCCCAAAAAAAAAGAGTAGTTTAATATGTAATAAAATGTTCTTTCTGATATGCAAGCTAAAACCAAAATAGCTCCACAGATGAAACTCAAGACTTCCAATACTATTTCTAGGTGCGTACAGAAATCCTAATGTAAAATACTGGTAACCACTGACAGCACAACAACCTCCTTGTGCAGCTATCACAGGTACTCAAAACTTCTGTGCTACCCCAGACTAGCAGGTTGATGTTTCCATCATTCAGTACTGACTGGACAATCTGCAAGTGCTATTTTAGAGCAAGAAGGAAGGAAATTTGGAGATGGCTTCAAAGAAGTAGACTTAAGCAGCTGTTCAGTAAACAGCAGTTCTTTTTTCTCTTCTTCCATCTCTATCATTAGTTTGTATGGTATACATATAACTTACATATAACAGTATAGTTACACTATATATATACTACATATACTAAGTACATAACATAACAATTTCAGCATGAAATATATGAGGGCTGCTCTGAAAGTAATGCCTCCCATTTTATTATGTTGGTCCACAACTTCAGAGGAGGATGTTGGTGGTATGGCAGTAGAGGTTGAACCTTCCCACCAATACTCCATTACATGTTGTTGCCATGTGACAGATGGCATCAGAGGGGCAGTCTGAAAGAATGGCATCTGACATGAAAGTACATATGAAGCAAAGGTGTGTCACTGAATACACAGGAAAAAATTGCTCCCACTGACATTCACTGACACATGCTGAAAGATTATGACCAAGCAGTGGATATGAGCACAGTGAGGCAGTGGGTGGTACACTTCAGAAGTGTCGATGGAGACTGTGGACCTGACATGAGCATGTCATATAGGTTCTTGTTTGTTGCTGATGAAAATGACTAGCTAATAATGGTTACTATACAGAAAAATAGTTTTGTAGCTGGGTATTACCAAATGGTGTTATTGTGCTCTTTGTATCTGTTGCAGTTTCCATAGAAATAAATGAGGCATTATTTTTGGAGCAAAATTACACCTGCTCCCACAAAACCAAATTGCTCTTGGAACCACTGGACAGCTAGTTGCATGAAAAGGAGGTAACTGATTTGGAAAGAAAAAGTAGCTAGATTAGAGCTGCTATGTTGCGCTCACAGGAAGAAAGAGGGGGGAAGATGGCTTCATCTGAATTGCTTATCTAGTTTTACCAATGAAACAGTCACTGATCTACTCAGTCCTGCCATGACAGTTGTCAAATTTAGATGTAGCAAAGTGAAACTATATGCTTAGAGAGTTGGACAAGAGTGCAATGATTGCCTTATTGAACTTTTGAACTTGGAAAAAAAAAATGAAAGAAAAAAATATTGTCCCAAAGTTCTAAAAATCCACTGATGACTCTGTGTTTCCTATACCCAGCTATAAATTAATTAAACCTGCATTCATTAGACCATAATGATTCTTCCTGACCTCAGTTTAATCTACAACAAAAAAACAGGTGTCAGCAAAGTACTCTACCCTCTTTGCTACAAAAGGTATGGCCTTGACCTTGCAAATCCTGTAACACACACAACCTGCTTACAAAGACAAGAAGGGAGCTTCACAGTGAATATGAAGATAGGCATACCACCATCTGCATGCATCTCTAGAGAAGTTTGTTTTCCTTAAACAAGACAAAAAGTTGCCAGCGCACAGAGAAATGTCTTCCCATTGGTTTTGAATAAAGAGATAAACTCCAAACACGTAATATGGAAAATAAAAACAAAAGAAACCCTGAAACCCTGAACAGTTAATAGCTAGTGTTTTGTAAGTGTCATACTAATGGAAGATCTCAAACCACTTGTGTTCACACTTCGTTTCTGAACCATCAAAACTCAGTTTCTGAAGCAGAAACTGATCAAATTTTAGGATGAATGTTGACTTTAGTGTCTAAATACTTTCTGTCAATATCACCCTAAGCAATTCTCTTCTGTTGCCATTTCAGCCTAGCTAATCTTGAAAGTCCAGCAGAGTAGCAAAATACTGCTCCTTGTATACACATGACAGCTTCTCACTTCTTAGCATAAGAGATTAAGAAAAAAGAAAAAAAGAAAAAAAAAAAAAACAAAACATGAAAGAAAGGCAAAAGCCCACGACCAACCCTGAAATGTTTCCATTATACTATTAAGAGTAAATACTTTCAGTCTGACTTCAATACATTCAGCACCATCTTTCTAGCCCAAACAGGATATGTGTTAGAGCAATAATACCTTGTCATCAGTATGAAGAAGTTGATAGCACCTCATGAAAAATTAAATAAATATTAAATAGCTGTAATTTATCCACAAAATACCCTGAATTATACTAATACTTTTCTGACTATCAACCTATCTTTGGAGTGACCTGTGTACACACTTTCTAGATGTATTTACTGTGGAATGAGAGATACATCATTTTCCATCACGTTTAACCATAATGCAACTGGCTTTCTGCAAATATTCACAGGACAAGTACATAAAATAGAAAATTATTGCCTGATGTGACCGTCTCAAGGTGAAATGAAGACAAAAGACCAGCACACTCCTATTCTGCTGAAGTGCAGAAACATAATTTTACAATTTGGATATTCAGTGTTTATCTTTGAAAAATTCCAAAGCAATGACTGAGAAGATACGATAGAGGATCATCCTGCTGACAAGAGCAACTGGCATAGCAGCAACATGAGAAATGTGTTCCCACCAAAGAAAATGACCGTTTCTCTCTCTTCTCCAACTTGGGACAGATCACTTATCCTTCAGTGACAGATACACCCATTCTGTAGCTGCAGTTCCCAATACACAGTCTCATTTGACATAATGCCATGTGGTAATCAAAATAAGGCTACTTAACACATGCTTCTGAGTAGGATTACTAACAATGAAACAGCTCAGTGGATGGACAGAGCTGTTGGCTGCTGGGCTATCTACCTGAAAGCAACTGATCTCATAAAAGAACAAACCTACCTTAAGTTTTCCTATTAGAAAAAAACCTTTTGCTTGAAATGACAAATCTGAGCTCACTGCCCAAAAGGACTGAACATTTCACAGAAAGCCAGTTAGGGGATTAAGCCAGGGACTATCACAAGAGATTGATGGGGCAAAGGAAGTGCACAATCATGGATGTTACTAAAAGTCACTTGGCCACTCTTCCCCATATACATCTGGATTTTAGATGCATTCCATAGTAATGCAGATGATATGGTTGAAATAAAGAGTATTTCAAGGAGGAACATAGGAAAAAAATGTGTGACAGAAGCAGAGCAGTTAATTGCAGAGCCTTAAGTTAGGTGATTGGCGCCCCACAAGCTAAATGCAAAAGAAGATTTGTAGAAAAGGGTTGTGAGAAGTGAATCTGGAGCAAGTAGCTGTTTTGGCAGCTTACACATCTGCATTAACAGAGAAGAAAACACGTCTTTGATAACCCGAATAGTTCCCATTTATCGGATGGATTCACAACATTTTTACAATACCAAAGTAGATAGGAACTGATGAGAATTTTAATGTACAGGTTAGAAAGATGTTGCTAACGTGATGGTGTTTGTTGATAATTCTGGTATTTCGCATCCTCAAACTAATGGGTCTAATAAAAGGATTTTGTAACATAAGAACCGTTATATCTATGTCAATAGCAACTTTGAATGAAGGAATAATATCACTGGTTAGAGACCTGGGGAAAAAAAAATACAAAGACACATAAGGGATCTTACGTACCAATGTGATTCAGGCTGGACTATGTGAATTCAAGCTGGTAAATGTGAGGGAATTGTCACTGCCACTATGACTACTGATGAACAGCCCCAGTAGTCATAAAAAATAAGAATCACAAGTTTGATATATTTTGGTAAACCTGTAACAGCGAGGCACTTCAACATGCCAAATTTAGATTGCATGTTTTGCTACAAAAAAAAAACCAAACCTTTTGACTCAGCCCCTTTTCCTAAATTAATTGAGTAAAATGTGTTCATAGCAACTAACAAAATATTACATTTATGAAAACACTGAAATATCTGCACAACCTTCAGTCTTGATAAAAAGCAATAAGATAAAGGGAGGTAGAAAGTTCATAGCACCACTTACTTTATCATTAAGCAGATATTAGTATACATAAAAATCTAAGAGATCATATAATCCAAATGGCTGCATGAGGGTCAGCAGAGAGTGAATAGTCTGAGACAGAGAAGTTACTCACCCTCCTCAACGCGATAATGAAGCAGGACAGGCAGTTAAGATTAAGGGGAAGAAATAGTGTAGAAAGAAGTAGAGATTGTGGAGGAACAAGGAATTTTTGATTAAGAGGTTGCACCCAGTTGTAGCAGGAATCACTCTGACGCAGACTTGCTATAAAGACCAAAGCTTCTCTGTTACACAGAAAGAAACTAAAACATGTCTGACTTTTATAATTGTTATATATACATATATACTCAACATCCTAATTCTTGTCCTAGCCTTTTTAGGCATTACTAGAGTAAAAAGAGTCATTTCATGACACTGGCATCAAGGCAGTCCTGAAAATACTCCTGTTCACACTACACCTGTAAATTCCCCATCACTTAATAGTTTACGCAGTTTCATTTAGACAAAGGTTTAATGCTTTTACAAACAAAACAAAACAAAACAACAACAAAAAAACAACAACTTTTACAATCAGGAAAACAGTTGGCATGCAATTTACAGTCAGCAATTTATTGGCAGCAGATAGAACAATGTACATCACATACTATCCAGAGAGATTTGGCTAAGTGGACAGGATGGACACAGCTGTAAAAATTAAAAATAAAAATGAATTCATTAGCAAAACAGCCAAAATAAAATGCTTTCCATCTATTACAAGTCCATGAGAGCAATGACTTCACTATGAATAATTGAATTTGCTGTAGTGCAGCAGCTCACAATAAAATTTCAGGATGGCAAACTCAAACTTGTTTAATGCAAAGGGTGATTTCACAGATCAAAGAAATGGCACCTGAGTGTTTTTTACAGAATAAATGTCTTCCAGTCTGAGTCAAAACAAAATCCTTGTAACATTAGCCCTCCTTTATACCTGAAGTACCTTGAGAAGATGCTACAGGTATTTACAAGTCTACTGAAAAGAACAGAGAAAACATAAACTACTTCGTTTTGCATCTGTTTTATGAATGTGAGCTGTAAAGACAGAATCAACTGTGCTACCTCATGGGACTTCATTGCAAATTCTGTAAGTTCCTGTACAACACTCTGCCCTTAGTTACGGAACTAGCACAGGTGTCTCTCAGGGCTAGTAGTTCACCAGCCCTTAGCTATGCAGTTACTGGAAATCAGTCAGTTCACGAGACATAGAACTACCAATCCTCTGTGGGAATGAGAACATTAGTAACCCTGTACTTTAATTTTTGGAGAACCTACTAGATGCACAGTGACCTCTCCTTTGTGTGAACAGGTTAGAACACGAAAGGAATGGGTTCAAGACCTTTTATCAGTTATCCCACAGTTCAATTAAGTCATACTATTTACTGCAAAAACTCTGTGATTCTGTATCTTAATGTTACTGCAGATGGAAATTACGTAAGAATAATTCTGACAGGCCATGGACTTACTCTAACTAGCACCTGTAATTGAGAATATTACGTAGACTGCCACTAAAATGCTACCACTGTTAAATCTCTAAATTATTAGTTGCTACATTGTTAGTAGAACATTATTGCAGTAGTTAAGGTTCACAGAGTAATTCTCTTTAAACATTTACTAATTCTGATTCTCCTCCCAAGAACACTACTTTCCCAACATCAAAGTCTTTAAACATTTACTCATTTCAGACCTTTTGGTCTGAAACAGAGGGAATTAGACCAGTTGAAATAGTCTGGCAACTCTGTTTGAATAAATATCAATAAATATATTGAATGGCATGTTTGAATAAATATCTATACACACATCAGTCCAATCCGAGACAAAACATGAGGTACAGGTAAAAATATAGAAGAAATTCAGGCAATGAATGAAATTATTCATCAGAAGGTAATGAAGTAAGAATTCAGCTGATAAATGAAAACAAGATGAAGTATGGCTAGCAAGGAGGGTGGCTGAAGGCTGAATGTATATTAAAGTTCTTTATTTAGAGTAAAAAATTATTATTACAAGAATACTCATATTTACTGTATCCAGTCATTACTATTCTTACTACCCACCATATTTTTAACAGGTATACGTAGTATAGGCTGACATACAAGTACATAGAGCTAGGCTGCATGCAGATAAGGTAGCTTAATTTTGCAAGAGTTGTCTTTAGCACTTGTTTTGATGCCCTGTGTGATACAGGAAATTATTCTGAGATGTTTTCCCAGCTTGAACCATTTTATAATTGCCTCTTGCATGTAAAATGAGTACAGTATAGCAAAGAGGAAAAAAATGCTGGGAACTGCTCCTACCAGAATAAGTAAAAACATATTGATATTTGGCAAATATGGATGGCAGCCAGGACTTACCACACTAGAAATCACAATGAAGAGCCTGCTTTGATGAAAAACTGAAGACAGACTAAGGTCACAAATGAACAGGAGCAAGAAGAGAGTTAAGACGGAGTGTCCACATCAACAGCAATGTTTGATTCACAGCTCCACACAGACACACAATGAGAGGCTACCTGATGGATGTTTCTGCATTACCATAATATTCACATTTGAATCAGCAGCCTGGTGCACTGGCTGCAGGGCTCTTTTGCACGCTGATGTTTCAAAAGGGTTTATTTTTTGCAGCACTAGGGACCATCTGGGCTGTTACTGGAAGTGACCTTTGGAAAGAGGTGGCCTTTGAACAAAGAACCAGCGTGTAGGCTGCATCTGAAGTGTTGTGATGTTGGAATCGAAACAGAGATGGTGCATAGAAAATGGGTGAAAAAAGCAACAGGTCTCAAGCTTTGAAGCCTGAAGCCATGCAAACAAATCACATCAAATACTCAGCACCAAATAATCAGCACTGTGTGAAAAGTAAGGAATCTACAGATAGTAACAACCTGTTAGAACCACGCTTCAAGTACCATGCATCAAAAAACACACCCTCCATTTTTTCCAGAGTTCAGCAGCTAGGGATGCATGTTTTACTAGCAAACTCCTATTCACTAACACAGCTGAGCCAAAGAAAGAATAATACAGAAGCTTCATCCTGAATTTGGACTCCATAATTTGGAAGACTAATAGGCCCATACGGCTCCAAAGAAGTATACAACTATGCCATAAATTCTATTCCCCACCTGCTGGCAAAAGACGAAACAGGTTTTCAGGCTGGTGACCAAACACTGAGCTACGAGAATCAAATTTCCAATTTTATAAGAACTGAAATGGCTACAACAATATTTAATCCAGCAAATGAGCCTATTTTTGACAGACATTTAGTGCATGCAAACGAATCCAAATCAAGCACATAAAGCTTAGCCTTTATATAATGGTATATGTTAAAGTTGGATCAGTTTTAACATCTTCTGTTCCGTGGAGGCTGCATGAAAATTTTTCTGTTTCTATTTCTTCCCAAACTGGAAGATTTTTTTTCATACGAGTTCATTTAAATTTTGCAGCTAACTCTGCACTGCAGTTCCCCTTCAAGTCATCCTGACTTTCATACTACGTTCAGGCAAGCAGACTGCCTTCCGTTAAAGAAAAGCAACATAAATAAAATAAAATAAAATATTAAATAAATAAAATAATAATGGTAATAATAATAATAATAAATTAAAATAAATAATAATAAATAGGGAAGGGAAGGGAAGGGAAGGGGGAAGGGGGAAGGGGGAAGGGGGAAGGGGGAAGGAAATAATAAACACCTTGGGAACCCATGAGCGGAACATATACCACGATTATTATTATTTATTTGTTTTGAACACTTGGAAGTTTTACAGAACTTTGTATGTTGTACGGAAGTTCTAGCTAACCCACGAATTCCCATGTGGGGAATTTGTGCCACGGATTTCAGACAGGGGAGATCAGGTCAGCTCCTCAGCTCACCTCACACACCGCACCCTCCACACGCGCCCAGCCCTTAACAGCCCTGACCAACGTCGCGCGGGAAAGCCTGCGGTCACGTGATTCTCCGGCGCCGCCGCGTCGTGCCGCGCACGCGTGTGCTGTGCTGGAGGCTCCGCCATGTGCAGCATGGCGTGGGGCGCCCGCGTCGCAGCGGGGGGAGAGGAGGACTACGACAGCGACGATGACGACTGTTGGGATATCGGCGTGGCATGCCCGGAGCCGCAGGTCGGATGGAGCCTGCAGCTGAGCAGGCGGGGGGGAGCGTGAGGGGCCTGGGCGGGGCTGAGGCTGTGGGGGTTTAGTGTCGGGGAGTAGCCGTGCTCTAGAGGTAAACAGCGTTGTCTGTGAGGTCTGTCTTCTTACGCTTGTTAGTAGCAGGTCCATCGTTCTTTCAGCGTGAGGATGGGAAGCTGCTTTATGTTTTAAGTCTCTGAACGTGTTTCTCGCTGATGCAGAGACATGAAGGGTTGTGCGTGGTGGTGATGCTGTTAAGCAAAGGGAGGCCTGGCTGGAGCTGGCTGTGTGCTGGGAATTAGCGGTTGTCTGCAGGAGGTTGTGCTCACCTTATCCTGGGCCTTGATCCTTAAAGCGAGGTTCCTGTCTGAATTATTTTACTGCCTGGTTCTTACCATCAGTTTGATAGACACTAATTAATTATCCCTTTCTAGAAGTTGTGCGTAGATGACAGTATGCTGTAAAATTGTCGTAATACAACTAAAGAATTTTCTGTGGAATAGGACTTCTCTTTGCAAAGAAACTGCTGCGTTATCCTTAATTTGTTGGTGCGTTAATGGCGTATAATCTGCGTAATGCAGCAGGTTGCATCTGCAGCTTTAATCTAGAGCAAACATATGATATGCATGTGAAAGGGGCATGAGTCAGGCAACAGTCCGATTCATAAACTGGACCTTTGGCCAAATCAGTTTTTAGACGACTCATTGATGACACAGCAACGCAAGTTCCTCAGCCACCACAACAGTAAGAAGGAGGAGGAGGAGCAAAAACCCTTTTCCAGCAGTGGTTTCAGCACTGAGTTGAGCCAGCACATAATTATTGTGCTGCACTGCCTCAAATTGCCATTTCTATGTCTGATGTAGTGGATTTGTTGTTTTTTTTTTTTAATGCGAGTATATGAAATATTTATTTTATTTTTTTTTACACAAGTTGCAGTGCTTTTTTATGATGGAAACATGAAAAGGAGTCTGAATTAAAATAATATACAGTTAAGAAGAACTTAGGGGGATACCTTAGGAGGATACCACATCCATAGAGAAGGAATTTAGTTGCATTTGTGGAGTGAAAGAATCCTACTATGCTTTTTTTCTCCTGTGCTGTGTCTCCCAGAGATCAGTAGTGCTTTTATGCTGAAATCAAGCTGTTTGATTTTACCTTGGAACAGTTACTGTATTTTGACTTCATTTTTCTTTGTCTGTCTAGCAGGTGGATCAGGTGTTACTGACAGACCAGAAGGATGCGTTTCAGAAAGCTCTGACAAGTGGTGATGTGTCGCTTATTGAAGAGCTCTTAAACTCAGGTGATGAAAGTCAAGTAGGAAGTTGATTATACTTAATTGAACTTGGAAAGAGTTCTAAAGCTTTGAAGTTTCTTGCTTCAAAGCAGTATCTGGGGTGAGTGTAGAAATATGTAAATGTTTTCAATGTAGATTGTAAAACAAAATTAATTTTTTCAGCATCTCAGAGTGATATATTTCAGGAAGTTCCTTCTGATTTATATTTATTTGGTCAGTCAGGAATCCTGAAAGCTGAGAAAACTACGGTGCACGTACAATGAAATAAAGTGTTTGTTTTCAAGTATATCCTTAACTGAAAATACCCATTATGAACACCAAAACTGAGGTAATTTAAATTGATAGTGAGAATTCAGTGTGGGTTCTTACTTTGTTACACGTGGTTACTTTGAGTGTTGCACAGGGGGAAGTTAGAAGCTTTTTTTATTTATTTTTTTTAAATGGCCTGGGTTGAAAAGGACCTCAAAGATCATCAGTTCCTTCAGTTTGGGAATTCTGTTTTTTCACTCACAGAATTGTTACGTTTCTGGTATGTGCCATGTGTAATCCTTCTGTCTTGGCAACATCAGCTGGACAAAGTTTTTGAGATTCTGGAGGGTCTAATAGCATTTGTGTGCCACTTGTCTTCAAAAGGTTGTTTGTTTTAAAACTAAAACCTATTTTTTTCCCTGATCTTTTACTCAATATTACTCTGTAATGTTTCTGCTATTTAGTGTTAAGAGAATTGGATCACTAACTGAAGCATCCAGGGCAATCAAGAGCTGCGTGGCTGAGTTGACCTGCCTGGTGATAATTGTCAGGAAGTTCTGCTTCAGCAAGCAAGCAGAATATAGTGGCCTAGAGTTTGTTCTCTGAGAAAATGTCTTATGCTTGGAAGAAAGTTTTTAGTTAGCACTGAGTTTTCCTGAGTTTCAAAGCAGTGACATTACTTGCCCTTTTAGAGGACTGTTTCTGTAACAGTGGGGAATCATTCTTTTAGATCAGCATTAAGTTAAAGGTAGTAATAATGAGTGAAATACATCTTTAGTCTTGCACTGAAAAAAAACTATTCTTATTTAGAATTTTTAGTAATATCTGTGCATTAGATTGTTTAACTTAAGCTTAGTTACATTTGGCCACTTTTGTACTTCAGAGAAACATTAATAGCTCAGATCAAAGCTTTGTGTTGGTGCCTGTCATGCAACGAGCTGTCTGTTTGGAAGATGATGACAAAGATTCCTGTAGTCTGGTATCCTGTCCCCTAAAATGCACAGTGGAGTGTCACAAGAGAATCTGTACGATTTCTAAGATGATGATTAACAGTAATTTTTGACACATCCAGCACGGTCTCTTCAGAGCAGTAGAACATAATGCCTTTCTTACGGGGAAGTGTTTCTGAAGAAAGGTAATGTTGTCCTCTGGAGGATCGGTGCTTAGTGAGATGAAACTCTTGCCTCGAAAGCTGCCTTTAGTTCAGTAAAGCTTGTAGGAGTCTTGCCTCCTGTGCCCTAACTCCCGGTTTGTGTTGGAATGGCATTTCCTAGCAACAGTTATGGATGTTCTTTCAGGCAGAACAAGAACATGTTGTCTTTTGGCTTGCATAATGGTAGCTTTAAGAATCAGTAAAGCTGAGGGAGTTTTGTACCGCTCCTTTAGGAAATGGACAAATGCCATGTCTTCTCTTATCTCTCCTATAAAATAGTAACATACTAAGAGCAGTTCTCTGAAGTGTATGTCAATAAAAATTAATCCAAAGAAGTAGAAGACACTAAGATGGCTCTGGAATTTAATCTGCTCTGGAAGTAAGATAGTTAATGCTGTGTAATCCATATGCTTGTTTTCCTCAAAGGGAACTGAAATAATTTTCAGGAGGAAATAATTTTCAGGAGGACCTCATGGCAGATCAGGCTGTTCAAAGATAAAACTAGTCATTACTGTTGTTTTAGTAGTCTGTTCCAGTCCTGTCTTGGAACTCATCTGATCATATGGAAGCACGTTCGAACAACTGCAACAATAGGAAACTATGTGTGAGGGGGGGAATGAACAACTTTGCAGCTAGTTTGGGATTTGAATCCCAAGTCAGATGAGAACCATAGCTGTCCCAGCAGCGAGAGCCATCAGCAGCTTTGATTAACTCACTCAGCTTTAAGGTATTGTGGAACCACAGCACTAAGTGTTGACAGACTTAAAATAAATGAGTACTTTGGATGGAAGAGAAAAAATTTTGCTGTACCAGTTGTTTTCAAAGAATTGTGGAAGGGCTTGGGTTGTAAGGGACATTGATGATTAAAAGTTCAACCCCTCTGCAATGGTCAGGGCCGGGCAGGTTTCATAATTTGTCCCTCAGCTGTACTAATCACAGTAAGAACATAATTCTTCCCTTGCTCCACCATTATTCACATGCTGCATGTCATTTCAGCTATAGAGCATGTCTAGTTAAAGAGAAGGACACTAGTCTGGAAATCACATTATAAGAAAGCATTTCATGTGTGCTTGGCCTCCTGGCCATAAGTTGTGTTAGGTTACTTGACTGCAAAGTTCTGTTGCTTATGTCCACTAAGGAGTTCAGAGTAGCAGTGGCAGGTGGGAGGAACTCAGATGACGGAGGAAAGGGACTCCCAGAGCTGTTCAGAGGACCTCAACCCCGGGGTGCAGGTCGAGTTGTAGCACTTCTCAGTGCTGCTACTGCTCATGTGTATTGGACACATTGTAGAATGTAAGGAACCAGCATTTGAGGATTGCACAGGACATAAAGGATGCTTAGGGGAGGAGCCAGAGCTGGGGGAAGGAGCCTTTGCCTCTGTGGGTTGAACAAAAGAGATGGTTAAGGGGATAAAAAGACTGCATGTAAATAGATTGCTGATGTACATTTGTCTCCCCGTGCCCTCTGTCTGACCACAGTTACTATCTTCTTATTCAGTCCTATTTCTGATTCATTTTTCCTGGGTGATGAACCCTATACTGTATGCAGGTGTGTACACTTAGGAGTCTGCATGCCAACCGCAAAGCAGACCGTGGGCTGGAGAGTCTGTGTGTCTGTGGTGCCATCAACTGGAGATAGCATAGTTTGTGGTGGCAGCTGGAATGCGACCCTTGGCTACAGCGGCCCATGTATCCCTGCTGCTGTCAGTGGGAATGAGTGAGGATCTGAAACAGCAATAGGCCTGCAGCCATGGGTCATGGGACCCAGGTTCCTGGGTGCCAGCAGCTATAGGTACCACAGTGATGCCACGATACTGGTTGGATCCCTGGGTCTGTGGTGCTGTAGTGATCTTGCCTGCCTTTTTCAATTTTTTTTTCTTCTAGGTTTCACTGTTTCCTTATAGGACTTCTTAAGAACCCTTTTAAATACCAGATGAACACTGTTGCTTTCAGATTAGCTCATGTAATGAGAGTGTGAGTGCTAAGCACTGGGAGATGTCAACAACTATAAGCATGCAGTCAAAATGCAACTAGGAGCGTCTTGGTACTATTCCAGTTATCCTTTCTGTTTCTTCCAATGAGGATAACTATTTGCATCGTGGCTTCCAGACTACATGGTGCTTCAAGGCACTTAGTAGAAAGACTGCAGGGGACTGTGCATGCTAAACAAGTTGTACCACAGCTTTGGTGTCTCATTCCAAATAAGACTGTTCCTAGACTTGGGAAGAGCATTGTGGCAGTTAATACCTGCTATACGTGTTTTCCACACTGCTTTCCTTACACCAAGTCTGTATACCTGCCAAGTAGATATTTTGTCACTATTATTTAAATACATAAATGAAGTTCTAGGTGTGAGCTGTGGTTACTTGGACTGCTTTTCCTCAGAAGGGGGAATGTGACTTCTTAATGCTGAGAGTGCCAGCCTTCCAATATTCCTTTCCTCCTAGTGCTACTTCAGTGGACTGTTGGATATCAAACTTCCTAAATTTTTAAGTGATGTGTCTGAAAGGAAGTTCAGATGTGACTTTCTCTCTGTGGAACTTGGCTGCAGAGCAGGATGAAATGTTTTGTATTCTGCATACAAACTGTAATGCTGTGGTGGTAAAGGCAGTAGTTTGTAGGTAGCATTGCTAAAAAGATCTGGTCATAGGTTACATGGCTAGCAGGTGTTAGGGTGGTTCAATACCTGGCACTCACTGAATGTTTCCTCCTTATTGATTCCTTATACGACTCCTTGTCTTAAACAGTTACAGAATCAATCCCAGAGCAGTGACTTTTTACTCCCTCAGCTTTAATGACTTCATGACGTCTGTGGTGATCACTTCTTTGACAAGCTATCAAGGCAGGGAAAGTAAATACACATCCTGCATGAAGAAATATGCACATAGCTCAACTACCAGAAATATTTCAGGACGGGATTTTTTTTCCCATGACTGTCTACTGTAAAAAAGTAGCTTTAATTGTTCATAATCACGTGTTCAACTAACGTGGAATCAGCCGATGGAAACTACGTGCTAGAGAGGAAATAATATTTGAGGAATTAGTGAAGGAGTGATTTATCTTACTGTGAGAATGTACAGAGGTTTTGATTTGAAAGTTGTTAGATAAGTTGCTGGGTGTGGGGCTTAGTTTTTGGTGAAATTGGGAGGTCTGGCACGTTCAGTTTTAGCCATGGGGGAAGCTGTGGCCATTATATAGTTTAACAGACAGAACCTGTGATTTTGACTGAATCTTGCATTATCTTCCATTTCCTTCTGTTAAGGTAATATTTTGTTAGTGTGGAATGCAAAACTGGTATTTGCTGCTTAGCTGCATTGGAAAGCAGAGAGTAAAAGGAGCTGTGAAGTAGGAAAACTTCAGTCAGTATGGTCCTAATAGTATGACAAGTTGCTCTGACATGGTTTGGTAAGAATGAAAACATGGGGTGGGGTGTTGATTGAGGGAAAGCTGTAGAACCTAAGTGGGGGGAAAAAAAAAAACAGTTTGTGTACTTCTGAAATTATTTTTGCAGCTTATCACTTAACACATTTGTTTGTTCAGTGTTGTTTTTCTGTTGTGTTTAACTGCTTGGATTGAGAGTTGGGGCCAGTTCTAAAAGTTGTTTTCAGATATTCCAGATAAAGATGTATATATAAAATGAAAATGTACCATGTGAAGTCCTCTCGCTACGTCTGTGTGCAAAAGGAGCGTAACCTTTGTAATAACACACATTTGAATGAGGATAACGAAATGCTTCTAAAATGTTAGTATCTTTATTTTGACAGGTACAAGCGTAGAAGCTAACGTTCAGTTTGGGTGGACTCCCCTGATGCATGCTGCCAGCGTGGCTGATTACACAGTAGCACGTCTTCTTCTGGACAGAGGTGCTAATGCGAGTTTTGAAATAGGTAAGATGCAGTTGTCCAGTGCTCTCTTTTTGTGTGTATGTAGGAAAAAAAATCAGATTTCACTGTGGAACTGAGACATAGTCTAAATTTCCCAATTTTGAACTATAAATAGTAGTTTTAAATTAAAAAAATGTGTTCTTGGTTCTCCTCTGGATTCAGTGAATGGAGTTTTTTGTTTCCTCTTTGTCTCTTTTTCTGTCTCCCTTCTATCTCCCAATCCCCAACACTTCTTTAAAAATGGAGTTAGGGCACACTTGTTCAAGAGTTATGTTTTGAAGTTAAAATGTTCTTTGTTTGATCCTGTTATGAAGTATGTACCTGCAGGAAACAGCTAGAATCCCAAATTTTGATTGTTACTCTCTGCTGTTTTTAAACGCATCATGATGATGTTATCTCATCCCTTCTAAATGTAACAGAAGTACTCTTTTTACTCAAAAATACAATTCTGTTCAGCTTTCCAGCTGTATGTGTGCCATGGATTCATCTTTAAGGCCACATGTGCTTTTCTTCTTGCTGCACTTGTACCAATTTATTGCTCTCCAACCCTGCAGTGCCTTTCAAACTTGCCAGCTGACCTGCCCCTACGATTGCACTGTGTCTTGTTTCAGACTAAAGCAATAAATACGCAGTGGATTTTAGGTTAATAGTTAATAGGGGTTATTTTTTTAATTATTTTTTAATGGCTGCACCCTAACAGTCACACTTGCAGGTCAAATGTGAGTTTTGCAAGGTGATGATGAACAGTAATTTTCCTCCCCTGGACAGTAACTGTTGAAATAATATGCTTATAGAATAGCTGTCTAATTAATAGGTAAAAGCTGTGGACTTCTCTAAAACTAGAGCAGAAATTTTATATTAAGTGAAAACTGTTCTTCAGTGTGCTGCTGGATCAGTTTTTTTTGCAAGAATTCGGTGAAACTCCTAGGTAATAACAGTTCCTCTGTCAATTTTTACAGCTTATTAATTCCTATTTCAACTGTAGTATTTTCCTTCTGTTTCATTGTGTTGGAAGGTCAAGAAAAGACATCACAATACAGAAAGTACTGACAAAGAGCACAACTTCATGAATTACATAAAACAGTGACTTTATATTCCAGTGCTTGCCAACATTTGTAATAGCAGCATTAAACTGTGGTTCCAGTGGTACAAATCTGGCTTTGAATTTTCTTGAACTTCTGAACTTCTTAGGAGTTGCTAAAATGGTGCTAGATGTTACGATGCTAGGTGCTAAATGCCACCAGTCCTGGTTGTTCTGTATCCGCAGTGATTGTATACTAATAGTCCTGTGAGCTTATAATCTTAATAGTAGCTGTACTGTTACTCACCTCTTGCCACATTACAATTATTCTTTGTAAGCTGGGTGCTTAATTTTATCCTAATAGTAGGATGAATTGGTAGCCATGAAGAAAAAGGAACTGGATGTAATGTTCACTACACAATAAGATCAGAATGTAGCATATTTGAGGGGTAAATTCACTGAGTCTTCAGGATTTTTCAGCTAATCGTACAGACTAATATGTTTGCAGTCTCTTACCAATTTTTCCTCGCAGAAGAGAAGTCTGTGTATTCTAAGGTGTTTCTCCTTTTCTTGCTCAAACATAAGCTATAGTTAGGCTCTCAGAAATCAACTTCCCACTCCTTATTACTATCTGAACTACTGAATACAAATACAACTACAGTTTCTTAAATATAATTCCCAGATTAATAATGTTTGTTGCTGTCTTTTATTCAAAGTCCTGTCAACTTTCAGTTCATGTTATTGTTGATAACCTGTTAAACGTTTTGAGTAAGAGTCTGTCAGTATATCATGTAATTCACTGAAATTTTAATTACTTTTTCAGGAGTTTAACTCCACAAAACTTGATTTTTTTTCATTTAATATCTGAAGTTTTCACTTATACGTGGTACAGTTTCTGCATGATGTAGTGGAAAGTCACAAGATGATGTATAAAAACCCAGGTGAATTTGAACGTGAGGTTTTAGGTTGGAATAGTGGGGGGACAAGAAAATACGAGAAGTAAAAGGAGAACAGATTGGGTTGAAGGGCACAACAAACTTCTCAAATGCAGTAAAATCTAATTTCATTTGACAAAGATGTTAGTGCATCCACAGCCTAAAGATTTTACAGGAATGTGAGAAAACACATTGGAACACTTCACGTTACGATCAGAAATGTGTACAGTTATACTTGTTAAATTGTTAGAGGCATGTTTAAACTTGTATGAGAGTTTGTGCAATAAGCAAAACGGGCAGTTGTTCAAACAACAGTCTCTTAACAGACTCTAGAGCCAAAGAGCTCACTAAGGTCTCTGTGGTACTGTGCTTACCCCATACCTGCAGGAGGACTGTAGGGAAGATGGTCTCTGTTCTCTGGACAAACAGCAGTGGTGTGCAGACCTAATTCATGAGCAGAGTGATCCTGTGGCACCCTGTTGGCTTCAGAGCTGGTGTTACGTAGATGTGAATTTAAAGAACTTCTAATAAAACATTCCTCCTTTTGCCATCTTCCTCCTGCCACTGTGATGTGGTAGTAGTCTAGGTTCTTAAACCGATTTCCTTAAGCCTTTATTAAATAAAGTCCTTGCTGCTTCAACCCCCCTTTTTATAGGCCCCTGTTCTGCCTAAAGTTTATGTTGTTATATGTTGTGCTTTGTGTTGTGTTTTGTTTGTTTGTTTTTTATTTCAAGTTGTTTCTTCTCTTGACTGTTTTGTGAAGAGGTAGGGAGGAACAGGGAATAATGAAGCTACTGGTATAGGCCAAGATTTGAGAAACAAGAATCCAAAGTTAAACTACAGGGGTTTTTTAGGGGTAGCTGGGCAGCATCCTCACCTTCAGCAGGGATGGAAGCTCTGTTACATTCATTCACTCTAGTTTATATATGCATCTTTTTTTAGATGCCTTTATCTAATGTGATAATTATAGGGACTTTTGCTAGAAGAAAACAAGTTTCTTATCTTTTTCCTAAATATCTCAGTTTATCAGAACCTGATCAACAGCTCTAGTGGATGTTAAGACTTTTAAAGGAAGTTTTGAATTGTTACGGTATTTAAATTTATGTGTGTAATATTCTAATTGTAAGTTTCAAAACAGATAAGTACACGGTGCTGATGGCAGCATGTGCTGCTCATGCCTCAGAGGACAATATCTTGAAGACTGTAGAGCTACTTCTGTCAAGGAATGTTGACCCTAACCTTACTTGCAGGTACAAAAAAGTCTGTGAATATAGTGTAAAATTCAATGCTATTGTAGAGGCATTTTTAGACAAACTTGTTATGACTTAGGATTTAAGTCTACTTCATTAGCTTTTTGTTACCTTCTACTATATAAGCATGCAGGTGTTTTTTCTCCTAGTACCATTGTTTTTCTAAGTATGTGTATGATCAGTTTTATCAAACATAAGTTTTGTTGTGGTTTTTTTCTTTCTTAAGATAATAACTAACCTTAATGCTTTGATTGACAACAGTGTAATTACAAGAAATGTCCTCTGCCCTTCCCAGATCGTATTTCTTATCTTGTGTAAGGATGTGTGTTAAATCATTGACTTTCTTTTTAATTTTATGCCCTGTTTTTATTTTTTTGTGTGTGTATCTAGCTGTATTCCTTTCATGAACAAGATTTCTGTGTCAAAAGTAAACATCTTTGTAAGTAGAATCCATTTATTCCAGTGCAGTCGTGCTGTGTTTTACTTTTTTAAACTGACAGCTTGTTTTTTGAATTACCATGTCATGTCTCAATGGTCTGAAGCAATACATGTGAGTTGCCTGTAGTTGCACAGTCTGATGCTGTGTTTCTTTTTACATTATAAGGAAAGAAATTATGGTCTGACTCATGATAAACTCTCATCCCTCTGCTGGAAAAAAAGAGTTATTGTTCGGGGCACATTGTAATTGCTTGTTTTTCAGTTAACTGAGTTTCACTTTTCATACAGCTCTTTCACCTCTTAAGATATGTAAACTGTGTAGCAATATAAAAAGAACAGCATCGGAGGCCTGCTGGCGTTTACCAGAAGAACTCATTTACTGTGTTGGGCTCCAAACCTCGCTGTAATCATAATATTAATACACAGGGGATAAAAAAAAAACCTCGTTGTGCTGAAATGTCACTGATTTATGGTAACAAAATTAAATCACAGAATCACAGAATTGTAGGGGTTGGAAGGGACCTCTGGGGATAATCAAGTCCAACCCCCTGCCAAAGCAGCTCCCTAGCCCAGGTTGCACAGGTAGGTGTCCAGGTGGGTCTTGAACGTCTCCAGAGGAGGAGACTCCACCACCTCTAAATGCCTCATTTGTTCCTTGTAGGCTAATAATTCCTTATGAATGAATTGGAAGTTACAGACTCTGAAATAACCGCATCTTTTTGCTGCATATCTGTATAAACATCCTACTTGAAAGAATTGGAAGTCTTTGCACAACAACACTTGGCCCTGGGTTTTCAAAAATGTAAGCTAGAGTGAAAAGCTACAAAGGCCTTACGCTTAAAAAGGCCTTCAGCCAAAGTCTGAAGAAAAAGATTGGCTTCTGACATGAGAGATGGGAATTTTAAGGGAAGGACCTTATTTATAAACTGAATGTGTTATGCATACTTGGCCGTATTTATTTACTATCTCTCTTTGTTCTCTAGGACCTTGTACTAACGTGAGTTATAGCTGCATGTACCAGATTCTGTGTTCACTTGTGGTTTTATTGCATTTGCAAAAATAGTCTTTATCAAATGTAGAGGTATATGATAATCCAGCATGTAGCATTTGAATCAAACAGAAGTTAAATGACAAAGTCTGGATTTTTCAAAACATCTTCAGGCTGCCATTTTTCTCTTTCCAGTATTTGACCTCTGTATATATTATGCTGTTGTTAAAATTGTTCTGACCGTTGTCTTTTTTTTTTTTTTTTTTTTTTGACACCAGCAGCTTGCTGCTGCTTTGTGTAGATTTCTTTCAATGTATTCTGAAAGGGTGGGGTGAAACCCATCAAACCTATTTTTCTGAAGATCACGAGTCAAAACAGATCCTTTTTTATATTGAGTCCCATTTCACCTATTCCATTAGAGGAAGCAAAATGATCCCTAAAAAGGAACGTGTCCAGAGTGTTCATGAGGTGAGATTATTGTGGGAATCCTTTCAGTATGGTCAGTTTACCACATTCATTAATTAAATAACATGAACTTCAGGGGTTTTTTTTGATGCTTCAAAGCCAGTATGATTTAAGGAATCTTCTCTTACATCCACCAGCAAGTGAAACGTGTGTGAAGATGCAGCTGACTTTAACTTTGGTGGAAGATAGAGTTTGGTATTTTTTTCTTTTCCTGTTCCTTTCTCTTTTGATCTGGCAGTGGTGCTGGTGTAGAAAGCCTTTTGATTTCACATCATCTGAAGTTGATAAATGGAAGCTTAACAGGGTTATGTTGTTATTTTTTTGTCTAATTCATGAAATGTGTGGGGGTGGTGGGTAGTGAAAAATAAACTGATATTTGAAATGTCATTTAAGAAGGAAGATGGGTGTAGAAATCCGTAGGTAAAAGGTTTATTTACAATAGAATAGAGTATTGAAGAGAATGTATTGAGTAACATAGTTTTGCTGAATCCAAAATGGGAAATGACAGTGTTTTGCAGAGAAGGTAGTGTAAGAAAGTGTAAGTGAGGAGTTTTGACAGACAAGAAGCAAGGTAATGGGTAGGTGAGGTGGAAAGCCAATTCAAGACCTGCTCTGTTTGGTCTTTGTAAAGTTACTGTGCTCAGTGCTTCATGTAAATGATTGCTAGCTTGAAAAATTTGTTCTGCTTATCTTGTGAAATTTACCTCCCTCTTGCTTCAGAATCTAAATTATGTACTTCAGCTTTCTGTAAATCCTAGAAATATTTAAGCAGACTCTTTGTTATTTATTTGGTTTTGTTTGCTTGGTTTTTAAGCTTCTTTTAACCTGCAGTGCTTTCTTAAACTGACACTGATTTTATTAATATTAACCTGAGACTACGTTTTTGACAGGAGGAAAATGTATGATGAATCGATAACCTCAGCAACAGATCTGTTAATTTAGTTGTATTTCATTGGTTATCTACTAAACTTTGAATCTTAATGGTGGCATCTTACAGCTTCTTATTTATGTTAAGTACAGAAGAAGAAACCTAATGGCTTTGCAGTTAAGAAGAGTGTGGATTGTATGTTGTTTGGTCAGTGACCAAGACTGTCCTCAGTGATTTGAGGTGGCAGGGAGAAGTGGAAAAAAGTAATACAAAACTGAACTTTTCTTCTAGATTGAGACTGAAGCATACTGTTATGTGCCAGAGTGCATACAATTTAAAATGTAATTGTTATTTAGGTGTCTTATTGCGTTGCCCACGTATATTTACTTACATTGAGTAGTTTTGAGGCTTATCAGAAAACACAACAGAAGTTCCACAGTGGAATTTTTTGCCTGCTTTGCACTCTTGGCAAGATGGTAGTGAGCATATACAATTTTTGTCTCGTTATTGCTGAGTTCACAAGGTTGGTCTCCAGATTGCACAGTCAGAATAAAGCAATTGTGTAACACCTCAATTTTAGCAAGATATTTATTGCTACTGGTAAGATAGTAAGTCTGTAGTGCCACATAATAATTTCAGAGACCTTGGCATTATCGTGGTGTGATAATTAACTATACCTAATGACTAATAGTACATTTCAGTAAAGGAAAATAGCTCAGAACAAAATTAATGCATTAAGGCGTGTTTTATGGCCGGGGCAAGAAAATCAAGGCATTTAATTGAGGAAATATCTTTGTTCTACTACGAAGAGAAAGTTACCTTGTGATATTAGATGATGTTATACTTCATTACTTTGAAAGTCTTATTCTAGCACTATAAACTCAGAAAGACATTGTATGTTGGTAAAATATCAGTACAGGGAAACTAAATATTAAAAAAAAAAAACACCTCTTATACAGAACTACATTTAGCAAAGAACTTTGTTCATGTGGGCTATTTCCATTATTGCACCTGGTAAGAGAACCTGCCAGGGAGGTGCCCCATTTGGCCTGCTGTTCACAGATGAGTGGAACTGGTGAAAGGTGCGGAGGCTGGGAGCTGTCTTGGGCAGAGCGACCACAAAATGTTAAGAGTTCTGAGTTCTTGGTGAAATCAAGAGGGGAGGTCAGTAAAAATACTGCCCTTGGACTTCCATAGGGCAAACTTTGAACTGCTCAGAACACTGGTAAGGAGGTTCCCTTGGAAGTCAGTCCAGAAGGGCAAGTGAGTCTAGGAAGGCTCTTTGAGAAGGAAGTCCTAGGGGCACAGGAGCAGGCTTTCTCTCTGTGCTGCAAGATGAGCTGGTGAGTTAGAACACCAGTGTGGATGAACAGGAAACTTTCTGTGGCTCCAGGAAAAAAGAGTCTGCCTCCTGTGGAAGAAATGAAGGACAACTCGAGGAGCATACAAAAAAGTTGTTAGGATATGCAGGAAGAAAGCTAGACAAAAGCTAAGCTTCAGCTCAACCTGATCACTGTAGTGATAGAAAACAAAAAACACGTTTTTACAAATATATTAACTGTAAGAAGAGGGCTAAAGTGAATCTCTGTCATTTACTGAATGCAGCAGGGACTGTGACCACTGAGGTTCTCAATGCTTTCCTTGCATATGGCTTTAAAAGTCCAATCAGTTATCGTTGGGGCTCTCTACACCTGACCTGGATGTCTTGGATGGAGAGCAGAATGAATTTCCCACCATTCAGGTGGAAACAGCGACCTATTACTTTACCTGGGCTGCCTCAAGTCCATAGGGCCAGATGGGATCCACCTGAAAGTGGTGAAGGAACTGTCAGTGGTTATTGCCAAGTGCCTTACTGTCATCTGTCAGCATTCCTGGTCAACCAGAGAGGTCCCAGAGGATTGGAGGCTTGCTAGTGTGACTCTCACCTCACCTACAAGAAGGATTGTAAGAAGGATTCAGGCAACTACAGGCCTATCAGCCTGAACTTGGTGCCAGGGAAGGTTACGGAACAAATCATCTTAAATGAGATCACGTAACATATGCAGGACAGCCAGGGGATCAGGCCTAGCCAGCATGGGTTCGTGAAAGTCATGTCCTGCTTGACCAGCCTGATCTCCTTCTATGGTTGAGTAACCCACCTGGTGGATGAGGGAAAGGCTAATCTACCTAGACTTCAGCAAAGCCTTCAACACATCCCGTGGTATTCTGGGGAAGCTTGCCGCCCATGGCTTGGATAGGTATGCTCTGCTGGGTAAAGAACTGACTGGAGGAGTGGAACCAGGGAGTGGTGGTGAGTGGAGTTAAATCCATCTGTCAACTGGTCACGAGTGGTGTTCCCCAATGGTCTGTACTGGGGCATGTCCTCTTCAAGGAGGCCATTAATCCTTATCACTACACTCCATGAAAAACAGTCTGTCTCCAGCTTTCTTGTAGGTCTCCATACATAGCATAGGCCACTATAACATCTTCCTGGAACCTTTTCTTCTCCAGACTTAACATCCCCAACTTGCTCACTTATCTCTGTAGACTCTGATCATCCTCTTAGCCCTTCTCTGGACTTGCTCCAGTAGTTCCATGTGCTTTATATGCCAGCGCTCTGGAGCCACAGTACTGCAGGTGGATTCTCAGGAGAGCGGAGGGGGAAAATCACTTCTCTTGACCCAGTGTTTGCTCTTGTTTTGAAAAAGCCCAGGATACAGTCGGACTTCTAGAGCTGCAAGCACACACTGCTGGCTTGTGTTGAGCTTCTGTCATCAACCAACACCTCCAAGTCCTTCTCTGCAGGGCAACTCTCAACTGATTCGTCACTCAATCTCTTTTGATGTCTAGGACTACCCAGACTCATATGCAGGACTTTGCACTTGGTCTTGTTGAACTTAATGATGTTTGTACCAGCACACTTATTAAGTCTGTCTGGGTTTCTCTGGATGGCATCCCTTCCTTTCAGCACCACTGACTGTACCACACAACTTGCTGTTGTCTGTAACCTTGCTGAATGCACTCAATTCCATCATCTGTGTCATTTACAAATATGTTAAATGATGCTGGTTCCAGTACTGACCCCTGAGGAGTGCCACTCATCACTGTTCTCCACTTGTGCACTGAGCTGTCGGCCACAACTCTGAGTTTGACTGTCCAGCCAATTCCTCGTGCACTTAGTGGTCAGTCTTGTCAAATCCACATCTCTCTGACTTGGATAACTTGGAGTCTAGAGAATTTAAACAACTGGAGCAGATTGCCCCATCCGTGGAGGTATTCAAGGCAACTTGATGTAGTGGATGACAGCCCTGCCCACAGTGAGGGGATTGGAAATAGATGATCTTTAAGGTCCCTTCCAACTCAAGTAGTTCTGTGCTTCAGTTGTCATGTGGGATTTTGTCAAATTGTTTGCAGATTTGTGTATGTCTGAAATTTTTGCGGTAAACTTTTAACTACACTTGCATTGTGCCAGATATTATCCTAACAGGTAATAACAGATTTTGTGAGCGAGAAATAATGAAGGAGCAAAGCCGTAGTTCTGGCAATAGTCCGAAAAGAGGCAGATAGTGTTATATGAAATTTCCTAGGTATATATATGTATTTTGGGGTCCCTCTAGTGGTCGGCATTGAAATTACTGGTAAACAATCTGGAAAGTGCTTATCCTCTCAAATCACGTTCTTAAAGAACAAACTTTTACATCAGATTTTTCTCACAGAGCTATACATTAAAAATACATTGCACTTTTTCAGGAAAACAACTTGCATACATTTTTAATTGAACATTGTTAATAAAGTTTGTTAACTTACAACTGTTTACCTCACAGCACCCAGAAACTCAGCAGCTTTCTCCTGCAATACTGCATACTTTTCAGTTATGCAGTCTTGTTGCACTAAAGAGGAATATTTAAAAGGCTACTTAAAAAATATTTTCTAAACAGAAGCTTTTGAGCAGTGTGTATGCAAATTATATATATATATTTTTTCCTGAAAAACATCAGACCAGTTCACTATGGTTTCATCTTTTGAGCATCTGAGAAGCAGCACAATAGACTGTTGTCATCACAGTTTGGGGATATTAAAAATAAATTAATAGAATAATGGGAATGGTGGTGTCTGTAGGTACTGCTTCAACAATTGCAAGTAATGATCTTGTATATATGAAAGCAAGTGTCAGCATACCTGTGGGAACAGAAAATTAAAAAAAAAAAAAAAGGTCAAGGACATAAGTATTTCAGTGCATTTACTTTCAATGTTTGTAAACATTTTTGGTGTGGCATTTCTGTGTACTTCTCTGATGACTTCTTTCAGGTATGTGCAGGAGGGCTCTGAATGTTGGTTGTTGTGCACGCTGGTTTTTTGCTGTACTTCTGCACGTTGACAATAGTTGTTTGATCTGTGTTTTGTGTTTTTTTTCTGTGTTTTGTGTTTTGGTTTTTTTTTGCTGATCATGTTTTTATCATAGAGAGTAGTGCAAGCATGTATATAGTTGTTCATCTTAACATTTAACAAGAAATACTATGATTTATAACTTGTCTTCCACAAAACTCTTTGTTCTTTTCAGAACTTTAAATTATGTCTAGAATTTGTCACTTAAGCTGCCTTTTTAAAAATTTTTGAAAAGTAGTGCTCTGCCGCTTCTTTTTTCTCTGAATTGAATTTAAAAAATGTGATTTGCTGATATTCTCTGCTTTAATAATAATGAAACTGTGATCTGTGGCTATGTTTATTCCCTTACTAAGCTGCTCCATGCTCTCACATTGAGAGCCTGCCGTTGGACCTGTGGTAGCAATGGGAGAGATGGCCTTGAAAAACAGACTTTGTGTATTTCAGAACCAAATCAGAAAGCCTTTCATAGCTAACAGGTGTTAAGAATGTTTGTTTTAATTCACTATCTGAATTTGAAAGTGATAAAATATTTTTTAACTTTTTCTTCTAGAAGTACACGCTGTAAGTTTATGTTTTAATCTCTTGGAATGTTTCTTAGTTTCCTCATGGAGGACAATAAATACCTTGATTTCTTTTCAGTTAGAAAATAAATAGCAACTCTTAAAATGTTTAAAAAATGCAATTTTGACATAAATGAATTACTAAATCTCATGTTCTGATAAATTGAACCTTGTGGTAAAACATAAGTGTTGTGCCATGGGCTTTCATTCTCTGCTGAATTGCTCTACAGAAGAGTCTTTGAAGAAGTAAGGTACACTGCCTGATTGTACAATTGGATTTTAACATCTTAACATGCTTGTCACTGTTCCTTTCAGGAAGCAAATGACTCCACTGATGTATGCAGCTAGGAAAGGCTATCGTCATGTTGTTAGTCTTCTTGTTGCTCGTGGATCTCACATAAATGCTCAAGATGAAAATGGATATTCAGTAAGTGATTTACTAATGTGTATTTCTACTAACTATTCAAAAGTAAAACAAACAAACAAAACACAGAAAGCTGAAGCCCATAACCGTATTTTCTAAATAAACCCTTCGTTGAGCAAATACTCAAGCTTATTTGCTGCATTTCTACCTTGAGACTGTTTTGCACTACATGTCTTTGTCTTCAGGTTCTGCCTTGTAAGAGTTGTAAATATTGTGTTATTGATTGAACTTTTTTTTAACCTTTGTTTGCAAACTTGATAAAATAAAGTTGCTTTTCATGCAGGCATTAATATGGGCAGCACATCATGGGCATAAAAATGTAGTTCTTGTGTTGCTTGAGCTTGGAGCTGACAAAAATCTGCAGACTAAGGATAAGAAAACAGCAGCGGAGATAGCAAAAATCAATGAACATTTAGAGGTAATTTCATTTCTCTTTGAAATATGAATTCTGTGTTTCTTTTTTTGTTGTTGTTAGTTTTGGGGTGTTTTTTGGGTTTGTTGTTTGAGATTGCCTTGAGAATCTATTCTGTTGTGTTGTTTTCTGCAGAAGTTTAGCTACAATATAGGAGCTAGCTGAACACATTTGCCAGCTTTTCATTAAGTTTTAAATGCATTCAAGTGTGTGTTATTTTGTACTAAGTTCTTGTCATTTCTTTGGCTTATTTCTTTTTAGAATCTTTGACTTCAGATTTGAAATACAGAGCAAAGGATTGGTAATGACAGTAATGGTGATCTGAGAAGTAGTAAAATCATATGGAGGTTTTTTTTCCTGGCTAACCAACCGTGTGAGAGAAGGCAGATATCAAACTAATTGGCAGTGTGTAGTTTCTGATAGAAGCTAAAAGTGAAAAGGCTGAAGCTAACGGGGAGAGGGATTCAGTGGTATGTGCTGGCCATCTTCCAAATCTGTTCTCAGATTCTTTGAACAGAAGACAGTCTAAAGCAATGTGAATCGGTCATCAGATCATTGAAGAAGCAGTCACTAATTACCAGTGTCAAGAAAGCTGCTGGAGACACTATGTATACTCCTAAAATAAATCTTTGCATTGTTCTTCCTAGATGATATATGGGAGATTAATCAAATCAGATTTCTGTGTGTTTTGCTTTGAGTTGCTCTTACCAATAACTTCTCATTGTTTTTTTTCCAGTGTCCCTTTTAAAAATGTGTAATTCACTTCAGTGTTTTTTTTTATTTATTTTATTTTTTCCTCTTTTTTTTTTTTTTCCTCTCTCCTGTCAGATTGCAGGGCTAGGCAGGAGCAAAAAGGGTAACTGTGCAGAGTTGTTAGCGTAGGCTAGTGAGATCAGTGTCTGAGGCTCAGCAGTCTGTCAACTCAACTTACTGAAGGGGGCTGCAAATGCTTTTTGCCTATGATGAATGACTTGTTCAGCAGGCTTTGGTCACATAGTCTTACAACATGGCTATCTGGTATAGAGGGAATACAGGCTCCTCATATTTGAGAGGTGGGTCTTGCTTCTTGACCTGTGCACAGTTACCAAAAAGTCTTGCAGATGTTACTGTGATATTTAATGGCTGTAAGCTTCTTCCAGCTTGGAAGTCTGCTCTTCAGCCTGTTGACAGCCTTTCTGGGTTGTCATTTAGGCTCTGGCAACAGAAACTACATGAGGGGGACATTTTTCTGCTTGCATATTCTACTGGGTTTGATTGGAGTGGTAGTTTACTTACTGGTAGCTCACGTGGTGTTGGTTTGGATTTGTGACCAAACCAGTGTTGATAACACAGCATTGTTTTAGCCATTGCTGAGTGGTTATGAAGCATCAAGGCCTTTACTGTTTGTCATTCTTCCCCATTCTAAACAGGCTAGTGTAAGCAAGGGTCTGAGAGGGGACACAGTTGAAACAGCTGAACTGAAGTGAACAAAGGGTTGTTGCATGTTGTTATACAACAGCGTGCTCAGTAATAAAAAACACTGGAGGAGTAGAGGGATTTTTGTTAAGTAGCTGTTTCTTGGAGACCCACTGGGCATCAGTTTACAATGGTGAGTTTGCCTTCACATCACTTTTTGGGTAGGAGTGTTTATATTTATTTATTTACATTGCTTTGCTAGATTTTCTAGTAACTAGCAAGGGAAGTTCAGTTTCTGGAATCCATCACTGATGTGTAGTGATATCTGGCAAAAGACTTGCTTGTGCCAGTTGAACGAATCCTTGTCTTTCAGATATATTCTCAAATGTAAACTGCTAAATGTTGGGTCCATATACGCCTTGGAAATTAAGATGTTAAAATAGTCTTATACAGTAAGCTTTTCAGAGAACTCCTGTGTGTCTTGTCTACAAACAACAAAAAATAATTGTTGGTGTATATTCTGAAATAATAGTTGCTAACTCTTAAGGCTACATTGCATGTAAACTTTTGCTTTGCGTTGGTTCATTGTTGTGTTTGAATTCATTCAATTCACAAATGCTGTCGATAAACTCTGAGGACTTACTCTTAACTCCGTACTACAGTGGTATTAGAGAAGTGGCAGATGTTTCATGTTCTCCCAGTGTAGTTATTTATAATAGAACACTCTGTGGCTTAACTTCTGTGTATTTCTTTCTGCATGTTAACTGACTCGCTTTGGCTCTTTCAGATTTATAGTTTACTCTCTTTGATGGTAAATCACGCCCAACAGAAATACTGTGGGACAACGAAGCAAGAAACTCTGTACAGATTCCTGACAGCTGCCTCTGACCACAGTGTCAGGTAAATAAATTCATGAGAGATTGTATTTGTTCACAATAAGTTTTACTAAAATGCATTGTGTATCATTTGAAGCACTACCAAGAGCCCACAGTATGTATATTAATAGTTTTTCAACACTGCTGAGTTCCTTTGCGCTGTAAACTATGAGTGTGCTCTAGGTCTTCCTTTCCTCTCACTTGGCCATAAAGCATAGTAGAGGCAGGGTCCAGTGGCACTTGTATTCATTTTAGTGCTTTTAAATTTGTATGCTTCTCTGTTGGATACTCTTTGTTGTCAGGCTCTTCATTTGATATTAAATTTCAGATACTTTTAATGAATTCCAGTTCTTATCTTCACACCAACCAAAAGAGCTATGCCTCGTTTTTCCATGTGCATTCAGATGCTTCCATTAACTTGAGGAGAGCCATATATCTGAGAAACCCCTTGTAAAGCATGTACAGCATTTAAGCTCCAGGACTTCTTTTATAAGCATGCCTCTGACTCCAAAGCATGCGGATGTCCTTAGGTTGAACTTGGTACCTGCCTTAAAGATGTCCAGTACTGTTTCATCATGGAACATACATCTGAGAAGTCCTCAGCAGACCATGCGTTTTCCTCCTTTGGCTGCATAGCCTTGAGAAGACAGTCTCCAGTGCCCACAGTCCCTGTGCAGTCTGTTCTGGTTGGTCAGATTAATATTCTGTGTCCCTGCTCAGCCAGGTCATGCGGAATTTGAAGTACCACAATTATGTATCATTAGGCTGAGTGTGGTCCATTAGTTAGCACTTCAGACTTCAGTTGGTCTCAGACAGAGTTGTACTGTTTCAGACAGAACCTCATCAGGTTCTGTTGCTAGAGGAATGATTGTGTCAGTTAGATTTTCATCCTCTGGGTCTTCATCTTCAGTCATATTAGAGGCACTTCCTAAAGCTGACAGTTGAAGACTTTACATCATAAAGTCAGTTATCTGTGTTGTTCTCTGTTCTTGCATATTACTAATGAAATAAGGAAATAACCCTACACAGCAGTTATCCAAATGAATTTTTTATGAAATGAAATTTTCTGATGTTGGCTAGAGGGCATTCTGTCAGTGTCATCTTGATAGGCTTTGAAAACATGCACACCCACCCACACACACTTGTTCTTTTTGTTTAATGGTAGTCGAGCAGTACAGTATCCTCAGACTGGAAGGGTCTGCCTTCAGAACAGTAGTCCTCTAGCAGTGGATTTCTTACCAGGCTTATTTCCACTGCCTTCAAAATAGAAATTCCTGTTTTCTTGATAACCATTTTAGTTTAAATGGAACTGGTAGAGTAACAGCTGTGAGATGAATCCAGTTTATATGATGGTTAGCTGATAAGAATGCCCAGTTTATCTTCCTTAACACCACTTCCAGATTTTTCAGGCTTTTGTGAGCAACTGTAAGGTCCTTATGTTGCTCAGATGTTGGAACATTTTGGTATTTAGCAATTTTCATTTATAACAGTTGCTCTCTTTGTGGTCGATTCTCCTTGTTAGACCAAAAATGTAATGAAAGTTTTCATGTTATGCTGTACTCCGTGATGCTTACAAGAGACTGCTGTCAGTAAATGTGGAGAGCTTTAGATCTATTGATGTCCGTCTGGGATTTCTTCTGTAGCATTTTGTTCTGGATGTGTTTTTGTTTTGTTTTTAACTTCCACTGTTTTCATCTTGGACTTTTATTGAATGTATTTACAGGTCCTGTTCAACTTTTGATGCCATGGACGTGTTTTTACATGGTATTGGTCTAGAACATATAGGAGGATTATTGAAGGTAAGATATGATGTATCAGCTATCTTTAATTTCATGGAAATAAACATAACCTAAGCATTAATATTAATTTATGTAAGTATTAATAAGTGAAATTTCACCTTTGAATTGTAAAGGTCCAGTGCAGTGGACTGGGTTGTGTAATTTTCATTTTGTGTGTTAGTCCCAATGTGCTATTTCTGAACTGGAAGACACTTGTTCTTCTTTGATAAGTGTATGGTGTGGTTGTTTTTGTTTGTGAAAACTGAAGTAAAGTGTAAATGAAAAAAAAAACAAAAACATTGTTTTCTTTTTAACTGTTTTTGATGTCAGAAAACTCTTTGATTTATGTAGGAAGGAGATGTACATTTATGGCAGCTTCTGACCATGCAAAAAGAAGAGATGATACAGGTTAGTTTATGACTTCAGAAATTGTTTTCTTCTTTTTTGTAAATGTTTTTAATATCTTCTCTTGATAAATATGAAGCCTTTATAAGAATTCATGTTTAAAGATCTGTTTTCAGAAACTTTGACAGATTCTTGATTTTTTGTATAAATTTTGTATAATTTTTTTTACAAAATATACATTTTGTTTAAATGTAGACAGGCTTTTGTTGTGTGTGATCAGGCAGACCAGCCCTAAATTCTGGGAGGTGAGTTCTTGGGTCATCTGTGTGTGAAATGGAGGTTCCCTCTGTTTCTTAGCTGCAATGATGTGGGAGCTGGGATGAGCAGTAAATATTTCAGTGTTGAATTGTAGTTGCTCCAATTGTTACGATGTGTGTTTTCCCTGAATGGAGATCAGTGCAAGGATTAGCAGCAGATAATCCTAGATGTCCTCTCTAAGTGTGACTTTTTTTAATTATTATTATTTCTTTTTATTATTATTTTATTTTTTTCTTTAAGGAAAAAAAAAACAACTTTCTTGCAACTTACTGCATTCGGGAAGCTCAGTATTTCACTGTTGTCCAGGAGAAATTGATGTGTTTTTATAACATTTCAGTTTGTAGTAGAAATAGGGTGGTTACTTTTTCCTTAGACTCCTCACTGAAATTACTGCTCTGGGAAATTAAAGATTTTGTCTCCTTGAAGGAGGATGCCACGATGAAATTCTACCATAGCAGTCTCCTTGGAACAGTATAAGTACTTCAGGCTGTAGGATTTTTCTAAGCAGTCTGTACATAGTCCAGGTTACCAAAGAGGCCTTGATAAATTAGCTCCCTCAAGCCTTCTCCCCGCTACTTGTGCTATCCATGTACATCTCAAGTGTCACCTTTTTTTTTCCCTGCTTATATTCTGATGCAGATAACCTGTTGTTTTACCCTGGAACAGTGCCAAAACATTCGTGGTGTCAAGGAGGCATGTATTCTAGCAGCAGAAATCAGAATGTAACTGCAGATGTTAGTGTTCCTTCAGAGCTGATGTTACGAGGCTGTCCTGCATGGAAATTGGTCTTGTAACTGAGTAGAGTTAGTGTTTTCAGTGTTTTGACAGAGCACAGAAATACCTGTATTCTCAGAGGGTGCGTGTGTAGGGAGTTTTGTCAATCAAGATTTTTTGAAGAGTTGATTCAGATGTATAAATATTAGAAGGCATGTCAGCATCTGTGTGGATTGTAGCATCCCAGTGTGGGCTCTGTTTGGTTCCCTGAAGCCCGCCTTTACAGGAATTTCATTCTTAAGAGATTTCTGTGGTTTTCTCCTCATGACTCTGAACTGCTCTCTCATGTCTGCGCTGACCTGCAAATCTGGTGGACTATATGTTTAAATTCATCACCTGTTTTGATGTTGGAATCATTTTTATTTGGTTTTGTCCAGGGTGCATTGGAGGACGGGAGAGGATCACGGACTTAAGTGAATAGCTGAGCCTTACTTAAAGTACTATAGCTTCACTGATGAGACAAAGTATATTTCACACAATCTGATGACTTCTCTTTTGGTGTTCAGATGTGTTTGGGACTCCCTCATACAAAGGACAGACTGGAATAATACCTGGACTGGCTGTTGTTGCACAGGAGGGCAACTTCTCTAGAAGCAGGATTCTTTTTTGCATCTTGTCTCAACAGCAGCAGAAAACAGTACCTGGAAAATAGGTCACGTTTTGTACATGGTTGTAAATTTATTAGCCTTCCACTCAGAGTTTAACAAATAACATCGCACACCTGGCATATTACCATTTCATCAGTTATCATCAACCCTTGATTTTCGTTTTAGAGCTCTGCTAACAGTGTCTTCCCTTTCTGCTGGTAGAAGAAAAAAACTGATCTGTTTCCTCATAATAGAGTTGAAAGTTCTTAGTGTGATGGCAGATCATCCACCAACAGCCAGCACTTCTAAATAGCCTGGATCTTATTACTGCAGAGATTAATGATGACTTCTGATGGGTGCCTCTGAACCATGCTGCTTTTTATCCAAGGAACTGGAGGAAAAAAATCCTGTCACTAACATGAGACACTTTCCTCCATCAAACTATATCAGGAAGATATTTTCTCTGTAAATATCTTTATCTGTATTCTACAACAGAGCCTAAACAATGACTCTTTCAAGCTGAAATCCTTGCATTCCTTCACGTTATAAACTGTTCCATACTGAGACGTGTCTGTTCAATATACTGGGACAAGTCTGTACAACATTTGGAGGTTTTTGTCTGCTTGTTCCTCTTGTGACACTTGGATTTTGGTTGTTGTTGGTTGTTGGGTTGTTGGTTTTTTTTTGGTTTTTTTTTTTTAATGAAGGAGAGGTATCTTTTTTTTTGAGTATTTGACAAGGCATTGGCATGAATACTTGGTGCATTTTGAACTGAGAAAATTCCTGTCTCACACATCCGTTAGCTTATAATGAGATAAATTGGCATCCTGATCTGGACTTGAGAATGTGTAATAAAAATGTGGCACATCAAAATATAAGCCAGAAGTTTAACTTCATCATTAGAATTATCTGGTCTGCATACTTCTGTATCACAGTGCCAAGACTCTCCTTCCTCTGACCACCTTCCCACATACCAAAAAAAAAAAACAAAAACATTTTATATTTGGCAGGAAATGAAGTGAATAAAAAATAGTGACCATTTGGGCAACGTGACAAAGATGTAAGAGTTTGTGTATAACCTCACTGGTATGTTATCTGAGAAGCATGCCATCTTTCACTTGAGGCAATCTGTTACTCACCCTCTTCTTTTATTTCTGTCTAAATGATGACAGGGAAGTCATGTTATTGCTGGGACATGAATTTTTATGGATTTTTTTTTGTTTTTGTTTTATTTCTCTCTTAAGTAAAAACAAGCTAAGGCTATGTGCCTAGAATCAAAATCTGGACTATGGGTAGTCTGTTTTACAGATATAAGTAAATCCTTTTACAACATTTCTTCATTTTTGGATATACGGCCACTTAAAAGTAGGAGTTGCACTGTATAGACTGCGAGTATAGCTGAACTGACGCCAGCTTAGAAGTGTCTTCATGTAAGGAAGACGAAAAGCTTTGTACACTGTTCTTGTTCCATGCATTTCATCATTGTGTGAGTGATCAGATTATCGGTCAGTTTTCCCATTCAGCATAAATGATCTGGAAAAGAAAATTGTCTGCTTTGGAAGGGAGTTTGGACTGGTCCGTTTCCTCTCAAGTTCTGCACCTCGTACTTCTCGATTCAGAAAGTGCTGTGGTGATGGTAGACTTTGTGACAATTTCTTTGACGGTTCCTTCTTCATGAGGCATATCTTCAAGGTGTTGTGTGAGTGCTCAGTCAACTGACGTGTTCACAGAACGATGTTATCTTTTATTTACAGGGACCCAGATTAGAACGTGTATCTGATAGACTGATCTGTGCTGTATTCTGATTTGCTTGATGGAGGAATGAGAATAATGAGCCAAAATGTATTCCAATTGTAGTAGCTCTCGCTTTAGGCCAAATAGTTTTAATATTCAAGAGTAACTGCCACCCTGTGCTTGGAAGAGTTCATTCAATTTTTCTAATTGTAATTACATTTGCTGCGCATAAATTAGTGTAGTACTGTATCGTGAGATGACTGCTGTTAGGTGTCACTTTGCTTTGGAAATATTAAGAGAAATAACAAGAATAGTTGATAACTTAGAAGCAACTTATTTTGACTCTTTACGAGCAGTATGAAACTTTATGTTTAATATGTATTAAAACTAAATCATATATCTGCAATTACTTTTTGAATTTAGGTAGGTATTACAAATCCTGTAGATCAACAGAAACTCCTAGATGCCATTAATGAGCTACAAGTGGAAGAAACAAGATTTAAAGACCTTCCTGAATTAGTGAATCTGGAACTCAGGTAATAACTGTGTTTCTAAGGGAAGTAAACTGGAATGCAAACTATTGAAGGTAACTGCAGTATTTTCTGCAGCACGAAGCTAAGATTCTCTGGCATCTCATCCACGGATTGCCTGTTAATGTGTTTTGAGGGCCAATAAATAAGTGCATTTTGTACAGAGAAAGTTAGAAGCACAGCTTTCTGCTGTAGGAATCTTTTTCTTGGTTATATTACCATCTTATGTCATGAATGTTGGTCATCTGAGTGATGAATTGTTAATCTCTACCTCAGACCTGCACTGCTGTGCACATGTTTCAGTAGGTGTTTATACCATGTGTGACCTAACTCGTTCTTCATTTTTTCTGATAAACTTCAATGAGCAGGTTTCTTAATTCCTTGTGGAGATGAAGTCTTGCTCTCCTTGTTTACCCATGCTTCAAGATCATTATTGACCCTTTCAAACTCTAAACAATGCAGCCTGTGTAATTCTCCATTGCGTATGTAGACGAGACAGACTGTTAGTATTGCTATCAACTATGAAAGTAAAATGCAATAAAAAAGTGTGGGAGGCAGAGATGTATATTATTTCTGCATATGGGTTTAATTTTCAACAGACTTTAGATTCTGTGTTCATATCTTCCTGTGTCTTATCTCCCAGAGCTGTAGAACTGTTTCTGAAGAATAAAACCAATCAGATACTTTAGAAATTGATTTCAGCAGAGAACTGTGGTTTGCCTTTCAGAAGCCTTAGTTAGCTGCACTATTTTTGTTCAGCTTGGAGAAGACTGCTCTGTTTCAGAAATATTGCACCATCCCCACACTGTGGGTGCATCACAAGTTGGGTTCTCTGCACTTGTTTTCTGTTTTCCCAGTCTCATCGCCATTTGTATAGCATTGTTATCTTCTTTTGCCTGCACAGGACTTGTGACAAACTCCTTCTCATATCCAATGTATTCACCAAATGGTTTTCTTCTGTCTAGAAAAGTGAGTTTATTTCCTCTTTAAAGTGTGTGCATAGGGAAGTGCTTGAAGCATGCATCTGTCTCTTGACTAGTGTCTTGACAGCTCTCTTAGCTCTATTTCTTCCTTTTCCAAAACTCTGGAGAGACCTGTCTGCCTTACATGGGGGCTGTAGGGCTAAACTTCACATGGTGTTGTGACTTGGATTGAAGAATGTGCTAAGGTTCAGGTGCATTCTGTATATATCTGGGAAGCTCTTGAAGGATTGAGGTAAGCTGGAAAAGCCAGGTGTTTGTGTCCCGATGCAGGACCTTGGCACTGCCTTTTTGTCTCTGAGATTTCTCTGTCAAAGCAAGTGTTTACTTCCAAAAGAGAATTCAGGTGCAAGCTAGTGTGTGTGCTACAGGACTGGAGAGCTGAAGTTCTAGTGGTCAAGAGGGTACAAAGCTGCATAATGTCCATACACCATATATTCTGGCAGCACTTGAGCCTTTCTTGTTATAATAGAGGCTTTACTGCTGAGCTGAGGAAGTAGACTGGTCATCTGGGTGCCTGTGTCCAAGTTAGGCACCTTTGGAAAGTGATCTTGATTCTTCATCGAGGAATCATTAATTTCAGTTTAAGAAGGTTCAAATTCCCTAAACATTAATGTTGTTTAATGTTAGAAATGTATGCTTTTTTAGATTGGCAAATAGCAAGTGGTATTTATTTTACACATTCAAGCAGTACATTGAAAAAAGAATAAACAGAAAAGAAGTGGAATAACAGAAGAAGTTACTAGTTCATGGCAGGTACGGGGGAGGGGGGTGGAAGCAAACACGTAATGCCAGGTACAGTCTTACACACCAGTAACACCATCATCATATGGAACTGTTAGTACCGTATGGTTTTGAAACCTATATAGATCTCAGAACCAGAAAATAATTGATTGAAGACTTAAATTCAAAAAATATGACAGCACTTCAGTTAAGGCGAGTACTGCATAGCTTTCTGAAAAATGGCTTGACATGTATTTCAGGAATCTGACCTTGAGACTGAAATCATACTCTGTTTACCTGCTCTTCTATAAAGATTTTACTTGCCGTTTGTTCAGAGTCGTTCTGTGAGAAGGAAGATCAGTCATTAAGTCATAAAAAAACTAACATGGTAGAAAATGTTGAATTGATTGATCATAAACTTGCAGACTGTCCAGCAGTGTGTAGCCACTGGTATTCTCACAGCCATTAATTATTTTAAAAAGTCATTATTCTCTTGAAAATGTTATTCCCATTTGGAAGCATTAGGAAATGAAAATAACATGTCACTGCAGCAGATAGTTCTCACAAATGTTTTCATGGAGTTTGTATTTGTATAATCAAAAAGTATGAGACGTAATGGTGGAAAAATATTTCCAGTGCTTTACTGTAGGAATTCTGGAACTGTTCTCAACGAAAATAATTTCTTTTGTCATAAAACACAAAAGGTGCCACAGCTGATTCTAGCTTGCTAGTAAGTTATCTTTCTTTGCAGAGGAAAGCTTTCATGCGTGTGTCTCAATTGAAGTAACATGTGAAAAACTTTCTTACCTCTAGATGTGATTAGTTTGCTTAGTGTTTATTTTGAATATAATTGCTGTTGCATCGTTCTGAAGTTATTTTTATAAATTAAATCATTATGGGCTTTCTCATTTTCTTTTCTTCTTGTCTAACTCTCAACAATCTTGGTATTCAGTCTTCAACACCCCTGCTGATGCTTTTTGGGATTTCTGCTTTAAGTGGCAAGGTCTTGTCTTTGATTTGCAGCACTGCCCAACAGACATTCTGAGCAGCAACAAAGACCGTGCACACAATTATTGTGTGCCTGAATTGAGCGATGCATTTAAAAACTCATTTCTGAAGTCCCAATAAATTTATGTAATATCAGAAAAGATTTATATTTACAGTTTTATATTTTTATATTTTTATATTTACAGTTTTACAGTATAAATAAACAATATTTATATTGTTTTCCAAATTATTAAATACTTCATATTATCATCTTAATTTTCTGTGATTTTTTTTTTTTAAGTGGGTTACTGTGTGCATGTAGCATAACATTTTTTCATTCTTCTCTGCCTGAACTCCTTGCTGTGCTGTTGGTCATACAGTCTGGCTGGGTGGTGAGTTCATGGGAGCTGGATTTAGTGTTCACGTCTTCCACCAAGAAAAACTAGAAGATTTAAAGTCAGTGCTGAGGTTCAGATGCAGGGTAGGTTGTTTGTAGGGCTGACAGAACAACATTTGACTCTGCTTTGTAAGCTGAGATCTAGAGCAAAGGAACAGCTGCTTAAAGTGCGGATATTTTCAACAAATACAAAATGAAAATTTGAGGAAATAAATTATTCTCAAATGAGTATAAAACAGTGCAGTCCTAGCTGTGGGTAGTGCTCTGTGAGAACTTTGTTCTGCTTTTGTTGACACACTTCTCCCTTCCTGATGGAGAATTGTACTTGAAGAGTTGAGTCTCCAGTCTTGCTTATTTCCACTTATGTGGATGCTGCAGTATATCGGGCCCTGGGTTTAAAGTTGTTTTTAGGAAACAAATGTTTTACCAGTAGGCAGATCAGTATTGCTTGACTGGAGTATGTGTTGTGATAGAGATAAGCTGAAAGCTGAGTGAAAACACTGAACCATACCCAGTCTCTTTTTTGTCACCTGCACCGTGTGGGTTTGTGGCTTAGATTTGGTGCTTGTCAGATTGCATGTAGACCTTTTTGCCATCACAAGGGGTCTGTAAGTAGGAGGGTGTGAGTGTGTAGTGTTTGGGTTTAGCAGCAGATGACTGTAGGGAGAAGGATGTTGCAGTTTCCCAGTAGATGCAATGAAGTTCTGCAGTAGGGCAGTATCAGCTTGAAGTTGTCTTTTGTGTTGGTTGTGATGTTATTCACCCGGATGGCTTATAGCTAGCTCTAGAAGCTTAGCACTGAAATTACTCTCTTGAATTTCTGTATCCTTTCCTCCAATTTTTGGAGACTGATCAAACTGATTTTCAGAGTTATCTTCCTGCATATGTTTGAGCATTAAGTGTACATTTCCTGCAGAGTAGATAACATCAGATACTTGAGACTTTAAGGAATGTATTTCCACATCTGGGGCCCAAGAGAGTATTATCAGATTCTTCACTCTTCAGCTGTGCCGAAGACAATATGTCTGTAGTGTAGCCATTGCAGTCCTAACTTCAGGATTCTTATTTTTTCCACCTCCTCAAAACTATAAGCTTCAGTCAAAAATACAGATATGTCATTGTAAAGTTGACTCGGTTGCCTGTTCCTGGTACTGCAGGACTGTGATCTCTGTGCTCACATGTGTTATGGTTATTATGTGTAATGTCATACAGAACTGTACTTGTACTACAGGCAATGAAATGTTTTCACTGATAAAAACAGGATTGAAAAGTGAGAAATAGAAGTGGTGGTTAACAGGATGTTCCCAAAATGCCTTAGGTTGAAAGTTTTTTTCAGCTTTGCAAGTTGCTGAATATTCAGGTAGCATAACGATTTGTTGCCCGTCCATAATGGAAGGGAGGAGCTGGAGGAGAGGGGAAGGAGCATTGGTATGGGCAACAAAGTGTGCAGCTTGCTAAGGCGTTGTATGTTAGTGTTTAACTACCCTGTGTTAAACAGACTGCATTTTTTTATTGTGATGAAATTACATGTCTGAATTGCTCACTAGCCTGCGTTGAAAATGCATAGATGATATTCAGCTTGCAGGAAGACATAACGTTTTACAAATAATGGCATGTGGTTGTGTTTTGGTAGTGGGGATGAGTGCCTCAAGATTCTTCAGAAGTTAAATAAGGAGTGTAGGAGCCTGACCGTTCCTGTGCAGACCATAAATGAACATTTCGTCAAAAATTCTTACAAGGTATTCAACAAAAGGGGAAAAAATGATTTAGAGTTTGGAGGAATAGTGTTATTCTGCCTTGTGAAATGACAGATGTGTATTCTCATCAGCTGTCTGATTGTTGTTAGTTCTGTAGAGCCATCCTGTGTTCCATCTCTAATGTAAGGGGTCTTTTTGAAGAATTTATTTCATTAAGTCACCCAATTAAAGAAGATAAATCTGCTTTCCAGTGTTTCTGCTGTTGATTCCAATGATTCGAGTGGTGGGTTTCCACAAAGGCTTGAAGAGAATAGATCAATATCATGTATAAATCATGCAAAGAAAACCTGACATAAATGAAGTTACCAACTTTTTCTGATACTGTCTTTTATGCTACATCAGCTTACAAATATTAAGTTACGATGTACAATAATTGTGGCAAATAACTGACTCTCAACAGATGGTACTGCAGTGGGCACCAACTGAAAGATATATTGAAGTTTGCAGAGATTTGATTTGCAGTGTTGAGAAGTTGGGAGAAGAAGTTAAGAGGCTGAATGAACTCGTGGCAAAGGTGGGTGTGAGGAGTGAGGCTATAAATTATTGTATGTAGGTTTCTGTGTTCACTACTGAACGTGACATTCACCAGTGAAGTGTTTTGATACCTTGTTCTGCTACATACTCTTCCTCTGTAATCTGAACATTGCAGCTGCCACTCCCCAATCTGGATTTCCACCTTTCCATAACAAAGTGAAATAATCTAAAGTATTTCAAAAGTGGAAGAGTGTCCCAATGAGGGTATAATCCATCTTTTCCTTTGTAGCACAGGAAGTAATTGAATGGGAAATATCCCTGTGCACTTGAACAGCCACTGTGGCGTAAATGCCACTCAGAATACTTCTTAATTAAGGAATCTTTTGTTTGGAATTATTGACTCTCAAGGAAGATAGTACAGTTTTATGGATTGAATCAGAGGCATCCCAGATAACTTCACAGAGTGACAAAAGAAGAGGGTGGGAGAGGTCGAAGCTCGGTGTTAGCACCACATCAGTCATTCTCAGACCAACACAGTGATATGCTCTTGTCAGATGGGGTCATTTTAAGTAATAGGCTAGTGAAGTGAATGGCTGCTGGGATAGAGTAAATGGAGCATCAGTGTCAGAAAGGAATCTGTTACTAAATGAAGCCATGTGGAACTGAGACTTGGAGTATATTGCCACTAATGCGATTTCCTGTAGTTTAAGTAAATGTAATACAACAGCTTTCTAATAAATCACTTCACACCAAATATATTTAAGAGGTTGCAATGAAGAACTTCTAGCTGTTTGTGTTCTTTAGTTTGCATATGCAGAAGTCAACTGCATGTGTGTACCTGCCTCCTTGTGTATGCAGATCAGTTGTAAGGGACTGTGGGATGGGCCCAAGTTTAGATGCTACTTGCAATTACTCTCATATATACTTAAGATTTTGTAGCTGCCAAGATATAGCTTGCTGGCTCTGTACCCACTGTTAAACCCACAATACACATTAGCCTTCCTAGTGCCTTACGTGGTAATTGTACCAATTGCCTTTATTTAAATGCTGGGTAGTAATAGGGCTGTTCTCATAGTAATATTTTATGGTATCAGCCCACGGTGTCAGAGGCAGATGTTGGTGGGATGGGAGTGGAGGCTGAACCTTCCCACCCGTATCCGTTACCTGTTGTCGCTGTGCGGCAGGTGGCAGCACAGGGGCAGTCTGACACAGTGGCATCTGACGTGGAAGTGCGTGTGAAGCAAAGGTGTGTCACTGAATTCCTCCGTGTGGGGAAAAATGGGACCCTCTGACATTCAGTGCTGCTTGCTGAGTGTTTTTGGAGACCCAGCAGTGGATGTGAGCACAGTGAGGCAGTGCATTTCAGCAGTGGGCCGCCTCCACTGGTGCAGATTCTATGAGTGCAGCGTGCAGGCTCCTGTTCATTGCTGGAGAAAGTGCATTGCTACTGGCAGGGACTACATCGAAAAATAGTGTTTTGTAGCTGGGAATGTGCTCTGTCAAACGTTGTTATTGGGCTCTTTGTCTCTTTTGTAGTTTCCATGGGAATAAATAGAAGGCATTACTTTCAAAACGATCTACATACACTTGCAAAGCTTAGTCATGGCAGTGCTTCTTCTGCAATACACGTTAAGTGCATGACGTGCACTTTTTGAAAGTGATTTTTAAAGCAGGTGTTTGTGAGGTGCTTTCCCTGTCACTTCAATTTTAAAAAGTCTTTGAAAGCTTCATCTGCTAAGTGCTTTAACTTTCTGTTTTAATAAGCAGTTAGAAAAATCTTTTAATAGCAAAATGGTTAAAATATTTGATGATTGAAGTGTTTTGGTATCGGATTTTTGTAGTATGTGTTAGCAGTATGTTTTATTCCAGAGGAATTCAAATTGCAAATGATTTGTTTTCTAGAATGTGTTACTTAAAGAACCACTGAGCATGTAAAGGTTTGTGCATATTTATTTCCATGGAATTGAGGCCCAGACACACGGTTAGAAAGGCATATCTCAGTCCTCAGAATCCAGGGGTAAACTTTGTCACATATTTAAGTTTATCACATATTTAAGAAACCTTCACGCTAACCTTTTTTCTTTTTTTTTCATGAACTTAACGTCTGCCTCAGGAAGAGGAGCAGAGGAGTGACCACAGCCTAGTGGTGTTTCCAGAAAAATCACTCACCTTGGAAAAAAGATTAGTAAGAATGGGAGCAGTAACATTGCTTGGGTTTGGGTTATTCCTTTTTATAAATAAGTTAGCCATCAAGAAAAGCTGACTTTGTTTCAGTGCTGTGAGTAACTTGGTTACATTATACTTCTGTTCAGTTTGTGCAGAGCTGAATTCATGTGAAAATTTGTGTAGTTTCATCATATCTGAAGCATTTACATTCAGTACATGTTTTGATCTAGCTGTAAAGTGATTAAAAATGAAATGTGCTTACTTGAATAGGTCTTAATGTTTTAGTTTCAAAGTTATTTCTGGTATACCAGGTAAGCAGGCAGTACTGTTGTTTATCTCAGAGGCTTGTATTAAAAGTGGCAGTGCAGGTGTGGTTTGGTTTGTTTCTTTTTCTTAAACATGAATTATATTGGGATTTCTATGTTGATAAAGTTCTCGTGTACAGATTCTTATGAAAAACTTTGCAGTGAGGTTTATTTGTCTTTGTCACAGCCACAGGACTGCAGGGATCTTCTACACTGTCTAAAAAGTCACTTCCCACTTAACTATGCTATTTAAGTTACGCCTGAGATAACTTTCCTCAGGTGTACTTGTATTAATAGTTTTATCACTAAAACTATTAATATCCACTAACATAAGGATGCTAAAAGGATTTATAGCAGTCCTTTGCTATAAAAATGCAAGCAACACAGGCAGCTTAGAAGGAGTATCAGTGTTTCTTCTTAATGTGGACTTTCACTGCAGTAGTTTCGTGTTAATTTTCCTCTGAAGATTTTCATCCCTTACAGTCGTGTTTGTAACTGCAGCAAAACTTTAGCATCTGTTTTTTCAGCCAGTTATCACACTGTCTGTGCTCTGAGAAAAGGGACTTGGCGTAAGTAATCCGGATCACATTCTTGTAGACTTCAATGAATGCCTGTAAAAGTGCTGGATGTTTGTGATGGGACATTCTTCTGTCGAAACAGAAGCAGTCTGAAAAACCATTTGACTCAGTGGGTGTGCCACGCTTCAGCGTGCTCTGTTCTCAGAGATGTGTGCAGTCATAATCTTGGATACTCCCTCTGGAGGGTAGTAATGAGAAGATAAAAACTGAGCACTGTTCCAGGCAGTTATGGCTGTCACAGTTCCTTTCTGCTTTTGATTGGAGAAAGCTACCTTGGGCGTTAGTGTGTTTCCTTGCTGTTGTAATTGTTTTGCACGCTGGAAGTTTGTTCACATGGCACTGGGAGTGAGTATGTCACGCAAGCAGATTTCAGCTGCTCACATGATGTGTGTGGTACAGCCCTAGAGAGGGATGCTGCTGTTTGGCTTTGGTGCTCCTCACTTCTCCACTTCAGTGAGGATTTGCAAGTAGCTTCCACTCCAGAGGTGCGTTTCCTGCCACTGCTGCATCTTGTCATTTGAGACAGTAACTGCAGTTAATTTTTATCCCACAGATCTGGGAGGGTGACCCACTCGTACGCAGACCTTTGAAGCTGACCTTGCAGGTTGTGCAGCTGAAAATAGCAAAGCTGCTCCAGAAAACAGATTTACCAGCATGTAACTGAATTTAAAGTACAATGTCAGTGATGTCAGCAGTGTAAATTTACCTATGCAGGGGCAAGGGAGGGGGAGAATAATGTGTGATACTTGCTGATAAATGTTTTCTAGTTTGAGAGTTGCAATAAAATATTCTGTGCAGAAATGAGTCATGGGTCTGAGTGTTGCACTGAACTCTTAAATGCATGAAGTCAGCAGAAAGACGATAGCTTAAATTCCAGATGTCTTCATTTTACTACTACACTTGTGTGCGTGCCATTGTTGTGTTGGTCTCTGTCAGATCGTGTCATGGATCTAAAAAGAGAAACTGAAAGATGCAGAGGGCAGGTTTTGTTCTTCTCTAGCAGTTTGTTCTCTTTTAAAAGGTTTCTGTTTTGCTTTAGAGTAACGTGAATTGACTGCTCCATTGGTGAGGTGGGCTGTGCATTTCTACAGTGATCTAAGCTGGCCTCCACCGTGCGTCAGAAAGAAGCTGCTCCTGTTGAGACTCCTTAAGACCTTGCTTATTTCAGATGCTTATCATCACATGGCAAACTCTTACACGTGGACAGCTTTCAGGCTAAATCCAGGCGGTGTTGGAGTTGCAGTGCTCAGGAGCATCGTTTGCACATGAGAAGTGAGTCTTGGACTAACCAGTTTGAGCTGTGTCTCATTCAGTTGGCTGGGCAGTTGGGATGTGTTAAGAACCTAATAAATAAGTTTATTTTAACCCACCATGTAATTAAGCGGGGAGGGCTGGAAGCGTATTTTCTTCATCAGATTCCAGACTCAGGGCTTAAACAATGAATTTCAAAGTCCTTTATTCACTTTCATTTTGTCCCAGTGCCTTTTTCACATTCCTTGTTTGAGAGGGTATCACAATATGGTTGAGATAGGACAGGAAACAAAGAGATGACTGCAAAATGTGGCCCCTGAACCATGCTGTCCAAATGGAATCCCCGAGCCGGCACCCGGTGAGGGAGCCTTTAGATGGAAATAGCCCTGCTGAGAGGCCTTCTTCTTTAGGTCATCACATTAAAGTCATTATCCTGGCAAAGTAATGGTACGGCCATTTGCACATCTATGAGGGGATGGGAGGCAAATGCTAAAGAGCTTTGCATACATTAGGCAGGTAAGCCTCCCAGCCCTGGGAAAGGTCCGATTCGTTTTACAGTAGTGCAAATGGGGAAGCGGGAGGATTGAGCTGCTTGGAGCCGGGGCCAAAACCTATAGGTGTGGAGTTGCTTAAAGATGCAATGAGGTTCCTACTTGGCCGTGCTGTGGGCTGGATACCTAACTCCCCTGGATGCCAGTGAACATCCAGGCAGTGGCCTTTTCTGTCGTAGGCTGTTACATAAAATGGAGTGCCCTGGGTGAGCCCGTAGAAGGAACCCAAAGAATTTTGCTTCCGATTGGTCCCATTCGTCCTGGAGCAGGTTGTGAATGAGAGATATTGTGTGTTCTGTCTCTGGGCGTTGGGTTTTTCTCCACTCTTTGACTTGTGGGGTACTTAGCCTGTTGTAAAAGGCACTGTCTGTGTTTTCCTGCTTGGTCCCAGTTGGCGTGAGCAGACAGTAACTTTAGGTATGTGCATTCTTAAACTGGGAACAAGTGGGATTTTTTTAATCACATTCTCTGTTCACGTGGAGAAATGCTGTGTTCATTTGGTTGCATTTTCTCCTTTTTCCATGTACAACTGCCTCACTGGGGACAAAACCTTGTCCCTAACTTGAGCAGTGCAGATTGCTTTCTCCTCTTGCTTTCTTTGAGCCTCTCCCAGCATTCCCCAGAGCTGTTAACTTCTGCTGGTAACTCTACTTGGAAATGATACTCCCTATTCTGGGAAATTTCTACTTACCAGAGCTCTGGATTTTATACACCAGGACTGATAAATGTTAAGATATGAGATGAGGCAGCACTGGCATCGGGTGAATAATATGGTGTTTGTCCTTAACAGCTGTAACAGCTGCTAAATAGTTTTTGTTTCTTCTCCTGACACAAGCAGTGCAGTTCTTGTGAGCCCAGGTCCTCACAAGTGAGATCTGGGGGCTCCTTCTGAGGGTTTTTGAGTTGTGAGATGCGTCCCTAGCTGTGATCTCTGTGGGAAGATGACCTCCACTTAAGGACTTGGGGGTTGATTTCAATTATTCCTCCCAGATGCACCTTCCAAACCTCCAGAGTTTCTGAGAACGGTGTCTCTGAATGTAGTAATACAGGTTTAACTACGTTATTTTCACTGTTTTGCTGAAAAACTTCAGCCCCGTAATGAAGCGCTGGTGAAGCTAGGCTTTTGGCGTGGCCACTTGCATCATCTCTTGTCTGGATGAGGAATGGTGTGGGCAGAGGGCCACGAGGATGCTGAGGGGAGGCCAAGGCAGCCGGGGCTGCACAGGCTGGGCAGGGGGACATGGGTTGGTCTCCATGTGTGCAGGTACCTGATGGAGGCAGCGTCCTGCTGCTGTCTGTGTGGCACTGCTGATGGCACTGTGCAGGCTGCGGCTGTGCCCTCCGTGCCCAAGGAGTTCAGTGTGGGGCCATTCACTACAAGAAAGACATTGAGGCAATGGGGTGTGCCCAGAAAAGGGCAGCGAGGCTGTGAAGGATCTTACAGGGAGCAGCTGAGGAAAGCGGCGGACAGGAGGAGTCTCAGGGGAGATCTTATTGCTCTCTACAACTGCCTGAAAGGCGGTGGTAGTGAGGTGGGGGTGAGTCTCTTCTCCCAGGTAACGGCGGTAGGACAAGAGATAAGGGCCTCAGGTTGCAGCAGGGGCGATCCGAGTTGGATATTAAGAAAAATCTCAGAAAGAGGGGTGAGGGATTGGGCCGGGCTGCCTCAGAGGTGCTCGATAAACGTGTGGTGACTGACAGCCCGGAGCGTGATGCTCTGTGCGGCCATCCCAACCCCACGTGCTGAGCCTGAACCGGGGCATTTCCCTTCCAGCGGTGCTTTGTAGTGCTGCTTTTCGTTTCTTCCTTGTGTCTGCTCTCCTGTATCCGATCTCCGCAGCCGAGCTGCCCGACGAAGCTGCGTGAGGGGCTGGACGCGGGGCCCGGGCTCGGGCTGTGACCCCGTCCCTGCCCGCGGGCGGCGGCCGGGCCCGGCGGGGCCGCAGCTGAGCGGATCGGGCCGGGCCGCGGGGCGGGAGCGGCTCCGCCTGATCGCTGCCATATGGGAGCGGCGGGGGATCGCCCCCGGGCCGGGCACGGCTCTGCCCCTCGTTCCCGGCCCGGCCGTCCCCTCGCGGGGTGCGAGGCTGCGGTTCTCCCCGCGCGTCCTCTGCCGCCCGCAGGCGGTCGGGGTCGTCCCGGCGGCGGCGCGCGGTGCGGCTGCGTGCGGGGCTCAGCGGGGAGAAGCAGCCGCCTCCCCTCGGAACTCCATCCTAATCAGAGGTGTTACCTCCTCCTCTTCCCCAGTGTCTCTTGACATCATTTCATCCATCAGAGTTTCAGAGAAGGAAAAAAAAAAAAAAAAAAGCAGCAGCAGAACCCACCCAGTCAGCGCGCAGCCCACGCCGCCCCTCAGCGCTGCTGCGGCCGCGGGGAAGGGCCGGAGCGGGGCAGGGATGCGGGAGGGGCGCGGGGCGGCGCGGGGCGCAGCCGGAGGGGCGCGGAGCGGGGCCCGGAGCGCCCTCGGCCCGGGGGGGCGGCGGTAGAGCCCCGCGGAGCGAAGGAAGGGCCGCCGCCCGCCGCCGTCCCATGGGATGTCCGCTGCCCCCCGGGACTGCCCCGATGCGGAGCGCCGCGGCCCCGCCATGGCCTCGCTCTTCGGGATCTGGTGGTGGTCGCTTCCCCTCGTGTTGCTGTGGGCGACCCCGCGAGTCGCCTCCTCGTGGTGGTAAGTGCGGGCGTCCCCCGTGTGCTCGCGGGGAAGGAGCGGTCGGGCTCAGCGCGCGGGGCGCAGCCCACGCGTGGAGCCGGGACGGGACGGGCAGCGCTGGGAGTGTCCGTGTCCCCGCGGGCGCTGTTTCTGGGAAGGCTTTTTGCGGTGCCGCTCGAGTGTCACTGCTGCGAGTCGCGGCTTACACGTTTCGCGATCGTACGGCGTAACGAAAGTCCGCGGAAAGGACGTTTTCCCGTGCTTGGTCCCTTCAGAAGACACCTATCGCGGTTTGGGTTTGATAAAAGGCGCTTTCGGAGCATTTCAGGGCTTAATCGGGAACATCTGGGTGCAGATGATGTAATTTAATTTCTGTCCGGGCTGTTCTTTAAGTCTCAACTCCTGAAGTTATTAAACAAAACACAGCCTCGGGCGTTTTTTAAAGGGTTTCTCTCCCCAAAAAGTCGCAAACGTGGGTCGGGAGCCGGGGTCGGAGTCGGGGGGAGCAGAGCAGCGGTGCCCATCCCAAACCCGGCCCCTCTGCGGCACTTTGCCCCGCGGTCCCTTCCCCGTCCCTTCCCCATCCCTCCCCACGCCCATCCCGATGCGCGGGGCTCCGGCCGCGCGTCCCCGGCTCTGCCCCTCCCGTTGCCTCCCGCAGGTACATGGGGGCCGTGGGCTCGTCGCGGGTGATGTGTGACAACGTGCCGGGTCTGGTGAGCCGGCAGCGGCAGCTGTGCCGGCGGTACCCCGAGGCCATGCTGTCCATCGGGCGCGGCGTGGCCGCCTGGACGGCCGAGTGCCAGCACCAATTCCGGCGGCACCGCTGGGACTGCAGCGCCCTGGAGCGGGGGCAGCGCCTGCTCGGCCGCGTCCTGCAGCGCAGTGAGTGCGGGCGGGGCGCGGGGCGCGGGCGGGCGGGGCTGCGGGTGCCCAACGTCAGCCGTCTTTGGGTTTGCGCTGTGAGAATGCCCCCTGAGGGCTCATCGGTAGCCGCTTTCTGTGGTGGTGTATCAGCGCAGCCCGACTCTGTGCTGTAAACTGCTGTGTCGTTAAACAAGCAATTATTGCCTTGGAATATGCAAGGATAGGCATGGGCTAGAAGTGCAGCTGGTCCTTGGTGTAAGTGGGAGGGAAATGTACATGGGCTGGCTACTTGGTTGAGTATTTAGCAGTGTAGGTGCTGTTCCCACGTCCCTGCGTAGTGATTTCCTACATACCCTCCAAACCAGCACTTTGCGTACTCCTCTTAGCTGATGGAATGTGGCAGAAATGCCAGCTGCCCTCTCCCTGCCTCTCCACAGGACAGCTGAGCCGTGGACGGATGGTCACCCGTATCAGCATCAAACTCCAACCCACGTCAATGGACCTAAACCAGGGTGGGATCGGGCTCTGAGCCGTGGCCGGTTCTGACTCCAAGGAGCACACCTCTGAGTGGTTTCAGCCCAGTTTTACCCGCAGCTCGTCACCCAGGCTGTGCTGTCAGGCCATGAGCTAGGTCGGCCGCTTGCACCAAGCACTACAGCCATGGGTAAGGCCTCCTTCTTGTTGCAGGCAGCCGGGAGTCCGCGTTCGTCCACGCCATCTCCTCTGCTGGCGTCGTGTTCGCTATCACGAGGGCGTGCAGCCAGGGAGAGCTGAAGTCCTGCTCCTGTGACCCTGAAAAGAAGGGCTCTGCCAAGGACAGCAAGGGCCGCTTCGACTGGGGCGGCTGCAGTGACAATGTCGACTATGGCATTAAGTTCGCCAGGGCCTTCGTGGATGCCAAGGAGAGGAAAGGGAAGGATGCCAGGGCGCTGATGAACCTCCACAACAACCGCGCAGGAAGGAAGGTGGGTGTCGCGGCCACGCTTGCGGGGTGGGGGTGGGCTGGTTGTCACAGCAGCCTCATGTTGGGAAAAGCACGGGGGGAGTGGGAGGGCATGGCGCCATTTTGTCTGCCCTGAAGGCTGGGGGTGGCAGGGCTCCCCGTACACCACACGCTGCTGCTTGTCAGTGCCCCTCTGAGTCCATCCAGCAATAACTGGAACTGAGCGCAGGTACAGCCTTGGTCAGGTGGATGGAGGTTTTGTTTTCAGTCTCGTCCTTATGCACAGAGGAGTTCTCCTAATTTTGGCTAATAAAAAATAGAAGTTCCTAAAGGAGGCTGAAGATCAGGCTGGGCTAATAGAGAGCAAATTCAAAATAATATTGGATAAAAACCAGTGCCGACCATTCCTCTGCATGTATGGTAAATTGAAACAGAACAGGGAGAAAAGACAGTGACTTCGCTTTTTAGAAAACAGAAGTCATAATGCATTCCATTCCAGAAGATGCTGGCCTCGACTGCTCTCAACAAAAACCCGTCTCTATATGCTACATGAAAGTCCCACTGTTTAATTTCCACAGGCAGTCTTCAGCTGGCTATTGCAGGTAGCAGGAGAGGATGCAGGCACGTTGGCTGCTGCTGGCGCAAGAGCTGGGGAACGCAGGCTCTGGTATTTGGGGGTAGTGGCGATAAGTTGTGAGCGTAGTGCACGTGGTTGGGCTGTACTTTCTCATTATTCAGAATGTGTTCAAAATCATTGCACGCACAACATCCAAAATAACACAGAAAGGTAACACACAGTGCCACACCAGTCACTTCTGACATGAAGACTCTTCTTGTTTCTCGTCTTCTGATTTCCTTAGCACATATTCAGCAGGATGTAAATTCTTCACATCCTCATCTTTTTTGTATTAGAAAGTCCCCTTAATATGTAGTGAACGTCTCCCATTAAACAGCTATTATTAGAAAGAAAAGATCCAATTTTCACGAATTAATTGTACTGAAAGCAGATGGTTTTCCTAATGTTTTTTTCTCCTTTAGCATCTCTATTTCATCTGTTTTCTAGCAGCAGGTACAACTGATGTGTAACGCTGCCAGCTTGGTAGGCACGGTTATGATACGCACAGTGTGGAAAAAAGGAAGCTAATGCTGTGTGGCACTGTCCAAAAGAGGTTGCCATCTACAACGCAATGAAACACTTCATAGGGGTAATTCGGCTCCATGCTGTGAAGTGCTTTCTGCAATACTCAGGTGTCTTAGTAAGTTTAAAAACACATATATGCAAAACATTAAGACAGTATTGGTAAGCAGGTAGGCTTTTTTAGTCATTAAAAACTATCTGCCTGATCCCATATCCTTTAGGGCCTGCTCCGTACCCACAGCTGAGCAGTGCAGGCTCAGTTTGCAGCCCCTTGCTGCCTCAGCCCCCCCAGGCTGCACACACAGGTGGGGGTCGGGCCCAGCTGTGCCTTTGGTGACTTCTCACCCCCAGCACTGAGCCCGTGCCCATAGATTCCTCTTAAAAGGAGGCTGCTTGGATCTTATAATTCAGAAATACGCTGAAAACGATTTCCAGTAACCTCATGGGACTCATGCAGGTTCCCTTGCTGTGTGTCAGTTCAGGGACACCACCAACAAGGTGAGCGCTGAGCCCTGATGTGTTTCGTCAGGTGGTGCAGGCCTCGGTTCACCAGGTTCCTTTACAAACAGCAGCAGTTCCTCAGATGATTAAAACTCCGTGTCTGAGCAGAACCCCAGAACTGCTTGTTCTTTGAAGCAGTCACACAGATTAGAAAGAAAATTAAATGTGTTTCATCTGCGTGACACATCCTCACTTTATTACCAGGCACCTGAATGGAGAGCGCTGCCCCACTGTGCCTCAGTCTCACCTCTGATCTGGCGCCTTTTCTCTCTGTTATCTTCCTCCCGTGATGCTGTTCCTCATACAAACTCTAACATGTTCATGAACTACAAACCCTTAAGGCATAACACTTACGGATGATACATCTTTATCTGCAGAATTAGGGTAAATTATTTATTGTACGTGAACCCATCTGTTGTTCTCTAACATCACGCAGATAGCTCCTAGGCCAGAGATGGAACTGGAAAGACTTTAATTCTGCCCAGACACTAAATTAATGATGGCGATCTCTCCAGTGCAAACTAATTAAGGCCTTACTCTGTAATGTTTGTTTAAAGGTTTGCAAGCATTTTATGAATACCATATTTAAATTGTGTGCCCCCGGCCCAGGTATGAAGCTTTGAAGTCTCTGCAGAATCACTTAATATGAAATACTTAGGAATTCCCAGGCAATGTTTTCAACACCAGCTTCTTTTGTGTAGGGGTCTAGACACTGTGCCTAAGAGCTCTTTGAGGAAGTTAGACAATTCTGTTAGAATTTTCACAGTAAACTGAAACCTGATTGCATTAAAATTTTCCTTACCAGTGCAGCACTAAAAATGTCACAGTATTCTCAGTTCTTTTATTTATATGCAATAAAAATACTCATAGCCAAGAGCATGAGCCACGACGCCCAAGTAGGGACGTGCAGCCTGGCCGTACTCCAGCTTGAGCAAATGTGACACGAGCATCTTCACCTACTGGGGCTGAGCAATTGTGTCCCTTACCCAGATTACATCCCATTGCTGGAGCTGTACGTTACTGCGTGCTCTGGGTCTTTGGGATGAGCGACAGGAGGGGGGAGGCAAGGAAAGCCCAGAAGATGGTGTGGTTGAGAGGAGCGAGCAGAGCAGACCAGCCCTGTTGGATGACTTGGTGCTACCAGTGGGTGTCACTACAGACCGTGGTTTCAAGGCCCACTGCGAGCCTGGCATGATAGGATCAATGGAGAGGGATTGAGAAGCTTCGATTACAGTTTGTTTTACCTGTGTATATTTTGCTGCGTTTCTAAACAGGCCGTGAAGCGGTTTTTGAAACAGGAGTGCAAATGTCACGGTGTGAGTGGATCGTGCACTCTAAGGACCTGTTGGCTGGCCATGGCAGACTTTAGGAAAACAGGAGATTATCTGTGGAAGAAATACAATGGAGCGATTCAGGTGGTCATGAATCAAGATGGCACGGGTTTCACTGTGGCTAATAAGAGATTTAAGAAGCCAACTAAGAATGACCTGGTATACTTTGAAAGCTCTCCAGACTACTGTATCAGGGACAGGGATGTAGGTAAGCCTCTATCATTACAAATGAATGGTTTTATTTCAGACCTTTGTACTTTGCAGGTCAAAAAATATCATTATTATTGAGTGTGTGTATATATATATATATATATATATATATATAAAAATCCATGCATACAACCAGCAGGAAACAGGAAGATGTTCTGGAAGAACGGCTCTGGATGAGATCCATAGCTCCTCAATGCCTCTAGATGTGCAATAGCCAGTTGTTCTGATGTCATTCAGCAGTTTCTTCCAGGTGCCGAGGAGTCCTGGAGACTCTGCAGGGCAAAGGTTGCCCTTAGGACGAGTTGGAGCAGTGCTCTGGAAGCTGGCCCAGACCACACAGCCTCCAGAGCCACCCCAGTGTCTCTGCAGCAGAGCCAAGTCCTGTGGTGTCCCCATGGTGCCCCCTCCACTTAACACCGCTTCTTCTCCACGTTGTTACGCTGCTGCTGGGCGCTCCCAAGGGATGGGCGTCCTTTTCTTGCTCCTTCCCCGCAGCTCCTTGCTGCAGACACACCTCTCCCGCAGGCAGGAGGCCAGCAGCTCTGTGCACTGCTCTCAGCAGCCCGTGCTGCAGCACAGGTTGCTAAGGGCGTGCTGCAGGTTGCTGAGGCACAGCACGCTGTACCAGGTCACACTGTGGGTTTTCCTTCCTGTGAGACACCGTCTGCTCAGCCCACAGCAGCTGTCACATTTTCTGAAGGGTCATACCTGCCCCGGTGGGAAGAGGTGGAGTTCCAGGGCTGCTGTTGGCACTGGAGTGTTGTGCTTTCAGAGATTTCCGTGGGCACCTTCAACAATGTGACAGGGTTTGAGGCACTGCTGATCGTGCCTATAGCTCCTGACCAGTGTGCGGTACTTTTTGATGCGGCAGTTAACCATGAGAACAGGAATGTGGGGAAGAGAGCCGGGCTGAGTAATGCGTGAAAGGTGCTGTGGAACTAATTAATACGTTGTATAACGTACCACAGCGCACCCGCTATGACACATCCATAAGAGTATCTGGATAGCAAAGCAGCTCAGCTCTTTTTGGCACCGCTGTGTATTTACAATCCAAGTTTACTTGGAATAAGCATTGCAAAACAACTCTACTTAAATAAGAACAATATGTGAAATCCTGGTCATGTACTGTTGACTTCAGCGAACCTGGAATTTCATCCAGTACGCTTATGTTGTGTGCTGTTCCTGGTTAGTCGAGTAGTCAAGGTGGCTTTAAAAGTTATTTATGGTTTTTGCAGATGGTGCTCGTTACCTGCACAAGAGCATGTTGTTCCTTGGGTGGTGACCAGTGCTGTGAAGTCTATTGCTCCAAGTGAATAGATGGGCATATTGTGGCGTTGTGTAGAGATTATGGTTTATCCACAACCGTATTTCATTGCCGACTAGGTTGAATTTGATACTCATTGCTTAGAGCTGCTTGTTTCATTGTAAAATCTGTCATTTCTTTCCCCCCTAAAACGGAGATCCAGTACGCAACCCGCTTCTATGTCAGGAAGCCATGTAACAGCCTTTGCACTGAGCCTAATGCGGCGCTGCCGGCTGCTGCTGGAGGATGCTGGGCGTGTGTGGTGGCACTGCTCCCTGCTCCCCGCCCGGAGCCTGGCACATGCTCCCACTCCTCCCCAGATAACACTCCTGATGAGGCGTTGCTCTGCCACGCAGCAGCCCGAGCATGAGGCTGTTGGGAAGAGCGTGGGTTTGGAAAGCTGCATTAAGCCTTCAATGGCAACAGGAACGGTGCTGTGGGATCGCCTGCTACTCTCGTGGAGCAAGGAAAGATAAACACAGGCTGATCTGAGTTCAGCAGAGACAACATCAGCAGCTGAGCAGCATTTTTTCTCCATTAGTTTTATTTTGCCCTGTTGAGCACTCCAGAGCATTAGCGCTGCTAAATGAGTGGAGGTTAAATGAAATGAGATTATGGAAGTTTGAGTTTGGAAATCTGTGGACGGCACCTCAGTGTCAGCTAAGTATAACACCATGGTACTTTGTTATGCCCTTGAGTATAGCTCTGCCTCTGGGGAATTCCGGCAGCGTAATGCTTCAGAAAAGCTGAGTACCTCGAGATTGATTAGAACTGGGGCTGAGGGAAGGATTCCCAGAGCACGTTTTGTGAAGCATCACAGCTCAACAGCTTCACAAACCGTGAAATGACAGAGCCGGTATTCTCTGTGGCTTGGGTGTGTTAATGCATAAACCCCAGTAAATGAAAGGTGCGCTGGAGTTGTATCATCAGTGATCCATCCAAAAATCCCTGTGTCTCACCTCCTCCTGTCAGAGCTTGCAGCTTTGGCTGTTTGCTGGTGGCAGGCAGCCATTGAGGGTGCTGTCACTGCATACACCCTGCAGTCTGCCTGGGGGAGGCACTGGAACATATGTACATGATTCACCCCTACAAAGGGAAAAATGTTGCGTTATTATTTCTTTCCTAGAAGGAGAAGAGGAGTCATTGCTTTCAGGAGGGAGATAATTTGTGGAAACCACTAATAGTGGCTCGCTTAATAGCAAGAGAGCATAATAAGCCAACTGCCTCTATCTAGCATTAAGATGTCAAGGCTTTCAGGAAAGGACCAAAGGAAGATTTGCAGAATTGTTCAGAATCCATTTGATTCTGGCTGTGTGAAAACTAGAACAATTTTTGCCCATCTATATATATATTCAATCATAATTCACTAGAAGCAGAGGTTGGGCATCCCAGAGGGCTTTTGAAAACCTTATGGTGAACTTTTATATTTTGACACGCTTTACATGGGCTTCCCTTACATTAACATAAACTGTCAGCTGCCAAGCACAATAAAGACATCCCTGGGACTGTACAGGGAGAGTCTTGTTAGAGAGGATAATGCTGTAAAAGTAAACAGGGAAGCTTACGCCCATGGCAGTCTGGGTGCAGGATGTATTGCCTTTCCTCAAATAAGCAGCTTCACCTCAGAAGTGCTCTAAAACCTTCTTTGTTTGCTTGTAAGCTTCTGGTAAAAGCATTTTAATTTTTAGAATGTGATTTTTGAACCATCCACACAGGTGAGGATGATTGAAAATTGTAGCAGGTTGATCAGATTTTGAACGAGTAGGTGCAGACAGAGAATGCTCTGGGAACGATTGCATGAGCAGCCATAGGATTGACATCACCCATTTACTGGCAGATCCTTTAGAAGGGCCTGTTGTTTGTGGAGTCTGTTAAAGCCGTGTAATGCGTTCTTGTAAAAAATAGTTGAGATCCAAGTTAGTTGACCTCTCTGAGTTAAGACATGGTGGCAGGGTTGCACTGGTGAGCAGGGCTTGACTTTTTGCAAATACTGTGGGAGCATCAAGGGGTTGGCCGTGTGAAGGTGGTGGTGGAGCAAAGGGACAGGTGGAGTCTGTGTGCACGTGGTCTCAGGCAGTCCCTCAGGACCTGCTGGAAACACATGTGAGATGTACCTCACAGGTTTCTTCTGACACTCGTCCAGTCACAGTGTGGTGCTATCAGAGCCAGCAGTGCTTTCTTTGCCTGCACATGGGGTGGAGGTCGTCCAGGAAACTGGTGACTACGTCTTGTGTCCCCAGCAAGCAGCTGTGTCTGAGGACTCCTTCACGGGGTTACTTGTTATTTTTTTCCCTTATTGCACCACGTAAGCCATCTGCTGCATTTCTGAAAGGAATAAGGAAGGCCAAGTTTGAAGCGAAAGAGAAACATGAAATTAAATTGAAGCCTGGAAAGTATTGGCATTGGGCAAGATGTGTTAGTGCTTCAAGTATGTAACCCATGGAGGGAAACCAATGCTGATCTATGTTAGACACTTTTCACTAAGGTTAGCCCTACACAGTCAGTCCCTGTGTGACTACTTGGCCTGCATTCCCAATTTACACACTGAGAACATACGAGGCGAAGTCCCAGCCCGTGGGGCTGATGCTGAGCTCGCAATGACTTCAGTCAGAGCAAGGGCCAACCCTGAAGGCTGAGGAGGTGCCAGAAAACTTGGGATCCTCCTGAGGGACTGAGGAGATGCCAGCAAACTTGGGATCCTCCTGTGCCCAGGAGACCAGGACAGCCAGCTATGGCTACAGAGGGAGAAGTCAGATGTGCTGGCTGTCAGCTTGTTCTGAATGGGCTGATTTTTGTCAACACATTTCTGCCTCCCTGTTGTTGGTGTGCCCAATCCCAGCTTTCCCAGAGATGGCTGTCATCTGCCTACCCCTCAGGCCCTCTTATACTTGCCCGGTGTCTAGGGTCCACCATAATGTTTCTTGATTTACAAACTACCTTCAGAGCTAATTTTCTGTTAACACTTGTTTTTACTTTTTGTCTCTAAAATGCAAGTGTGGAAACTAGTTTACTGCTGTTACGTTTTTCACCTTTTATTTCTTTCGGGCAAATGCTGAGTAATGAAGTTCATTTCTTGAAGCCATATTTTTAATCAATAGAAACAGAAGGGAAAATCTCATATTGTAGAGAAATAACATCACTGTAGTTCTTTAAGAATGAGAAAAAGATAGTTCTGAACTTTCCAAGTTTGCTCAAGAAAATGACTGTGCAAAACAGGAAGAAAGGAAGGGTTTGATGTGCAGGCCGTAGAGCTGGAGTGCTCGGAGCTGTGGGTATGCTGGCATGCACAACATGGTGTGTTGGCATGGCAATTCTGAAACTCAGACTGAAAACAAGGAAGTTGCACCTAAACTTTCTGCAAGTTAGAACAATTTCCTGCCTCTCGTATGGTTTGGAGGTGTGTGGTAGGTAGCAGGGCAAGACCAGAAAATTCTGCCTTCTTTTGGTTAATTTCTTCTCTTGTCCTCCTCACCCGAGTGCCCGAGCACCTCCAGGGGTGCAGCGATGTGCATGACTGCTCTGTCGGCTATTGCTCATTTTCTGTCTCATGAAGGGAATGTTTCTTAGGTGTGCATATGTTGTAGGTGAACTGAGTTTGTCAAGGCAAGCTAAATTTGTGTGTTGAATATTGCCAGAGAGCTGAGACATCTTTTTGTCCCCAGAGAGGGAGCCCTGTGTGGGATGTCCGTGCCCTGGTTCCCCCAATGGGGTGGGTGCCCCAGGCCTCTCCTTGGGCTCAGGCAGAGCCACAGGAATGCTGAAGAGGCTCTTTGAACTCCTCAGAAATGTTGGTTTTGCTCAGGAGCTGTGCCTCTGTGTGCACTATTTTGTCTTCTGCCACATTCTGTGGATAATTTAGTCTCCTCCCCTAGTAGCACAGTAGATGTTTGTTTTGTATTGTGGGTGACATCAGATGATACTGACTTTTGACTATCTGTTAGGGAATTAAATCATTTTCTTGTCGAAGTCAGTACAAAACTCCCATTTAAATCAGTGGGAGTTTCCCATTCAGGTTCTCTTTGGCTGCTGTGTGGTTTCCTCAGACATCTGGAAACCAGAACTTCTGGGCTGGGAAATAACCTGTGTGTTGGCTGAGGAATGCTGCTCACCTTCCCGGGAAGGCTCCCGCACCTCATCACAGCCGTTCATATTGCATCACCTGACCTTATGCAGAGGTTGATGCGAGGCCTTCCTCCCACAGCAGAACACCAGGCAGTTTGAGATCTAATCCAAGTCCCGGTTATTGTGGATTGCTGTCTTCCATGTGCCACATCACACAGCCTGGGCACTCCAGGGCTGGGCTGGGACTGGCAGAGCTCAGCCAAGCAGAGCGGCCTGACCCAGGGACAGGGCACACGGTCCTGCTTGCAGCCCCCTCCACCCTGAGGGTAATATTCACTGGTAATATTAATACCTCAGAAATTAGGTTAGGCAAAGAGGTTTTCAGATGGATAATGGTCTCCTGAGGGCTGGGACATAGATCCTGTAGCATTCTCTGACATAAGATTGCATCGGCTGAGCACCAGCTCCTGTGTGGCACAGCAGCCTCCAGGCAGGAATGTCTTGAGGAGACTGCACCGTTTTGTGCCATGTGGGTTTGGGCAGAGGTGTCCCAGCACTCAGGAGGTGCAGAGAGCTGCAGACCATCCCCCTGCCCTCCTCCTGCCCACAGCAGATCGGGGACTGTGAAGCACAGCTGTGGTGCCAGGCGTTCTGGGTGCTGTGGTTCTGCAGACTTCAACCCCAGCAGTAGGGTCACTGCCCGCGGTTCCCTCACAGCCACCAGCTGAGGTGGGTTTGGGCCCAGCAGCCCTCCCAGCACTGCTCTGTGGGCCCATGGGCTGCAGAACAGAGCCTGGTGGGAGCGCTGCACTGCTCTGAGCACAGGCGGCCCTGCAGTATTTGCTGGCTTGTGCTCCTCCTCTCCAGAGCTCGTTTCCCGTAATCAGGCTGCTCAAAATGTGAGGCCAGTTTTGCCCTAATACAAGCGTTTCTCATTCGACATATAACCCCCAGCGATGTGACGTTGTGGGGCCAAATGCATTGCTCTTATTTTCATGCTGTCTGTCCTTCCTGGAACCCACCCCGCCTTCTCACCTGACCTCTGCCCATCCCCTGCAGGCTCTCCGGGGACGGCCGGCCGGGTGTGCAACCAGAGCTCCCGCGGCATGGACAGCTGCGAGGTGATGTGCTGCGGCCGCGGCTACGACACGTCGCGCGTCAGCAGGATGACCAAGTGCGAGTGCAAGTTCCACTGGTGCTGCGCGGTGCGCTGCCAGGACTGCCTGGAGGAGGTGGACATCCACACGTGCAAGGCGCCCAAGGCCGCGGGCTGGGCCTCCCGGACATGACGTGTGGTGCTGGCACCCTTCCTGGTGTGTGCAGGGAATGCTTCTGAGGCCTTTGCTACATTTACGCCAGTTGTGTCTTTCATTCCACAGAAGCTGCTCAATAGTCGTGCCAAATCTGCAGCGTTCACTACACGTTTCTGCATGACCGTGCTGCCGCACAATCCGTGTGGAAGGAGCTGCCACCGCTGGGCCTGCCAACGGACACAGACCCCCATCCATCTCCTCACTGTGAGCCCCTGCTGCTGCCAGAAGCGTGGCGAGGCCGCAGGATGAGGCCTGTCCCACCAGGCCTCCTGCTGCCATGGCCGAGGCTTCCTCCAGAGGACCTGCTGCCGGTCATGGCCGTGCCCTGCACTCTCAGCCTGTGGGGCTGAAGGGCTGGGCGCTGGTCAGGGAGCGCTCCATGGAAAGCTCTGAGGCCAGAGTGATTCCACGGCTCCGCTGGAGTTGAATTTGTCCGTCTGTCCAGCACAGAGCTGTGTGTGCACTGCGGGGCTCTCTGGGCCGTGAGCTGCGCTGGGCGGCCTGGCCCATAGCACAAAGCAGAGAACAGGGAATGCATTCAAACACAACAGCCTCGTCTGCTATTAAAGAGTGAAAGCAAACGCCTTAGGTATATATTTGTGACGGCTTGCCACGAGAGCTTGTTAAAGGTCATTAAGATTAACCACTGATCTGAAGGATCAAAGGAAAGAGATTTGTTTCTGAGCCCAATGACATCTGGAAACAGGACGCTGGACTGTGTAGGAATAGGGTTTCCTGTTTGTCATCTACCGACTGAACAGGAAAACATGCAGAAAGCTGGTGGAGAAGGCAACGCCTTGTCTTAATAACTGGTTTTCATTCTATAGAGCCTATCAGCTCTCGTGTTTTAAATTTAATAAACCTATTCAGTGTGCTCAAACTGATACTTATGGTTCAGAGGGGGAGGTGAGGTTCGCTCTGTGCTGGTGAGGAGCACATTGGCTTTTGATGGTGGCAGTGGCAGGCTGCCCAGGCCCGTGTCTGGCAGCCGAGCACCAGCAGTGGCTGCAGGGGACGAGGCCTTGGGGCCACGGCCTTGATGGAGAGGTGCTGAGGGCTGTTGTGGATAGAGATCATGCCCCTCAGTACAAACCAAGCACTGCCAAGAACAGCCCTGCCAGCGTGCCATCCACAACACCGCTGTTACCATGGCATATATGCACCCCACTGCACACGCTGAGGTCAGCGGTTACAGTACTGGCCTCATTACTGGAAACTCTGGCTCTAGGATGGACAAGCAAAATTTCACACCTGATTTTATTCAGAGGTCAGCCCCAAGGAGAACTTTATTAAAACTTCATCGTGAAGTTGAATCTGCATGGAGTTCGTAGCCTGAGCAAAGCCTTACTCTTCAAGAACCTAGAGGCAGTGCAGTGTGATCTGTGTGCGTGTGCCAGGTGTTTCCAAAGGTTCAGGGATCTTCTGAGTGGTGTACAAATTCACCAGGTAATGATGCTGAAAGTACTGTGATGTTCTGGAAAAAAGGGAGCCTCACTTCCAGGAGGGAACTTGTCCTGGGAAGTCAAATAAAAGGATGAAATCAGCCTCACCTGCTTCTTAACTGCATCCTTTGGCTCACTGAGTCATTACGGTTTGGGAAGGACCTCTAAGATCATCCAGTCCAACCATCCACCTGCCACCAACAGCAGGACACTGCACCTGAGGTCTGCAGCCCCATGTAAAGTGGCTTGAGGTCACTGTATTAAAGGTTCACGTTTTCCCTTACAGGGAAATGTGGCTTCGGTGCACATCTTGTTACTTAAGCCTTCGATTCGTCTATGCGAGAAATGATGCAGATGGAAATCATAGAATCAGGGAACGGTTTGGGTTGGAAGGGACCTTTAAGATCATCTAGCTCCAACCCCCTGCTGTAGGGGACACCTCCCTCCAGGCCAGGCTGCTCACAGCCCCTCCAGCCTGGCCTTGAATGCCTCCAGGGAGGGGGCAAGCAACAAATAAATAACGAAGTAATGTATGTGTGGATAGAACGACCTTTAAAAACACATTTATGGGAGAAGTTTGGGGCTTTTTAGCTTGCTTTCATCTTACGGGGAGCTTCACATTTCTTGGAAATGGCACTTCCTGAACACCCTTCCTGATGGCCGCTGTCCCCATGTGGGCTGCTCACCACCAAAAGCACTTCTGCTGCTTCTTCCACCAAGAAAGCACTCCTGGGAGCTTCTGCCATCTCAGAGAGGGAAGAAGAGTCCATGTAAATATTTCTAACGCAACTTCTCAACTTTCAGCTATTTGAAAAAAAAAGGAAAATAAAAAATCAAGCAAAGCAAATGAAATAATCCTATATAAAGAGATTTATGGTTTACTCATGAAGAAGAAAGCGCTGTCCTTAGATGACAGACACCTAAGTGTCAGGAAAAAAAAAGTCAGATGATGCAAAATCATTTTTGTTTAGAAACTAATCACGGCATCACACAAACTGCTTTGCAGCTGCCCACAGGGCGCCCTGTCCTCTGCGTTCCCCTCATTCTCACAGCCAGATCCTCCTGGCACGGGGCTGCCACGTTTCCTGCCATACAGCAGTGTTTGCTTCCACACAGGACCACAGCTCGCTTGGCCAAACGTCCCTCTCCTGTGTACATTAGGAAACGTGTGATCAAAGGGCAAAAAATAACGCACCCGTTAAGGAACACTCTCCTCCTATACTGCCTCCAGCAATGGGAGTTTCATCTTTGCTCACCTGTTTTGCTGTTGACAAACGTATCTCAGTGTCTTAAACCGTGAGCTGGAAGTGCTCTCTCATTAACTGAGTTGTGGAGCAGATACCCCACACACGTAGAAGCACACAAAGCACCACGTGAGCTCTGAAGAAGAAGCCAAAAGACAGCGATGCTGCAATACACAAAAGTTTATTTTTAAGTTTGTCTTTTCTGAAGGCAAAATATAATAGAACCTAACATCAATGAACTTTGTACAACGAAACAGTTTTTATATGAGAACAGACAATCCATGAAGAGTTTTTCAGTCTTACAGCTGCTTCCCTTTTTTATCATGCTTTCTTGTGGTCAACAAAACGTTGGCACAGCAGATGTGGTGGCAGTCGGTCGGCGGGTGCTCCCTCAGATCCTCGTCAGCTGGTGCCACAGGCTGGAGGGCAGGATGCTTTCTACTTTTTCCATCACAAAATTTAAAGGGGCAAAGAGGGTGCTGAGGAACTGCAAAGAAAGCAGACACGCTCGGATCAAAACCCTGGAGACAACGCTCCTCAGGAGAAAGCCCTTTGCCAAGTTCTGAGCCTTGTGCACCTGCAGCTTTCTGGGCTTTGCAGTCAGGCAAGAAAGAGCCCCATTTTTACACAGCTCCAAGTGAGGAACTACACAAGTCCCCACACATCTCCCATCCCTGGCTCAGGCTCACACCAAAGCCACTGAAAACTCAACCCCAAACCTACTGAAGTGCAAGAGAAAGGCTTTCCTGTCACGACCTGCCAGAGACAAAATGCATGTCTTCAGGTTTAAGATGGTTCTCCAAGGCATCATTAGCTGGAATTTATCTCCACGTCCTCCTCCTACCGCGCTACAGGGTCAGTAACGTTGGAAGAAGTTTTAATATATGAACATCACGACAGGCATGACAAAATCAAATGAATTTAGCACAGGAAAAAAACATATTGCAAACTACGCACCTGAAAACAGAAGTGGTCAAAAAGTGCTCCCCAAACTCCTGGCAATACATTCTAATTCAACTATACACATTATGTGCAGTTATTTTCAAGTTCTGTGTGTGCACGAGAGCATAAAACAGTGCGCACTGTCAGCCACCTGAGACTGAACCCAGGGCAAAGCCAGCTCACGTGAACTGGTGGCTGAAATACAGTAAATACTGATGTGCAGTAACATCTAAGCCTGGCACGTGGTGATGATATTCCTTCTGTGAAATGCTTCTGGGATTGGCAAGCATAAGAGAAAGAACAATTCTGACCTATTAGTTATTTACAAAACCAGCTACCTTTGAAACTACCTTCCCCAGAACTGAAAGGGAAGAGCTACAGCTGGCATAGCTCTGCTATTCTGCTCTGATACAGCTGCATTTCAAAGAGATGTCTGCCATGATTCTGCTTGGATGCCTGCCACTGCAACCTGGGCTAGGGAGCTGCTTTGGCAGGGGGTTGGACTCAGTGATCTCTGGAGGTCCCTTCCATCCCCTACAACTCTGTGATTCTGTGAATTCAAAGCTTCCTGTGAGTCAGTGAGTGAATGACACACACTTTTCCTATGTAAAATAAAAGGAAATCTGCTGTTTGTGGTGATTTATGAGGATGGATGTCCACCTAAATCAAGTCACTGTACCTGGTAGCTGACATACCAACTGGGTCCATGCAGGCTCAAAGATCTCGAGTAATTTCATAATGCTACGCACATAAAGCAGCCTGCACCCTGATTCTGTCTGTGCTTATGTTACCAGACAGAAGCTTTACGTGCTCTGACAAGTGGAGCTTAGCAGTCACATACAGAGACTTGAGGTATCTGTTCTGTTAACACCAAGGGCAGCTGTTCTTACACACAAAGGAAGCAGACCCTTCTAACCTGACTCTGCTCCTGAAATGGCCTTGGAGCCTGCAGGCCCCGCACAACTCAGAAACAACTGCTTGCACAGCACCGGTGTCACTTCCCATACCCCTGTCTGGATGCACTCAGCAACCACTGAGTTAAGCTCACACAAACACACTGCCACGTTCTGTCAGTTCCAGTCGCCCGCTGCCTGCCGGAGGCACATGCAGCACAAACCATCATCGCGCTGCCAGCTTGACAGGCACTCTTGGTGGAGGAACAGAAGTCCTCGCTCACTTACGCAGGCAGTCTTTGACTTTGAGAAAGTATTTAAAATGTGTAATTTTCCAAAGCCTCGTTTTCTTCACTCCTAGCCCCACAAAATCAAAAGCACCAGAGACATAAGACCTACATCAGATACAAATACGTTTGAGAAAATGCATTGTTGCAGAGGGTAGTCAGTAATTGCTGAAGGAGGAGACAGCATTTTCATCGCCCAGCAACTTTTCAAGAAATGGATGTTTTTCCACATCCTGCAGTATCATACCAGGGCAGCGATGTTCTTGGCTTCGCAATGAGAAAAGCATGTTTTAGCACAGCTCACGGCCCTTCCCCTTCAGTCTCCAGCTCTTATTAATCCTTGGTGGATTATAAAAGCAGAATTAGCACGCACTTCCTTGGATGTAGTTAAGAAAAAGCTATGAATTAAACACTGAGATTCCTTTTTTTTCACAGCAGTTTGGGGAAAGAATGCAGATTTCCCCCTCGTTAACAAGGCGCTGTGTTTGTGCTTGTGAGAAGAGTCAGTGCTGTGCTGGAAGGCGCTGCACCTCTGCGTGAAAGAGGACTTCTGCAAACCAGCACGCTGATTTTACTGCATTCGGTAAGAAACAACAGAGACTGCTTTCCTTTTTGGCAACATCACGTGAGATCTGAACTAACCCAAGGTCCACGCAAACCGAAGAAGGCAGCAGCGTGCTTTACTGATCAGTCCCCCTCACAGTTGCTGTGTCCCCCTGCTCAGACATTTCCCCATGTTTCCTTCACAGCACCCAATACACAGATATTTAATGCTCAGCAACATCGACCGCAGCTCTTCCTGTATCTGTGGAGAGAGGAGCAGTGGAGAACACTCACCGCTTTTGCGAAGACCCCCATGAGCTCTGGGAACTGATGTGTCAGGAGAGCCAGCATGGCTGTGAAAGAACAGAGGCCAGCGGTGAAGAGGATGAAGAAGGGAAGCTCTTTCTTGGGGTAAACTGAAACTTCGTGAAATGCTGCAGGAAAGAGAAGGAAGAATGCACTGTATGTAAAAAAATAACCAAAACCCCAAACAACATTCTTACCTGCTTTATACAGCCACAGTCATGGCTAAGGTTATGTGAGTGACATTTTAATTAGGATGGCCTATCAGATCTCAGTGTCTCACTGTCCTTTTAATGAGATGGAATTAAAGGCTGTGGACAGGTGTGTGGAACCCCTCTAACAGGTCCATCTCTGCCACAGTTATGTTAAACCCTTCCCTGCTCAAAAATAAGACATTCTGCAGTGAAATGCCCTTCCTGTACTGCAAGAGCAAAACATGACACTCAGAGCACACTGCTAAGAGCCCCCTGCTTCCAGCATTCGAAAAGAAGAATGAGCTTTGCAACTAGAAAAAGAGTGCTGAGCTATTCTCCGTGACTTTGTCATTCCGAAATCTCCTGACACTCCGCCCTCCCCAGCTCAGTATCCCTCTGAGTAAAGCAGGCAAAACACTCTAAGAGGTGTTGTTGTAATTAGGGTGATTATAATGGGGTGGGGAGATGCTGTCGGTTGCCAAGCGTTTCTCAGTAGTATCAGTGAGAATGAACTGGGAAGGAGAGCCTCGCAATGGGCGGATTTCAGCCCTGTTGCTCTCCCCTTGCCTTTACTCAGATAGGCTCATTAAAAGTGGCAACACATTTTTTAGCCCAAAGCAGGGAGGTTATGACTCAAAGACTACGAAGAGTGCGAATGCCCTCAAAATCGGTGCTCACAGCACAAGCAGACATTTGTGATTTCTTTTAGTGAAAGCTTTCTCTGTACTGATTCATCCCAACAGGGGATGTGAGCGAGGCATCTCTTCCTCGGATCAACTCGTATTTATCCCCTCTGCCCCTGTGTGTGTCCCATGTGTGCTCACACAAAGTCCCACTGACTTCAGTGAGAAAACATGTGGGAATGAAGTGTAACTGTTTGCAAGAGTGACTGCTTCGGCTCTTCCTCTGCATTCCTGTGCTTCCCTGCAGAACTCCCACTAGCTTGCTCTGTAACACTTGCTGAGGGCTGGCTCTGCCTCGATAGCCTTAGCTTGCTGAGCACTGGGAACTCTGCTGGCACTCTGCTAATGCATACCACAAATGAATCTGATAAATGACTGAGGCAATTTCGATCTCTTTAGAATGGCACACACATCGTTACACACAGAGAATCCTTTCTTGTCATTTCAGATTGCTTTTCAGAAGATGTCAAAATAACCTGTCAGAGTCACAGCTGTGCTGCTGATCTGGCCGTCCGCAGGCAGGTTTGATCCTGCCTTGGAATTTAAGTAGCTAATGTCTGCACAAGACTAACGGCGCTGTGTTGCCGTGCTCTTGGTGTGATGTGATGTTTTCCTAGGTAAATGATCATGGTGAGAGGATGGTTGGACTAGATGATCTTGTAGGTCCTTTCCAACCTAATGAATCTATGAATCTGTATTTCCTACCACCCTGGCAAGAGAGAAGTAGCAAGATCTAACGGATTTATATCTCCTTGGTAATCTCACTCCCCATCTCCACACTGCTGACAACAAAGGAGAGAACTAATCATTGGCCTGAAACTGCCTTTAAAACAACTGCGTGACCTCCAGAGCTTTGCTGTCAGCTGACTGCTCCAATCCCAATCTTAAACCATCGAGAGCGATCACCAGCACAAGACTGAGGTAAACAATTCCTTGATGTCAATGACAAGAAAAGCTGAACGTACACGGTAGTAGTTCTCTATCTGCAGTTTCTGTACAAATGGGGTAAGGGTAGAAAAGATGTCCTTTTTCCAGTGGATAGGGGATCATTCTGAAAGCTGCAAAGAAAAACACCGGGCATGAATGAGTGTGAGCAAGGCACTCACTGGAGACATTCAATTGTCATTACACTTTTGAAAAGCAAACACAGAAAGATGTCATATTTGGTTGCAAACAGTGTCCATATTGCTTAACTAAACATCAGAATACAAATCTACATTCAGGTTTTAATCCTGGAGACACATTTTCTTTTATTCTCGGTGGTGTAAAGTGAGACCACGTTACAGGTGCATACATAAATGACTGCAAGATCATAGCCCTATACACTTAAAATCCCATAGGAAAATGTACACATTTTGTCTCAGACTTTCAAGCAAGACAGGTAATCCCAATCAGACAAGCCCAGAGAACCAGCTTTCCAACACAGTCATGTTTCCATTTTGTATTTGGCAATCAAATATTAATACTGAATTATTAAAACCGGGTTCCTCAAGTGCACTCTTTTAAAATGTACCAGATAAAGTCAGGTTTCTGGTATAAATCCTCATGTCATGGACAAAATAATACTTAATCCTATAAACTATTAAAATTGAAAATAATAACAGAGAGGGAGGGAAAGGGATTACTAAATGTGGCCCGTGATGATGTCGTGGGCCATCTGAGTGATGCTCGTGTGGTTTATGGAAACACTGGTACACTTGACTGGATTACAGCTCTGCAATCAGTGCATCTCTTTCCATTATCCTATATATTATTCTCACTCTTAAAATGTCATCGATGTCTTTTTGTCACTATTCCTAAGAACACCGGTCACTGCAGCAATATTTTCCTCAGCAAATGTCCTAGAAGTGCAGTATAGTTTAGATATTAGGTACGGAAACCCCAACACGACAATATTTCATTGTCTCTTGCTCACAAGACAACTGAGGAACTGGTTTAAAATACATAAAGCCCCAATGTTTCCAGCTGTGCACGTGGCACTTGAAATAACGGCTGCCGTAATTGCTGGGCAGTTATACGTGTGTTTGGTCTTGATAACTTTGCTTTACTATCAGACATGACCTTGCTAGAGGCTGCCTTAATTAGAAGTGACCTCCCATTAGGAGTCACCTTAGCAGCACTCAGAATGCACCCCAAGTGACTGACCAGCCCGTTCTACCTGATTTCCACCAGGTTAGAACTGAAGAGTCCATACACATGGGCTTTAACTCCTGCTCCTGTAAGCTACCCCTTCAGCACTGCTCCGTTTAACAAAGGTCTGTTCAGGGTTCCCTCCAAAATACTGCTCTATATAATGGGCTTGGGCTGAAGGATTTCTGTAAGCATGTGGAAAAGAAGAAATGCTACAGAAGGACAGCGAGTGAAAATAACCACTGGGGTGGAAGCTATGACAACTCTTCAGTTGTATTTCAAGTGGTAAGTTCCTTTCTGTGGGAATTATCACGGTGACAAACTGAATCTTTCCTAAGAAACCTAAATGACAAACTGCAAATGGAGGAAGGAGAAACCAGTCATCTAATAACACACAAAAAGGCTGAAAGATAACAGGAGAACGTGCAGCAGAAACAAATGGATTGGATTACAGAACAATCAGCTGAAAAAAAGCAAATGAAGACTGTTTCTAAACGGTAGCCCTTAATCCCCTGGAACCTGAAAACAACACATCTCAAAGACAGGCTTCGATCTGACCACAGGTTGTACTCCAACATCCTGCTCAAAGCAGGCTGATCTAAGGCTGATCTGGTTGCTCAGGGCAATGTCCAGCTGAGCACTGAGTTTCCAGGGATGGACATCCCACCACCTATCTGTAATCTCTTCTGGCCCGTCACCACTTTCATTCCAAAAATATTTTTCTCACATCTAGATGGAATTTGTGGCACTGAAACTCGTGTCTACTGCCCCGTCTTTCCTTTGTGCCCTTCTGAGAAGACTTTGACTCTGCCTTCCATGTAATCCCTATCAGGTGGTTAACGACAGCAGCTAGATCCCCATTTCACCCACTGGAAGTTGTTTCCAAGATGGCTAAAACCAGCTCCCCCCATGTCTTTCCTCTATCAGCTTCCCAGGGATTCCAGTGGTCCTCCATTGGACCCACTCCACTTAATGAAAAAAAAATATCATAAAATACCATCTCGTTTTATACTATACATTAATCTTTATTTGCTTGTAAGGCGCATCCATAACTTCCCAAAATCAAAGCCTTCAAATGATGACAAAAACTTCCGCAACTCCAAAATGAAAGAAGGTAAATTATTAAGCCCTTATTGAGGAGTAAAACAATATGTCACGAAGAAGATGGGAAATTTTGTTTGGTGTTACAGAGAGAACAGAATCCAAGACTGCGGAACATTTTTCCCCATTAAATGAAAGGTACATTTTCTGTTTGAACTTCAAATATTTCAGCATTAGTGAAATAGAACTGACCTCCAAAACTTCCCCATGCTATGTCTAACAAAACGCTTTTATTTTCCCATGACATTCAATCAAAACAATTGATTAGCTCCTTTGTAAGAAAAAGAATTACTTACTGCCTTCCCATGTACAGTGTAAGAGATTCAATGCTCCCTCTACCCTTTTCCAGTGTTGAAGATGAAAGAAAGCATATGCAATTGCTTCACTGTCCCCTCTCTTCAGAATATGTTCAGGGGGCAGGATTAAGCTTTTCATTTCTAGTAGGTACTGCAATAAAGAAGCAGAGTACAATTATTTCAGGAGTAATAAAAAAGCTGCCTGCAATTCTGCAGTGCATACTGAAAGGTCTATTTCCCTAAAGTACTTCATTTCATAAGCGTTTCATCAGATGCGTAGCAACACCAACTGCACTGGAAGATAATTACTGCATTATTGCCAAGGACTGCGATCCGCTGACAGATGGTTCACGTTGTGCTCTTCTGCTGGAGTAGGAGGGCCGTGGAGAATTCCTAAATGAAATGTCTCTCTTATCAAAGGGGCAGGAAGAAAAGGCTCCAAGCGGAAAAGGGACTCTAATTATGAGAGCTTTTTAAATTAGAAGCATTTACAACAAAATGAAGAAGGCATTAAGCAGTTTGATGCAGCTCGCCTTTCCGTATGGAAACAGGCAGTACTCAGCACACAACAGGGCTGCCCTATTGCACTGCTGCCAACAGGTTGCCAGGTCTAAAACACCCCAGGTGAGCAGCCGGTGGCTGCCACCGATTTACAAAGTAACACCAGGTATGTAATGTAACAAATATCAGACCTGTAGGGAAAAAAAAATTGAGCAGTACTTGGTATTTAAGTTTGCTAACCAAAATACTTACCGTGAAAATGAAAAGCACCGGTGAACAAACCCACAAACAATTCTCCCCATTATGGCATCCCCTGTTACAGCAGGTGAAGGGAATACATGGAGGATTCATGTCACGGGAGAAGACTGGGCTCCTCAATGTTGTTAAGACTTTCCTCCTGTCCTGGCCCACCAGTCTGACTGCTGCCAGCTCAGCAGAACTCACCTCACCGCTGGCACTCCCTCCTTCCAGCCAGTGGAGGGGAAAGACAGAACGAAGGGGAATGGACACATCTTTTTTGGGCGTGCTTTAGAGGGAAAAGGATGACAGACAGAAATCACAGGCTGCTGAATCAACCACTCTCTCACAGCTTTTCCCTATGAAGTAGAGTATTTCCCACCTGAGCACTCATTTTCTCCATGGTCACAGGAGAACTGCTGGTCTCTCCCAGTGCTCCCCAAAGCAAATGTTCTAGGCTGTCTACTACAGGATGCAACAAGGAGCAGCTGGGTCACACGCCATAAGGATATACCCTGACACAGAGCTGGGATGAATAACCAGAGACTGAAAGGAGGAGGATTACAGAGAGAGGCGGGAGATAAGATGGCTCCTTTAGCCACTAGGATAAAGGTATAAGGCTGCAGAAAAAGACTCTGCAATATTTACAGACAGGTTGGCTGTTCTGGAGTAGAAAAATGGAGTTAAAATGAGAAAAAGGCTGCAGATTTTAGATAGAGATTGGCAACATTAAAGAAGGTATGAAAGAAAAGATACAGACAGCCACCAGCAAAAACAAGCACGCAGCCCCTCCACCTTAGGGAGGTCTTGGTGTCTATGCACTGGTCTCTGCTTTGGATGGGAAGAATGAGGGCTGCAGAATCTACAGACTGCCAAGAACCAAGCGCGGCATGGAAGGCAACTTGGCACACAGAGGTGTTGGTAACCTTTTCTCAGCTCCTGTCAGATACAGACATTCGTGAATGGGAGACTGTGAACCAACCTTGCACAATGGCTCCGTGATGTGTGAAAGAGGAGAAAAGGAGAACAAGAACAAATGAGAATTCAAAACCATCCTTGGAGGAAGGAAAAGGCCAGAGGGGCTGAGAGTCAAGGTGTCACAGTGTCATGGTGGGCACCCTAGAGCAAGCCACTCCTTTGCCAGAAGCCAGGAAGGAGCTAGAGGTGAAGGTGAAGGTGAAGGATCTGAAGAGAACAAGATCAAAGCAGAGAACTGACTGACAACACCAGGAAACAAGTAAGTAATTCAAGGGGGAAAGAAAAATCATGCATTTCTGATACAGGTTATTATTAAAGGAGGGCAAACTAACTCAGCAGTGGTAGTAAAATGTGCGATACCTGGACCCTCTATAAAGCCTTTCAGAAAAAAAACTGGGAGATTGTAAAGCAGGGGATTAGGGCAGGAAGCTGCAGTTCGGTAGGGCGGACAGTCTGAGAGGGGATTAACAGCAGCAGAAAGAAGGGAATAAAGATCTGACATCAGGAAGGGAGCTGCCAATATGAATACAGCAAACCTTACTCGCTGCCAATATGAATTTGCCACCCTTTTAAAATCCCATGTCCCACCTGCTGAGCAGAATGGAATCATGCTGCAGAACTGATATCTGTTTTATTAATTTAGAACATAGCTCTCAATTCCGTATTTTCTTGTAAGAGTGACAAGTTTTCAATATTTAAATATTTCAGTCAAAGGAAAAAAAAACCCACACATAAAAGCCATGAAACTATTCGTAAGGAAAAAAAAACAGGAATAAATGTCCTACCTCTAGGAGTGGTAATGAAAACATGTAGTTTATGTTCTTAGAGCTCGCTCAGTTGTGTTGATCTATAAAGCTACTTTTTTGTCTTCATTTTTCTCAGTTCCAGAACAGCACAGCTATTTTCAAAAGTTTCATTAGGTCAAAAATGGGAAACACTCCTCCCCCATTACCCTACCACAGCTACCTCCAAAACAAGGAGTCCATCATCTGGTCCAGTGATATTCACACAGGCTCACACATAACTGACGGATGGCTCAAGCCTCGTGCAGGCCTTGCTTTTGTTCTATGCACAGAGGTCAGGCCCACCTTCTGGGCGCACGAATTATCAACTCACTCATTTACTCTGGAAATATCACCAGCAAGAATGCTAATTGCACACAGACCCAGAGAGACCTCACCTAGAACAGTTCTCATCAGGCACAGTCAGAAACATAAAGGTCAAACTCTGCAAGTATGGGATACAGTAAAGCAAAGACAGGACAGGCCTACTTTATGAGAGGACACTGCCATCATTACAGAGTTATCCTTTTCCTTTAAAAAAGGAATCAGATCAGAGAAGAAAATTGATAACATTTCATCCAGAATGACCTAGCCTTAACCAAGGTGTGAGTGAATACTCACGGCGCCCAACTGCTTCTGTTACCAACAGATGTCACCCAGCCCTTCTCCACTGCACTGTGCTGGTTTGGATTTTGTGGTGGTCTTTTTTGTTTTTCTGGACTTTTCCTTCCCACCCCAAACTTCTCCTGTCAATAAGCTATCTGATAGGAGTTAAGAGGGGAACTGTATTTTTCATGTAGCTTCTGGGTTGGGTACTTGACACTGTAAGAGCAAAAACATGAACCGAAGTGTTCAGCTATAGACACTCTGGACACAAGTGGGAATATACCTTTTAATGAGCATTTAGACGATGACAATGGAAACTAATGTCGTTGTTATAATACCTACAGTACAAACACAGTGGGAGCACTGTGCTAGCACTTTTGTACGTATGTGGAGTTCATATTTTCTTACTTGAAATGATTGATTAAATACACAGTATTTGTTTCATAATATCGACAGCACTCTCCCTACTTCTCCACTGGGACTGCTTTTAAAAATTCCAAATTGATAAGCCGCTCCAGCACCCCTCTATAAAATAAATCAATCCATATAAAATAAATCAATCTGTCTCAGGAAGGTTTTTCCTCAGTCCTGCATCTTGCCTCTGAAATTACAGCTCAGGCTGAAAACAGGCAATAGTCACTCCTGCACCTGTGACAGCATCCCTCCAGGCCAGAACATGAGAATTTAACGTTGTTTGAACAGGAACTCTCTTCCTCCCGGTGGGATCAACAGCACAAGCTTCACGCAGCTCAGAATTACTGGATCTTACATGCCCAGAGAAGCCAATCGTAGGTCACACTACAAGTTCACATTGGATTGACGGCAATTAAGAAGACTGGCCTTTTCAGTGGAGGTACAGAAACAAATCACTGTCTCACTGAACAGTTAAAACCCCTCTTAAACATATCTGGAATAGTTTCTCTGTAATATCATGGGGTGTGTGGAGTGGATTCCTTTCCCATCTGCTAAATAAATTTGTTTTCATTATTTGTTTCTATTAGCAACTACAACTTGCTAGAAACCACAGAGCATTCAAAGACACACAGTCCTCATTAAAAATAAATTAAAATAAAGAAGGTAAGAAATAAACAATAAAGAACGAAAGGGAGAACAGGTAAATCTTTAGAAGCGTTTAAGTTAATGGCTGGTTACATTCATTTAAGAAACAGTTTGTACTCAAAGGTGGCATTTTGTTACACAACAGTAACAGTCAGGCAGTCAGAATCTTCAAACTCAGGCCCTGGCTTGCACGGCCACCCCACACTGTGTGCAGGGCACAGTTCTGACTCAGCTTTAACACTCACACCTATGGACCAGCACTCGTTTTCTCTGCCCTCTGACTTTACTACATTCAAAAATGTTTGTTCCTTATCAGTGGCTTTTTTTTGGTTGGGGGGTGTGAGGGGAGTTCATCAAGATGAGTTTGAGAGAAGGAAGAACTGCAAATCAATTCAGAAAGGGTGTTCCAGAATTGAGACACATCTCATAAACAGCTGTTGTATTTTATCAGCATTAACTTGGAGTGCTGCATTCCAAACAAGTGGGGAAGATCCAAACACAACATATAAATAATGCTGACGAAGTCTTCTGCGCATACATACATTCTTTTTCCTACACCCCACAGACTATGGGCTGCCATAACCTAAGCTGTACTACCCTCTTCTCTGTATGAAACTCCCTGGAATGACAACCACACACCAAATGTGGCACTAAAACCGTATTTTGTTTAACTCTTGATTTTTTGAGCAGCACACTGTCGGACAGGGTCAGCACATTTCCCTGGGACCAATGCTCTGCAGTGTGTGATGCTGTACCAAAGCAAAGGTAAACCAGACTACAGAATCACCCTAAAGACAGAGATGGATGGAAAATAAAATCAGAAAAGTGATCACAAGTAAACAATACAGTTTGGAATTATTCTTCTCAGTGGTGGAAATCAAAGCTCTCTGCTTTATCTTTCTTGCTGTGTTGCTGACTTAAATGGCCACTAAAAAGAATCCTGAAAATATTCTTCTTGGTTAACTGCTTGCTTTTTACAAAGTTAAGGTCTGCCAGGGTATAAAACTGCATGTAGCTAAGTTGTTTCAGCAACACAATCAAGGCAACCCCCAGAGACAGAGGCAGTATCTTTTTCAGCAGGTCAGCCAGGTGGGCTGCCCAGCTTCCCCGATACCTGTGGCAAACTGCACTGAGCTCTGTTCTGGCATGGTTCACTAAGACACCTGGTACCTCCACGTGCCACATCCTGACCCCAGCCCGATTCTATGATCTCCTACAGAAAATCAGCAGCACTGTAGGAGTCCACTGACACAAACCTGTAACGGGGCAGGGGAAGCCTTGGTCTCCCTCTGTTGCTAAGTGCTGTACCTCTCAGCGTGTTCAGATTGCGTTCCCAGCTCTCTCCTTGAGCCAGAATCTCATCAGCAGAAGTCTGCTACTTCCAGTTAAGTGTCTTGAAAGTGTGTATCCAGTAACAATCTCTTTCTATGCGATAACTCTAAATGTTAATGATTTGCACTGAAAATGGTAAAATTTTCTTTTGAGAGCATAAATATACTGAAACATTTACATTATTTTCGACTTAATAGCATAGCCTCTTTCGAGGATTCTGCTGAGAGCTTTGCAAATGCTTAGAAAAATATGCCAACTTTATTATTTGTTTATCCCTCAACCTGAACAAGAGACTCGTTAGTGTTTAAGTGGTAAAGAAGCTTTTGAGGACATACTAGTTTTGTAGCACTGCCAGATTTTTTGTGATGCTGCTCTCTAAAACTTACCTCTATTTCATTAGGAACAAAATGGATATGACTTCAACCATAATTGAGTGGAATTTGAGGTGCAATATCCATACTCGGCATAGAATTATAACCACGTGTATGTTATTGCCACCTTAATAGACTCTAGCTAATAGCAAGGAGAATATGAGTGTGAAATCAGCAGTGCTGCCTATTAGTCTGTAATGGGCTACGCTGTTTTAATGTCAAAAATATGAACTAAAAAAACCCAAACTCTGCTGCAATTACTACTCATTATCCTGATAATTTATACATTTCACAAAGGTTTTTAATTTCCCATTAACTGGCTTTGAAATTCAAACCGAAGGAACCAATTAACAATGTGAACCTGACCGAGAATTTAAATGAGGACTAGAATTTCATCACATTAGAAATACAGAAAATAACATGGGAGTTTGTATTTCATGCATGGGGATACTTGTCGGAAAGGGAGTTTCAGTCTTCTGTTGAAGTCACCTAGCCAGGAGTTGGTAGGTGAGACAAGGGTCACAAGCAGTTAAGCACTGGTCAGCAAGCACAGCATCATCTTAGAGGGGTGGAAGTGCAGAGATTATGGGGTAGCTGCCACAGCTTACAGTAAATCAGATTTTGCAATGGAAATCAAGCCAAATAAAAGAATACTCAAGTATAAACAGAAAAAGATATGCAAAAAATTAGTAAGTGAAGACTTAAGACTCAGTTTCACAGTAATATTGAACATGGGAACAACAGCAGGATGGATATTGAGTGTGTACAGAAGTGGAAACCATTGCAGCCAGTAATCTCCATTCCTCAGCAGTGAAAGAATTGGCCCTGAAAACTGCCAGGTCTGCAATACAAACTTAAAACAAAGAACCCCATTCAAAATCAAATGATCCAGTAATGAGAATGATATATGGAGTACCACTTATTTAAAGGAGGGAAACAATACGTGTACATAATAAAATAGCCTTTGAAGGAAAAAAAATGATCAACAGCAAACAGAACAGGCTCACAAGGAGAGCTCACAACAAGCAAAACTGCTATCTTTTCTTGGCAAGATACCTGCTTTCTTAAGACAGCAAAGATATAGCTCTCTAACTGGGCTTCAGTAAAGCATTTTAGAAGTTTTATCCAGAGTAAGATTAGAATAGAGAGGCAAACAAATGAAGAAGAGAATATCAATGTCTGTGTTAGTGCAAGAACCACTGGAATGGAAGAAGGGAAAGAGCTCCACAGAAGCAATCTTGGGACCAAACTTTGATGTTTGCATTGCATAGCTTGGAACAAAAGTAGAAGATCAGCTAATAATACAAAGGAGCTCACATATATCTTGTTTGAAAATCAGAATCTTACTGGAAAATAACTGCTCTTTTCGTAGTCAGTGCAGAAACACGTACCTTGGAGGGAAAGCCTATCTACAGATGTCTAACACAGTTCTTTCTTGCCACTGTCTGTACAGAATATCTAGATGACTTTATTAAACAGCCTCCTTCTGATAGCTAAAGTATGCTATTTAGTGGATGGCATAACAGATTTATATTAAAGAGAAAATACTTAATTCCTGAAATGCATGAGAAAAAAACTGTCTCCAATAGATGTGTGCACGTGGGAGAAATTCAGAGTTCAGCTCGACCAGGCTCGGTGCTCAACTCTAGCTAATGAAGAGGTTCCCTACATTAAGATAATCCAGTGTTCTGCTCTCCAGCAAAGGCTGCTTGCTTTCACAGGGTAATACTGATTCAAACGAGCTTTGCAGGGTGAGGTTTAGTGATCCAATGGGCCAAAAAACATCTGCCTCCATTTTGCCTTTACAGTGAACTTACAGACTGCAATATTGAGTTTCAGGTTAAAAGCAATAAAATACTCAAGCCTTTAGTAGCCACAGGCAAGATTCTTATTGCTGCGACACATATCTAGGGAGAGCATCATGGAATTACAACATAAATCCCTCTTCTTACTGAACACTGTAGTTCTCAGTGATTTTTCATCTCCGAGCTATATGTTCTCAGAGCTTAAAGACAGGTGCTACGTAAGGATTACTAATGCAACTTATTTGAAGCATACTATGAACTCTAAACATAAGCTCTTTGTACAGCATATAAAAATATATTATGTAGCCATGAAAACAAAAAAAATGATGCTTTTTTAAAATAGAAGATTTTTTATGGCTTTTGTGTAAAGAATAATCTGTCCCTATGTATTCTGCTCTGCAGCATTGCATGTAGTGGCATCCACTACTACAATGCAGTACATAATTCTTGGTCACATAGAAGATTCACTTCAGCTAACATGTCAAGTTCCAGGGCCCACAGTAGAAGATACTCTATGTTGAACACCAGAAGGAAAAAAAAACAACATGCAGACCATAATCCTCTTTACCCTCCCATTGTTTGCTCCTCTTTCCACTTCATCACTTGATAATCTAACACAATAAAACAGGAGATAGGACCTCAGCAGTTTTAAAGCTACAACAGTGCTTTCTCCATACTCACTTTTGGCACATGTGGATTAAATTCTACTGCTCTGTGGATAGCTTCTACTGCGTTCATCTCTGCAGTGCTCAGCCCTCGCCTTGAGGCAGCCTCTGGGGAAAATCTACAAAAGCAAAGAAGAAAACACTTTGGGTCAGAAATGCTGGTAGGAAAAGGGCAGAAAAGCAATCAGACCATGGCCCCATACAAGCAAACTGAGACAATTTCCTGGGCTCTCCAAATTTCCATAGTAAGTGGAAACTGAACTGTCTTATTATGTTGAGGACTATGAAAATCCCAGCAGAAGTGGAAAGCATGTTTGTAGCTAGTCATGGCAGGAAGTCGGCTGAAACAGTCAGTTCTTTCTCTGTCACTAACCTAAGTTTGCTCTAGGTACCTTTTCTAAGGGGCATATTCAAGGCTGAAGTTGCAGAAAAAAAAAAATAAAAGTGAAAAAGCCCGATGCCAAATAATTGTTGGAGGGTTTCTATTAAAAACAGGTTTGGGGAGGTTTGAGGGAGGTTCCCAACCCAATGCCCCTGGGTCAGGTTGGGACGGAAGCACGATGCAGCAGCAGTAGCAGGTGGTCTACTGGCCGCAGCACCATTGAAGGTAGCATGCCCAAACTGTGGGCGAATCATCTGCCCCAGTGAATGAAAAACCAGACCATGCAATCTCTTTCTCACCTCACACCCCACGGCTAACTCCAGAGCTGTACTTGGCAGGCAGACACCACAGGGAAAGCTGTGACAACCTTAGCCCTGCCCTCCCAAGCTGGAGTCGCTGTGTAGGGAGGAAAGATGTTGCAGTAGGTACTGGCGATCTACAGGATAAAAAGAATGAAAGAAAATTACTTAGATCTTGATGTGTACATACACTTTAAAAGCAAAAACTGTCAGGATGTCAGTCAAGAAAATGGCTTTCCACTCTACTTGCTCTCCAACTCTAGGGAGGCATTCGACCCTCAGGTGCATGGACACAACTCCCTCCTGGGATTTGTGTGAAGGCATCGGAGAGCAGAACTGGGATCTTTGAGCTCCATCTCACAAAGGGCTGAGCACCTGTTCAGAATGGGCCAGTGCTCTCAAGTCCACAAGCATAAAGTAGATGTGCTCAGCACCTTGGAAGGTTGAGACCCAAAAGAGGACGGGAACGAACAGATATTTGTGTGTCTAAAAATACGAACAACATCTACCTCTCAGAATCCCTGGCATGGTAATGCTAAATGCACCTGCCACTATCTAAGCAGTCTACTGACAGCTTTTACAAATGACATTGTTACCAGTGCATCCACATTTCTTTATTACCTTTCTGGGGTCAGGTTTATAGCAAGTTGAAGATGTTCAGCCACACATCACCTTTTAGTTGAATTTTCATCATATGAACAAGGAAGCCAAGGCACACCCACCAGAGCATCTTTTAGCTGCATCTTTGTTATACTATCTAGGAAGCTACAGCTCACCCAGATAGTATATACAGAAATGAAACGTGAATTGAATTGAAGCTATTTCTCTTCTTTTCTTCTTCTCTAATATCTGAAGTGCAATGTTTACACAGTGCAATTTTCTTTTTTTTTTTTTAATGTAAATTAATTTTGCGAATTTACTGCAGGACTGAATTATCCTGCTTACCCAGCAGATTGTTGGGGTGTGGGCTCAGCTGAGAAAAATCTTGAGTTAAATCAGGAATTTTGCTGGAGAGTGGTTCTTATGCACTTACTTGTCAGAGACAGCTCTGGCTTTGAGCAATGCAGCTGTGTAACATATTGTTGCGGATTTTGGTAAGCTTATATCTGTGGAAAAGAAAGAAAAAAGTAAGTATCTGAACCCTTAAAAGGTCTGCAGAAAGAAAAACGTGTCTCATTGATACTTCAAAGTGTGCACGGGATGTGCAAAATTATTAAGTGAATTCAGAGTAAATTCTGACTTTGGGACTCATACTACCAGGTGACATGGATTTTAAATTTCCACCCAAGTTAAACACTTTAAAACTTATATTCATGATCTGGTATTTAAGTAGCAAAAGAGATCACCGTGAACTAATTCAAAGGGTGACATGATAGACATACAGTGAAAAAATTCACATCTTGTTTTGTAAACATAAATGTAAGCTGGAAAACATGAATTCTTCCATAGTTTATGAAACATCTAAAATAGATGAGGGGTATCTTATTCCCTCCTCCTGTTGCAGTTGTTTAATATGCATATATATGGTAACTATAAAATGCAAGACAGATATCTAAGAGGAGTTGACGTGTAAGCAAGCAACTATTAGTTAAAGATCAACAACAAAATAAGGTGTTTTGCCTCAAAGAAATTTTGAACAGAAATACTCATCAGACAGTCCCTGGCCATTTTATGCTGCCCCAGATATGAAAAGCATCCACAACCCTGACAAAACCCATTAGTACAACTTTGTTCTCTACCAGCAGACTGGCACAAAGCACTCAAGGGGTAGTAATCAGTGCTGCAGAATAAATTTTAGCTATAGATTTTTTCTTACTGGTATAGAGATTTCCAGACTAGTAACCTACCTAAAATACTATACAGTGATTGAGATATTCCAGCATTAAAATGTTAAAGATCCCACTTAAAGGAAAAAAACAAACAAACAAACAAAAAAACCCCAACACTTACAGCTGGGTTATGCACACTGTCTTAAGAAAAAGCCAACTGGGTATCAAAAGCACTCTGCCTAGAAATAATATCACAGCTTCCTACAGTAAATACTGAAAACACGAGGCACTGGACTAGGCCCACTGTGAGTGTGGAATATGACTACTGTTCTAAGAAACTACGTATCCCTCAGTTTCTATGGAAGTTCTTGGAAGCTACCCTATAATGCATTCCAACTTGATTTCACTGGACTACAGAACTGTAGCAACTGAGATAACAAAAATCAACAGCATGCAGGGCAGACTACATGAAGCATACGTTAGTTACTACATTAAGAGAAGCTACCTACACATACTCAAGCACAACTTCAGTGACAGGAGGACAAAATGCTTCTAAGGACCTTCAATAACTGTCCTTATATCAGGTTCTCCTCAGCATTAGGAGTTAAAACCCCTCTACAGTAAACAGAGATGATGTTTTTCAAAACGTACTAGTCTTTATTTTCCAGTTGAAGGTTCTTTTTCAATCATAAAGGGACTGAAAGGTGGAGTATCTCTGAGTGCAAAACAAAACAGAAAAACAACAAAAATCCAGAACCCCCAACGATGTGCAGTCATTTATATGCTTTTAAATTTGTCAGTAGAATATCAACTTTTCCCCTTTCACTTTAAGTGTTTCTCTGGCCCACTAAGTCATTGTTATCTCACAGAAAATATTTTCTCCCCCATCAGTTTTAACCTAGCAAATTCCTGCAGCAGCGATGAGATTTTTCAAGAGTGTGTTGCATTTAAATCTGATCACTTGTGTTCAAGAACAACAGAAGGAAATAAAAATACATTGTTTTTTAACAATCCAAATGAATTAATGATGTGTGAGACGAGATAGAACTGCTCCCTACCCACACCCACCTCTGTAGTATGTGTAGGTTGCAGCAGGGGCAGAATAGAGCTGTTTAGGTGAAGGACAATACTGGCACAAGGATAAACAGCTGAACATTAAGTTTAAACTGGGGATTAAAAGAAAGTTTCTAAGAAGTGAAGTTCGTAGGCAGATCTGTAGGTAGAATAACGGGGCAAACAAAGTACCTAATTTTAGGATGGAGCCTGCTCAGCTCACAGAAAGTGTAATATCACGTAGTGAATGCAACAGCAGGCACCCTGACTTACCAGGAGGACTCTTCCAGAACTGTGCTCCTAATGAGCAAGCAGCAGTTATTTGAGGATAATACCTACGGTCCCTTGGCAATAGCAGAAATACATACAAATGTTCATGTTTATGTTGCTGTGGAGATAGCGATCACCCTCGCTAGGTCCATGCCTGCTTCCCTCCTGCATTTTGCTTTTTGCTTGCTCCGTATTAGACTATATATATTTAGTTTTTCTACATCTTGTCCTGATTACTGCAATACTTTAAAATCCTCATATAATTTAGGTTTCGTTTCCTAAATTGCACTCTCATATTTTCGAGAGCAGCATAAAACAATTATGCCTGGTTTTAACTTGAATTTAGCAAAGGAATCAAATCTAAATTAGCCCTAGGAGATAAGTCCTCTGTCAGGAACTGAAGTGAATGTATTCATAAATGAGTGTGTCCAGCACTCTGAGCCATCTGGGAAAATATCGTCACATATACTGTTTTCCACCCTTCTATGATTACTTGTAGAGTAAGAAAGGTGCTGAAATATTTGACTACGATTCCGTTGTCAAAACCATCAAGACATTTTTGCCTAATAAAAACTGATACGCCTATCTAAAAAAAGACCTTCCTTCTTTATTGCTTTTATCTTCAAACCGAATAAAAAAATAGTCCAGGCTTAATTAACAATTTATATGGTTAGTCAGTGATTGGAAAGACTGGAAAGTGACTTCCTAGGTTTTTGCTTCATAAGTAATTGTTTTTGAGAGTGAACTAATGGAAAAATATTATGCATAGAGACATGCAAACTGTAACACCACTATTTCCCTGACTCATGATATCCAGAATATGCCATACATCATCTAAATAGTTCTTGGGGTTTATGATTCTCATAAAAGAGCAACTAAATCTAGAAATCATGAATCTGAATACAGCCTAGTGCAACATTCCTTAGCCAAGTCACCAGAAAGCCTCAAGTATGAAAGGACATCATGCTGCAATTGCTTTAGTCATCTAAAAATCTTAGTCACTCCCCAGCTATTTTTTTTCCCCTAAGGGATATGTTATTCCCAAGTCAGCAGTGAAGATGCCAATTAATTTCAGAGAGGTGAGCAGTGTTATCAGCATTGAGACAACCTAAATATTCACTGAAATAAGCTGCAAATCTTGACCGTATTTTGCACAGGAAGACCCTTCCAGTCAAGCTGTGAGTCCTTCCTCGTACAGTACTGGAGACTACATTTAAGCTACTAAACTTATTCACATATTTCTAAAAATGCAACTGCTAAATATGTTAGCAAACTAGAAAAAGTTATGTGAAGACATAAAAACAAACAAAAAGATGGAACACAGGAAATGTCCTGTGCTATGGGCGATGAACTCCAGTGCTTTCTCTCCCTCAGCCTGTCTGGAGGCTCTGGTGTTTAAGTGATAGGCCAACACTTGCCTTGTCAGCACAGAACTCCCCCAGTTCTCTGCACCTGCAGATCAGAATGTCAGCTCTTGCACAGGTGGCAAAAGGAATTGCTTATGGGAAAGGCTGAAAGTGGTATAATAAATAAATATGTGTCGGCTGGATGAGTGATGACAAAAGAGAGGTGCAGGCACCTATAAAGATACAAGTATTATGGAAGAATGTGAATTAAGCTGATAAAAATGGTTATAACAATAGGAATGGGATGGAATTCAATAATGGAAAAAATGAACTGAACATCAGGGGAAAAACACTCTGTCAGACAGATCTACTGTCTTGTGGTATTATCTCCCCACAAGAATAGTAATTGCCTGAGCACTTTCTCCACAAAAAAAAAAAAGTTAGAAAAGATGTTGGAGGGAGCAGAATTATGATCACAACAATATAATGTTTACTTTGGGCTTGCAACACAAAGCAGTTCTGATTTTCTGTAGCTCTGACATTCTTCCTCACAGGTAGGAGACACCCCAATCAAACACTTAGCCACTGTGTATGGCAAGGCCTTTGTTTTGATCCCCTGAAAGGATGGCAAAAACATGTCAGCACAAACAAAGGGTGTTCTATTTTGCCATGAGCACAGCTAGCACTTAAACTGTTCAGATATGGACATATTTTGAAGGTCACTGCTGGTCATAAGCATTTCTTAGCTGGGATAAACATCTTGGTGGCCAAGCAGGTGTCAATTCCCTTGATTTTACTGTGCTCAATCTTAAATGCATCTAGATGGGAAGGAACCACTTCTCCTATAGAAGATTTAAAAGATCAAGGTCAGTATAATTAGTTTAGATTTTTTGTGGTGCTGTCAAAGTTGGAGAAACAGTCAATCAACCAAAGAAAAAACCCAAACATAATTGTGCAACAAAAAAGCAGAACAGCTGCTAAGAACAGACAGCGAACTGAGGGAAAGACCACTCTGAGGTAACGAGTGATTTTGAGATAAAGAAATCAGTTCTCAGGCAGAAACTGAAGAAGTTGTAATGGGAAAAAGGACAAACCATTCTCCTGCTGTTACCAAAATTGGTTATGTTACGCGATTTGCATTTGAGTTGGTAGAGCAGGCTTGGTTTTACCTTAACTAAGAGGAACTTAAGGTCTCTCTTTCAAATACAAAGAACTATTACAAAATACCATGAATGGTTGCTTCCATATCACCGCTTGCTCTATCTTTAACTCAGAGAAAAATCCTTTCTTGCACTACAGTGTAGAAGAAATTTTCAGTTAGCTCCACCAGGCAGAAAATCACAGTAGTATCAGACATTATCATAGTGAACAACAAATCTGATGGCCCACAGCTACAATCTCAAACATGTATATAAACACAAAAGCTCTAGAGACCACAGCTGATATAAATGAAGTCTCCAGCTGATTAGTTGATCAACCCGTAACTATTTTCAAAAGAAATGCCTTGAAGTTTAAAGTACATAAAATTTACCTATTTCCTAAGTTGCAAGGACACAAAAATGGACAGAGGGAGACTATAAGAATTAGAATAACCCTGAATGTGCTGAATTGTAGAAAACTAATTTCTCTACACCAACTATTTGGATTTCAGAATAGTAAACGTCTGAATTCCTTTTATGTTTGACTTTTGCAGGAAATTTGTCAAAATAATTCTGCAATTATACTCTGAAATCAAGTAAGAACTCTGAATCAAATAAGAATGAGATCCATTCCTGATCCTCATGCATATTCTAAGATAAATATGACTGTTTCTAATTGTTTTTTTCTAAGGTTTGCATTTTGATTTGACACTAACATAGAATGGGACTGTTTGAAGTGAGCATTTACCAAATAAAAGTGTAATAGCATGCAGTAGAATAGCACCCTTTTAATTAAAAAAAAGAAGAAAGAATCAAAACAAACAAATCAAAACCCTCACACTATTTCTATGTATCTTGTGGTCTGAATTCTCTTTTCAAGTGAACTCTAAATCCACAACTGTCTATATGATGATTTGATTCTTCTCCTTTGCAAGTGTTTAAGTGAAAGGAGAATCATTATAAGGTGTTCCTCTTGCAAACCAGGCTTATAGACTCTTTGGTAAACACTGATTTAAAAAAAAAAAAAGGAAACCAGGAGTGGTTTTGGGAGCATCACAACAACTAAATAAAAAGACCTCTATCCTTTTTAGATTTTACTTTCAATTACCAGAAAGGTCTTAGTTTTCAAACAATGCTCAGGTTACCAGTGTATAACAATCAACGAAGTAAATAAACTGTTCTAAGCATCACAACAAGCAGATCTACTACACTGAAAAACGATCAGTTTAGAAAACAAGGAAAGAGAAGAACAACTTTACTGTGAATACCAGAAGCTTATTCCATCAACATGCATCTCTTCAGCATCCATAACTATTTCTGCTGTAAATAACACGGATGTGTGTCAAAACAGAGCCAAAACTTCTTATAGAATTCAATGGTATTTAGGTCATCTGCACTCTATTGACAGGCACTGAACTCTGAAACTATAATGATGTAGCTCAGCAACAGTGCATGACTTCCCACTAATGAGGCCCTTTTTCCATGAATAATGAGTATAGACATCAGCTCTGTTGCCAGGTGCATAATATAAACACTATTTAACACACGGCTTTTGGTAAAGCAGTGTGTCTGCTTGCAGGGGCTGAGGCTTTGCACAATGTATTCTAGCGTTTTAACCCAGGGTGGGGGCAGGCTGCTCAAGGAAATAATTTGTTCATATGTTATCAAAATACAATAAATCAGGTTTGGTCCCAGTCAGAAAAAAAAGGCAGTGGAGTGGGACCAACAGAAACTGTAGATAGGGAAGCATAAATGAGTTCATTGTTTTATAATCCAATAAATCTTACAACACATGAAGCTGATGAGTTCTAAAATGAGCTGAGACTCCGTGAGATGAGCCTTCTGAGACTCACGAGCTCTTAAGAGTCACACTGATTAAGCCTGTGCTTGTGGAGTCTTTGTGTGTACCTAGCATATACAAAATACCTTCCCTTACATAAGGCAAAGCATAAGCTGAAAATGCAAACAGGTAAAGTTTTATTTTGAATAAATGTCTGATACATTTATAGCCTCAGTTTTGACTACATCAGATGCTTCCGAGAAACAAAAAATTCACCTTCAAATTTTAACATTTTCCATAAACAAAATACTACCACAGTATTATTTAAAACTAGGGACTGGCTTCAGAATACAAAAGTAGACCTTGCACAGGAGTTCAATCTGAATCTTGGGAAGGCTGATTTAATTCCCTGTTCTCCCATAGGCCTGCTATTTCCCAGAGCTATTATTAGATAACTGCATTAAAGACTAGGAGGTGTCAAAGTCCCATGGTGCCTGGGGCAGAACCGTGGGCATTTCTTCCAGTGTGCCAAAATAAAGTCCATGGGGAACTACATCTATATCACATGATGATCACTTATCACACCACCACTTCGACTGCAGAATTTTTTCAACCAAACTAAGTATAACCAAGAGATCTTTTGAGTAAGGGCTGTGTAAGGAGATCTATGAAGCATGTGTGAATCACAGCATTTCCTAAATGTTAAAAGCTTCCTAAATAATGCTTTTGTGTGTACTACAGAGAAAAAATAAATTCATATATCTGGACTTACCATCATACTTCGCTAGGACTGCTTGGACATCCGCATATGCCTGCAGTTCTAACAAAGCTTCCAGCAGGTTTTCATGGATATTGAACATGCTGAGAAGAGGAAATTCCTTCATCAACTAAAATCAATAACATATGAAAGGGTTAGATTATTAACATGGAAAATGATTTCTCAGAACACAGCTGTCTGAATGTGCAACTCTCATACAACTAACGGCTTTGACCTTCAAAATGAAAATGGGTTTTCTCACAGTACTGGATAAGAACCTTCACCACAGTTAACTCTGATATATCAGTAGTGAGCAATTCAGTACTTGTCTGGCACACCAGTAGCAAAAATAGAAATTACGCTGAAGAAAATCAAAATAAAATCAAATGTGAGAAGCTTTACATATATGCAACTATACTTATTAAGTGCTACTATGATTTTCAATCATGGACACTTTAAAAAAGAATTGCAATAATGACCAATACTGGCAGTAAAAATAACATAACATAACATAACATAACATAACATAACATAACATAACATAACATAACATAACATAACATAACATAACAGCAATAATAGATAAGGCATAGATTATACAAATCTAGCACTATGAGTAAAGAATCCATCTTGTGTGACAAGCTGAGTGAAGAGTGTAGTTAATATAATTTAATCCTCTCACATATAAATGTCCTTAACTTTGTGAACTGAGAAATATCAAGAATTTGTTCTTAGATATCTTCAATTTCAAAGTCTGCTTAGCTTCAAATAACTGAAGGTCATTTTCTACTACATCTCCTTTATGAATCCACACTTATTAGGAATATCATTTTTACGGCATAACTGATTAAAAATATGTATATTTATTATCAGAGTGGTTCTCCAAAGGATTGAAATGTTGTAAGAACCTTGCTTCTTCACGCCTTCTTTATGGTTATTCTATTAGTACTGTCTATGTGATGTAGATTATGGATGGCCATAATGCTCCTAGTCTTAATGGCTGGAGATGAACCTGTGAAGAACACAAACTGAACTGCACAGTATGCAGGCTTTCCTCCTCCAGTTTTCAAAGAAAATGGATCACAGGCCTTACTGTTCACTTGTCTACATGAAGAGTTTTGACCACGAAGAAGAGTTTACTTCCTTTCTCATGAAGAAAAATAACTGCAGGTGAAAAATCACATAGCTGGATTCCACAGTTGCGGATCCAGCATGCAGTCTACCTCTTTTCATTCTTGTCCATACTCACTATTGCATATTCAACAGTCAAAGCTACTACTTGGCAGGAAAATCATGACAGAATCTGGTCCTATGTAACAAGTGATTTAAAGTACAGAATGAACATATTACAAACAAGCCCCTCCAAGGGATTAAGAAAGATTATCTCTGCTCACTGGGAATGAATAATGGCTGGCAGAATAACCTTCCCTCCATCAGTGAAGAAAAGGGAAGAGCTGCAGCTAGTTACAGATGTACTGTGGCCAGTAAAAGTTCCTACTCTGGCTCTCTTTGCTTCTCACTGACATCACTCACTGACTTTTTTTCCACTTAGGTTCTGTCAGAGTGATAAACCTCGCCTAAGACAGCAGCGGAGTAAAGGTCACCGCTTGGACCAGTAGGCCTCTGAATTGACGCATGTTAACAGAGGTTTCAGCTGGGAAGGGTCAAGTGTTAAGAAGTCTGAGTCAAAATGAACTCAGTTAAAATTCTAGCTACAAAATGAAAACACCTCTAAACAGCCACTCGGCTATTCTAAAGTTGACCGCGCAAACACAACTGCTATGAAAAAAAATAAAAGGAAAAAAAGTGGAGGATGAGCTCATTATGTCAGCATATAGCTTTTACTGTGAGTAATTTTCAGTCAAGGTAAAGATCTAGCTTTTGAGAAGCCTCCCAGGAAGTAAAGCCATTTAGATGGAAGCACATTATGACAGGCTTCATGGTGAGAGGAAATGCTAAAAGCAAGAAGCCACAGAGTTTACGTCTGCTGGATGTTGAGGGCAAGATAAATACTGTGTCACAATGACCAGCAATGGAAAACTTACTGTGGGCTGCAAGCCCACTCCTCCTTAGAATATGAGGAGTGGGGTTTGCCCACATTCTGCACAGAGAATTAAAGTCGGGCACAATATCTGTGAGTGTGAGATGAGGAATTGGTTAAAACATTTTCTCTAGAGCATCAACCCATACTCTGTCCCAGTTCTCTGTGAATTTGGGGGAAATCAATACATCAGTAGAAACTGAAACATTTATTTGAAAGATTCATTAGCTATACCTGTGCCACCTGGTGTTACCTGTGCTACCTGGTGTAGGGAACCTGCTTTGGCAGGGGGTTGGACTCGATGATCTCTTGAGGTCCCTTCCAACCCTTATGATTCTGTGATTCTATGATACTGCAAATACATAGAAATGGGAGCTTTTGCATATAAACTATTATTATTTATTTTTCAGATAAACAACATCTTGGGAGTGTAAGTTTGCAGAAAAATTCTGGAAATAAGTCTGACACAATTGGAGATCTTATCACAAGTCCCAGGAGGGCTGTATTTCCAGACTCACCCCAATCCATATTGCAGGGTGTAGGTTCAGTGATTTTGTGATGGATATGAAGGAGTGATGATGACAAAAAATGCTTTATGGTACAAGGAAATCCCAATCTGATTTACTGGATGAGGAACAAGTCATGTCTCCCAGAGAAGACTTTAATGAAGAGGACTCCCTACCCTGAGAAAATTTCCATCATCAGCATTTTCTCATTTAGATATAATTTTTAAAACATTTTCAAGGAATGCAGTTGTAACTGCTATGTCCGTTTTCTCCCTGTGATGACATTAACCTCATGTATCAATTAGCAATCACACATTATTTGTGTAGGAGGCAGCTTTAATTTATAGTTTATGCCTATGACTAGGCCACGGGACCCGAGAGAATACAGAGGTGGATAAATGAATGATCTTATACATAACCTGGTGTTGACAAATTTATTCTCTATTTGCATTGTGGCTGTACAGATGGCCACATATTTTAAGCGCAGTGCACACAACCATTCATTGCTGCTTACGTTCATACCTTCTCAAACACAAATATTTTCAAATCAATGTATTCAAGTGAATGCATTTATAAATGTGGAAATTGAATTCTTAAAATGAAGAAACAACAACAAACAAGTAAGTTCAACGGAAACAGTGAAACTGCTTCAACTTCAGCTTCTGTCTGTTCCCACCACGCCTATCTGAAATGATAAAATCTGTCTCCTAAAAGAGGAATGACTGAAGCTGCCATCTTCCAGGTGTAGCTGTCAACCACCACTGAAAATACAAGCACACAGCATGGATAGCATTGATAATTTCATCAACACTTTGCATAAGCTGTTTTCTGGTATATGACTTATAACCTGTAAGTGCCGTTAACAAAAGAAAGCAGAAAAGACAAAAGATTAAACCATTTCTGAAAAGAAAAAAAGAAACCCTCATTTCCTAGGACTTCTACAGCTAGATTTTTAGATTTCTTAAACACTGTCTGAAGACAGATGTGAGGCATTTGAAACACGTCTCTCCAAATGGACTCAGTGATGTCTAATAGGAAAGAATTATGCTTAAGGTTTCCTCTGGTCAGATGACCAACGTGATTTTTTTTCCTTTATTCAGCTACTTTCCCCATAAAAGCTGCAGAAATGCATTATCTTTAACATTCTATTCCACTCACTGAATCCGAACGATGGATCAGATGTTCCTTGTATAGACAGACAGTTGAGATTTGAGTACATAAATTTTATTATCATAGAAAATCAGGCTAAAAATGATCTGGTAAAGATCACTGTTGTAAACACTCTGATACTGAAGCTATCTGACAGCTAACCAAACACAACAGAGCTCATTTGCCAAGTCTGAGAACAGAGATCAAAAACCCCTGGCCAGCTCACCTGGCAAGGAGAGAAGAAATGTCAGCAAAGGTTAGCACGCAGAATGGCTCCAGTTTACATAAACTTTGGGATGGGATAGTTATAAAATGTAGCTATTATTCAACTTTTAATTCAGGAAATGCAAGATTAGCTCCAGCGTTCCAACATATTTACGGATAATATGTGTTTTGTTCAAAGTAGGATTAGACATTAAAGGGAGAAACATCTTACCCAGTACGTAAACTCTAAAGAAATGTGCTAGAACACGCAACCTGTGTGCTCTCTCTTAATTGGAGGATTAAAGACTTCAGAGTAAGACCTCAGCATTTTAAGGAATATAATTATGAACATTCTTTTACTTGAACTGTGTTGTAAAAATGCAGATTCCGGGAGTAAAGAGAACTTTAAAGGCAGATGTGGCACGAAACTAGAAGAACACAAGTTGCTCCAGATGTACATTTACTACTAAATAATCACATCACATAAAAGTAGTAAGAGAAACTAATAATTTTTGTTATGTCAAAGATCAGCAACTTCATAAAGCATGAAAATAAAATCATTACTCATAGCCCTCTTCAGAAAAAAAAACAAAAAAAAACCACTTCACTGACATCATCCTTGAGTTCTTTGCAGAAACTTTCATGGTATTAGAAGTAGACTTTGGAAAGAAATTAAAATAAAATGATCTGGTAGCTCAAAAATGGGCTAGGAGATTCTAGACATGGACGAACATATTTAAAGGGCATACAAAGCCCTTGGACAAGGAGCGATGCAAAAAGATGGACAGAAAGGAGTACAAACTACCAGAGTCCCTATAAGACTATGTGACTATGTTCTGAGACTATACTCTGTCTTGACAGAAACACAGTGTTGGAAACCCTGTACACAGGAGCTTCCTCCATAGGGCTGGAGCAACTCTCCTAATAAGACAGGCTGAAGGAACCAGGCCTGTTCAGCCTGGAAAAGAGAAGGCTGCAGGGAGACCTCATAGGTACCTTCCAATATTTTAAGAGAATTTATAAACGTGAATTCAACTTTTTTTTTTTTACAAGGGTAGATAGCATTAGGACAAGGAGGAATGATTTATACTCAAGGAGTATAAATCTGACCCAATTGTCAGAAAAACAAAAACTGACACTGTAGTACAGCCTTAGTAGAGGAAACAAGTATTCTGCTCTACAGGACAGGTACTCAACACAGCCATTTCATTCCATTTGGGTACAAGAAGCCATTAAATGTATTGGACAAATATCTTGAGAAAGCTCAAATGTCCTGCTAGAAATGTATATTTCCAATTAAATATCCCTAGGAGGCAATCTCTTATTCTAGTCACCCAGCTGTAACAATTTGAAATGTAGTTTATATGAGAAACATTATTATCAAGTTTAAGTGATAGCCACCAAGGTTTGAGGGTTTGCTGCCATGACAGAAAGCGAGGGGTCTGATTCAGATGCAGGTATAAATACGATTAGGGCAACCACAGGCATCTCTGTTTTATTTACAAGACCATTTGAATGAAGGACACTCTACTGTTATTGCAGTGTTTCTGTATCTGAACAGGAACTAACTGAAGCTGCTTTTCTACAGTGGAGGTCAGCAAATGTCATGCTTCACGTGAGTAGTGCTAATCTAAAATGTCTAAGGTAGCTCTCAGTCTCTTGAACTCAGTTTTGCTTCCAGTTTTAATAAATGGCATTTTGAATAAATGCTACAGATTTTAATAAAGTTAGCACTGCACTCAAGGCAAAGAAGCTTGCTTCATCTGACCTGCGTAACACATGCCAAAGACTGACTCACTAATCCTTGCCTAAAGCACAGAAGTATTTGGGAGAGACAGACAGTAGGTGCAGACGCAAGCAGCTGCAGAAGTTGTATTGTTAAGTTGCTAGGGATTGTAACATCTTTATTAGCAGTCAGGATTCTTTTCTTTCATACAGCTTGAAGATACAAGGTACAGAGCACTACTCTGGTTATATGCTTTCCTTACCCAAGAGCAATCAGCAGTGCACACAGAAATACAGAATTCAAGAGAATTTTGAATAGAAAAGAGCATTCAAAGTCAAATACAAGAGGCTGCCAAGGAAGCATGCTAGATTCACCAGCCAAACACTAATACTGCTGGTCATAAAAAGACAGAAGCAGGCTACCCATATCTTACTTAGTCTGGTTGAGTACCCTTTTGATGTCTGCACGTGACATTACCTTTCAAAATAGTTCAGGGCTGTGCAAGTGTTTAAAGAAGTTATCACGCAGCACACTGATAAGCACTCAGCTCTCTAACAATGCCAACTGTGCTGGCACTGATAGCTCCTTGGTGTCTTCTGTGACACAAAACATGCATTACTGACACTGCAGTTGGGTACCGAGACAAACACACAAACATACTCGACTGAAATATCTCTAGCAAGATTTTCAGAGCTAGGTGCATAACAGTAGACTTCTATGCCCCTTGAAATGAACTGAAGAGTAATTTCTCTGCAGACATGACTGATGCCAGAAATAAAATAAAATCTACATTTCAGACCCTTAAAAAGTGCTCTGTTTTCTAACCTCCAGTGCTGAGGGAAGACCTGGAGAGTGTCTTATCTTCCTGAATGTTACTTGTTGCTAAACAAAGCTGCAAAGCATGTGGCAAGCAGCAACCCCACTACTGCTTGGAAACACATACCTGCTAAGACTACAAAACAGCTTCCAGGGATCTGCAGGGTCACAGTGTAGGAGATAAAAACATCCCAGGGAGAACAGGTTTGTTTCATCTCTCCAAAAGAGAAAATGAGACCTGCTCACTCCACTCCACACACTAGCACACCTCCTGCCTGCCTCCCTTCTCTTTTGTAAACACACATCACCCTTCAATGAAAGCTTATTCCACAGCCCAAACCTCCTCCAGAACAATCCTAAGAAGCTAGAGTTGATGAGACAGTTCAGTTTCTGGCACCGTGCACTTCCACCTTGATACTCAGTGTCTCAGTCAAGGGAAATTCAATAGCACAGACAACGACTGCTCCAGTCACAATCAAACAACAGAAAGGGCCTTTGCACACCCTCCACACCTCTTGGTTTCCCATCAGTGAAAAACATAAAGGGCACACCCAGTATACTTTTCTTCTCCTGAAAAGGTGAGGGAATCAGCAGACAGACAGCAAAAAGCTATCCTTGCTCCTCAGCACCTTGTTTCTTGTCTTTCAGTAACATCCCCAAGTACAGATTAGGAATAGTGAAGGTTTCTCACAGTCACCACTAGAGCCTTTCACGTCTGCACATACTGAGTTTTCCAACATCGTTTGGAACACACTGGTTTAAATCCTCCTAACATAATCAGCCTAACAAACAAAACAACAAGCACTGAAGATTTTTTTCCTCTGGGATGGTAAAAGAGAGCCGCTTCCCTCACAGACCATACCATGCTCTATATAAAGAGGAATAAAACTGGAACAACTCTGGTGACTAGGCTGGAACTATTCCAACAACACGCTAATCAAAATGAGATCACAAGTTAACTCAATACATACAAACAGTGACAGCTGCTGGTTTCTATAGTGAAACATAGTAAATAGTTATCATCAGAAATAGAAGCAAAACCAACACCTATGTGTACTTAAATGACAAGTTTCCATGAGAATGACAGGTTAGTCATTCTGATTAATTCTACTGAACTAAATGAATGAAATCAGCAGCAAAGTCAACAAAATGAGGCTAGCTCAAAATCAGTCACAAAAGTGACAGATTCCTACTTGATTTCAACAATAAAAGAAATAAAATATCCTCAATAAAGTACTAAATAGGATTTTCCTATCAGCAGAGTAATAAAACCAATTACCCAAAATCTTATTAAAGTCACCAACGACTCATTTTCTTTCCATTAAGGTGTCTGAAGTGGGATCTCTCTCTTTTCTGACATAAAATTGAAGTAAGACAGCGTAATCCATCAGTAATGTCCTCAAGATGGCCTTATATTTGCCATGAATTAAACACTCTCAAGTATTTTATTTTTTCAAAGTGGTAAAGACTCACTACATCCCGATCATATTTCCCAGATGGTGTCATGAACCTCTTAACACTTCATTTCCATCATGTTCCATGCCTTGAGAAATCTGTTTTCAATCTTTCAAACACAAACAAGGCCTCCACCCTCCGTTCCATGATGCTAGATGCAGTCCCCAGCCAACATATTCTTCATATTCTTCTCAGAGTGAATAAATTCATCTCCTCCCTCATCAATCACACAGAAACCATCAATGACACATTCATGTTCAAACTTCTTCATAAATATATTATTTATGTCATCCATGAATAAATAGTGGTGTGCATTCATCAGGAGTAAATAGCTCCACGTCAGTCTAAGAAAAGCATCTGCAAAGCTGACTTGACTCTCCTCTTGCTCTTAATGTATTGGAGTTGTAACCTAGAGGTACTGTTGCTTTTATATTTCATCCAGGGACCTGCTAATTCTCAGCTTTGCTCACTCACAACAAAGAGCTCTAGAGGCATCTAAATTCAGTTTGGAGGATTTGGCTAAGTGTCTGTATGTGGAAAAATACAGAATGCACTCATCTCTGTTAAAGTTCTAGAAATTTGAAACTCTGTCTTTCTACCTCTGTTGTCTTGCATCCAGCCCTTTTTGTTTCAGCATGATGCCCCTACAGAGGAAAGTGTCTTCAGTCCTTCAAATGATGACTTTGGGTCTCCCTGTCATCATCATCTGTCAAGAGCCATATAATACTTGACTTCAAAAGCACATGTTTTTCCCTCTAGTGACAGAATAACCCACTCAGTATAAGCAAAATGTTGAGGGTCTCACTTTGCATAAGAAACCTAGGACTGGTTAGATCACCTGAGTCCTTAGATGCTGCTCTGGATGCACTTTTAAGTGTATGTATTGACATCGGATGAGAAAAGGTTCACAGAATATCTGTTCAACACAGCCTTATCTACAAATCCTAAGACACATTCAGCAGCACGTATTCAGCTCCAAAAGTTGCCATAATTATGACGTGTGACATTTGAATGTGAAATTCAAAACTGTATCTTTCTTGTGTATTAGTGCCAGAACTTAGAATTTCTGTTTCCACTGTTTTTCAGTGCTTGTCCCAGTGTGCATCTGTCATGAAATTGATAAATAATCAGTGGACCTGGCTGGACTGAAAACATTTTCTCCCAGCTGACTTTGTTGACTACAAGGCAACAAAAACACATCTTTTCCTCCTTCTTCCTCTTTCTCACACTCTTAGCTGTTCAATGGATGGGTTTCCACAAGCTCTTTTTCAACACCTCTATCTGGCAGCCTAGTGATTCTAAGGAGTGAGAGCTGCATGCCTGAAAAACTTCAACCAGAGACAGGAAATAAAATTGCTCCCACTTGCCATCTGCTAGATTATTTAGGATGAGGACTAGCACCATGATGAACTCTGTTCAATGTTTTCCAAAATATTCCCAAGTCACAGACTTGCAACCTTGGGCAAGTCAATCCCTCAAACTATAGTGTTTCTCACCTGAATGCAGCAGATCTCAACTGAAGAACTGCCAGGTGTGCACAGCTATCTCTGAAGCTGAGCCTTTTACATACTAGAAACACATACAGCACCTCACGGAGACAGCTGCCTTTACTGCCACTCCCCAGCTTGCTACTGTTTGATTTGTATCCTCCAAATTCTGAATAAAATCATCCTCCACCTCAGAGGGAAATTAGTTCACTACAGATTAATAACTTTCTTTTGATATCTCAGTAATAAGATTTGCATGAATAAACAGTGTCCTCAGGTCTGAGCAGTGCCACAAACAAGGCAAGAAGCCAAAATGCAAAGAGTAATCAGAATATTCAAGATCTGTTTATTAAGTCAGTTGCATTCACTCTGTGTCACAGAGGAAAGTCTTCTGAAAATGAAGCTACATAACTTTACGACTGAATAACAGGCAGCACGCTAACGCATACATACTGGGATGGGAAATTCAACCATCCATCTGGTATTTCCTGATATTATAGTGTTCCTTTTGCAACCTCAGAAAGGATCTGTTCACTTAAGTCTTTATGTACATTACACAAACAAAATGATTGTCAGCAGTACTGCAAGATGCAAGAGCAGTCACTCATTTGTAACCAAGGCACATCGTTTCTCTGTAAACATTTATTACCAATGTATCAAATACAAAAAAATACAAACTCACATCTCTCATCATTTTCACTGCTTCTCTGGTCCTTCCCAGCTTTCTTGCACACATTGCCAGTCTCCTCTTAATATAAACTAGCACATTAGTGTCCCTTCCTGCATAAAAAGAAAAATAAACATAATTAAGATAAAAAAGAAGGTATGGAGAGCTCTGTAGGACACAGACCATCAAGTAATCAGTCAGGGGAGTGGAAGCCATATGAAGTTAACACTGACACGAAGCTCTGTAGTTACACAGCATCAAATTACCAATTCACATACTTGGTTTAGACAACAGCATCCAAGAAAATTCACATATGTCTTGTCTTATGTTTTTGTAAGTTAAGTTGTGCACGTGTTAATAGGAGATTCAGTAAATTCCCCAGCTCTATTCCAACAGTCCTCCTACTTGTCGGTTACAAACACACCTGAAGCTCCCCTTTGTTGAGCCTTCACTTGTTACCCTGTTACCACCTTCAAATTCCTCACAGCTATGGATGGCAACTTCGCATCGATCTGAGCTAACAATCTGATGTGTTGGAAGGTGCCCTGGTGAAGAGAGAAACTAAACAGCCTCAGTAATTAGTCTCTTGAAGTACCCTTAATCTTTCATTGATCCTTGGTTTCTCATTCTGTAATCCCAATGTGAACTTTTAACATACTGCTGGACCAGCAGGAAATGTGTGGACAGGCGATCACCTATAATATTACCATATCAAAAAAATAGAACACGCTACAAATTATCTTCACCTATGCAGCCCGTAAAGATTTGTCTGTTGCTAACATTTTCAACTCTTTCATAACAAGAACAAGATGTGTGCTGAAAACATTCCAAGTACCTACAAACTATTCTAAAGCTGTGATTATGATTTTCAGACAGATCCAACAGCAGGCTGAAAGGTCTGACTTTAGATGAAAAATAAGGAGGGCAGGAATTCCATTAGCTATATTTTATATTATGTAATTTCTTATCTCTGTACTGTTTCTTCTATATTTAATAAACAATTTATTAGTTGCATCTGTCTCAACATGTTTATATCGTGTAACTGAGAGGTACAAATTTCAGGCCAAACTCCTTTGTCAAATCTGATGATGGTGGTAGTGATACATACTATCTAACACACATAAGTTAAAAAAATAAGACACATAAATTTGCTTACACAAACTTAAACAAGGCATCCTGGACATCTTGCTCACCAGCATGAGAACTGTGACAGTCTTATTGTGTATTTTTCACAGAATTGCTGTCATTTTTCTGGGCTTAGAATGGATTCAAGTGTACAAATGAAGCTTTCACGGACAACAGTAAGCCTGCTAGAACCTGAAAACTGCTTCAAGGGCTCAGCTGCTCTCCACTTGTTTTTCCCCACAAATCATCGTAAATGTATCATCTTACATATCATTTTATAGCCAACAAATGTTTAAAATACCACCCCAAGATTTATAAAACCTCAGGCTTTCAGGTATAGACTCGTGTGCACTTTTGAAACCAGAGATGACAGACAGTTTCACTTTGTACAACTTTTATCAGCAATATTTGAATTACATGACACAGCCAGAGGCTACAAATTCAAGTCCTGAGAAAGTTACAGATGCCCAAAATATGTCAGTGTTTGTACTTACGTAATTCATTGGTATTATTTTTGCCTGAGGTAGTCACTGTGGACTAGAAACAACCTAGATTAGTTTGCTTTATTTATCTTTCTGCACTTCTACTGGCAACAGTAGAAGAAGAACCTACTACCTTATGTATTTTCTCAGAATTAAGAAGCATCTAACAAATTACAGCAGCTAAATCTCCACACTGAAATATCTTTACAAAAGGGCAAAAATCCTGCAGTATCAATTACAGCACTACATTATTCCAGTCGTTAATGTTTCTGTGACCTTTCTTGAAGTATGCTCCTAACTTTTTAAATGTCACACTGGCGAATGGATCCCATTAACTTCCACACAACCATGTGGTGTACTTATTTATCATTACTGCTGATGGAAGAAGCTGGCAAAGCACCAGTTCACTCCTGTTTCCCTATTCTTTACTGTCTTTTCACAACATGAGCTCACATTTTCAAAATGGCTAATGGCATTTTAGATCAACTTCCTAAAATATTCTCCAGAATTTTCCAAATATCAAATCTCTTTTGGCTCTGCAGCATTCCATTTTCTGTTAAGTAAAGGCTATGCATTTTCTGCCATGACAGAAAAGATGCATTTGTATTGAGTATTGCCAACTCAGTAACAGAATCAGGCAAAAACAGTGAAAAAGAATACAGCTCTACAGTCATATTGCAGCCAACATGGAATATCGAGTACATAGTTCTGAGGGGTAGAAAAAAAAGTTGCCACTGCCAGATATTTTCCCCTTTTAGAAACAGCTATTCCTTCCAAAGAAACTTACTGTGCTGGGCTTCATACTGGGCACCATGATGCTGTAATTGCTGACTGCGCCTGTAACAGCCCTCTCCAGCCTTCAGAGCTTGCTTGAACAGCTTCTCTGCTTCCACAATAGTTGTTGCTTCCTCTTCGGCCAACAGAATATAGGCAGTAGCACATCTGCAGAAATGCCAGAGGAAGAACCATGAAAAAGTTGCATTACGTAAAAACTGTACGAAGATATGAGGACTGTCAAGCATTTATTGAACATGGAAGCAAAGGAACTGTATTGAATATCTTTCTGGTGAACTTCTGTAAATTCTCTGGCAAGCAGATCATGATTTTCCAGGAAGGACCTCTGGAGATTATCCAGCCCACTCTCCCTGCTAAAGCTGGTTCTCTGCAGTAGGTTGCACAGGAAAGCATCCAGACAGGTTGTGAATATCTCTGGAGAAGGAAACTCCACAACCTTCCTGGGCAGCCTGTGTCAGTGATTTGGCACCCTCATAGTAAAAGTTTTTTCTCATGTTCAGATGGAACTACTTGTGGTACAGTTTGTGCCTGTTGCCCCTGGTTCTGTCACAGTACTCCAGATGTGGCCTCACCAGGGCAGAGCAGAGGGGAAGGATCACCTCCCTTGACCAGCTGGCCAAGCTCTTGTTAATGTACCCCAGAATACCACTGGCTCTTCTGGCCACCACGGCACACTGTGGACTCACAGATCCACAGTACTTTATGAATACATGGAAAGTTGTAATGCAGTGTGGAATCATCTCACCCAGCTTCCAACCATCTAATTTAGAACTCTTTATTATCTACCTGTGTTCCTCCTCTTCCTTTGAGGAGCATCTTCACAAAGCCACTCATTTCACCTGTTTAAATCCCTCTCTAAAAACACGGTGAACTGCTGAGTTGAGAAACTTCTCTCATGGCTATACAAGGGGCCTAGGTAACTAATTTGGACTTGACAGATACAATTTTAACATATATATACACATATATATAGCATGTTGATTTCTTTCTGATACAAACAACTGATTACTGATGAGATTCTTGTTCATACAGAAATGGAATCATGCTGCTGCTGTTGCCTCTAGTCATGTTTCACACAGTCATCTATTGGAAAAGTGGTAACAAGTCTGGGTGAAAATAAGACTCCATATGTGAGTAGAATGGAATAGGTGTAAAGCTCACTGCTTGCTAAAGCCTTTTAAGCTATGTGCTCCCTCAGTTAGATTGTGGTCCAGAAACAAACACTTCTTTTTTTCCTTTTAATGAAACTAGTGAAGGACAATCTGTAAGGCATCAGTTTATGCAACTCTAGAATGCAGTAATCTCTGACAGCAACCTAAGGGAGTCTCTCTACTTTATGCACTTTGGCAACACTTGCACAGTATGCCATGCCAGCAAAGCCTCGCAGCAATGAGTTTACTGTGGGATCTTAGAATGTTACATTTCTCATTGGGAAAATACATAACAGACTGAAAAAACAAAAGTCCCAAAATATTACATCATTTTCCCTCACGCTATCAAATGAATATTTCAGGAAGTGTTTACGAGTCCCTTCGTTCTTGCTTCTGTTCAGGACAACTGAGAATCCAATAGGGAACTCTCTCGTCTCCGTCCCATAAATAAACGTATCATAGACTCACCAGGAGGCAACATAATTAACACTATTCTGTGCTAACATAGGGCCTGATCCAAAGCCTGCTGACAACAATGGGAAGACACCCTACTGTCATCACTGCCCTAAGGATCTTGGGGGTGGCTAGCACCACATACAGCTGTGCTTTTTTTCCTCCTGTTGTTGGACTTCCTGTGGCAGGCCAGTAATCATGGGTAAAAATTACTGTAGTAAAACCCCTGCACTGAGCTATCATCAAATGGATTTTTAAATGACAGAAAATAAATGTTAATGTTGTTGTCACTCACTCATTCAATTCCAAAGCTTCATGTGCTGCTGAAATTCGGGCTTGGGGGTTTCTCTCTCTCCAGGCTTTCTGCATTACTGTTCAATAAACCAAGCAGAAAAGGGGCATATCAGTCATTACAGCATTAGCAAGGAAAATCTATTGCATTTTAACAACAAAATTTATTGTTCTCAGCCTGACTCACTCCATAACATTTCAAGGACTTCAGTGATCAGTCAAAAGATATATAACCAAATGCTGAGCCTTATTCTTTCGTTTAATTCACCTGATTTTCATGGGAAAATCTGACTGAGCAATTGTGCCATCTGCACTGTTACACGCAGAGTGGATAAGCAGCTTTATCTTCTCGGGGAGCTAGATTCCATGGGGCACAAAAGAATACAAGGATAGCTGGGGTTCTTATTCCAGTTCCTTAATGTGCAGTTGCTTTATGAGTATGTTAAATGGAGACAACATCCAGGCTAATTAAGATGACCCCATAATTAGCCCACGGTACTCAGAAAATAGGATTCATGTTTCTCCTGTGTCAAAAAAGCACGGTATGCTCTCCTTTGCAATTATGTCCACTGAATACAGTGCCCAACTGTCAGCATTTCTTCCCTCCTAAGAGACAAAGAAGATTTGTCTCTTCAGATGCAAATTCTGATTACTGAAGTAATTGTACATTTTAAGCTGAACTGAAGTCTGCATGTGGACTTAATAGTAAAGGCTTAATACAACTAAAGCTGCTTATATGAAATTAGGTTCTAAATGTGTTCTCTTTGTTTTTTTTTACAGGGCTTCTAACTGCAGCAGGGCATAAAGTACAGGACTCAGGTTTTACATACGCTGTCCTCTGTCAGCATTGACTAAACGGGGCCTGGATAATGTAATTCAGCTTACTATACTACAGCTGGAGGCAAATCAGGCAATATCTGTTTGGAACTGCTGCAAGAAAAGGGAGGAAAACATAAATTTTTATTTACGCTTATAAGTGGTACCTTGAACGACTCCACAAAGTAGAATATCATCATGACACAAATTTGAGAGCTTATACCTACAAACAGCCTTCTACAAATCCAGCATGTCAGTAAGAGAACGGCAACAGATTTCCAGCTATGAGCAAACATTTGTCTTCCTTAATCTGCCTGAGAGGACTGATGTCTGACTGTACTTTTCTTGCAGCAGTTCAAAGCACTCACGAACCCGCTAGTTAAAATGGCTGTTCCCAAAGTCTCTTACTAGCATCGGCAGGACGTAAATGATCCGTGTCACACGTGAAGAACGTCTGATGGTCCTGTGCTGAAAGATTCATATCGTAGTAAGTCAAAGGCTCTCTCCCTGTTACCCATGTATACCTGCAAGCATGGCAACAGAGAGACATTTTGGTTAATGAAGTCACATTCAGCAAAATGCAGAGAAAAGAAGGATCCTAGATGTTAGACAGGCATAACCCGCTAAGGAGCCAAACTCCTAACCAACACATGCTCCATCTCACTGTGCTGTGATGGAGCTGCAGTAGCTGAACATAAGCTAATGAGGACGCTGGGAGGTAATTGCTGGCAATTGGTAACACACCTACTCAAACACTAATACCACATGAAATCCAGGTATAATTCATTACGTTGTTTGCTGTAACTGATTTGAATGGAATTTCTGCCACGTATTAACGTGCCAGATAGTACTGCACTCAGGTTTTCCAGTTTTTCTAATGAACCAAAAATTACAGAAATAACAGGTGCATGTGTATAAATTTAATTTCCTTTTCCTTCAGAAGCATTTTACAAATTATAGCAAAGCCTGGAATTATTGAAAGTGTCCACAATAGTTCTTCTGTTGCTGAGTTAGATTAGTGGAAATGTACAATTAAGGCCCTTAGCCCAATACTATACCTGTAACATCAGAGCACTTACCGATTATATTCAGCTCCTCTGAACAGATTTAAAGGATTTCGCCAGACTTTGCATTCTGTGATAAACAAAAACACACAACAATGTATCTCTCTCAAATTAAAACTTGAGGTTTATCAGAAACATTGGCTACCTTCTAATGAGCCTTAACAATAGGCATAAAAGGAAAAAATAAACAGTGTGAGAGATGGAGGCAATCAGACTGCTCTTTTCTTTTAAAAGAATCATTTCATTGTAATCCGGTGTTAATAAATGATATCATTCCAGACAAATAACGTGCAACAAAGCACCAAGTGCCAGGTGAAAACAACACGGATTAGTACTGGGACTCACATTTACCATTAGGCAAATCTGAAAAGGGCTCACACTGGGTTACTGCACTGAAAAACAGCAATTAATGCCATCCCTGTGGACTTGTTATTCCTGCAGAAGAACTTCACTGCCTACTTGATACTGTAAATCACTGAGAACCTCGGCTACAACTGCCAATTTTAATCCTTCCTTAACTTATCCATGGCAACATCTGCCAACCTTACTTTAAAAAAAAAAAGTCATTTAGAACAGAATTCAAAAAAAATCATAGAATTAGCTTCTATAGCTTTTGAAAAGTTGAGGTCTTAATTACAGCTTCTATTGCTTTAATTAACACCAGATTTGTTCTCTTTATTTCAATGAAGACAATTCACTCAAGCAAAGCCTGAGATTGAACGCAGCAACAAGGACTCAGAGGCTCATTGTAAAACCCTATGCTGCCTCGCCATGTTAGTGGATGACCCCTCATCAGACAAAATGACAGGAGAAGCCTTCCTCTGTTTTCGTGGACCTAGCACTTCTGAGTATGAGGCTCAAGTGTCAAGGAGAGAAAACTTCTTAAAGAAATGGTTTGCAATAATATCAAACCACTTGCAGCTACACAAAAAGTTGTCAAGCAGCACAGGTGGCAGGACTTAGCTTGGTCCCTGCACTGTATAATGTACATCAAGCACTGACATGGAGAAGGGAATTTGTTTGGGAAGAATAAAAGCATCGATTATGCATCTGAGCCTTTCAGCCAACCACTCCAGGGTAACCAGTATTGGAAAGGTCCATTGATTTACTCAGCAGAAAATCTCAATCAGAATTCAGATGTTCAGTTGTGCAGCCAGAGGGTATGGCTGCTTGACAAGCTTCGGCCTGACAGCTTTTCATAATTCAACTTTCAACACACAGCAAATATTAAATTATTATCAGCCTCCTCAGGACCAGAGCTACACTTCAAAGGCTTGGCTTACTCTGCAACAATCAGTATTTGGCAACAGCTATCTGATCATCTTTTTTCCTCGGCTTATTCAAACTGAGGCAGCAGTCCTATAATAGAGCACAACAGCTCAGCATTGTAGCAGAGGAGCTGGGGAACAAGAAGGGGAGGCTCAGAAGGTATATTACCACCTTCACCTTCAGTCCTGGGTTTGGCACCTGTCTGGCTAGTTAAGTGTGATGTGCTCTCTGCTGCTTTTGCCTGGGTATCTGCTGGTACTGTGGTTTTGGTACAACTGTTCTTTCAGCATTCTCAAAGACAATACTGCAGTATCCTACAACAGTCACACTTCCACATGGGGAAACATGTAAAAAGCCATCTTCTCTCTGCTGGATAGGGAAAGAAATGTCCCTGAGTGGATTTATGACAGGCTCAGAAGGTTGCTTTTTCTGTTCTGTTACAAGCTAATAGCACATTACGTGTATGCTCCCATTTTGTTCAAGCAATTCAGATTTCGTGCACGTTGCTCTTTCAGCTCTTTATTCAGAGGTCTGGCTCAGAGCAGCAGCACCTTTCTGAAGGCAGGAATCGCAGGCTCTCGCAGGCATGCTGCACAAAGATGCTGTTTGATGGATCAGCAGAGCTGCGTGCCTGCGCACTGAAAGCAGAGCACCGCTTCTTTATATCAGAAAGCAGAGACGCCTGGCTGAACCTCGTCAGCCGAAATACTGTGCCGTCTGCTTTCAAATGCCCAGAGTGATTTCAGAGCTGCTGAAGCGTGGCTGATGAGCGCACACAGGTGTTTCCAAGCCACGCTACGCTTTCTGCCAGTTCACCCAATATCCCGCAGCACGCTGCGCTGCTACTCGCGGCCTCTCCTCAGACGGGAACGACAGCCGCTTTAACACCGCGTTCTCCCGGCGCTCACCTGACACGCTCTGCCTGCTGGAGTCCGCCTCGCCGTTGGCGGCGTTGGCCGCGCTGGGCGCGCTGTTGTCCACCCCGCCCAGCAGGGGGCGCAAGTGGCTCACCGAGACCTGCTCGATGAAGGACGTCCCGTACTTGCGGAAGTACCACCACTCGAAGATCTGCAATACACACACACACACGTACACGCGCGCGTCAGCGCGCCGCTCGTCACCGCCGCCACAGCCCGCCCCGCTCCTCAGAGCTCCAGAAATGGGGCTCGTGGACGTGAAACATCTCCACAGTACCAAATCCCGTGAGGCGGAATCCTGCGTTTATCAAAGCAGAAATCAGACGCGCTTTTCTGTTTTTATTTATTTCTGTAGCATCGGTGACCCCAGAGCAATCTAATGTCTCTCCTTGGAGAACAGCACGGAAGAAACAGACAGCGTAATGAGGGGAAGGCAGAAGGGCTATGGGGACACACAAAGGTCACCGGCCTTTGGGAAGCTGAACAGATGCTCGCAGAGAAATGGGAGCACAAACACATGCGTTCCAAAAGCCCCACAGCATGTGCAGCTCCTGCTCAGCTTTCACCTGAGCTCTTTCTGTTTTGTCTCTGGAAACACTGAAGCTTGAACACCAGTCAAGCCAGTGTTGTGCCTGTCCGGGAATAGGAATCAAAGATTATAGCTTTGTACAGACACACAGGGCACCGAGTAAAGCCAGGGCCTGAAGTACAGCTGCCAGATTGGCTGCTCTCAACTGTTCAGTTGAAGACTGTATCAACACAGCTTCATCCTTTAAGACCTGCCTTTAAAAAACCACAATGTGCTAAGTTCCTTTACATTATTACTTCAATCCCAATCAGCTTTTACATAAAAAGGTCAATAAAACCTTTGCCCTGAAAAAATGTATACAAGTTGAGAAACTGTCATGCTGAATTTCAACGGAACTAGGATAGAAGCAGAAAGAATGTATGTATGAAGGTCACTGCTGCAGTGCAGCCCAGTGACAAAAACTTCTATCTGATGCAGTGGCAAGTTTCTCCCTAGACTTAAAAATATATTTCTTATAAAAAGGGAATTAAAGTTCCTCAGTCTTTTCAAATACCTTTGAAAAACATTTGCATTGTTGAGTGAATCTAGAGCCAGGGAATTCAGCTAGCTCTCAGTGCATACCACCTCCTAGAAAATGAAGCCATAAATCATCATCACAATAAGCCTCTGCTTGGAGTAATTTGTTCAGGGAACATGAGAGGATAATCTGTAATTTGGTATTGAAGTCAAAGCAATAAATTGCATAGAATCTTCACACCTTTCTTGGTGTCAGCTGTTCTGAAACCTGACTTCTACAAATAAAATTTGATTTCTAGCTATACCAGCCAGTTTTAAAGCAATGTGAAGCCAAAAAGCTTTTGGCAGATCAGCAGATGAGAGATCATCTGGCATAATAATAGCTAACTACAAGGATTAATTACCCATCAAAAGAGATCTGGATCAGAAAGGAAACTGGGGAGAAAAATTGTTACTGCACTGCCAAGGTGACTTCATTTAGTGAAAGGTACTGGTGGTGAAAGGTGCCCCTGCCCATGGCAGGGGCTTGGAACTAGATGACCTTTAAAGTCCCTTTCAACCCAAACTCTTCTGTGATTCTATGACTCATTTCTCTCATATGCATACATACGCTTTCAAATCAGAGTAAGGTCAAATATCTCTGGACTCTCAAGGGGCCTTTGAAGCCTCCACAAAGGCCAACTTAAAACCCTGTTCTGAACATTTCCAGTTTCGGGTGTTCAGAAATCCTAACCTAGAGTTCTTATTTTTTAATCTGGTAATGCTCATGCTTAATGTAAGAGTATATGACCTTAAAAACCTGTAATGATTTCTAGAAGTGCAAGGCTATGAAAAAAACAGCTGGTAGTTGACAGATATTTGGGTAAGCTAAGAATTGGTTAATCACTCATAAGTCTTCTTAATCCATTTCAAATACTTGTTACAGACTGTTTTTGTGTTTTGTTGTTGTTGGTTTTTTTTGTTTTGTTTTGTTTTGTTTTTTGCCTTTGCTTCTCTATGCAGGAACTTCTGTTCCACTGTGCTATGAAAAATTCTCCTCTTTCATATCTCTGCTCTCACATGCAGGCAATCCCAGATTGTTTTATCTCTCTTTGTAACAACATATTCTGCATCACTTGGCTTATCTGATCTTCCTGCCTCGTTTTTCAGACCAGATACTCTGCCAGAAATGCATCAGTTCACAAGGGATGATTTTGACGGCTGTTCTCACTGGAATATATAGCTATGTCTATCAGTGATATGAACTACGCTTTCCTGCTTATCATATCCAAGACAGAGTCCTCTCTTACATAGCAGACACTCTCTGTAGTCCTCACCCAGTGTGTGTACTGAGTCTTTAACCGAAACAGTAAGGAAATTTCCTCGCAGGCAACTTCCACAGAGTTCTCATTCAGACTTCTAATTAGGCATCTAGGTCTCCAAGGAGTAAGAGCTGGAATACTCTTGTAATCTGAGGGGCGGTAACAACCAATCTAATGGATCTGACTGAGGCTTACTCCCTCGAGGAATAGGATAACAACAGCAGAAGATTCAGTGGTTAAGCCTCTCAGATAAATAAGATGGGAGAGCAGCACATGCTTGACTGGCTCAGTCATCCAAGATGTTTTTTAGCACGCTGCCCAGCCTGTGCCAGCTCTCCCAGACAATGACTGGGCATGTTTTAGGGATATCACAGCCCAGGGGCTGTTTCCAGCAGACAGTACAGAAAAGATTCCTGTTTTGGGAGGTAAGAGCGTTCATCCATATGGATGTGACTACACAATGCTCTCTTACAAAGAAAGCCCCTTGGTCTGTTTATTAGCTGCTAGGGATAGCCAGCTGATGCACACAGATCCTACAGTCCTAGCCTGCGTGATTCCAAGAAGAAGTTTGCCTCTGACGATGCCCTCAGTGTCACAACCAGCCCCATTCCTTCTGGATGAAATTCATCACTTGAGCATCCTCCTAGCCTCTGCTGCTGCTTCTGGGACTCTTTAAATCAAGGAATAGATAAACATAATGACCAGCTTATTCAAAATATCTATTTCCTTATATTTTACATACCTTTGGAAATATATGGCCTATGTGTAATATTTTTCTCAGCACTGGGCAGGCCCCAGTTACTCATCTGTCTACTCTTCCTCTCTCATCTGCTCCCTGGCAAACACTTCCAGTTTCTTAGGAACTGTCTCCTAGGGATGAATCTGCCCTCCCTGACCTGTTAGCATCCACTGAGCATGGCAGGAACTCAGAACAGTTGCCACATGCCAGTTTTCAACTGCCAAAGACTATCCCTGTACAATTGCCAGACTTTTGGGAATTGGTGGGAATACCCAGAACTCAGTCATTCATCTCTCTGCCCCTCTGCAGCAGACTACACGAAGGTACTGAAACAAATGGAAGAATGTTTAATATCTAAAATAAAAAATAAAAAAATAAAAAGCAGGTTCCTTCTGTGTTATTTAGGTCCTCTTTGAGATTTCCTCTGCTAGCACCACTACATCACGGACTCACAGATGGTGCCTGCACTTGGTTGCAGCAGACAGCCCAGCTGCTCAACACTAGCTAGTACAGCCTCAGCACTCGTGCTCCACCTCTGTGTTACTGCTTTGCTAATTCTTATCTCTGAAAAGCCTGCTATTTGTTCAGTTTATTGAAGAATGTTTCTCACTGTGCAGCAGGAAACTGTTATTGTTTATCTCTGAAGCAGAAAAACAAAGCATTTTTGGTGGACATTCAAGACTGAGGTTCACTGCTGCCTGTGATTTGTCAGACTCTATCAATTTGCAATGCAAGTGCCATCACTATTCCCTACACAACTTTCACTCCAGTGCTAACATGTTGCACATGCAGCCTTGTTGGCACATCTCAGTGGCATGCAGAAATGCAGTTTCAGCTTGCAGCATTTGCTGGACATCAGCTGTGTTTCATGTCACCCAACCTGTGGAAAACTCCAGCCTTTCTTAAGACCCCGAGTATAACACAAACTACATCATACTGTGAGTCAGAACCATGTTTTTACTAAATTAAAAGTAATCGTGGTGGAATCAAGTTTCTGATACAATGTTTTAACTGCAGATTTGATTTGTATTTTTAATGTCTAAAATAGTGCAGGGATGAATTAAAATATATGCTAAGTGGTTCATTTTAAGCTGGGTGCTCTGAAGCAATTATTAAGGAAGAGCTGCAATAGAGAAGACTTCCATATTATTTTGTGCTATTCAGGAAAGAAAAGAGGTCTAAGATTCTTGCTTCAAACCACTGTTTGCCCACAGTTAGGCCAGATTTTTATCTAAAGAATGAAAACAAAGTAAGAGACAAAATAAGACAGGAGGGTAGTGTTTTGCAATGGAGTCACGTAGCATGCAATTCCCCAAACCCAGCTCTGTAGGGTCATTGTTTCATGATCCAAACATGAAATAGGAAAAGCATTCACTTTCCCATCAGTTACTACACTTCTGAAATGATGGAATTTTCCATCATTTCATAACCTGCAGAGCTGTGATTTCTCCTTCTGATTAGGAATTGCAGCCAACCGATAATGGAAAGAAATCAGGCAGACCATATGGTGGAAAATTCCAACGAATATTAGAACATCTAGTCTGACAGACACCCTAGCAATGTAGATTCGTGGAGGGAATGTTTACTTTACAAAAGGGTTTCGTTTTATGCTGTTGACAGGACTAAGAATCTTTAGAACTGCAGATGCTGTGTCGTGTGACAGGTGGTGGTACTGTGGGCAATTCAGTGTGTTACAGGGCCAGTGGTAAACAGCAAGATTATGAAGAAGTAATAAATCTGAAGCATAACTGTGCCAGTGACTAGCTAGCACTACCTCACTAGCACCTACCCAGCTGTCTTTCCTGATGCTTGGGCTATTCAAGATACAGTTTCTTCTTTCCACAACCATCTCTGCCGAGTTCTGTTTCTACCACTGAATTAACTTACAGACCACATGTTCCCCTCAGCACAGACACCGGCTCTCAGCTACCTGGCCTATTTATCTTTTGCACATACACAATGGTGGCATATAAGCAGCAGACAAAAACTGACAGTAGTAGCGAAGCTCCACAAAAAAGGCTTTCAACACTGAAGAGGCTTTCAGTTGTCTTTAAGTCTTTGTCTACACGTCCATCACTTCACTGCTCCTTACTCATTAAAGAATTTTGTCATGCATCACTTAGTGATTTTTTTCTGGCTAAGGCTCACCCAGTTTCATCTTTTCTTGGAAGGCTTCTACAGATGCCGTTTCCCCCCTTCAACATATCATCACTACTTCCTACCTGCTTCTTGTGCTTTCCAACAAAACTTAGAAATTTCTTGCTCACAAGACTCTTACTGCGCTCATTCTTCAGAGATTCATGACTACAGTACAAAGAGTAACTGCACCTGTAATCATGCTATACACAGGGAATTTAGTTACAGAGAAATTAATCTCTAGGGTCTTTTCTCCTGTTTGATTCTGTATTTCCAGAGACACTCGTTTTTTCTTGCTGCTTCCTCCAGCTGTCTTCACTATCCAGCAATATGGAATTGTGCCTGTGGACCTCGTGTATTTCCCTCATTCTTCAGCATCTTGTTGGTGGGACCTGGCCCTTTGAATCCTTCTTTCTGGGTGAGATTACTGACAGTACTGAATGCTATATTCAGTGTCCTCTTGCTGGGCATCTGGGTAAGCGAATCACACTGAACAGAATCCAAGTCTTACAGGTCTGGCTCCTGAGCTTCAGTGTTCATATTCTGAAAGAACGGATGTCTCCAGAGCTCTGTTCTGTGCTCTGGGGCTCGATCCATACAGTCATGATGAATGCCCAAGGTACAAACATTAAGTAATTGCATTCTGCTACAAGTAAGCCCCAGAGCAAGGCAGAGCAGCAGTGCACCTGATGTTTTACACCTGAAATCATCTAAGTGATGAGAGTCTCTCTGGCATTTAGGAGTCATGGATGGCATTTCTTTGTCTACATCTACAATAAGTAATGTGGAAGTAAGTGAGGGTTCCTTTGAGCTCAGCAGATATACAGTGATGTTAACCAGCCCCGGGTACGTTTCTCTTTTTTATTTACCACCACATTAACTACACATCTAAAACTGGTCTTCTGGTCTTACAATTATGTGCCTAGTTTGGTACGGTGAGGGAAGGTCTACAGCTTGAAAGCACGCATCTGGTTTCAGACACAGGACCTAAGGTTGATTGAACAAAGTAAAATAAAGCAAAGATGACACTCACTTCTGTCAGTTAAAAGGCAGCACTCAGTGTCAAGGCCCAATATAAGTATAATACCCTGAGGTTTACCCTGCTCTAAAAAGGAGCAGGCTAAGCTGAGAGAGTTAGTGCCTCTCCAGTTCTTAACACCACTCTTTTTTATTTTTGCAGTACCTGTCAATGGAAAAACTTAATGTATAAGCACTTGTTCTGATTTATTATGGGATTGTTTGTTAGCGGGACAGTGTCTCGTTCAAGCATTTTTTTCTTCAAAGGCATACTGAGATGAAGTATTTTCTCTCTTTTTTTTTTTTTCCCCACCCCACAGAAATCTTAGTACAAAATTTACGCACTGCAGAAATGTAAGATTAGGGAGAAAACAAACAACAACAAAAAAAGACACCCACAAAGTCTAACATCCCATTCTGGATAACAAAGTCAATTTGTAAAGAGTATTAATATACCCAGTACTTACCAAAATAAGTCCCGAGATTAATGAGGAAGTGCCTGTCAGGGCAACATAGAACTTGGGGGTTAACGTGTTCAAAAACATACTCACTGAAAAAGAAGAAGAGAGGAAACCATGAGCACAAGAGCAAGGTGTGTTCTCCTTTTGTGTCCCCTCCTACTCCCATCTATTTTCCAACTTCAAGTAAGTTGTCAGTTTAATTCTGATAAAAAGGCTTCAAGAACATCCTGTTTCATCTGCCCAGCGTGGTCAAGTTGAACATTAGACTGCCATATGCAGTTTTCACAGCGGAGTTGATCACAAGGCAGTGTGAAACAGTTGCACACACAGATGGGTCTTTCCCATCCCACTCATCATCCCACTGCCACTGACTCCAGGATTCGCCACAACACACAGAAGAGATCCACGCCACGGTTAGTGTCCATGTGCTGCACTCAGCCTTGTTTCAACACCCTGCACGATCCTGGTGAAACCACCAAGACTGATCCTTCAAAACCTCTTAATTTTCACTGCCTCCATTTGCTTACATTATCTTGTTTATAAAATAGGAGATAACAGCATGTCCCTTACTCATTCCTCTGTATTAAGGTTCGTCAACCACTCACATAGTACGGTAACAGTGAATAAGTGCATAAAGCAGGTTAGGAACAGACCTAACACACTTTTTGCTAAGATTATGAAACAAACCACCAATAAAACAAACAAAAGCAACCAACCCACAAACAAGCAAACCCAGGATAACTACACAGATTATCTGAAATCCAGAGCAGAAGCAAAGCCCAACGAGCCGTGAGGATTAACAAACCCATCTGTATGCACCCTGGACATACAAACACCTTTCTAGCCACTTTGGAAGCTGCTGAAAGAATCACCACGTAGTTTTGCTCAGCCCCTCATGGAAAATCCCAGTGGGTTCAAGAGAATAATCTTTTATTAGTTTAAGGATACTCATAGAAGCTACTAGAAAGCATTGGAGTTCTTTTGCCAAATCCCAGATGTATCAATAAAACCCTTCAACTACCTATCACTTCATCACTTCCATCTTCTGTGAATGAGTGTGTTGGCCATTAAACTACACAGGAGGTTAAAGTATTGTCTGCGAAAAACCTCACTTAGTCTTACCCTCAACCAGCCCTGAAGTACTTCTCATACACACACGTGTACATTCATATATACGTATTTGTACACATAATGCTTGTGTGAGCAGGCAAAATACGCTTGCAGTCTGCATCTGTGACTGAAGAGAGAACAAACAACAGTAAGCAGGTGAACGTAAAGGCTTGGAGCAGCCTACTGCACAGGCATTTCAGTTGGATGATGAAAGAGTTGGATGTGTAGGAAGGAGGCCCCCAGCTCATTCTGTTCCCCTGAGAAGTGACACTTGCTGAAATTAAATAACACGGAGCCCAGAAATGAAGAGAAGACAGCAACAGCATGATGCAAACCATCAAACATTCAATTAATTTCCATGTCCAGTAAACCAGAAAGCTGTTTTCTACAAATGCATCACTAAAAGTGACTGAAATTCTGCACATTACTGCTTTGCTTGGATTTTAGCTATTTACTGCTTTTTTTTTTTCCTTTTCCTTGAAGATTCCATCAATTATTAAATGCATCATTCTGTGCTTCTCTGGAATAGCACTAAGCATACAGCAAAGGTCTAACCCGTGGGTTTTAATTCCATCTAACATTTTCTTTCACAAATGAGAACGGTGCTAAATTGTTGGCTAGAGTAAATCAGCACAGCATTCCCAATCATAACACGTGCCATGGTGCTAGACTGATTGATACCAGTTCTGGCTCAACAGTTTTGTAAGATCTAATACAAAGTGGCTCTGAAATAGTAGTCCCTGCTTACTTCAGTCCCAGCATCCATTAAGAAAGAGGAGGAAGAGAAACATCAAAATAGCTCCAGCTTCTACAAATGACCCACGAGTCCTTTAGAAGAAACATTCCTCATTCTGGAATGCAAACGTAAAGCAGAGGCGCAGTCAAACGGAGCCTCTGGGGATATTTCAGACTGCCAGTGGAACTGTTTCCTCTGCTTACGTCAGGGTGTTCCCAGGAGGCAGTGCCCTGTGAGCAGCACGGCTGTGCACAGCCCCATGTAGCACAGCACTGCTGCAGTGCCCGCAGTAATGCAGAGCTGAGCAGCAGGAGCCCTTGCGGAGGGGCCATCACTTCTGTTCTCATGCCACAGGCTCATGGAATGCTGGAATTTTTCCAGTTAAACTGGAAACAGTACCCTGGAAGAAATTTGATTTCCAAGTACATTAAATACAAAAACCTAAACAATTTACCAAAGCTGTGAAGCCACCTAAACCTGCTACATTTTACAAGATTCCATATGAGGGTAGCATTCAATATGGATGTAGGGCATTTGCTTTAAGTTTCTGTTGCCTGTTCACTAAGAAATGCTGCATAGAGTTCAAAATAGCTTAAGCAGTGACAACATACTCACTTATCATTACCGACTGCCATCAGTAAACATCACTTGGGGAAATGCGTCCACATTTGGAAGAGCCTTCCCTGCAGATCAAACTCCAAGCTGCTCATCAGAGAGCGGAGTGAGTAGAATGCTGTTGGCTTTTGTCTGTCACCACATCTGCTGCAAGCAATTTATACTGATTTATAGACAAACAATTAGATCTGAATGGAGATAGATAAGATTTTATTTATCTTGCTTGCAGTAGTACTGCTGCTTTACTTTGCTTACGGTACAGGGACACTCATTCACACCGCTGCAGCTGCTCCCTTTTAGAGCTTAATTCTGGGAGCTGGCAAGGTGAGCAGGTGCAAACGGGATGCTCTCAGACATGCACAGACCAGACTCCCTGCTCACCAGACCAGCTCCGCTGATTTGCTACAGTTACATGCAATTAGAAGAGCTTCCTATCTTCCCTGTATCTCTAATCCTTTTACTGTTCATCTTCCCACTGATTAATAAAGGAATCTTCTGTTCCACTACGGAAACCATCAACTTCTGCCAATTATTAACCAACTTCCCTATCCCTCTGTCTCTGTAAATATTATTAACCAAAGCAAACACTTTCTAATACGAAACACATTTCCAAAACAGTAGAACTAAGCACTGGAGTATCTGTGGTCAGACTTTTTCTATGCTGAAGTCAGTGACAATCCAGTCATCGTTTTAGTGGAAATACATCAAGTTCTAGTTATTGTTATGTTCATTCCCAAAGTAAAAATCAGTTCACTTCTGAGGTAATCTCATGTGCATCTTCTGAGTATCTTTTCACATACAACATTCTGACACTGAAGAAATCACTGTTAGCTACCCAAATTCTCACACCTGTACTGGACCCAGACTTCCTTCAGCATGTTGCTGTAAACCAAAGATACCATCAGATAACGCTAGATGTCCATCTATCTAAATTTGCATAGCAGTTTGTTTGTTTTTTTCTCTCTGTTTCCATGCAATGAAATAGCAGGAATGAAGAGCCTGAGAATTTTCTGAGAAACGAGAGCTGAAATGATGGCTGCAGAACAAAGGAGTGAATGAAAGCACCACTGAAAGGTGGCACTGCCTGCCTTTCCCATAGAATTCATAACATGGCAGCCTATGCCCAATTAGTTCTGTGCACAAAGGGAAGGTGGTACACTTAGCTTGCATTATCACCTCTCATCTACAACTTGGTAGCACTGTAAAAGGCATCCAATTAATATCCAGAAAGAAAAACTCACCTATATTTAACAAACCCCTGATGTGCCCTCTCTGCCAACTCATTTGAAACTTATGGTTAAATCCCCATTATTTCCACAGGCGTTTGATGCTGAATGATTTATTTCAGGTGCGTTAGTGGAGATGATGGAATACAGTACAGCCTGTGTTTCTGTAGAGAAAACCAGCATGACCTATAAATGCTGTCTAAACAAACCAAGCATGTCTGCTTATGAGAGGCTCCTGCCCTTAAAAATAAGCCCCCTGCCTTTCTTCCTGTCTCTTTATTGCTTTCATTTTAATCATGCTTGACTCTTTCTGAATAAGGCACTGTTTACGTTTCCAGCGTTGCCTGCATGACACTGACAAATGAATCCATCCTACTGTACAACGTCTAGGGAAGCATTATTATGTCATCGTTAACTGTGCACGCTCACACAGATGAATTTAGATCTGATTCAATTCCTGGCAGGCAGGCTAATAAAGCACTCCAGCCACAGGCTGTTGAAGCTGATAAAAGAGGAGACTGAAATGTTCTTAAAGCCGATGCCATCTCATTCCTGTTGTATTTGTTATTCATTCATTGCCTATTCTCGTGATTCTTGCTGAGTGTGGGGATAAATAAGAAAGGAAGATCCAAGTATCTTTCAAGCAACAAAATCCTCAAATGATGTAAAATGTACCGCTCGAGGCGATGAAGCACTGTGCTGCTTTACAAAGTTCTTCAAGCACTTGAGAATTTCAGATTTCGAGCATCTGAAGAAGCACTGCAGGAGGGAAATAGTGGGTTCAAGCTGGTTGAATTATCATCTTGATACCGTATCAGTTCATTATGCTAAAAGAGCTTTAGGGGTGGGAGCATTGCTAACTGCCAGCTACTCCCACAAGGACCAAAATGGCAGTGCTAATAGCTGCTTCTGAGAGTGAGACCACGTTGTTTGCCCAGATGGCTGCTAATAAACAATTAATAGCAGTGTTACAACAAATCATACAAGCAGATCAAGCAAAGAAAGGACTGCATCACCTACTGCACTCCTAGGAGGAAAAATCATTCCCTAGACAGAACGTGAGCTTCAAAAAGGGATACATCCATGCCAATAATTTAGAAGAAATAAGAAGATGCACTGTAGACTCAGAATTAAAAATCAAGCAGAAAAGAAGTCAAAAAATATTGAAATACGCATGAAATCACAGCTCTTTTCGTGCTGGTATCTCCATGCTCCTTGGTGAGACAGTTTCTCAGTACAGCAGGAGTTTTTATGAGAATGAATAGTCAGGAAAAACAGAGAAGCTTACAGTCACAGAGCCCTCCTCATGCACTGCTGGTCCTTATGTCTTCATGGCTATAACTTCTATGTCTAAGAAATTTTGTTGCCTCCACCCTCCACAGAATTTAGTATGCAAAACAGTGAGAATTCTTCCAGCAGCAGTGCCAAGAGCCCAACCCCAGCAGAAGGATGATGAGCTAAGAAGGTCCTGCTGTTGAAGGCCCGAGGCACCTCAACTCAGCTTCTTTTCACTACAGCAATCCCTTCCAGCTGCTGCTCACAGTGGCCAGCTTCTTTCACAGTGGCCCCACACAGGTTGATGCAGTCCCCAGTTCAGAGCTGTCTCAGCAGAGCCGAGCATATCTACCCAAGTGTTAGTAAAGACAGTGACATAAAGTTCAACAAACTTATTTTAATGCACATATAGCATCCCCCTCTCTGAGTAGGAAACACTGCACATTCCTGACTCAAACTGAACTATTTATACATAACCTTTCTGAAGGCTCGAGCTGTATCTCAGAAGAATTTCAGCAATATGGGAAACCACGCATAGGTCACGCTGAATTATGCATTCCATACTGTGATGGCCTCCAGCTCAACACAGCTACCGACCACATCAGATTTAAAGCTAGCATGGGACACTGCCTTAGGAAAAAAATTACAAAAACAACCCCAAACCCAAAACCACAGGCAAGAAAAACAAAACCAAACCTCTACCAGTCACCAGGCTTTTCCCTGGGAAGCTACCAAGATTTTATTTTCTTTCACTTCTTCAGACTTCTCGAAGAAAAGTGAACATTCAAACGTTTAAGAATCTCGTGGAGTGAGTACCATTTTTACTCGTGTTGTTGTAAACCCTATACATCCTCCTTCTCTGAGACCTTTTCTGTAGGTCCTTTTTCAAAACCTGACAACTTCTGACACTCAGAAATAGACACATGGCCATTCCAGGCAGGAACAATCTGTGCCTCTGTGCTGTGCACGAGGAAATCCAGATGCCCACTCACTTTGTTCAACTACCTACACTTGTCCTAAAGGCATGAGGCTGAACGGGAGTCACATTCAGACATCTGGTGCCTCATCTCATGGCCAGTGATCTATTGCTCTGGGAATGCTGGATCACAGCCCAGGTGAGAATAAATGGAGGTGTGCCAGAAGGTACCTCTTACTTCAGATGATTAATGGGCTCTGATCAGTGTGTAGAAAGAAGGAATCGAAGAGACAAGAATAACAAAGGCTAAAAATGCACATGAGAAATTACAGATGTAAGATGAGTGTAAACAAAAGCTATTTTTGCTTTAGCAAAGATGGTTTGCCATCAGAGGTATCTTTCACTTGGAGAGAAACAATACTGTCTACGCTAACAGCTTTGGTCATTTTGGGAGGCAACACTGTCAGCAAGTGATTTCACAGTACTAAACACACCCAGAGCCTTGTCACAAGCTTGCTGTCACCATTCATGTATCTTCCCAGAATTTCTTCTCCCATGGAGGAGCAGTGGCAATTGCTGTGTGGCCACAGCCCAGACCCCAGCACATCACAGTACATCAGTGCAACAGGGTGCATCAGTGTTTCAGCAGCTGCTATTAATAGATGCTGAGCTTTCCCCCAGGCATGCATAGATAAAGGACCCAATATACCAACCCCCACAGAACCATCCTCTGCTACGAATCTGAGTACTAAAATCGACACAGGATAGCCAGACTCCCTCACAGTATTTTGCTATTCCATTTGTCTGAGACCATGACCTTCCTATTTTCGGGAAGAATAAGGTACAGAGAAAAAAAGATCAACTTTCCTCCACAGAAGCAGCTACTATCATGCAAATTAGCTGCTACATTTGCTGTCCCTGCCAAAGGATGGGGGACATTTCCTCTTGCATTCACAATGCAGTGGTGACATGAGGTAATTACACAGCTCCTGTTAATTGTAGAGCACGGTGACTGAATACCAAGATCTGCTAATTATTGGAACCAAATCTGTTTAAAAAAACGGCCGCCACCACTAAACTCCAGCATTTACATTTAAATAAAAGAAAAATGAGGGAGAAAACATTTCCTGGGACCTTACAGCCCTCATCTGCCAGGGATTAAACTGTGCTGTGCATTTCTTTATGGCCGGCTCAGAGCCCTGCTGCTAAAAGCAGCACTAATAATGCAGGAATGGGAGGGAAGAACTGGGCCAATTAAGAATGAAACATGAAGGACAAGCAACGATATACTGTGTAAAAATAGTGACATTTGGATTTTTAGAGATGCATACATGTAACACCTGGTTGTTCCTCGGTTCTCGGCTACAATCTCTTTCAACATTTTTAACCTTGGTTCTTTTAAAATTAAGTTTGCTTCTGAAACATTGCCAGTGTCTCCCCTTGCAGATTTTAATGCTTCAAGAAGCTTAAGAGTCCTGGTCCTAATCGCCATGTAAGTGATGTACTGCGTGTGGAAGCGTGCTCTCAGATTTGTGGTGGGGTATTTCCTTCACCACGCGATGCTACACGGGGTCTTTGCAGGCACTGCACACCTCCACAGGCAGCTCGTGGCGTTCCACCCCAACCACACACTTATCAGCACGTGTACGTTCCATCTGCTTCCTCAGCAAAAAAAGCAGTAAACTCTGGTGTGCTGCATCCCCTGATGGTCCCCCATGGGATTTACACTGTTCCACACCAACACCTTCTACCTCCTTGTAGATGCACAGCCAGCAGCACCTCACCGCTCCAACTTAGGGCAGCTCTCGCCGTTCATCAGCTTAATGTTCTTAGGACTTGTTAGGGCAGATGGCAATAGGGCTCTACTGAAAGTCAACAGTTATGTTTATCCTACCTGTTAACCTTAACTATCCCTTGCTCTGAGGCACTATGCAGATCTATGGGCTTCAGCCTTCCAAAGCTGTATTAAAACAAAAGCCAATTACTAAACCTCATTATCTGGAGTCATTTAAGACAATTAATGGATTAGCACAGTTGTCTCACAGCCTAAGTTTTGTCATCTCTCCTGTAACACTGCCTGGGGAAGAACCAGCTGCATTGGCTCTTTGCTTTTGGTTCATTAGCTGCCTGAGAACACCCCTAACTAAAAGTTTGCCACAGTGATTAATTTAAATGCTGTAGATAACAAAAGATAACCCACTCTAGAGAGACAAATGATGCCAAGAGTTTTCACAACCAGCTACAGGCTTTCCACAAAAGCCAAAATAACCCCTGGCTTCCTATTATCAAGAGACTCTATGAATAGGGGTTCCCATGCTAAAACAAGGAGAGGCATATGAACAGAACACTCTCTGCTGCCCTGCAGCCTCCTTTTGTGCCAGGCAGGATTTATACGAGCTCTAACCCTACAGATCAGAGAATCACAGAACTGTAGGGGTTGGAAGGGACCTCCAGAGATCATCGAATCCAACCCCCTGCCAAAGCAGCTCCCTAGCCCAGGTTGCACAGGTAGGCGTCCAGGCGGGTCTGGAACGTCTCCAGAGAAGGAGACTCCACCACCTCTGTGTGCAGGCTGTGCCAGTGCTCCGTCACTGCACTGTGAAGGAGTTCCTGCACACACTTGTGCAGAACTTCCTATGCTTCAGTTTGTGGCCACTTCCCCTCATCCTATCACCACACACTGCTGAGAAGATTTCAGCCTTGTCCCATTGCCTCCCACTCCTTAGATATTTATAGACGTGGATCAGATCCCCTCTGAGTCTTCTTAGGGCTGAAGATATGGCAGTGTATATCTTCCATCCTGACTTATGTGTTGCATTGTTGCATTCATATGCACACAAAGATGAGGATCATCATCTTTTGTGCACTAAAACATTTGTCTCAGAAAGGGAGAAGAAAAGAAGTATGGCTGAAATGTGCATCTTGACTGAAATTCTATCTTTCAGATACATCTTTTTGTTGTTTGTTTTAAATTCTGGAGAAATGCTCTGTTCCTGTCATTTCTATCCTAACCTTGTCAGCTCCCCTATACAGCACATCTATTTTAAGAGTCTCTGAGATGCCGATCTCTTTGCATACCAGGAGTAGCAAGGTGCTTCTTGGAATAGAGGTAACTGGAAAACAATTTTGTAATTAGAGGCAGCAACCTCATGGAAATTCCCCAGAGATCCACAACAGCTAATATCATTATCTTGTCACTGAAAACTCATCTTTGCTTCCTACTTACAAAATCAATAGGGTGTTCATGCCACTTTTCTCTAACCTACCTATTCTGAATTTCTATATGCAGCAGGGATTCGTTTCCAATAATTGACGGTGCAGATAATGTAGCTCAAAAAGAAGGGCAAAATGAATTTTCTAGCAAGTGTGATTCATTATGCTTATGTATGTAATAATCAATTTTCCCTTTCACAGCATTCTTAAAGCTGAGTGACTCACACAATACGTGCACCACATGGAAAAGAAGACAAGTTAAGCAGACAATTTGGAGTTCTTTGCCTCACTTCTGGGGATTTTCACAAAAAGCACAGCACCAAGTTTGACTAGTGCAGTATGACTTCCATTGTCTAGCAGTCTCTTGGGACACCCAAGGCTTATTAAAATGTAAAAGGCTCTATGGCAACTCTGTAGATGAAACTGAAATCTGCACGCAGGTCCACAATGATGGGGACACCAACTCTGGTGGTGAACTTTGGGTAATAAAGACTTTCAACAGAATGAGCTCCAAAAAAACAACTTCCATCCAAAACCACGAGAAATGGATGGTGAGGGCTCACACGGGCCACAGGGAGGCAGGGTGTTAAGTCACATCTTCAAAACGCTATCAGCTGGCAGCCAGGACATCCTCTGTCCCTGCAGACAGCAAGTATCTCTCAACTGCTGCTTCCTCCAGAGGTCTGAGACAACAGACAGAACCAGTTTGGCCATGTTTTTAAAGCTTGCTTCGTTTTCTGAGAGACAAATAAAATACCACTTAGACTATGTAATTAGCATGAACAGTAAAGATGTGACTTGATGAAATCCCAGGAGTAAAGGCAGCTCTATACACCCACAGTTTTGTGTTGTTTTTTTTTTACTGAATATCTCATGGTTTTAATTCCAGAAAGGAGCTGTGGATGACTTGGCTAAAAATAACTGTCAAACTGTGTTCTATACAACAACATCTTCTTTAATTTTCCTTTCTCCTTATTAAAAGCACAGGATCTGCTCAGAGGTGTGCCTCCTCCCACATGCAGAGGGGACACAGTGGGAGTGGGGCTGCTCAAGCACCCGGCAGGCACTGGGCATGCATGAGAAGTCCAGCTGCTCAGAAACACCCCACGAGGAGCATACCCATCCCAACCCTCTGGGGCACTCACAGCTTCTTCCTCCAATTTTTCTGTTGTGTTGGTGTGGAGACAGAAGTGAAAAATGCAACACTGAATTAGCTCAGCAAGGTGTATCTGATAAACGAGATGCTTGCATGAGAAATAAAACCAGCACTGGGCTTTCTATTAGCTGCGTTCTCAGCTCTGCTGTGGTCCCAGTCAGATACTGCACTGGCTCTAAATTGCAAATTCAAAGCCTATGTGAAACATTCAGCAGCATCTGGAAGCTCCCACATTTAGGTCCAGCCTGCAACCTGTGAAAACAAATATATAGCTGCCTGTCTGAGCTCCCCAGCAGATATCAAGCACTCACATACAGAAGTACTGGAAATACTCGGCATGTCATGTCACAAACTGCAGGTAACAGTAGATACCATGATGCAGAAAGAAGATGAAGCAAAAAGAAGGGTTTTTCTTTGTGCTTAGAGGGCTATGTCCCTGTTTAGATGCTAAGCTCAAGGGAGAGCATGCCTGGAGGACAGCGGGATAGCAATGCTACCTTTTGCTTCCACAGCCGTGCACACTGAGTTTCAGAATGCAGGCCAGGAGTTCCCCCTTGGCTCTGACATGAGCTATGGGAACTCTGAGTTCCTCAAAACTCAGGCCAAAACAGCTCAAATCGAACGTCTGCAGCCAGAGAATGGTTTTGGTCAGGCATGCAAGTGAGTCACAGAGGTGAAAACTGCTGTGGGAGCTCAGCCTGCGGCCTGAGCACAGAGCCAGCACCTGCTGCCTGCCCCCATTTCTGAGCATGGCTGCAGGCTGTGTAACCTGTGACCGATGCACTCAGGGACCTGAGAAGCCATGCACCAAAAACAGGCAGATAAAAATGCTCTGGTTTTGTTACAACCACTCTGCTCCTCTTCTGTCCATATACGTTCACGCAAGACTAGTAACCATGGCCACGTTAATCCTCAGACATTGGTGGTTAATTATGATAATCACTGTATTGGGATTTTTTCCAGCTCTTCTTTCATTTAACCTACTATGATCAGCTTTGAACGACTGTCTTTGTAAAACTTGCAATTTTTTTTTCCAATACAGTAGTAAAAGTGCTGGACCTCTTTTTGTCTTGGAGTGTGGAGACCCCAGCAAAAAGATTCAGCAACTGGGGGACATCCACTCCCAGATTTTCTCTACACACGAGGTTGGGAACAATTTCCATCTGGCACCGGAGAGTGAGCAATGGAAAGTGATCTCTGAGTGTGCAGATCTTGCAACTGACTCAATGAGCAATGGCTTCATCAGAAAAATCCGGAAGAAAACACTGAGAATGGCAGAATACCAAAACCAATACAGTAACATATCCAAAGTAATGTCTTCTATAGAACTCTCAAAGAGGGAACAAAAATTACTGTGGGAGACTCCTTAACTTAATGCTTTCCAAAATGCCACTTGGCACACAAACAGAGAGACTGGGGACTTGCTAAGTATGTTTAAGATCTTCGAGTTACAGCATTTAAATAACTAACAAAACCCTTACTGCTCATTATTCAAAGCACAAAATACCACCCAGGGAAGGGCCACTGACTTTCAGAAATGAACACAGGAGTATATGATACTGGAACAAGACAGAATTTAGGTTCTGCTTCCAGATTCATGGTTGACTTGTTTGTGCATCTGTGAATGAGTGTTTTGGGGCTTAGTTTTCATGCATGTGCCTTGGGAAGGGACCTCACTAATATTCTGTGTGCAGAATCAGAAGCTCTCTTTGCACTCCCTGATGCTTCCGTGGGGTAGCTCCCTAAAACACCAGTAAAGTGAATCGCTCAGGCCTTCTCCAAGCCAAGAAGGCATTACAGAAAACAGATGATTACATTCAAAGAAAGGTATGTCATTTAGTGCTTTCCAGCAGAGCTGACCTTGGTCCACCCTGTCTCAGCACAGCATGGTAGTCAGCACTGTGGAGGTCAATGATGCAGACTTGACAGCTAGCATTATATATAGGGGATGGAAGATGAAGTAAAGTACAAGAGAAATGATTAAAACAAAAAAAACTAACATAGCTTTGCGGCCTTAAAGGCTCCCTTGAGCAGAAAAAGCAAATGCTACATATAACCCATTATGTTGGGTTTGGATCTCCCCATATATGGTTACCATCTATTTTCTTTATCACTTTTTTAAAAGGAAAGTAGTTTACCTTTCGTTCCAGCCACATTCTTAAGGAATGAGTCCTTGAAGAGCTCTTTTTTCATGTTATGCAATCAATACTTTACTAAATGCTGAATAGTTACCATTAAGCGGAAAGGTCCTGGTTGAAACTTGGAAAGCAAGAAACATCGTCAGCCCAGGAAGGCTAGGAAAGCTACCTGAGCATGTTAAGACATTACACTTTGTGGAGAGAAATGGATGCAGCGAGGCCAAGCAAAAAGGGAAGGCAACAGGACACTGTCTGGAAATACAATGCACTCTCAGCACCATATGTCTGTCCCACTGCTGTCAGTACTGTGAGAGAACGCCAACGCGTGGGCACACGTCAGGAGATCTGAAATGCCAAGGAGTAAGCACGCAGCAGATGGCTTCCACATACCAACGAGTGTGGAAACACAGGTGATTAACCCAGAGAAAGCAGCTCTGGATGAGCATTGCTGAGGCAAAACTACAGGTAAAGAGGCAGCACAGAACTGAGAACAAGCAGTGAAAGCAGGCCCTGCTGAGCTGCCGCCTGCCGGCCCCTGGCCCAGAGCTTCGTTCAGGTGCCACGCTTCGTTCAGGTGGAGCGACACAGTTTCTTCCCAAGCCTAGGCCGTGAGACTGAAGGAGCAGGAAAAAGAAAGAAAATCGATATGAGAGACAAGCCTAGGTTCTTCAGCAGCAGCCTCTGCTCCCCCCGAGCAGACCATCACTTCTTTCTCAGTTTTGCCCTGAGCAGACAGACGTTTTTCCAGCACTGCTGCACTCCCTTTCTTTGAAATGTGTATCTCCGGGACCCTTCATGCAGCTGACAGGGAAAGCAAAGAGGCTTTGCTTGCAGATGGGCTAAATTAGATTTCTAGCCACAGGCCAGCATTAGCGGACTCTGAAGTGCTCTCAGCAGCCCAGAGCAGCTCGGGCAGCAACATGCATGCCAAGGACTGAACTGTGGTGATGCATGAGCTGATTCCCCAGCACACCAGCTCCGGCTCAAAAAGCCATTATCTCTTTCTTCCACACTGACCAGCGTCAAAGCTTCTTCTTGCCTCCATTTCTGTGACATGTATCCATTCAATTGCCTACACAGCAGCTCCTTCCTCTTCGAGCTCCAGATTATTCATCCTGGCCGCCATCTGGCTCAATTTTTAATTTCCACTTGCAGCGTCATTTAAAAAAAACACAGAGCAGATATATCCTCCTATCCCATCCGAATGCACTGAAGTGGCCTCAGACAGGAGAAGGAATTGGAAGTGCAAAACATCTGTTTATGGCCTTTCTGCCAGGACAGGTAGCAGCACCCAGACACTTTTCCTTATGCATGGTGAACAAGGGGCCAAATGCATATCTAATGCCAGCAGGCAAAAACTCCAGACAAGGTCATCACTGACATCAAACAGTTTGTTTTTCTCAATAAATCCCTTGGAAAGCTTTTTCTAAGATCAAATTTCCCTACAGTTCAACTGAAAAGTTCGGAAATAAATTGCAGGAAAGCGGCAGATGAGCAGACAGATTGGAAAGAGAAAGGAGCATGACCAAGAAATACCATGGCTTATTTTATTTAAGGGAAGAATGAAGTAATTCCTTTAACTTTGAAGGAAAATAATCTTGTTCAAGAAAAGGAAACTGCTTCACTGCAACAGTTCAATCACGAGAATAAAATCCACCATCAGTTTCTGCAATGCCAGCAGGGGTTAACACGCTGGGTGCTACACCAGTGCTATCGTCCCAGCCTAGACAAGGACTCAGCAGTCCACTTGCAAGAGCCATTAGCCAGGGCTTATTCACCCAGAAGCCAGCACAAAGCACAGGACAGCACACCCTGCCTTGGGGCTGTGGGTTGTGGTGCCATGACCCCCAAACCACGTGTGACACAGCACCAGAGTCCTGTCCAAACACGGGCATTCCCACTTTCACCATATATTTTAAAAGGTTTTCTTCTTCAGAAAGACAAACTGAGATAGGGGTTAAAAACTGCTGGAGGGCTTGAGGTCTAACTCTGCTTCTTTGCCTTTCACCCAGCACACGGCACCTTTCATCCAGGGGATGGCTGGAGATGGAGGTGGCAGTGACAAAATTCAGTTCCAGTCATACATTACCCCTGCTGCACCTCACCTAACTTCTATCTGACTACGATTCAAGGAGCAAAACAATAGGACTTGATTATAATCTACTTTATAATGCCAAAATAACTGCTGCAGTGTACATCAGAAGAAGAAAAAAAACAAAATTCACTTCTATTTCTTATTCTTCCTTCAGCTCTCCTTCCCCTTCCCCCACTTCTGTCTTCCATGCTGAGCCTTAGACTCAAGACAGCTTCCTCACTAAACCTTTCTTAACGAGGACTCCAAGGGGAGGATTTTCAACCCTGGGATTTAGCTTCTCACCTGGAATTAATGGCAAGGGCACCTAAGCAGCTAAACCTTGGTGTGCAGCACCAGGAGCTTACCCACATTATTATTTAAGCTGGAGGTTTTCATTACGTTTTCTCCAACGCTATTTGCTCCAGCAGCAACATTTTCAGGACAGTTCCCCAGCCATGCAGACGAGTTATTTTGTGCAGTTGCCCAACTGCTTTTACTCTTTTCTCTGAATCACAATAAAAAATGGGATAATCCATCTCCCTGTTTCAAGGTAAAGGGATACTGTCAATCTAAAATCATTTCCTAAGAAACTTTTTTTTCTGGAATTGACAGAGCACTTCAGTTGCTGCTGTTGCTTTTGTGTCACCCATCTCTCCATGAGACTACAAATTCTTCCAAACCTTACCTAATTTCTGTCTCCAGGCCATCAGACACAAATGTTCTGCTGCCACAACATGTAAAGTACCAAAATCTGATGTCCAAAAGAAGACTCTACAGCTCAAAGGATAAAGGAGACAGAACAAGTGACAACTGCTTCAGAGGGCTTGCATGCCTCAAAGCTTATCTCTGTTTTCCAGCTACAACAATTGGTCTAAGGAGATGATTCCTATAAAGTTTGCTTGGAACTTCAGTGTCTTTTCCATGGTAGATATCAAACTTCAGAGTGTGCGTCAAACTGACATTTCAAAAAGGGGAATTTAGAGACAGAAAAGCGACTGCAAATAGCAAAGCAGAGTCACAGGGGAAATCCATTTACCTCCTCTAACAAAACAAAGCAAAACTTCTTCGGCTTAAGCTTAACACGGGTCTGTACAAACCTGACAACAGAAGATGCAGGAAACACCTCAGCCATGCAGCAAAGGGCGGCACAGAGAGCCCTAAAGGACTCCTCCATATAGTTTCAAGAAGTCCTTGAGGTTCTTGAAGATACTCAGCTACATCGACAACAGCGCTAAAACCCTATGATACAACTCGAAAGACCCATCAGTGCTGAAGAAGAATATTGCTTTGGTATTAAGTAGCTCACTTGAAGCTCTTGCCACTGCACAGCATAGGCACGTCCTTCCTACAAAAACCTAAGCTCCATTTATTAAGTGACAAAATCCATGCTGACTCGCGTTGTCCTTCAACCTTTACATTAAATTCCCATCATCAGTTTTTTGGATGTAAATATACCACTCTTTGCAGAATGCCATAAGCATCGGCTCAATCTAACGAGGCCTGGATCCAAATCTTAAAAGAACTCGGATAAGTCACATCCATTCTTATCTGAAATGACAGAAACTTTCAGTCTTCATAGGTAATTAAAATTTGTGTTCCATATATGCTTTTCCCCTCTGGAAAAAATTATAATCTATCATTTTAAAGGAATCAAAGCATCTTTCTTCAATTGGTGTCTGACAGATTTCATTAAAGTCAGGTTTCTTTTGAAATGTGGTATCTATAATTCTGTTTAATGTAGAGCTCCCTCTGTGCATTTTATATGTGTAGACAGTGAGCATGCATATATTTTCCCTCCTTAACTTTTTCTGACAGTAAATCTGTTTCTAGCACTAAAGAGCAACATATTGAAGCAGGAGGAAATGACATTAATTTTGTATGTAAATTTAATATATGCAGTAATGACACAATAAATGTCTGTGAATTACATGGATTTTGTATTCTGCAGAGTTGATTAATGTCTATGTTATGGCTTGTTTCACCACAGCAGGTCCAGAGGAAGGTCACAAAGATAATCAGAGGATGGGAGCACCTCTCCTGTGAAGAAAGGTTGAGGGAGCTGTGCTTGTTCAGCCTGGAGAAGAGAAGGCTCTTGGGAGACCTCGTTGCAGCCTTCCAGTACTTCAAGAAGGCATATGAACAGGAGGGAAACCTACTTTTTACATGGGCAGATGGTGACAGGACAAGTAGGAATGCCTTCAAATTAAGAGAGTGTCCATTTAGATGAGATGTTAGGGGGAAATCCTGCATTCAGGGAGCAGTGAGGCCCTGGCACAGGCTGCCTGGAGGAGCTGAGGATTCCTCATCCCTGGAGGTGTTCAAGGCCAGGTTGGATGGGGATGGGCAGCCTAAGCTGGTGGGAGGCCACCCTGATCATATCAAGGGGTTGAAACTGGATGGTCTTTCTTTAAGATACACTCCATTACAAGCCATTCTGTAATTCTTTGGTTCTTTAATTTGCAGTTGAAAGATGCCACACTCTTCAGAATTCTGCCCAGATCTATGCCTTCACCACCCTTCAGCCTTCCATTTGCACGCAGCCCTGGAACTGCAGGTCTGGCCATAGACAGCCTGGATTCCTCACCACCGTGGGGACTGCCAACCTAGGAATGGTGAAACGGGCTCCTTCCTCACTGCTGGGAAAAGATTCAAGGTGGTGCCCCATTCAAATGTGCATGTCTTGTTTACAAAGTGTACTGCAGTCAGTAGGTAACCACAGCTCTACTAATTCCCGTATTTGAATGCTCTTTCATTTATCACTTCCCGTGGTTACTGTAATTACATTTCAGGGCTCATTGGCTGGGAAAGTCAAATGATGTGATACAAAAGGAATAATAGTAAAACAAATTTTCTCATCTCTAAATGTCAAATATGCAAGAATGTACCACAAGTTTTCAATAAATGAGGCCGTCATTTTTTATCCTACATGGAGTACTTGTTTTTTCCATTATATTCCTTTTTCTTACTGCTTTTTCTACTTAATTTATTATGAATCTTTTACTGAATTAGACAGCAAGAAAAGGGCATATCAAAACAAAGTACGCCAGAATTTAAAGTGATTTCTACAGACATAAACCCAGATCTTCAAAAACCCTTTCTTCCAATGGCCTTGAGGTAAGCCATGCTCAGAATCTGGAATCTTCTATTTTTATGTTATCAGTATTATTCAGAACATTTTTTAGCAGCAGTCTATTAATATTTATTAATAATTAACATCACTGTTTTGATTGCAGGAATACAAGTGTCTTCTTGGGATCAAACACATACACACATCTTTCAGGGAACTGTCGGTGCTTTCCACGTTGCTGACACAACTTTTATCACCAGAAGGCCATAGGAACATAACCTGATATGGAAATTGATGTTTTTCCTGACAGGAGCCAGTCCTGTTCTTCTACAGTGGGGAGGAGGCAGAGTTATGCTTCAGTCCATATACGGCTGAGAGAGAATAATTTGTTTTGAACTGGGGGAAATGTATGAGGAAGGAATCTAGATGTGCCAGTATATAAATAAATGACTCTCAATACCTATGTGGAAGGCACAGGCAGTTGCTGTCATTCCCCTTCTACCGGCATTAATTATAGACAGCAGCAACAGATGTTGCCAGCGAGCTTAAAAGGAGAAACTGAAGTGGTAGGAATACAAATGCAGTGTCATACAGAAAAAAAGGAACACCTGAAAACACAGTGACTTTCTTTCCACAGAAGCCAGCCGTATTGACAGCAATGCCTATCTCCTGCTGCAGTTAAACAGATGGGTGCAAATGCTGTAACAGTACAAAGATCACAGAATATCCCACAAAGCCATAGAAGGAAGGAAACCAGTAGCATTGCTTAATGGTCTGCTTAATTTACAGCCAAGTCGATTGCCAAGCAACTAAGCTGTAACAAGTCCCATATTTAGGGCTAGAAATGTTTGTCTTCTGTCTGTCCCTGCTTGTAAATGGCAAACGGAGGGAGCCACATAATTCAAGTACAGCATGTTCCACCCTGTACCCAAGCCACTGAGCAGCCAGGGTTAATGACTGCAACAGTTGATGCGGGCGCCCTGCCAGAGCCCAAGTTTATCATCATCACTGTGACTTCTACTCTGCTGCTCAAAACAAAATCGAAAACAAAAAGAAAACAAAAGAAAAGAAATCCAACCAAAGCCCCCACAGTTACTCGGGAATCTGAGAAACTCGCAATGCTTAATATGACTTGATTTCTTTGGGACTGCATGAACTGCAATCCTTTACTACTAAGAGCTGCCTAAGCACATGCATCCAAAGCTGTCTGAGATGATACAGTGTCCCTGAAACGCTGACATACTACACAGACAGAATACCCCCCCGGGTATCAGTATTACTGACCCTAGGACATGTTAAATGTTTCTAGAAGACTCACTTGGGCAGCCGACCTGAGCCCCAGATGTCCCTTCCATGCCGTGCATTTTTCAGCCTCCTAGCCCATCAGTAGGAATGGATTAGTACTGCAATTAAATGTATACAGTGTGTTCATGTGGGAGCCCATCTTAAAGCACTTAAAAGACTAAGAATCTGACATTTATTTCATCTGAATAGGAGCAGATACTGAAGACTCTCACCCACTAGAACCATCTTGTGAGCACAGTGCTCAAACCTAATGAGAGATGTGGTTAGGGAAGATGACAGGAAGGATAATATTTGGAGACTTCTGATAGCTAGATCCCCATCCCAGTGCATCCTGCAGCTGCAGGATAACAGAGTAGCAAAAACAAGACTGAAGTCCTTCAGGTGAGCAGGGACAAATGACTCCAGCCTGGGCCGTGGACTCCTGTGATATTATTTCAAGGATAAATCTAGACAGGGAATCTCAGTACTCACAATCCATGAGAGATGCCTTATTATCTGAAGGCTTTGATACATATTTGTTTTCTCAGTAGTGTCTTTTCAGAAAGCAACTAATTTTCTTCAGAAAATAGGCAATTTTCCATGGCTCAGCTCTCTGACACTGATGATTTCCACGATTCTGACTACTGGCAACAGAATAATATTAAAGGTGTCATAGAAATCTGTAATCTCAGTGTACAAGCAGTACCTCAACTTGGACTGATTTCACTTTAACTGAGTGCCCAGACGAAACACTGAGAAACGGAAGGAGTGAGAAGGAACTGCTGATATGTTGTAAAGGCTGAGTGATCCAAAACCATCAGCCATTTTAAAACTAATTATTTTTGTAACTTGCTGTTTTACTCTAACTTAATGACGAAAACACAATTTTCCTTCCATCTGAAAAGATACTAATAATTGCAGTAGAATTCAACAAGGAAAACTCAGTGCTAAATTTTATTAGGAATGAGAATATAGTGCCTTTACTCAGGAAACTAATGCATTTAAAGCCACTGTTTTTACTTCCAAATTTACTAAATTTCATATCCTCGACTCAGTTCCTCTATTTATATCCTAGCATTAAAAAAAGGTGACAACAGAAACCCCCAAACCCACCTGCTAACTTCCTCACTGAAGCACTGTGTGTCTCAGGGAGGATGTAATATAACAGGCAAGTTTACCTTTTTAATTACATAAGCACACACAGGCTCTCGCTCTTCTACTCAGCAACAAACACAAACTCAGATACAGAGTAGAGAAGTAGGGATATAAATGAGTACAATATAAATTTCTGTAACTGCCTCAAGCCTGTGCTGCTCTGCCCTGGAGTGCAAGAGCTGCTGGAGCTCCAACAGGCACTCAGTGCCAAGCAGCTCCTGCAGCTTGCTCGAAGATGTAATCAGTGTCAGGAACTGGAAGAAACACTGCTTTGTGCAGAGATAAATGTGGGTGAAACATGGGTGAAACTGTTCCTTACCTGTTAGAGATGACCTCTACCTGTCTACTCAAAGAACATCAAGTCCCACTGAGCAGAAAACAGCACACCACCAGCAACAAATAAAGCGACAGGTTCAAGATAAAAATACGAGAGGCTACTTCAGGCCACATAACTGAAGGCCATGTCATAGATAACAATAGCCATTCTCTCTGTCTGCCTCCCTTCTCCAGTAGGGCAGGCTTGTTTTGGGAGCTGACTTATTTCTTACCTTTTTAGGGATTCTATATTAAAAAAAATCCTAGTTTTAGAACAGATTTCTGTCCAGTGCCAAAGCACTCTGTGCCAATCTGTAAACAGAACGAACGCAGAGCTCTCAGCTGCCTATCCTTCTTCACACCAAAGACCACTCCACTGCAGACTGAGCTCTCTACATCTGGTCTGCCTACTAGAGACTGAAAAATGGCCTTTGCAGATTTACTGAATTAATTCAGTGTATCTTTTTTATGCACAGGCAACCTTATCTGGCATGCTGTATGGGCTGTAGCAGAAAACGGGACACTGAGCTTCTTGCAGCTAAGCAGGCAGAGCACATCAACTTCCAGGAAAAACAAAAACAACAAAAAAACCTAAACTTCCAGAAAGAATGTGAAACACTGACCGCCAGTCCGACCTTGGAAGTGATCATAGAATGTATGAACCAATGAAATTTTCACTGAGAATCATGGAATGTTTTGGGTTGGAAGGGACCTCAGAGATCACCCAGATCCAACTTCCTTTCCACAGGCATGGACATCACCCACTAGACCATGCTGTCCAACCTGGCCTTGAACACCTCCAAGCACAGGGCATCCACCAAGCTCTGGGTGAAGAATTTGCTAAACCTGAATCTTCCACACCCAAATCTCCCCTCATTTAGTTTAAAACCATTATTCCTTCTCCCCATTTCATTCCCTAATAAAGGGGTCTCCTGCATCTTTCCGGCAGGCACCCGTTAGGTAACGGAAGTCTGTAATGAGGTATCCCCAGAGTCTTCTCCTCTCCCAGCTGAACAACCCCAACTCTCTCAGTCTGTATTTGTAGGAGAGGTGCTCCAGACTCAGCACTCCAAGGTCATCTTCAGAGTTGTGCAACTTACTGGGAAAAATAGGGGAGAAAACGTAGGTAGCTCTGACATTAAAGCTCTGACATTAAGCTCCCAATATGTATACTGAAAACACAAACTCTTCAGAGCAAAAGGAAAAGGACCCATCAGTAAAATTTCTGTGGGGCCAAACTGCTGATGCTAAATGGGTGAATAGGTTTACACTCAGAAATCTGAGTTCTGAACCAAAGTGTCCATGAAGCAGCTGGAAACTGCCGGAGATCGAATCAAAAAGCAGAGACATTCAGCTATTTTCTCTTACTACAAGATGCTGACAGATCTACAGTGAGCTATGAATCGAAAGAGATCTCGCAGTAGGCACAGCTGAGAGGGGAGGCATTGCTAAGTACATACATGCATTTGCTGTACTCACTTGTTCATTAGGGACAGAGAAGGGGGGAAAAAGGATGCAAATTAAATGGAAATGCCTCATATTGACAGGAGCAGAAAATACCAGCAGCACATGGGGAATGGTACTCAGTTTTACTGCTAGCATCAGTACTGGATGGCTACCAGGATTAGAAGCAAGCCAGGCTAATGCAAAGCAGCACCAGGCAGTTTCTCCTTTCCCCTACTGACATTCCATCCCAGTTCAGCTCCTTCCTGCTAACTACACAGTTCGCTCCCATCCCACTATCAATTCAGTTTAAAATGGCAGGCTGTACTGATCTGTGCACAAGATTACAGATTGGGCTTTTGCCCGTTTTGTTACAGCACAGATTGCTTCCAGTATCGCAGAGGGAGCCATCTGGGAGGAAGAGCAAATGCTCGGCTTTCTAATTGGTGCTTTCAGTAAAATAGAGCACAGCCAGGATTGACAGACCTAGAGAAAATAACAAAAGCAGCCATCATGAAGTGAGGGGAGGAAAAAAGGAGCCTGCCTACACCCCAGGCTCTGAAAAGATCTGGAAATAAATAAGATTTGTGACAAAGCCCTGCACTTGCCTTTGGTATTGCTGCTTCCCCACCCCAGTTGAAGAGACACTGCCTGATTTTCCCAGATCAAGCAGGAGCAGGGGCACTGGCTTCATAGACATGATAAACTCCTGTTTCTAGAGCAGGGTAACAACAGCAAATCTACTATCATCTTCTCTTCTGGTATTAGAGTAAAAGGAGATTGGTGTCTTGATTGCAATTTCTAAAATGACCTCATTTAACTAAAATCACATCAACAGCATTTCAGACTCTCTTTCTTCAGTATTACAATTCAAAGATGTCTCCTGATTTCTTCATGGGAATTAATGAAGAGTGGGCAGGATTCCACCATCAAACCTGTTCCTATCTGTCTCTCATACTGCTCCTCTTCAAATCATGCAATCATAGAATGATTTGGCTTGGAAGAGGCCTTCAAGATCATCTAGTTCCATCCCCACTGGCAGGGACACCTCGCTCTAGACCAGGCTGCTCAAAGCCCCATCCAGCCTGGCCCTGAACGCCTCCAGGGAGGGGGCATCCACAACCTTTCTAGATGTATTCCACTATCTCACCACCTTCACAGTAAATAATTTCTTCATTTCTTCCCAGTATCTAGACTAAATCTATCCTCTTCCAGTTTAAAACAATTTCCCCTTGTCCAGTCACTACACACCTTTCCATCAAGTCCCTTCCCAGCTTTGATGTAGGCCTCCTTCGGCTGATGGAAGGCTGCTGTAAGGTTTCCCCAGAACGTTCTCTTCTCCAGGCTGAAGAGCCCCAACTCTCTCAGCCTGATCCCACAGGGGAGGTGCTCCAGCACTGATTATTTCTGTGGCCCTCCTCTGGACTCTCTCCAACAGCTCCGTGTCCTTCTTGTGTTGGGGGATCCAGAACTGGATGCAGTACTCCAAGTAGGGTCTCATGAGAGCAGAATAAAGGGGCAGAATCACCTCCCTTGACCTGCTGGTCACAATTCTCTTGGCGCAGCCCAGGATGTGGTTGTCTTTCTGTGCTGCAAGCACACGCTGCTGGCTCACCTTGAGTCTTTAATCAACCAACACTCCCAGATCTTTCTCCTCAGGGCTGCCCTCAAGCCATTCTCCACTTAACCTGTATCTGTGCTAGGGATTACCCTGACCCAGGTGCAGAACCCTGCACTCAGCCTTGCTGAACTTCATGGGTTTGGCAAAGGCTCACCTTTCGAGCCTGTCCAGGTCCCTCTGCATGACATCCTTCCCTCTAGCACCTCAACTGCACCACTCAGCTTGGTGTCATCTGCAAACTTGCTGAGGGGGCACTCGGTCCCACTGTCCATGTTGCCTACAGCGATGTTAAAAAGCACTGGTCTCAGCACAGATCCCTGAGGAACACCACTCATCACCGGCCTCCACTTGGAAGATATACTTGGACATATATATACTTAACTATTAAGAAAAAAATCACAACACATAATCTGAGAATCCTGGGATCTCCCATGTTGAAGACTTCCTCTCCTCTAGCTCATCACACTTCCAGATCTTCTAGTTGCTCAAGAAAGAAGTTGACCTGGTCTCTTCCTTCAGGTTTCCAACTGTTTTTCAGTTTATTTCAGTTTCCACAGGTGAACCATCTAGCCAAAACCTGATTTTGCAACAGTTTACACAGTACACATTGCATTCTATCTCTGTTTTTATAAAGATCTCAAAACCAGCTGAAGTTTAATTATTAGGATCCAAACTAGAACATAGCTTGTATGGCGCTTGGTATAAAGACAAGCTTTTACACCATCTTGAGCAATGGCTTAAGTACTGAACTATTACAGATAATGCCTTCATAAATTTAAGAAGGCTTTCCTCACCTCATGCTCTCAGAACTGCTAATGCTCAGCCACTGTGGATGCAAGTTAAAAACATGAGATGTGCTGCCCAGGGAGGTGGTTGAGTGGCTGTCCCTGGAGGTGTATAAGAACCATTTAGATGTTGTACTAAGGGCCATGGTTTAGTGGAGTTTTGGTGGTAGGTGTTCAGTTGGACTGGATGACCTTGGAGGTCTTTTCCAACCTGGGTGACTCTACTATTTATGATTATGACAAATAAAATGGTATTTTGAGTTTTTGACAGCTACAAAAAGTGTTATGAAAAATGTTAAAACAAAAACAAGAAATCAACTCATCATTTTTACACAGATATTACTTTAAAGTACTTTTTGACCTGTCGGAACCCACATTTTTAAGCACTATATTTCACAGACATTCTATTTCTTGCTAACAAAGTTTACTACAATTAACCTTAAACTAATACCTTGTTAACTCAGTGTAGTCCTAGCTAAGAATCTACGTAGTTTGTTTTTTGTACCAGCTTAATTCACCTTGTTTAAAAAAAAACACAATTTTATTTAAACCCAAGAAAGGACATTTACAGATAAACCTTGCTAAGGGATCACCTGCAATTTATGAGAAGAGTAATCACAGGCCAGGCTAATCTTCTCAGCTCTTAAGAGTGCTGAATAAAAGGTTTTGATATCTATTTGTGATAAGACTTTCAGTGCTCGATACCATATTGACATGGTGCTCCCAAAGAGAACAGGAACAGCTGCAAATGGACAACGCTGAGACCTGGATGCAGGGACTCCTGCCATATGCCAACTGCTGTTGTTGGCTTAGTTTTGGACATCAGACTCCTGCAGTAACTGATGTGAAATCAATTACAGAGAGGCAATCAGATAAATGTTTAGTTCCTGGCACTCAAGGCCAGGCTGGATGGGGCCCTGGGCAGCCTGAGCTGCTGGGCGGCAGAGGGTTGGGATGGAGTGGTCTTTAAGGTCCCTTCCAACTCAAGTCTTTCTGTGATTCTATGATAAAGCCACATCTTTCGTTCTAGTATAACTCAAATCAGAACTGCAGTACAATTAGCGAATGAACCGAAGAAGAATAGCTGAAAATGCAGATATCTGTAATAATAACTTTCTGAAATAACTGAGAAGGTGCATTTACTGTTAGACTGCAGACATGAGATGCTGCCAGCAGTGCCTCGCTGCGTACGGACAGTGACTGCACTGACAGCCCAGATTACAGACACACATTGCTTTGTACCCCCAGGGAAGTGTGGATGTTTAAAGGAAAACTATTAAGGTTGGCAAGTCCCAACATGTGCCTTCTCTTCTTGTCCTTTTACACAGTACTGTGTGACCGTTTATATGCACTTTATTCTATGGAAGAATTAACTGAACATTGCTAGAGACAAACAAACAAGACAAAGTACAGCTACATGCAGACACGTAGCTCCAAACTCCTGCAGCTCGGGGCACTGATTTTGAATCCTTAGCTTCAATCACTGCTGAAATCCAGCCAAGACCCACAGAGACTGTAAGTCATTAGCATACATGCAATGCCTTAAAACTAACTTCATGTCTGTTTGCATCAAAACGGATCAGTGCAGGCTGTGACTTGCAACGCCCACAGCAAGAACACGTTCTGTGGCATGCAGGTATATCCTAGCATAAAAAGAACCCTAAATATTTATAGCTACTGAGGCAACGCTTGGGGAGGTAATTAAATCTCCTGATCATTGCAGATATTGTACCCCTACAGGTGAGGTGATATGCACTAGTCCCACTGTACCATGGCAACTATAAACGATATTAAGGATGATACTACAAAATCACAGAACTATATGGGTTGGAAGGGACCTCCTGAGATCTCCTAGTCCAAATCTCTGCTCAAGAAGGTTCCCTATATCAGGTTGCACAGGAAAGCATGCAGTTGGGTTTTGTATACCTCCGGAGAAGGAGACTCCACAACCTCCCCAGGCAGCCTGCACCAGTGCTCTGCCACCTCAGAGTAAAAAAGTTCTTTCTCAAGTTCAGATGGAACTTTCTGTGGTACAGTTTGTGCCTGTTGTCCCTTGTGCTGTCACTGTGCGCCACCGAAAAGAGCCTGACCCCATCCACTTGATTCCTACCCTTCATGTGTAAGAGTTCCCCTCAGTCTTCTCCAAGCTGGACAGCCCCAGGTCACAGCCTTTCCTCCTCAGGGAGGTTCTCCAGGCCACAAATCATCTTCGTGGCCCTCCACTGGATTCCCTCCAGTAGCTCCCTACCTTTCCTGAACTGGGGAGCCCCAAACCGGGCTCAGTACTCCAGATGTGGCCCCATCACGGCAGAGCAGAGGGGAAGGATCACTTCTCTCAACCTGCTGGACACACTCTTTTTTAACACATCCCAGCACAAGGGTACACTGCTGGCTCATGGCCAACCTGTTGTCCTCAAGGACACCCAGGTCCTTCTCTGCAGTGTTCCCGTCCAGCAGCAGCTCCTTTCATCTCCTAACCTGTACTGCTGCACGCAGTTATGTCTCCCCAGGTGTAGGACTCTGCACTTGCCCTTGTCGAACCTCTCTGCCCAACTGCCCAGCCTGTCCAGGTCTTGCTAATGGCAGCACAGCCTTCTGGTGTGGCAGCCACTTCTCCCAGCCTTGTACAACCAGCAAACTTGCTGAGGTTGCATGCTAACCTATCCCTTCATACCTACGTCTTATCTTACACACTTGAGGATCCCTTCATCCTGGTGCTGTCTCCCTGTACTGTCATTACATTCTAGCTGAGGCCCCAGAATGAACTCACTAGTAAGTAAGGACTATGTTCCCAGTTTTATGGTCACAGAAGCCACACCTCTGCCCTGTTAAAAAGGAGACTATATTCCCTTATTTCCCCCATACCACCTGAGTGCATGAAGCCTCTCCCACATGGGAGGTTTCCTGGGGGAACTTCCACTCCTGAATGAGAGCTCTGCAGCTCAGATCTTGCTGCTTTTTATCCGGTTGATCATTTCCACCACTTGGAGCTTTTTTCCATCCATCTGCAGAGGCAGACCGATTATCACGCTCTGTACATAATAATAACAGCTTATCTGCAGTTATCACTGGGGACCACGCAAGCAGAGAATAACCAGGCTGCTACATGCTGCTGAGCAACAGGAACACTTCCCCCGGCTTAGTTAACCCTCTCACACACCTTCCCCTCTACCCACTGCCTATGAAATTTCTAGGACATTTCAGATGAACTGTTTGGTCTCACTTCTTTCTGGATGACAAAGCACTGTGTGATCTTCACACAAGTTTCTTTACTAGATAATTCTGTATTTCTGACGTAGTGTACTCTCTTTGATAATCTAAATCAAAGCTTGAAAGCATTTTATCAGCAGATGGATAGTTTGAGCGAGTGGTTTTTGTGTCTATAGAAACACAGTGGCATGGTTTGCTACCACTGAGAGACTGGGATGCCTCGTTAAAGCTGGCAATGAAGGCAGCTGCCAGGACAAAAAGGTTAGCGAGGATAATAGTTTCCACATTCAGCTCACGTAAATGTTGAATAGATCTTTTAAGCACGTTTTGGTATTGCTAATTGTGTCACTTATTTATTTATTTTTTATATGTGACCAGTGGCATTTTCCTCGTGCTAAGCTCACTCAGAATTTGAGTAAGTATTGGACAGCCAGCAGTTAATGCACTTCCGGTTCTGCTTGGGATGCTGCTATCTGCTTATGGTAGTTTTCCCTGATCTTGCAGCAGTAATCTTACAGGTGGAGTCAGCTGCCATTTTCTGTGCTCCACAGAGCTGCTAAATATGTCTCATAATTCACTTTCTATTTGTGTCCTCATCCTACAGTCCCTTGCTACTTTTTAAAATGCTGAGAACATAAAGTGAAAAATACGCCATCTCCTTCTTCTACTACCATCCAGGAACTTGAAAGGATGCAATTGAGTATATTTTCCTTTAGCTGCACTTTCATAAGTACAACTCATCAGCAACAAGAACGCAACCTCTTAAAATTCCTTGATGCACCACGAGATGGGTACATCCACAGTCAGATGATACAGCAGGAAAGGCACACTCACAGCAGCTTTCCAGGACTCGGCCCTGGCAGCAACACGGAAGCCAGCATGTGCTGGTGTGATGGCAGACATGAAATCACATTCTCACTGTTCGTGCAAAATCACTAGGTTAATGAATAGCATGCTAAAGATGAGAGGCAAAAGGAGATGGACAATCTTTATATTGCCATCTTCAAAACCTCCCAGAGCGTCTTAGGCTACAGACCTTCTGAGTACAAATTACATCCTTTCAGAGTTCATTCACATCACTCTCATCCTTCCCTGCTCAGTCAGTCCTTTAGAAAAGCTATTTAAGGACTATACAAACCTGGAAAGTCCCCACTGTAACCACATACTTCTCAGAAAAGCTCACCAGTTTCACACATTTTCATTCTGAGCTCCTGCTTCCAGCTGAACCACTGTGTGTCTGAGGGCCACCTCTGCACCTTCAGGACCTTCTCAGCCACTGGATTTCTTGGAGGACATACACAACAGTCTTTAATTTTGCATCACCACCCCTCTGTCTCACAAGAATTTCCCTTCTTATGTCCACGTACTGCTCAAAACACTTGATATACCTCAAGATGCCTATTCAAAATGAAATCTACAAACAGCTTTAGGAACTCCTTAAATATTATCCATACAATGCTGAAAACAGTGGCATACTCTTGACCTAGGCAGAATGTGAGACCACACAGAATCCTGATTTCTGAGCTTCATAATTTGATCTCTTAGCATAGACTTCTCGTTGGCCAAACATAATGGAGACAGCCAGTTTTCCACTGCTACTGAGCTACACTGGATTCTGGATGTTTTTCTCTGTAGTTTTACATCTTAATTCCCTATTACAGAGACTTCTATCCTTTATGATAGTGAACATAATGGCATTTCTAAGACTCTTTCAGTCCTTGTTATAGATGGTGACCTTCATATGAAATGATCTAAACATTGGTGTTTTAACAAACAGGGCCTCTCCACTCACTACAGCTTAGGATTTCAGCTATGGCAAGGATCAATTGTAATGAGACGATATGGGGGGTGAGGGGGGGAAAGGTAACCCATTCACTGCCTGCACTTTCAGATTTCCTCCCAGTTCCATCAACTCACATACGGACACCGCTGCAGCACTGATTAGGATCACATTCAGAACCTCCCAGCAGATCTCTAAAACCTCTGAACTGATGAGACACAAAAGGTGATTGAGAGCTACAAGAAGCTCTCAGATTGTCACACGTGTGTCAAACCTAGCCTGGAAGATGCCTCCATTCACCACAGCACCTTATTTGGGCAACGCACAGTTAAACTTCTCAGACAGCTTGCATGCTTGAAAACAGCTCAGCACAGTGAATTCACACGGGCACTGTCAGAGCACAGAGCTGAATTGAGCTCCTGAGCACTCACGCAGCCAAGTGCTTGGAGACAGCACCTTGGGCAGCTAAGGGAGTAATATAGCAAAGAAGCTTACATAAACTGCAGACCTTATCTCATAGTTACATCCTTTTAAAAGGTCTTTATTTTAAGAAAGTAGTGACAATTCAGTAAGTATTTAAAATCTCTTGTGAAGTAGAAGGGGAGACTGCCTTTCCCTCCAAATATCTTGAAGTCTTTCTGTTGAACTTGTCAAGTTTCTTACAACTCCTACGATCTCAATCCCTTTCATAATCCAGGTTTACCCTGGCATTTGAAGCTGCTGTAGCTAAGCCAGTCTCTTTGACCTGATTCCGCGATGTTTCGACAGCTCTGACTGACGGAAGATCAAGACAAGCTCCCCTGACTGGGGAGCAGCCAGAATCTCAACAACCAAATATTTTTGTGCAAATTGATAAACTTCCGTAGCCTCTCTTCTACATACAGTTACCTGATACACCAGTGCAACATCACTGTGAACTTGCTGCTGTTGTGTTGTTGGCAATTCAAGGCTGCAGTGGGCTATCTGTGCTCAAGAATGGAGTTGTATGGCAACTTACCAGTTTGGTGGAGCCCACTCTTGTCAAGGCTGTTGTCCCAGCAGTTTCAACAGCTCCAATGTCCCACCTTCCCTTGTACCACTGCACATCTGACCACCCAAGGAACCAGCCTAGGGAGCTAACATGGTCACAGCTGATTAGTGAAGCAGTGGTTAGACTTCGGCTGGCTCTCCTGATGATGGTGAAAAGAAGTACACTAGCCCAGGTCAGCAGCATCCATGCCCATCACCCTGTACAACTTTGGAGCTGAGTCCCAGACAGCCTACTTGCTAATGAACTGAAGACTTCAGCTTTGTTCTACTACTTGCACATTCACTTCACAGACTGCCTCTTTCATGGTAGAAGTTGCTCTTACTATCCAGCACTACAGTCTCTCATTTCTCCATCACTACCAGCTGCTCTTATGCAGAGTTTTACAAGACTACTCTCCTGATGCTATAAAATCAATTATCTTGATGCAACCTTTTCTATATAATGCATTCTGGCTCGGAGTTTGAAGGAAAAAAATAGCCCAGGAACAAAAACACTAAAGGACAGGTCAGAAAAGAATACAAGTGGGCAGGGCTTCCCTTTCCCCACAGAATGGTTGAGGTTGATAGGGACCTGCGGCCCAATCTCTGCTCCAGCAGGGACATTCAAAGCACAGTGGCCAGGACCTTGACCAAGAAGCTTCAAACATCTCCAAGGAGACTGTGCAGCCTCTGGGCAACCTGTGCCAGTGTTCCACCACCTGCAGCACAGCACCAAAGTGCTTTTTCCACATGTTCAGAGGGAACACCCATGCAGCGCTCGCTGCCTGTTGCCCTGGCATCACTGGGCATCACTGACAAGAGCCTGGCTCCATACTCTGCGCCCTCCCTTCAGGAATCGATGGACATTGATCAGATCCCCTGAACCTTCCCTTCTCCACGCTGAACAGCCCCAGCTCTCTCAGCCTCTCATCACTGGAGATGGTCCAGGTCCCTTCCTCATCTTAGTGGCTCTGCCATGGACTCTGTCCACTCCAGCCTTCAGCTGCCCACTTCCCCAAGGATGCCAGCCCCCCATACCGGCCTCCCCCTTTGTAAGCTGTACGAGCTCCGAACCACAGCCTGCCCCACTCCTTTACATCACCCCGAGAGCTCCAGCTGAGCCAGGTCACCCCAGCCTCTCCCAGCTGCTGAGCCCGACACCGCGGTGCGTGGAAAGGGTCAGGACAAAAGCACTAAGGATGAACGATCTCCAGCACACATGTTCCCCGTGGGGATGACAAAGAAGGCACGTGACTGATGGGAAGCACTGAGCATGGCCGCACGGGAGCTGCCGTGCTGCAGCCCAGCTCCCAGCAGACAGCTCTGCGTTGCCCTTTCCCAGCTCGCAGCGTGCCGCAGGGCTGGCATCAGCTGGCACACCTCGTCCCAGCTCCCTGTCACACCGCCGCGTCCCGTGTTTGTCTTTCCCAGCACCCAGGCAGCGATAAGCAGGGCTGTGCTCCCGCACTGCCCTCGTGCTATCTCCCACTGCCCTTCTCGTGCTGTTAGAAGGGAAAAGCAACAGCAGAACTGCTGAGCGTCTGACATTTAAAGTGTCTGTATTACTGAAAGACAGTCCAGGATCTAACGCGGGATTTGCTCTGCACTGAAGCTGAAGCGATGATATTTCTTGTTTTCCAGTGGTTGCTTTTTTATTGCAGAAAATAATAGTAATTATAAAAATAAAAAAAAAGAAAAGCCTCAGCTCCTAAACATTAAGCCAGCAGGGTGAACAAACTGCAATCTGCTCATTTTGTGCTCTTTGGACAGCTGTGAAAACGGCTTCTATAGGGTTTTAAAGGAACAGAGAAAGCTGAATTTTATGAATTTATTTTAGCCCTATGAAGGTCCGCCTGATGGACCCAGTGCCATTCTGCCAGGACTGAAATATTAAGAACCAGATGGCTGCACTGACCATCTGGCAACAGGAACATGAAGACAGGAGGAGTGGGGAGGCCAAAAAACCCCTCCATTTGACTCCACTTTGATCAGAAGAATTCCCGTTCCATTTTCTTTCCCTGAAATCAGACCCGCTGGTTACTGGACCAAGCAGCACAGAGCCCCTCCGACACCAGGTCCCTGCTCTGTGCCCTGGCTGGGCATGGAGCTACATTTGGACAAGGGCAGGGCACGGCCTGGGTCAGATCTTGCACAACTGCTTGCACTGCACTGTACCTGAGGTGAATGAACGCTGACGGACCAACCCAAAGGAAGCTGCCAGTGGCTGTACAAGCTCCCATCCCCTAAATCTATGTACGTGGGAGCCATGGAAACAGGCAGTAGGCACGCATCCAGATGTGTCAGGAAAGCCACACGCCATAAAGCGAGAGAGCAGCATGGAAACGAACACACAGCACTCCTGACTTCCCAAGTTTGCAGCATGGGCTGCCTGCAGGAGGGCAGGTGCAGGACTGACTGCACCTCACCGCACACTCACATGCACAGGCACACTCCCCTGACACAGACTGCTGTATCAATACGGCCACGACATCAGCAGGCACAGCCACAGCAGTGGGCACTTCTGCTCCATCAAGCGTGTTTACTGCAACACATGAAAAACGATTCTCAAACAGACAGGAACTAGGCACAGGTTTTGCTGCCATCCTGCCCAACCATGGCCGGGCACCGCATGGCAGAGGGAGCTGCTGCCAGCCCCAGGGAGCAGGGTCACACCAGGGAGCGGGTCCCCAGGGCTCCACACGCTCTCACCGCTGCCTGGCAGCAGCTGAGCCGCAGAGCAGCCCCAGCCTGGTGGTGTGGGGACGCAGCATCGCTGCCTGCAGGAGTGCAGGGAGATGCTGTGCTTCGTGCCCTGCTCCGTTTGCAACGCAGAGTGTTATGTGGGCACAAAGTACGGTGCCGCATTTCTCAGCTGCGGATAATCACTGATAAGGTCCTCCCCCCCCACACTGCTGCGCCAGCACCGCTGCTTTCCATGCAAACCCTGGGCTGCGTCCCTGACCAGGTTTGCAGGGAGCCGACTGCTGCTCCCATTGAAGAAAAGCAGCTTGTTTGCCAAGGCGTGTGTCTGTGCTGCTGTTACACGGCAGGCTCAGCTACGATTTTCCAGCAGAGAGATCAGGAAAAAAAAAAAAAACAACAACAACAAATAAACGATGCCATTCTTTTGGATTTTTCATCCATTTAGAAATTTAGAACCGTTTCTAGTATTTAGCATTCCACTCATCTGCTTTAATTCTGGATTCTCCTGACACAGGAAGGATCCCAAGACAGCCTCACTGCTCCCAGAAACAAAACCAAAGACAACGAGACCATCTTTTCTGTCAGACTGAGCCATCCCACCCCATCTCCAGCCCATCTCACGCTGCCGCAATCTCAGCCCCTCAATGTACCATCAGTGCAGCGCATTTACCGGAGTGCAACCGAGGACTGTCAGATGAGCTTATCAATTAGGACGAGCTTATCAATTAGCACATTCAAGGAGGCTGCCTGTTCCCCTCATCCCCCAGCAGCGTCGTTGCTCTGGCAGCCCGCAGCTGGGATGCAGCTGCACGGAGGGATGCTGCCCTCCTGCATCCCCCCATCCCTTTGTAAGCAGGCTGGCACCGCGGCATGCAGCAAACAACAATACTGCCGGCCCTGTTCAAACAGAAAGAGGATGAGAGCAGGATGCATTTACTTACATGAGGATTCGGTGCCAAACATGGCTGGCCACAGATGCTGCTGTTTGAAAAAGGAAAGAGTGGAAGACAGAGGGAGCGTATGAGAGCAGGGATGAGACTGCTACACGGCAGGGGTCATGAAGGCAGACAATGCAGTCCGAGTTATCCAAGCTGCCAGACCCTCCTCTCCTCTCTCCTCCTCTGCTCCACGCTGCAGATAGCTCTACGTGCCCCCAGAGCGAAGGTCCTTCTTCGGGCAGCCAAAGGCAGGAGCCTCTGTGTTAAATCCAAGAGATAAGGGAAGGCCGGCACCGCTCCCGCGAGAGCAGCGGGCAGAGATAGGTAGCGGACACCAGATACTGCAATCCCCAGCCCTGCTCTCGGTAAGACAATAGCATAGCTCATGCATACACTGGATGACGTCAGGACACTGCAAAGACTGACTGCTGCTAACCAGAGGCTCGGAGGGGGCTCGGAGGGAGCACAGCAATTCAGATGGGGAGTCCTTTGTCACAAAATGCAGACGACAAAGAAGCAGACGTCCATCTCCCTCCTCGATGATAAACCCCCCGACCTGTGCCTTTAATGCTAACTGAAATAGCTGCCACGAATTCACACTTCTCTGCTCAGCTGCACGAGATGCAAAGTGCCTCTTTGCAAACACATCATGCAGAATAAATTCCGGGGGCAAATGTCCAAGTAAATGCCATTTATGGCATTTTCAATATGTAATAATCACGAATTTCCATTGCTATCGCTCTTCATTATCTTTTCTTCAAAGCAAAATTGAAATCCCGAGCCAATCTACACTTCAAACATCCTTTTCACGTGGCACTAGCCAGCTACCTCATTTACTTCAACCTATTGTCAAAACACAGCGCAGCAAAGCTCTGATCATAATAAATAAATCACATTTGAATAAGAAAAAAACAAAACCCAAATCACACTGCTCTCAGTGATAAAAAAGCATCCTAGCAACCAAAGAATTATTTCACTTATTCTTTCTTTATTCTTCTGGCCATCTAGATTAACTGTCTCTTAGCCACCACTAGTGCATTTTTTGTGTATTTTTTTTTCTGCATATTGAGCGCATTTTTTCTGATGTTTGGTAATTTCAGAATGTTAAATTGTAGAAACAGAGGAGTAAGCTGACTCCTTCCGATCCCACTGCAGACAAAAGGCACTTCCATGCCTTGTGCTGGCAGGAGCAGCAAAGCAGTGAGCTGATGTGCAGCAGCTTGCAGATATCGGGGCCACCTCTCAGCACAGCAGTGCAGAGGGGGCACGATGAGGAGGTTTTAACGAGTCTCACTGAGAAAGTACATGCAGCTATAGCCATGAAGAAACAGAAAAGTGCTGCCAGTGGACAAGAAGAAAGGAAATAGACGTAAGCCCATTAAGCAAAGCACTTAAAGAAAGGCTACCCCCAGTTTCTGATCTTTTGCAGTTTACCCATTACCAAATGCTCACACTGCTCTGTTTGGCAGAGGTTTGTTGTGCTGTTTGCAGAATGCACCACGTCACTGTGGTCAGAAGTCAGGTAATAAGGGTAACAGCTAATGCTGGAGGCATGTTCCATTGGGGCATCTCAACACTCAAATCACTGTGGGACAACTAGCAATCAGGAGAGACGCTCCTGACCTAAGAGCAGACCAGAAAGCAATGCACAGGACAGAGCCCGGGGAGCTCACTACTCTCAGGGATGGGCAGTGTGGCCCCAGTGTGTGCCCCAGTGTGTGCCCCCCTCTCTACAGCCCTGGGCCATGGTTGGAGCAAGGAAAGAGGACAAGAAGCTGTACAGAGCCCCATCTCCTTGCCGTCTTTGTACAAAGGTTCAGGGGCAAAAGCAGGGCACTCTGAGCTCCTCTCATGGTCACCTCTGCTGGCACAGAATGCTCCTTGGCTGTTTCTCTACTCAGCTCCTCAAACGGCCTGTGTGTGTGCAGCACACACCCCAAGAACACTTAGTCCTACCAGGCTTCTGGAAGCATTTAACTGGAACGGAGCGATGGGAGAGGCCATACCCCGGGGTGAGACACCTCACAACACGCTGTGCAACGGGCAACTTTTCATCTCCCCAGTGACAGATTGACACTGACACTGGAGCATGGTGACTCAGATCAACCCTTAGGCAAAGACTAACCAGATGTCCTCAATCTGTTCTTAAACACCTGAAGTAACGACCTGGCACTTGAAGTAATGACCTGGCAGCTGAATCATAATTAAGATTTCCAGTCACGGTGTGGGTGCTCAGTACCATCAAGAAACGTCCACATTATTCCTGCTCACAAAGCTATCTGCACAGGACCACAGTTTGGCTATTCCCAGAACTGAAACAGTTATTTTGACTACTTAGGGCCAGTAACACCTCCTTTAACTGCCACAGGTTGACAAAAAGCTGTGATGTGTAGAGGAAGCAAGACTTCTGGCCCAGCTTTCAGTGAATGAGGCAAGCTCTCAGAGCCAAAATATCTATAATGTGCCGTGCCTAAGGCTCTCAGTGTCTTTAAACACCAAACCCTGGAACAAAACCCTTAGTGTCAGTGTGCAACGGCTTAAGGGTAAGTTTAGCTCTGATGAGCAAATCTGACCTTTCCACAGCATTGTTTCCAAAGAAGGTGCCAAACATGAGGGCTGCCCGATGACAGCCATGCAGGTGTCAGGGAGCCAGGCCCACAGCCATGTTCTCACTGCATACGTGTCTGAAAAGCCCAAACCACCCCGGCAGCACCTGGGTAAGGAGTTTACCATACTCTGGTTCACTAGCATTACATTTGCCAGGTCAGTGCTTTAGTTTGGGGAGGAAAAGCAACGTTTGACAGACCTGCACTGAAATCCTTTAGCAACTCGATCTAAAGCACTTAAACAGGTTCAATTTTACTGCCTCCTGCTTTGTATGACCACAACCATGCAGTTAGATCAGCTGACCAGTAGGATTTAGAATTTCTGTTTCCTATCCTGAGTTTTGCTGTTGGTTTATTCTGCAAAGAAAGGTTAATGAATTTCATCTCTTCCTATGAGAAAGTCTGTCTATCCTACACAGCTGTTCAGATGATGTGAACTAGCATACAGAGAATGTCAAAGGAAACGTGCAAGAATTATCATTGTTATGATCTTCTCACAATGTGCACAAGACATTGTTCAAGCATTAGATTCATTTACAATATAACTTCCATACATTTATCCACAAGCTAGTGTGAAATATTTAAAGCAGCAGATATATATGGTATTCAGAGTTCTCTGCTGCACGTTCATGTTTTCCAGGGAAAGGGATGTGCTCCTCAGCTACTAGCGCACTTTGAACAGAAATTCTTTATTTCTCAATTCACATCACAGAAAAAGATAGTATCTATTTTGTCAGTACAAGAGTCCACTTCAATTTAAATAATAGCTTGACTTTTAATAAAGAAGCTGAAAAATTAAATGTTAATTTTATATGGACATAGATTTCTGCTTTAGAATCACCTCCCTCAAGAGGAGTGGAGGCAGAAAAGTGCAAGCTAATAACAGAGATAGTCTTGTATATGTGCTTTACTCTGATCCATTGTAATAAAAATATTTGCTCTTTCTAGAGAAACGTTTCTTTTTGAGCTTAATTCGCCCTTCCCAGGAAAGGAGATGGAATCCACTGCACCTGAGAGGTGTCGGACTGAGGCTGCTTTCATGGGAGATCCCACGCACCTCCATCACAGCAATAACTTCCACTGTCCTCAATGATGAGTAAGGCTTTTTGGTTAAACTCTGCCTTACTCTCCAACCACCCTGCTCTGTCAGTTTTTGTAGGATGCTACAAAAATTTAGGGCAACTGATATGCTTTAGGAAAGCCATGAATGACTGTGCACTTAATCTGCACATCCAGCAACTACTGAACTTATTTTGCCTCTACGAATGTCAGTTCCTTCCTAAATTTAGAGGCAGGCTACCCATCGCCTCTGGTGTGAAGACCTCCAGCAGCAGCTGACAGTGATTATTGATCTGCGTGACACCAACTGTAGCTACTTCACACTAGCAGGTAGCTCAGCTCTACCACGTTGCTCTCACTTTTCCTTCTTCAATGGACAGGAAGAAAATACAATGAAAAAAAACAAAAACAAAACAAACAACCTTGTAGGTTGAGATGAGGACAGGGAAATCATTCACCAATAAATATCACAGGCAAAACAGACTCAATATGGGGAGATGAATGTAATTTACTGCCCATTGATTGCAAACCAGAGCAGTCAGAACTAACACCAGATTAAAGACACCTTTTCCTATCTACCCTCTTCTACTGCCTCTCGTAGAGCAGGCTGCAGTCAGTCCATAGCACTTCATTTTTGCCCATTTCTGTCCTTCCTCAGCTAATCCAGTGTGGCTTTCCAGCAGCACTCCCAGCTTCTCTCCAATGCAGCTCAACACTGTGGGGCCCACCCTTCAGGCACTGCTCCACATGGGCCCCCACCTGCAGGGGTGTCCATGGCAGTACCCTCTTTGGGCTGTATCTGCTGCTGCACTGTGCAGGTGGATAGCCTGCTCCTCCATGGGCCTCTCCTGGGCTGCAGGGAGCTGCTGGAGCACCTCCTGCCCTGCTCCTTCCCTGAGCTCGGTGCCCACAGGGCTGCTTTCTTCTCATGTCTCCCTCCTCTCTCCCAGCTGCCGTGCAGCAGTTGTTCCCTGGCAGCAGCAGGGCCCTGCTGGAGCAGCTGCTACCAACACCTTGCCACGTAGGCCAGAAAAAACAACAAAATATTGCAAGGCCGTTTTTCAGGCTACAGAGAATAACGGAGAGCAATAGCAGCACACATCGCTGAGCTGCAGCTCCATGACTTCAGAGTTTCTATGGCCTTACTTTGCTCAACTTTTCTGGCACTTAATTAGCTTCAGTAAACATTTCTGGTGAATAATGCATGAGTATACTGAGGAGGATCTTGCCAGTACCATTTCACTGCAAAGAAACATCTGAAATCCTTCATTTCTGGAAACACAGGAGCTCTCTACCAGAGCCCAGGCCAGCAACTGGGAGTGGAGGTGCCCAGTTCCCAAGAGGCAAGAGCCAAACTGCCCGGAAACTGGGCCAGCAGCACGGTGGAAAATATCCCTGGATATCTGAGCCATTCCTTCTTTGCAACCTACAGTTCCCTTATTTCACTGGCACAGAAAGGAAGGAGTGAGCTGGCAGAGAAAGAAAATGCCAAGGTCTCTAAACTGATTAACATACGAAGCAGAACTGAGACCAGAACGGCTTCCTGACTACAGGAATGTTTTTCTTATTTTTTCTTCTTGCACTGATTTTTCAGTTATTTCTGTATATTACATACCATGTTTATTCAACTCCATTTCACATAATTCTTTTTCTGCAGCAATTTTAGCCAACTACTGCCTCAAACAGGTAAGTTTTTGGAGCATGCACACACGCACGCACGCACACACACACACACACACACAAATGACAAGAAGTGAAGAACAGACATCTCATTTTTCCACCAAAAATGTTTTTATGTCTGTGTCTGCCCTAATCTGAGATACAAAGCCCAACTGGTAGATTGCGTTTTTGAAGAGATACAATGAGCCATAATAATGGATGTTACATTATTGAAGCATCTTTCCTTTTTAATTTTAAGACACATCTTAGCTTCGGCACTGCTCTGTACGCAATTATTGCAATCCGTTTTTTATGGGAAGAGCTCAGCAATCAGCAGAGAAGTTCTTTGTGCTCTGTATCCCCCAGGACACTCTTCTGGGACACTCTTAATGGACACAAAGCTCTGGCATTTATGAAATGGCATCCATTGCACAGAGAGAGCTGTATGTAAAGAATACTGCATATGAGAAAGAAAAGAAAGAAAGGATTAGCCCAGTGCAGGCACTTAATGCCTGGGTAAGGCTGAGGGTGCAGGTGCCAGGCAGACGTCTTGCTCTCTTCAGAGGCCTCAGTGTTTGCTCCTCGTTAGCATCATTATGTTGAGGAAACCTCAAATTTTGGGCCCCTGTCTTCTGCAGGTGACATAACTCTGAGATCCTATGCAATAAAATCTATTTTTCCTCCAGTAGCCCCTCATCTGTACTTGAATAGCTGGGATCCACTGACAGAAAGCAAGAGAGCAGAAAGGCACTCCCAGTCCCCTCAAATGATACAGATGAAGTCTACAACCACTTCCCTCCCTATAATCAGTGTGAGAACAGAAAATTATGCAGCATTATCTAATAAATGGCAGAATACATCTCATCTTCAATACAGCACTGTCAAAAGATCAGGATGATGACTCGCCTCTTTTTTATTTCAGTTTTGTTGGTTTTGTTTCCAGTTCGGTTGGTTTTGTTTTAAATATAGAACAATACTCCAAAATATGTAGACAGTTATCAGCACAGTGGGACTACCTGCTCACTGTGTGCATTTCAAATCTAAATTAAATGCATTAGTTTTCCAATAAGAGCAAGTCCCATGCCTCAACAGAGCATGACTTCATTAAATTCTGAGAGCAGGTTTTGTCCCAAACACATTCAACTGCGTGGTGAAACAGGGCCATGGCTGTATCTGAAAAATGTAGCTTTTGTTAAGAGCCAGGAGAGCTTGAAAGCAAAGGAAGCAAGCAGTGAGCGCTGTGGTTAAATCAAACACATCTCATTACTCAGCTATTTATATGCATTTTTTTAATAACTAAAATATTAGAAGAAGAAGAGTATGTATTTTCAACATTGAGGGAAATGCCTGAAATATCTTGTGGGGTTTTTTTATTCTTTCATTCTAAGATTACGGTCATTTCCACAGATTTTTGCCAAAGGACTGCACGTATACACACAGAAAAGCTTCAAATGTATGAGAGAGCAGAGGTGGATAACAAATTTAAAAAAGACTATAAACTAACATTTTTAATGCAACTCTGAGGGATGAGAGATTAGGATTAAGGCCTACTCATAATAAACCACATGCAAACTGGTATCGACGAGAACATGTGTGCCCCAGAAAAAGGAAACACAAAAATATCCAATTTATATGCAAAAATAGTGAAACAGAGAGAAGGTTTAGAACAGCAGTAAACACTGCCAACACAGCATTATGATCCGCATTAATAATGGTGACTGATCTAATGCCAAAACTTCACAGCTAGGAATAAGTTTGATTGTTGAGAGAGGAAGATTAAATTAATTCTCAGTCTGAATAAACACGGGAAGAATGTTAGATGTGACTTTACAAATAACAGTGATTTCACTGCACGTACAGGAAAAAATTAAGAAGGACTTCTGAGTTTACAAGGGAATACCCAGAAGGCAATACAAGAAGGTGTCTGAGCTATTTAGCTCAGCTTTCCAAAGGAAGTAAGATTCACATGGACACGCTCTGTGTGAGCTCAAGTCCCTGCTTAATAACTGGAAGCATCAGCTGCAGTAACTCCTCTTTGCAAAGAGAAATCAAGCACCCTCTGTGCTGAGTGACAGCAAGTAATTAGACAGGAAGGAGATGGCTTATAGAGGTCTCTACTGCACGAGGGGGTGCTGTGCTAAACATGTATCTTGCATAAAAGAGTCCATGGTGTAACCAGGGAAAAACTTCAATCAGAGCTTTGTTCTTATTTTCCTATGTGGATATTTGTGTGTGTTACACTGGATAAACAGAAACTGCAGCCCTAAATATAATGCAGTTGTACAGTCAGTTAGGAAATGAAATCCGCAGGAAACTAAGCTTCATCAGAGCTGCTGATGACGGCAGTGATGCCAGGGGTGAAACTCTAGGCATTTAAGGATTTTGGTTTTCTCAAGGCACAGGATTTTGGTAGCATCACAGACTCTGGTTCCGTGGGCTCCAGTCAGCTTCCAGGCACTGCTAGTCCAGCAGATCAGTACATGCTTGAATAACTCGATTAAGAGAGGTTTTCTTGAGAAAGAAGAGCCTCGTGTAGGAGCTGATGAAACAATCCCATTTGCACACACTGCTGCAGGCCCAGATGCCCACCTCAGGCACAGACCACAGGCTCCAGGCCCAGGCCTGGCTGCAGCAGCCTCATTTGATGCACACTCAACAGCAGAACGGTAAAACCCTTCCTGAAAAGACAAAATTCTCCAAATTAAAAGAGACTTTTCTGGATAAGTGCCAATCTGAGGAACACACATCAGATGAAGAATCTCTCACTGCAGTGCGTAAGCACAGTCCCACCAGCTTTGAGGGGAAGTAGGCTCTTAAACTTGACTGACACCTTGGAAATGTTCTCTTCAACAAAAAAGCACTAGAGAAAATGTCAGGCAGTTATTCACAGTAACAGAAGGCTTTTCTATACAATTAGAGGAAAATAAGATTGCAAAGTGTGGTGCCAGCTGCCTTCCTTGTGGCAGATCCAGCTGCACCAGCACCCTCCCTGCCAGACACCAGCCATGAAGGAAAACTGCAGAAGTTCCCAACTCCTGCTTCACGTGGGAACTTACTTTTGCAAGGCCTGCCTTTGTGAGGAGCTCAAAGCACCTCTTGGCTCACAGGATTCCCTCAGCAAAACACCCTGCTGCCGAAATACTGAGAAACCTTAGGAAGTACCACATACATCTCCTGCCCAGTCCAACACTGAACATCGTGGCAGAAACAGGACTCTAAGTGGGTATGATAATTAGCAGCACAGTAATCTAGCAGCAGCTAAATGACCGCACATTAACCCTGTTCAAGTTTTTACACTAACTATGGGCACCCCTGTGAGCAGACTGCACTGGGCGGGTCCAGCAAACCCGCAGCTCCCTGCCGGGCCTTTGCTGTGCCCTTTACTGTTGGTGCAAGGCCCCTTAAACCGGGTCTCAGCTTTCAGCATGACCAAGTCACCCAGAGAACAGGTATTTAGCTGAGAGAGACACCTTCTCCTGTGTAAAGCCACATCAATATCCATGACACCATTGATTTAACAGTATCTCGACACTTGGAAGCTCTGAGCCAAGTATATTCTCTGACTCCAGCATCATAAAAGATTCAGGGGCCTGTGTCCGGTATTAGGTGGCAAGGAGAGTTTATCAGCTTTATCAGCTGAAGCAGGAAGTCCATGCTGAGCGCAGCCTTAGCAGATACACAATAAAGATAAAATCAGCAACAGTCACTTCACCAAAGAGAAGTCTCCCTTGCAATCAGACATTCCTCCTTCTGCAAGTTAAAGCACAGAGGCACATTCCTTTGAAGCTGAAGGCTTTGTTGCCCTTTCAGCATCCTGGATTTATTTACTCAGCCTACTTAATCAGTTGTCAAACCAGACAGAAGAGCTTCAGTAGCAGAGCATGCGCACACTACACGTCTCCCACTGTCAGCTGTAGGGCGAGTACATCGCCTCCTCAATTCTTCGTATAACACATCAGTCTTCAGATCACTGTTGGCTCTTCTTAGCACTGTGTGCTGTCAGTCAGTATTATTTACCCACTTCAGCCTCTGGCCCTGTTTATACTATAGGCAAGTAGTGTTTGACACCACTTATCCTCAGCACAACACACTCTGGTAGTCAGCCAAAACAAATCCCCAGGAGACAGGACGACCCGTCCCTGTAACCAGGGCTGAGGTTGGTTGGCTCCCACCACCACGGCCGCCCCACAGGGCCCAGCAGTCACCTGCAGGGAAGGGCTTGCATGTTCTCTGCTCTCACACTTAAGAGAAACAGCACGAGAAATATATCCTGCGCGTACAGCTTCTGAAAACTCCCAGGAGGACTAGAAGAAAACATATTTTTAAATAATTTACATGGACCACTGTACCTTTCTTCAGTTCACAGCAAACATCACTGGATCTCTAGAGGTCCCTTCCAACCCCTACGATTCTGTGATTCTGTTTTCTGTGAAACAGAACACTGGATGAATGAAGACCAGAATGGCCTCCTCCCTGCCCTCACACCTGTTTATAAACCAGTAAAAAGAGACTTCCAGGCTTTATTACTTTTCTTGTTGCTAACTGTCTGTCTGATAGAAACTGAAACAAAAAGAATAAGTTTCTGAACATGTTATAGGCAGGGAAAAGCAAAAGGCTGAGTGCTTTAGTAAGGATATATGATAGCCAATGTCCAATTATGAGCACACAGCTTCCTCTGGCATGCGGTGCCTGTCCCAGAGAAAACACCTCAGTAGAAAGTCCAACGATGTCTTAATCATGTGCTCAACATGCCCCTTATTCCAAATACCTTTTGCATGTCTGTGCAGAGGGAGTTAAGGCTCTTCTGGAACATTGCTTTCATTGTATACAGTAAATGCTTCTTGCCAGAGCAATTATTTTTGCAGAATATTTTCTATGAAAAAATAGTTCATTTTGTTCAAGTTCTGCCCTGCATTACCAATGCAAATGAAAGGAATGCATATGTGGATTTGTATTTCATCGTCAAACTAGCCTTTCACTAACTCTCACTGTCATTTACTAGCTTGAATTAACTTTGATTTGTATGCAATTCATTAGGTAACAGCTTCTTAAAGAGATGTCAGTAACTCTGTTTTGCTTTAAAATAACACAGAAGATGGAAATTAAAAAAAGATAACAGCACTGCATAGCACCACTTGTTGAAATATGCCCTACGTGTACTTTGATAACTGCCCATGCTGACACACGTCAGGCTCCTCCAGACAGACATGTGCTGTACACTCACTGTAGAAGCCAAAAGGGAACTGGAACATTTTGCTTGCAAGAGTCATAAGAGCTCGGCTCAGCTGCAGTGTTGATTTACATGCAATATAAGTCACAGAGCCAGGAGATGTCTTCAGGGCAGGAGTTTTCTGAAGACCAGTTTCCTGGTTAACAAGCTAGAGTTAAAACATTAATTTTCCTTGAAATGTGCCTTTTTACTCGTTCTTGTTTTTTCCTTATCATTACCTACTTAAAATAGAGTGATTCACTAGTTCATAACAGCCAGCAATAAACATGAAGGAAAAACTAATCAAACAAAAACCCACAGGGCCAGGTGATGGATAGTGTAGACAGTTCTCTTGCAAAAAAGTCACGGCGAAGTGGTACATCACCTTCTAGGGGTAACTCAAACAAGAGCAAGACAGCTGTGCCCATGACAAGCCAGAACACAAGTCAGTCCTTATCCCATCTACCCAGCCGTGGCCAAGCTCAGCTCCCAGGTCCAACCCTTGCCAGCTGCAGCAGGTTGCTCAGGGCCATGTCAGGATGTGTTCTTAATGTCCCTAAAGATGAAGATTACACAACATGTGTGGGTAACCTCCTCCAGAGCCTAATAAAGAACTGCTTTCTTATGTTCAGACAAGATTTCCCGTGCTTCAGCTTAAGCCTGCTGCCTCCTGCCCTGTCACTGGATCCCACTGGGAACCCCACTGCACCTCCAACCCACCTCAAAGGCCTCAGCCCCAAAACCCAGCTTTAGCAGCCGAATATTTTTCAAGGTTTTATAATCTGCTGAAATCTACTCCTAACAAAAAAAAAAAAAATAGTCTGGCTAGCACTGCATTTGAAGTAAAAAAGACATACGGTAAAGCCCTCACATTTTAAGAAATGGGAAATGTGAATCAAAGCAACGTCGTGGCTTCTCCTAATGCACAGCTACTGAAGCATAAAGATACGTACCCATGAAGAATACCTTTCTAGTGAAGACTTTAAAAACTAATTCATGACCCAAATTAAGACCTTAATTATGCCTGTGATTAGACTGAATGGAGTTTAAGAGTCTAAGTAGATTTTAGTACTACAAAAAATACTAACTAGAAGCATCAGAAAGCATGGTTATCATAGAATCAAAGAATCGTACAATGGGTCAGAAGGGACCTCAAGGATCATCAAGTTCCAACCTCCTGTGGCAGGAGGGCTGCCAGCTGCTAGACCAGGTACTAGAAGATGCTGCCCAGGGCCCCATCCAACCTGGCCCTGAACACTTCCAAGGACGGAGCACCCACAACCTCTCAGGACAGCCTGTTCCAACACCTCACCACCCTCACAGTGAAAAATGCTCCCTGCTGACATCTATATACCTTCCTTCTTTCAGCGTCTTTGAAAAACATGTAGAAATTGCAACATGAACAGCAACGATTCACAGACCTAATAGGATGGAAATTACTGCCAATTGCAGGCAAAGGAAAAAATCCATGCTGTGATGACATGACTGTACATTTCCACATCATCAAGCCTAGTATAACAGACAATTTTATGCAAATTCAAAGCTTCTGCAGATAAAGAAAGGTAATTAGAACCTTTGATTCCATATGCTCCCAAATCAAGTTTTCCACAATGTGTTTTAAGGTACTACACAGTACAACGGCTGTAGACATTCAGAAAAAAATGGTGTTTTAGATTTTTAAAAAGTTGTAATGCTTTATATCAATTCTTGAAAACAATCTGACAGCAGTTTAGCTGTTTGCCTTAGCTGAAAAACTGAAAGAGGCAATTGAGGCTTTGATTGGAGGCATGACTGACCTCTGGTGAAAACAAAACCTCTCAATCCAGTCTTTGGGATTTTTCCTCCAGTCAACAGATGAATTAACATACTGTTGGCAACAAACAAAACTTCTTCATCCTCTTTAAGACGCATCAATTTTAGCTCACGCTGTACCTGGCAAACCCCACTGTTAATTTTCTTCCACAATCAAATAATTCCATAATTCCGCTGGTGTTACTGAGCCATGGTTTCATTGTTTCTGGAGCAGCCAGCTATGGTTTTCTGCATTTCTTAATGTGAAAAGCTCCCCCAAGTCATTCTCTACTAGAACTGGTTCACAATGCACTTTGGCAGCACACAGCTATAACCCCAGGCAGCCATGTTCTCACAGGACCAGGCTCCTTACATCCACCTTTGGGTGCTCCCTCTCCACAGCAGTGTGTGGGGAGCCCCACTGCCTGGGGATGGATTTGGGAACCCTGCACAGCCACTGACTGCCCATGCATGCAAAGTGTTTAATAAAGCACAGGCACCAGGGACTCACACCTCTACCAACCCTGGATGCCAATGAATTCCCATTTATTCCAGTGCAAAACCACCTCTTTTTAGGAGCTGTATCTTGGCCTTCTTCTAGAATACTTGTACTGTGGCAAATGATGTGGTTGTGATCTATATAGCTGAATGTATAGCCTTTGGTCACTTCTGTACCCCTGCACCAACAGCTCTAATGTTCTCCAAACAGTCAGAGCTCAGTCTTTGGAGAAAATAATCCTTGGTTATCAACAGATGACGTATGTAAGGTATTCCTTTAAGACAGTTTTTATAGGAAATATGAAACGCTGTTTTTCAGTTCAAAGATGGCTGAAGTAATTTCTGAGAAGAGCCTGAAAAGAAACTGAAGATTCTGTAGTTTTAAAGACGCTGTTCAACAACAGAGGTCCCACAAAGATGATCTAGTGCAGTCTTTGAATTCTTGTCACAGAAGCAGAGCACACAAGGCACCTTCCACTCATTCTCTTTTGCCCTTTTATATATAAATCTGCTTTGTACCAAATTTGCTGGCTCCTAGCTGCTAGCACTTCTACACTTCTGAAGTCTCACTTAATTGTTCCTCCTCTCACAAAGAAAACATTTCTCTTTCTGCTTCCATCCCATACCACTCACACCCTTCCTATATCCTACACAACTGAGCGTCCCGCCATCTCCTACACCTCTGGCTGCCAGCCCTGGTAAGGGCTTCCCTGGATATCCAGTACTATCTGAAAGCTTCACACCCTGCCAGGAGGAGCTGGGTTGTCAAATGCCAAACCACAGTGCAGTTCCTCAGCAATACATGTCAGCTCTCCCATATGCTGAGCACTGGGCCTTACCGCAGATGTGAGCAACACTTTGCGAAAGTTTTCCTCCGTGTGTTCTCGCTCCACACTGATTTCTAGTCCAGACAGATTTTCTCTGACCAAGGGAAGGAAACAGTGACCACTCAAGGAATGGAGGACATGCACTTAAGGTCCAGAGAGCCTAGCTCAAGCCCCATCACTCACCCTAGCCCCAAGATCACTCACACCGTGAGTGTCCTTGCACACCTCAGAATCCCCTGCCCCAGAGCTTGCGGTCACTCCAGCACTCAGTCAGCCCCATTTTCTGACACAGACACAGTGCTGCTCCCCTGTCCTTGTCTAAATCCCACAGCACATCCCAAATTCCACCAGCAAGGGGAACTGGCTGTCCCCTATGCATTGCCACATCCACCCCCTTAGCTGGTTCTTCCACTTAAAATAATTATAACAAGCAAATTCTTTGATTTACTTTGATGGAGAGCTAAAAACAAACAAACAAACCCACCACCACCACCAAAATCAGTGCGTTTTTTTTCCTCAAAACCCACCTTTACAGGATTCAAAGGACTCTGACTTTGATTCAGAAGACATATCTGACAGGCTTATGATAGCACTACATATAAGAGGCTTGCTAGCATTACTGCAGCAGGGCAACACAGCCTGTCCTAGCAAACAGTGAGGGACCCTCGGGCAGTGATGCACATGACAGACCAGGGTTACTGCAGAGGGAATCCGGGGCTTTGGCTGCTACAGGGTTACACTGGTACATACAGCAGATTTATATAAAATCTTTCTGAGACCGAAATGCAGAGCTTCATTGTGAGGAGCAGGCCGTGCTGGAAAGCCAGAAAACTGTGATCAAAGCAAGTCACAGAGAAGCCACTGGCACAGCTAGGACAGGCTGGAGTGCGTTCAGAGAACAGAAGAATGGAAGGAAGTGGGAGAAGGCTTACAGCATAAAATGGCAGAGAGCATAACCAGGAACGAGGTGGTACCTCTGTGCAGCAGCAGCACTGTGTGAGCCGCGTCCCAGAGCCAAAGGCAGCACCAACAATGAACCTCCTCTGAACCAGTGTGGCTTTCAGTGGGATTTTCCCACAGTAAGGATTACATTCATTGCACTGTGCCAGCAACAATATTGCATTGTAGTGTCTCGGGATTCTAGCAGACATAAGAAAAAACATTCAACCTCAATAAGCAAACTCTGAGAAGCAGCTAAAGCAGTGAAGAACAATGCTCTGCTGGCTGCTGTCCTACATGGGAGACTTTTTACATACTGACTGCACAGCCAGGCACAGCGACGTGACCTCAAGTGAGAACTGGAGCCTGAAAGCCTGGATTTTAATAAACTTTGAAAGGCTGATGATCAAGCAACCCAGCTTTACCTCACCTATAAACACAAAGGAAAGCCAAACAAGGACAGAAAGCAGATCAGGCTGAGGGGGCGAAGCCTCATCTGAGCAAGGCAAGAATGGTCTCTCACCTGCTGCTTCATAACAGAAGTCAAGGTGCCCATGCTGCCAACATGATGTGCAACCACAGCACTGCAGGAGCTCAGGGTCTTTCTGGCCTCCCTGCTGCCATCAGCCATTCCTTCCACCAGCACCATGCCCTGTGCCTGAGCCTTATGGATACACATGTCCAAAAATGTAAAAAGAAAAAAAGAAAATAAATAATGTAGAGCAAATCAAAGTGCTTTTTCTACCTGTACAATCTCACAGATCCATCAACAGGACGCAAACATGGTGATGTCTACGTAAACAACAATACTGTCTTCACTTCTCTTTCAAAAGCTAATAGTTCGACCATTTTTCAGGACTGGGGTTCTGTTTTGTTTTTAAAGTTTCTGCCCTTTTAAGAACTGGACTACTCTTATCTTCAATGGCCACTTATTTTTCTTCTTATGCATTCTCAAAGTAATCTTTCTTCACACTCCGAGCAGAACAGGATTTCACAGTCACTCTGCTTTCCTTTTGGTTGGGGAGCACTCTGAGCTTTCTCACAGTCATTACAGCAGAAAAGCTGTAGCCGACACAAAGAGGAAACGTAAATTATGCTATGACAGCTTTATAAGGCTAATTCTAATAAATATCCCTCAGTAGGCTTCTATTCACTGCTTCTCCAGAACAGCTAGTGGGGATGTTTCTGCTGGAAGTGTTTTCAGTTGTAGCAAATACTTAACGGGAGTGCAAAGATTTCAGTGCTCTGTCACCAGGTGAGTTGGGACAGGGCAGCAGGGCTGGAGAACAGAGCCGACCAGCTCCAGCACTGGCCTGGGGCAGGGCAGACCATTTCACAAACAGTCAGATGCAATTCACTTTTCTCACCTGAGATGACTCCCAGTCAGACTTCTGTCAAAGCTGCTGCCCCTGCTCTGATCAGCTTAAATCTGCTGTGGGTCAGAAAGGGCAGAGGGCTGAAGATGGGTCTCCCATGCTGGAGGAGCAGAACACGATCATGGCATGAATGCAGGCCAGGCAGTGCAGCCTCTGGAAGGGTCTTTTTTACCCCAGCACTGTTTCAGTGTTTTGTTCAGGTGTGCAGGGAGTCTAAAAACACCACTCAAAGCACTTTTTACAGCATGATCTGTATGTGAATCTCAGCCTCATCCTAGATACTGCCTCTGGATTTTTGTTGAAAATAACAATAACAAAAGAGCCCATATTGCAGACAGAAAGGTTCTGAAAAGAGCAATTTCCTGCCTTACCTATATGAAATTACATATATATAGGTTCAGTTGTATGACTGAAATCCTTAGAAACCCAAGCATCCTTTTCAAGAGTTAATCACAAACCTTTTTATTCAAGTAGATTTTGTTGGAAAATCTTTCCTAAACAGTCAGGTCACTTTTGAAAACAGGATTCAGGCACATGACTACTTGGAATGAAATTCAGAGCTGTTTCATTTGAGATGTTACACAGTCTGACATCTCACCTGTATTACCACTGACCCACCTGTATTACCACTGACCCATTCCCACACGGTTTGTTACCGAAGTCTCTCATTACTGATACTCAGGTGAATGCTGAGGAGCCCGAAGAAATCTGTGTAACTGTGCTTGTTCAAACTGCACTGAGGTTATGAAGGCTGAGGATGACTACTGGAGGCTGAAGGATGAGGACCAAAAGCTAGAAATGCATGATACTTAAGCTGGCATAGAAAACTGGTATAGAAGACACTCATAAACAGATTTTTTCCCATGTTACACCTGACACGGGACATATCAAATTATGAATTTCTATCCACAGACTGACTCCATTTTCTGTACCACAAAATAGCTAAGACTCAGAACAGCAATATTAAAAGAAAAGTTAAAAGAATTAATGTAACATCAGAGTTCCACCACCTTCATGTATCAGCTCTCCTTTCCTGGTTATTTATACAGCCGTACCAACTTTCAAAACCAGTGAGAATGGCTTTCATGTTTTCCCTCTCACACGATGTTCCCAGCCAGCTGGACATCTCCACCAGCTCTTCGTGAAATGCCTTTCAGCCAATCTCTCTACACTTTTCCTTTTCAGCTCAAGCACTGAGCATCTGACACCAGCCCTGCTTTTCGTTGTGAAACTGGAGCATGCCCAACATTTTTTCCTCAGTAGACAATTTATTTTTAAATCAATGGCTAAGAATGCAGCATAATATATCTTAAAACAAATGTTCTTAGTCATCATTTCCACAGTATTTCAAGTCCTTTACAGGAAATATGATTCAGAACAGAACAGCAGCAGAATAGAAACCAAAGCCGTTCTATTAGCGTCCACAGCTCTTAGACTCAAATCTGAGCAATAATTTAAACTGCATTAATAAAACCTTGGGTAGACAGCAGCTCTTTGGAACAGCCCTAGTAATCAATTGCAGAGTTGTCTCAAAGGTACGCTGTATTTCAGCGGCACACAGTTGGTCTGCTGCTCAACACCAAAATTCTGCTGGCCGTGTTAGAGACGTGACAGGCCTTCTACATCTTCCAGTTTAATATTTAACAGAAGATAGGCTGATTGGCTTCCTCATAAGCAAATTTTCATTGATCCCAACTGGCCTGTTTTCTAAGTTTTTCTCCTCACTCAAGACGGAAAACAGGTCTCCCACCCCATAACTCACTGTTACTTCTTAAAAGCCCTTCAGTCTTGCACAGAAGGTGAGGTTAAATGTCATCTCTCTGGTACTTCCAACAAACTCATTCGCTCCCCGCTCTCATCCCCACTGCACTGATAAATAAAGGTAACTCTGCCTACGGTGGCAGGAAGGGGAGATGTAATGTCAGGTTCAACACTTCAAGGCTTTGTAAATTAAACTTCTACAAATCCCACAGCCACGCTAGCTTCCCCGTGAATCTGGGATGTAATTTCAGACACAGCCAAGAATTATTTCTTGCTTCCCCCCCTTACTGCGCTACACTTTGTTCCAAAAGTGCTCCTGCCACATAAGGTAAAAACAGATGGATCTCTCTGCTGCACTCAGAGATCCTGTAGGTAATAAGATACTGCACTGACTAAATGGATCTCAGGGGGTGCAGACAGGGAAAAGATTGGAAAAATTACTGCAAACAAATTTCCATTAAATCACTACGTTTCTTCTTTCCTTTAAATGAACCGTAACTTTGGCTTTATTCACCACAATGATCTTTAAAATTCTTTCTACTAAAACAAATTGAAATAGGCCGTATGTGAAATAATAACAATTGTACTTCTGCTTTCCATACGGACTTATTCAAGAACACACACAGCTTAGGTTCAAACCGTCATGACCAGCTATAAAAGCATACTTACACTCATGCTGCCATGAACTTCTACCTATTGAAGACAGAGAAATCAGCTGCTGACACAACAGAGAGCCCCTCAGGATGCTGACAAAATATATGTACTGAAGGATAACATCACCAAGAACAGTCACACGGGAATAAGTGTGAAAAATCCAAACAGAACATAATGTGGTCCATGGTCTGACCTGTTTATGAGTCTTCTTTCAACCTCACTGTAAAGTTAAAGGGAGTTATAAATACACTGTTTTCTAAAGTCAGGTTAACGAAGGCAACATGGGCAGAATTGTCACACATCTGATGTTAGAGAGACATAAAAATAAACCCGTAGCATTTGCTGCCCAGCTGACATTGTGGTTTGCTGAATGGCAAGAATGGAATTTCTCTTCGTGCACACACTGCACCTGACAGAAAGCACGTGTAGGAGCAATAGCCGTGCTCTTGTCTAGGTCTTATACATCCACACACCAGATCCTGTGTGAGCAACTACTGCATCCAGAGGAGAGAACATTTGTCTCTCCCTGTTGCTCCCAAAGATCTTACACTGCAGTAATTAGAGGATGCTAAGTAAGCAAAGCAACTGTACCAGCAGCGTTATTTTTCCAATTAGACTCCCTCATAAATCCTATTTTTCATCACTAATGGGTGGGCTCTTCCCTAAGCAGAAATGTAGTGAAGCTACAGGCTTTTTGTGTTGGCAATACTGCTTTTGAGAGGAAAACACTCCTTATAACCTGGCCCAGCTGCACTGAACATAGGCTTGCAAAGAACAGAGCAAAACACTGCTCCCACCTGCTTCTAGCACCCCTGGGTCTGGGTGTTTCATGTTACAGCCCAATGGGGTACAAATTCCCACCTTATGTTTCCACAGAGTCCAGTGACCTGGGTCCACCCAGAGGCACACGTCTCCTAGGGAACTCATTCACCATTCCTGTCTCATGCTCTTAAAGGACAATCTGTCCAAAGAAATAAAACATGATTTCTAGTCACAAATGCCTTATCTGACAAAGCACTGAATGCAGCACACTACCAGCTGGACCTTATCCCACCTCAACACCCTGTGTTTACCCAGAGCCCCTCATCCCTTCTGACTTTCGCCTACAAAAAGACCCCCATTGCCATAAAAATTTCATTTCCAGAGGCATTCTCTTCTTGCTGTCCACTTATTTTAGATCCACATTATCTCATCAAGGTGGTCTGCTCTGTCTAATAGCATGGGGAGGCTTTCTAAAGACAGCCCTTGTTGGCAGAAGCCAGCTGCTGTGGCTGTATGGAAAAGCTCTTGAGTTCGGACCCAGCCCAATTGCACCAGGAAACCTCCTCCAGCCCAGCTGCCCATGAAGCATCCCATCTGTGCTGAAACCTAAGTGCTGCAATCCAGTGCAAAAGTTACAGCTATAAAGGATTTCCATACACCAAAGCAGAGTTTGTGTATAGGGGGACATTTCACACACAGTCACAATCGTGCCTGAGACCTCCTAGGCTTCTCACTTGCTAGCAGTGAGGAAAAAAGTAACAGTGATTCCTGAAGTTGCTGTTTCTTGTTAACGTTGATCAGATGACAAATTGTTAACAAAGCCACAACAGAAAGAAGAAAAATATCTGGCTAAAATCTGTTAACCTGAAACACAGTCTGATACACTGATTTAAGACAGAGAAGTAGGATGTTTTCAAACACATCTCCTGATTCGAAATCTTACCATTTACTCTTCCAAGTCCATAAAAGAAGCAGCAATTCATGCAACAAAGGTCTTTCGTCTTGCCTTTAAAGAAATTTAGTAATGGAAAAATTAATCACATATCTACGTCATACAAACTGAACAGTCAAAACCACAACACATTGTCAAGACCTTGTTAAGGGCAAAACATTCCCATATTTGACTTCACCATGTCAAACTTTCAACATCTGCAATTATCTGCTGTTTTCTTACATTGTAAAACAGCAGCTTTTGTGCTTGGTTGGAAAGGTTTCCCAAAGAGTTCAGCCCAACACACTACTTGTGGTTAACCATCAGACACTGGAAGGAGACTCATTTCCATCTCCCAAGCACAAGAGTCACGAAACACAGGCAGAGAGGTGCTACACGTATCCAAACAAGGGCAAGCAGGAAGATTCTACAGGGCGAAGATACTGGCCAGAGCATGAAACATCCCATAAGGGATTTAGCACAGCTGAAGAAGCAGTGGTTTGTTGGTTTTCTCTTTATTTTTCTGGCAAGCTTACCTAGCCACCTTGCTACTCCATCAAACTCTGTGGCCTTTTCATAGCAGTCTAGACAAGGAAAACATTACATTGCTCAGTCTTTGCTTCCAGTGACTTGAAACTGGCACTGAAACAACCCAGAACGTGGCTGTTCTCATACACCCATCAGCTACTGGGGCAGTCCACTACCAATGAGTGTCCCTTCACTCACACCAGAAAACAAGTAGCATCCATTCACACACACCTTTCAGCCTTCCCCAGCTTGCAACTTGCCCACAGAGCTAATAATGGAATGGAGTGGACCTTAAAGATCATCAAGTTCCACAGCCTGGCCATGGGCAGGATCACTTCCCACCAGCTCAGGCTGCCCAGGGCCTCATCCAACCTGCCCTTGAGAGCCTCCAGGGATGGGGCATCCACAGCTTCTCTGTGGTTCACCACTCTCTGAGGAAAGAATTTCTTCCTCGTACCTTATTTAGATATTAGGCTTCTACCATCTCAAGCCTTTCAGAGGAACCTCCAAAGTAAGAGGAATTAAATCTGACAGCATTTTTAGTAAATAATGTTTTCCATTAGCTGCAAGAATAATAGAATTACAACTTCTGGTCAGTCAATGCCCTTCTGTTTCCATTTATGGTTAAGAATGCAAAAACTTGACCATAATTTCTTTCCCAAACTTGCCTCAGCCTATTCCAATTTTGGGGCATAATTCAGTCTAGTCAAAAATATTTTTAAATAATGTGATTTATTTACAACCAGAAAAGTGATCTTAGTAATCACTGAAATTACTAGAAGTTACTAAATTTAAAACACAATGACTACATTTTCTTTTCTCCTCATACAGAGCAACTGCTTGAATGGAGGATGCGAGCAGTGCTGTGCAGAGATGAACAGAACCCCTCCCTCTGCCACCAGCTGCAGTCTGAGCCAGGGGAAAAAACATAAATCTCAAACCAGACAAATGAATGCAATGTGAGCAATAGCCAAGAATCTGAAATACAAATGATTTCTTTCACATATTGCAGCTCACCTGCATTTTATGAGCTTCACCACCCTATCTACAGAAGGTGACTGAAGAGCTGCAGTGGCAGTAAAAGCTGCAAGACTAAAATATCAGTGTTGTTCAAGTCTTGTCTAAAGGAGAAGGGATGCTTCAGGTGTATGCAGAATAAAGAAAGAGAATGGCTAACAAGTAGCTGTTCAATAAAATACACGACAAACTGAGAACTGTGCAAGAAAACAGGCTTTCACAAAGCACATAATTTATTTGCCAAAATCACTATTAAAAGGTGATGCTGAAAGTCAAGAACCTAGCTCCTGTCTTCCCTCTGTGCCTGCCTGGGCAGGGACCTCAGGTGTGGGGCTTAACAGCAGAGCAGACAAGTTCTGCCTGAGCAATAGGGGTGGAAATCAGAACGAAGCCAAAGAAGCATGTGGGATGTGCTGAAGCTAACTGAGACACACAAAGTGAAAAGGCACTCTGTTGGTGGAGAAGGCATTGCTGCTCGGTAACCAGTGGGTGCCTGCCTCCAGCTCCTGAAGCAGCATTTCTCTGTCTCCCCTACACCAAACTCACTGAATCTGATAATGGGAAATGAATTTTCAGGACAATTAAACCCTATCCTTCCTACCTCTTTATCTTCGATCAAAGAACCTTTCCCAGGAAAGCAGACAGCCTTGTTGCAAGAATGAGTAGAGGAAATTAAAATAAATGCTAGCAAAGATGCAGTATTTTTTATATTATCTGTGATGGCTCTTCAACTGTTTCCCAGAGCACGCCACCATGAAAAGGAAGCTGCGTGTTCTGCCTCTTTACACTGAGCTGGATGCTAAAAAAATCACCTAAATTAATTTTTAAAATTGTAGAACAGCAATACATAGATGTTGAGTCCTTGCTGTCTCATTGCCTGTGCTCCTACACACTCTGTGCAGCCCCAAGGGGCCTCCAGGACAGAGCTGAAGCAATTTAAATGGACGGGAGGAAGAGCGAGAGAAAGTTATGGCTGGCTGAAGATCTGGAGAGCAAACAGGAACTGGACACTCAAGTGTTATGGGATAATACTTGGGAAATGAACTGACCCAGCAACATTATTGGGCTTTTCCTGTAGATATGAAGGACAGCTGTCCATGCAAAACACGCAGTAAGACTTTCTGATGTTTTATGTCAGCTTGTCTGTCTCAGTTTCAGATGTTACAATGCAATTGGAGAAATTCAGCTGTTAGAAGTAACTCCTCAGGAGGCTACTTTACACACATACTATTCTAATTCTTCTGACCTTGTTGCTGCTGTTCAGCAGGGGACAATGTGATGAGCTAAGGAAGGATGAGGGCTCACCCACCACGGCTGATGCAGCAGTCAGCGTCCTTCCAATTAGCATGTTATTTTATTCCTGTCCGAATGCCTACCTCTGCGACATATTGTAGGGTACCTGCTTTGGCAGGGGAGTTGGCCTCCTGAGGTCCCTTCCAACCCCTGCAGGGGGTTGTGAAATGCAACAGAGGACAAGGCTGAAAGATGTAAAGAAATACAGTAAGAAATGACTCACCGGAACAGAGCACTTAGTCCTAAGCCCCTACACTCAATGAGAGCTGCTGGTGGCCGTACACATTTTTTATTTTATTTTGGAAATATCTCTAAAATTTAATCTACACTACTGTATGTCAAGACATGACTTTTGTGCTATTTATGAACATTTGCTATAAAGGCACAGCACAGCTGAAACTGCTACTAGTAAAATTCTCTGCAGACAAAAGTCCTGAAATCCTTTCTACCTAGCATGGCTGGTGGCGAGCCTCTTCGGGTTGTCCTTCTCCTACCACCACACACACACAAATCAATTTAGTAACCACAAAGCAGGTGGGACCCAGCATTAAAAAACACTGAGACCTGTTTGCCACCTTGCAACCTGTTCTAAGTTGCGCTTGAATGCTGTCTGTCATCTGTCACTCACATTTGTCTTTGGTCTGTCTGGATTGCTCAGGAAGAGATGTGAGATAGCATTCAGCACGCAGCCATACAAAGCACCAGAACATCCATCTTGTTGAACACCCCCCCAGGTTAAACCCAGTGAAAGAGAAGTGCTGTAGAGGAATCCACTCCTGAGGAGTGTGCTTTAACTGGGCAGCTGCAGTCACATACTCCTATTTTTAAATGATGCCACTGTGCATACACAAAATATCTACGGTAGTCCAGAGCAAGTACACGAAGCAGTCAGAGACAAAGCCGAATGAACAGAGCTACGCCTTGGTTGATTCATTAAAGATAAATAAATAAATCATCTATTAAGCAATTATATTAGCAAGGCAGATATAAACATGCCAAAAAAAAAAAAACCAACAAAACAAAACCAACATAGTGAAATATTTCCTAACAAATCCCTGATAAAAATGTCAAACACTAAAAATGAGCCGCTTCAATATTCTTCTTGTATAAACATGTTACTAATTCAAAAGGGTCATTTTTTCAGTCTTGCATCAGTGTCTGTATTTACAGATGCCTCAATGGGTCAGCTGTATCAGAAGAATAAACAAACAGAAAGTAGCCACCACCTTTAATTTGTTTGTACACATACGTAAACAAAAAATTGCTCAGACATGATTCATGAGATCTACCTAACAACAAGTGGGTAGAAGATGAACCTCCACAACATGAAGCTGGTTTTGCTGGTTGCATGGAGTAAGTTAGCTGGAGTCAGCCTGTGCCTTCCAGTGGGCAGGGCCAGGGAGGGCATCCCTGGCTGCCAACTGTCCTTTCAGAACCGCCCGGTGAAGTTCTCCTGTACCTTCAGTGGGACAGGCAGTGAGCTTCAACCTGCCAAAGTGCCTCATGAGCTCAGAGCCAGGCAGGCAGCTGCCATCTCCCCACCTCCTTCCATGACAAGGCCCCAGTGCCGTCCTCAAGTCCCCAGCATGGCACACAGATGTAGTTTCCGTCACCACAACTGATTCAAATTCACAGCACAGCTTAATTTGCAATAACCTTTCCAGGTAGATGAGTTTCAGGTGTCTTCAGTCAACAACCATCCTTCTAAGCCTGCATTTTCCACTTTCTGCCCGACTTAAAATAATTCAGCTTCACTGCAGCCACCACAGTCCCTTCAGTTCACCACAGCCAAGAACCTGGCTCTTGTGAACCTCACATTGCAGCTGATCTTACAAAAGCAATTCAGAGGACCACCACACAGGTGGGCTTCTGAAGGACAAGGTTGGATCCCATCTGCCTTACAGCCACATCAGTAGTAGGATGACCTTACAGCCCTGCTTGCTGCTACGTGTCAGCACCCAACTGCCTACATTTGGTGCAACGTGACTGCTGAGAATCTCTGCATGCACAGAGATTCCAGCCCTCTGACAGGCCTGCAGCACGATGGTGTACTTTGGCGTGTGTGTGTGTGCATGCTAACAGAAACAGATGGCAATGACAGATGCACAGAGACCTCAGCTCTTCCAGCCTACATTTCCCACAGGCCACTGGCTGCCTCTCGTGTCACCAGGTTCCTCCTGCGTCTTTAACAGGATGCCCTCTAGTGCGGAACATGGAGATGGACTGTTCCACTTCTGCCCACACTACTGCATTGTCAGATGCAAAACCTGCTTAAGGCAGCACTGGCACTGCAGCTGAGCCCTGCAGGCTGCCCTGCTAACAGATACAAAGGAAATCCCTACAAACACTGCTCGGTAACAAAGGCTCATCTGACCGTTCCTATCTAAACAGCAACCACCAGGGAATGGGAGCAGCAGAACTGCAAGTGCTGTGGGTGCTGCTTAGCTCTCTGCGTGCGAAAATCTGCTGACTTTAAACTATAATTTCATAAGCAAATACAATGAATCCTTTCTAACAAACTTACCTCCAACCACAACACGCCAAATAGGAGCAATCTCTGTAAACAAACACGCGGTTTATATCATTCTCTGTGAATTAAGAACAGAATTCAAAGTTCAGATCATGTTCATCTGCTGTCACGAAGTGTTGCAATCCCATATCAGAAGGCCATATATATTTAAGAATAAAGTCAAGGACCCAAATCAGCCAGCACTCCTCCTGTTGAACTGCAGATCAGGATTCACAGAAGCCTACCATAGCAAAACCAGATTTATTTCAGCTGCCTGTATTTTTTTTTTTTATGGTGCTTTCATATCTTATTAACTTTTATTTAAATCTGATAACATAACCTCCTGCAAATCAGCAGTAAAACACGCTGGACTTGATCACAGTAGCATATGGGTAAAAGAGAATACTGTGTAAATATAAGTATCACATACCTCATGATTTTCTTACAGCTAGCAAAGTATTTTCTGGTTTATTACTATGCCTATTACAGCAAACATATAAAGAAGTGCATGTTAATAAGTAAAGCAGTGGCTGACTAAAGCAAACAGGTAATGAAACAGCACGGGTGCTTCTGAAAACATTACCCCGTAGGTGTGAATCCAGTCTGCTGGCTCAAAATACATGCACCAAAAATTGACGCTATAAAATGGAACAGGGAAGACACTTCTAATACCACCTTATTTATACCTTAAAGATCAAAGTCTGATAAAAATGTAAGGAGGGAAGGGGAAAAGGAGAGAACAAAGCCCTTGGTTATCCAGGAGCCGACGGGTGGGCTCAGGCACCCCTGGTGGAACAAAGCTGCAGGGTGCTGCTTCCCTCTGCAAACAAACACATGTCCGAAGAGCAGCAGGGACCATCTGCACAGACACATTACTGCCAATTCTGCCACCTTAATGCACAGCTGATCTGCCACCCCACCTTGTGCAAGGAGAGGTCCTGAAGGGCTGAGCCCAGGGCTCCAGGCCCCATGGCCTCCTCTGCACAGAGCACTTAGGGATAAAGTTCTTCATTTAGCCACGGTGCTCCTGGAGTTGTTCTCCCTTAAATACTTCGTATTAGGTTGGAAAAGAAGCCCAAAATTAAACAAGAGAGCTTTTGGCAGGCCTCTCTCTATTCATTCACTGTTTATTATCGATTTTTGTGCCTGTGCAGAAGGATCACATGCACATGTGTTAGGAAGGGGACTACTACAGTTTACAGAGAGTGTAAGAGAGCTAAATGGAATCTCTGTGGGTTCTCTCTGTGGCTGTTTTTCCTTTTGTCTGTGTTTGTTGTTTCTGTACAGTGTTCACCCTGGGATAAACCAAAGCTCCTCCACAGCTCTCAAGGTCTACTGCAAAGACTGCTCCAGACTGAGAACCTGAGCTCCCTGAGAGGGACTCAATGCTCCTAATGAGTCTCTTCCAACTCAGGATACTTTTATGATTCCTGAGCAAAATCTACATTAGTGGAGCAGTCATGACTGACACAGCGTTTGCAGAGATGTGCATTTACAGGTCTATGATTAGTCAGAATCCTAAATAAAAGTAATCCGTTAATAAAGATGTTGTTCCAGTATTAATAATTGCCTGCAGTAGAATTAGGAACTGTAGGTCTACCTGAGCTGCCCAAGAGCAGAACAGTACTTCAGGCACCCCAACTCTCCAGCTGAGTAATTTTCCAGTTACCAGGTTTGTTTCACATGGTATAAATTAGTCACGTTGTTAGAAAGCTCACAGAGTTTAGAAAGACGCGTGGGATGACAGCTGATCACAACTCTTTAAACACAAAAGCATCAGAGAAACTGCGGTTCAGGTTTAGATAAGCAGGCTTTTTCTAACACACAGTACCCAGCACCCGCCCATATTTAACACAGCTGCTCTGTGCTGCTGTCGGTTCTCAGTTTCACGATACCTGTGACGTCCCACAGTATGACAGCAAATGTGCACAGGTGCATTTCAAGTGTCCAGGAGGTGCCCGGGAGCCATTTGTGCTGAGCAGTCTCCCCTGGAAGAACCTTGTGTCAAAAACCTCTACGGGGCAACACAGTCATTACGAGTCAGTAGGAGCAATGCTGACTGCTTCAAAGAGCCCAAAACCTCAACAGCCTGGCTGAAAATAACTGTGGAAAGTTAAATTCTATTTCTACCTTGCAGATACTCATCTATGAGTTGACGCTTTAAAATAAAAGCAACATCAGCTCTGCATACACAACGCAGACACAGGATGTCCAAACTTTCCCCTCTGCTTTGAGGGAGGACAAAAAGCACAGAAATACATTCGTATCTGCTGAAGTCAGACAGAACTATCCCTCAAGGGTTGTCTGAACTCATGCATTACGCATCAAAATAAACCCACCGAGCCAGCAGGACTATTCCAGCAAGGTCAAGAATGAGATGGTAAGGCGAGCAGAGTGCAGCAGCCTCCAGAACAAAAGGGATCCCCACTTCACTTCTGAACGTGAACAAAACTGTTGAACATGGAGGGAAATCTGAAGTATAAGAAAATCAGTATTGTGGCAAGAGGAACAAGAGACATAATTCAAAGAGTGCAGCACGTGATTCAAGGCGAATGGGAACACATGAATGATCTCAGTGAAAGATGTGGCATTTGAAAAATGAAGCCCAGTAGTAAGGCAGTTGTAATAAACTGATGAAACCCCCCCAAAGATGCCAGAAAGCCTCGAATTTCTCTATTTAGGACATCAACCCATGCTATGACACTACTGACAAAGCAGTGTGTGTGAAACTTCAGAATCCTGAAGATCGCAATACACTGAGCAATTAAAAAACTGTGAATGAAAAACTGGATGAAATAAAAAATAAATCACACCAGACCAACCAGATGCATCACTTGATCGAAAAGTTTTCCAGATGAGAAAAGTGAGTAGCTCCAAACTACGTGGATTTCAGTATCTGACACGGTGACACAGGAAGTTAGCTGAAGAAGGAGACATGGGGAACATGGAGGAGCAGGCAAAGAGAGAAGGCCGCAGCTTGCTGGGAAGCACTGTGGTACAAGGAGATGCTAATGAAGCCGTCAGTTGAAGCTTATTGAATATTTTCATTACCAAAACCAGAAGGGTGCAGCAGAAGAATGGTACAAGCTGGCGAGACAGAGAGAAATGATACACTGCGCAGGGAGAAGCAGAGGCCACACAAGCTGCAGTGAAATAAAGTGGATGGAAGTTAATGGTGTGAACTGCAGAACAGCAAGAGCTGCTGCTTGCAGCTGGCCAGCTGCAGGGACAGGAGCACCCAGATGCACTACACGATGACAGCAATACCACCACTCTCTGAGGAGATACTGACACTAAAAGGTAATTTAACCACTTAAATACAAGGCAAAATATTTTTAGCAGCAAGCAAGAAACATTATGTCTAGAAAGCAGTTTAGAGAGCCTTATCTTGGGATACTATGTACAATGCCTGCTACCCAATTATGACATGGATAGAAAACTGAAACAGGTCAGGTGTGACTAGCATGAACAAGGAAATGGAGACATTTTATGAGAGCAGGCCAGGGCAGCTTGAAGGAGGGAAACATCCACTGAGGAGCAATTCTTGGAGCAGCCCCACCAATTTTAAAGCTACGAGAGCTGTCACAAGCACAACCGCATACAAACCAGTCATGACTATATTGGGCTGGAATTAGAGCAAGGTTTCTGACCACCACCGGAGCAATCAAGCTGTGGAAAAATCTCCCAGCACAGTGGGTTATGGGAAGGTGGGTAAACTGTGACTAAGGACTGCAGTCACTGACCCAGAGAGCCCTCTCCAGCTCTTTATTTCCACACGACACAGTTCCTGCATCATCACAGAAGGAACTGGGCTGGGAAACAACAATGGCTTTAGGGGCTGCTGTTAACACAGCTGTGGTCAGCAGATTAAAAGAGCAGGGTCTTGGCAATTTTCTTAGAGAGAAATTCAACTTAATATGTAGGACAGTACCTACTGCCAAGGAGATCTTGCACTTGTATCACTCCTCCTGTGTCCTAACCCAAAGGACTGTATGGATCAACACAGGGGCCTATCACAGGAGCCCAGTCTGAGGAGGCAGATGGCTCCATGAAGCCAAGCTCTGTCATATCATTGAATGGCTTAGGTTGGAGTGGGCTTTAAAGATCACTTAGACCCAACCCCCTGCCATGGGCAAGGCTGCACAAGCGGCTGAGGCCAGCTGTGCTCCTGCAGCAGGTCTGGGCCAACCTTCTTTTGGAAACCGGAGGAAATTACCAGTCTGGAACTCTGAACGCTGAGTTCTGTGCAAGATCTACCAGGCAGGCATGCTGCTATCGAGTTTACTTCAGAATTAAAAATAGCAGGAGAAAATTCATGTGGAAGATCAAGCGTGCTAATAGATCATATAACCTTGCACCAGACCAAGCCGTGCTGTAAACAACTTGCAGCATAAAACGTACAGGAACTGCCATCAAAACGTTTATTTACACAAAACCCAATAATTACAGCAGTCTCAGGTTGCAGGCACGTTTTCTTGAGAAATAGGAGGGCCTTACAAAATAAACCAACACCAGCAATAACATTTCTTGTGCTTTAAATTTGATCTTCAAGAGCCTTGCTGCTGGGCACAAGAACTAACAGAGCAGCCTAACAGGCTTGACATTTAATAAGCCGAGTTTATTTCTAGAAAGTGAGCTGGAAATTAAATCCCCTGCTTACATCTTAGGGTTCGCAAGAGGAATCCTAAGATGACTGCATTTCTGTTTTGCCCTATAGCTTTTATCCTTCCACTAATTGGTGTATTTAAGCGCACTTAATCATTTCAGCACTGAATTCACCGCCGCGATAAATCTCCAATTTAGACTACGCAACAATAAATCTTTGTCTTCTCTTAGCAGCTGGCAAGTTTTGATTTGGACTTTGAATTTAGATCCTCTCCTCGGGCTTAACAGTAACAACTTGTTTGTTCTGCCTTCTGAGAGCGTGACATTAACTCTGCTCTTTAACTGTATTAGCATTGCTTAAGCGCAGTGTTCTCAGTGCTAACATCGGTTGCCCTTCTGTAGTGCCAGGCTAAGAAACACAACAAAACCAATTAGTCTGTGCTGGAGGCTTACAAAGCAACTTTCACTCATTAGTATTTACACAGCATCACTGGGCCACATGACCCTTTGCAGGCACGAGGACAGGCTCGAGTTTATAATACAATCTTTCAATAGATGCCTCCAGTGCCACAAAGAGCTAATTTAAAAACAGGTGGAATGGGGCTCTGACAATTTACAGAGGAAGAACGCTCCCACTAATACCTTGTCGTTTGCCAGAGGACCAAGTTAGGTCTTATCTTTAACTCTTTGACAAATGCCCCGAAAACCTCATGGAAGTAGCTCCTGTACAAGTATCTACATTAGATGTGATCACCAAACAACAAAGGGGAAAACTGTTTCTGCATGGAGAAGGGGACTCTACCCCCAGCTTTGCTACAGGCCTCCTGGTAGTACCCTGAGAAGCTGTTCAGCCCCCATCTGTAAGACTTCACACACATTATTACGACCTTTTCAGTACAGCCTGGGACTTGTGCCGGCAGAACAAATCATGTCATTAAAGATTTGCAGGATCAAAGTCTCATTTCCCTGTGCCTTAGTTCTTCCTGTGCACTTCAGTGCAGCTGCATTTAACATACTTGCAGATCCTGGGAGAAGGGCCTCATTTTGTTAAATATAAAACACCTACTTAAACAACTCGTCGTGTGATAAAAGGCTAAACTGTACAGCAGTTGCACCAAGTTGAGAAAGACTGCATCTTCATAACTTCCTGGCTACGATGTTTGCTTTTGCAGACTTGAGCCCAGAAGAAACTGCAAGCTTACCCAATGTATGCTGCCACTTAAGTTGCTTTATTTGCTTTGCCACTTGCCAACAAGACAAACAGCTCTTTCTGTTTTACGAGGCACAGCTTTAACACCGAGCTCGTCAGCTGACCCAGCAGCACTGGGCCTTGGGGTGCAGCCCTGACACCCCCAGAAGCACTGCAGCCACCAGCACAGTGCACCTGCACTCAGGAAATGACCACTTTCAGGGGTTGTTTTTTTAGATTTCCACATGACAGTGTCTTTACTGCTCAGCTCTGCTTATTGCAGGCCATGAGGTTTCACTCAGTTAGCTCTTTCTGGGGCACAGCAGCATTTGTCACACTGACAGTCTCAATGCAAAAAAAAAAAAATCAAACCGAAGCTGCAAAGCGAGAGCACTGCTTGCCATAGTAGTTAGGTCCAAATGCAGACATCTTCAAGACTTTATGTTTGGAGTCCTTGTCTCCTCTACTGTAAAGACATTAGCATCTTCTGTTTTCTTCCCACGATGCAGCTTAGACTCATCAACCACATCCCAGTACGTTATTTCCGTTAGTGAATTGCACTCAGAATGTCTCGCAGCAAGGCTTGTTCTTCAGACCTCAGATTACCACTGCCCCAGTTCCACCAAACATAAGATACGTACTTCATGTCTGAATACTTTGGAAGCTGGTTAGATGTTTGCCAACTGGGTTCTGGCTCTCGCTCCTCCACAGTGACAGTCAAGTTGTCTCTATGGCTTTTCGCATGGTTAGCTGAACGGTTTGAGCTTCCTTACTCTATCGATGCAAAGTGTTCTTTCTGTAGTTCTCATCAGAGATCGCTGCAATTTTCCAAATCAGTTTTAAAACACAGAGCTACCATTCCCCCAGTTTTTCCTCTCGGGTGGCAACAGCATGCCCCTAATTCCTGCCAGCTGCTGCTCCAGAGGCAGGCACTGACTGCGCGGAGCACTTCTTGTCTTTCACAGATGCAAATCGACCACACAGATTTCCACGTTTACACCTTGCTTTGTGAAGCAACCACCAGAAAAACATTTTCTGTCTTCAGTTTTTCTCTAAATTTGCGATCACAGTCTTTGCAGGGATGCTCAGACAATTAGAGCCAAAGACCCATGCGAACAATGAGGCTTATGTTCTTTCAGGATAAATTTACACTGGTGCTCAGTGAGTGCTTTGGAAAATCCCACTACAGATACGCACTTTTAGGAGCACTTCTGAAAATGTTCATCAACAGATGGAGAGTATTAGGCTCCATTTAGAAGCTTACACTACAACTCAGCAGTCGCCCACCAGTAGTGTTACAGCACATTCACTCAAGATTTTATCAAAAAATATTTTGGAGGCTCTGTCTTACATATTTCCCCTGAAACACTAACAGCAGTTCTTCTAGAAGTTTGGTAATCAGGAAGCAAATTGCTTAAAGAAGTACTTTTGGAAAACCTTACATTTGTTACAGACCTCACTCTTGTTTCCTGCATTTGACACTGACAGAAAATTTAACCTTGAGCAAATAAAAATCAAATTCCTGAAGAAACAGCAAAATCTATAGAAAACCAGTGTTCTCCTGTGTCACTGCATGCTGCGCCCACTGGGAACTGACCTAACAGCTTCTGCTGGGGCTTTGCCCCCCACTTCACTGCCACAATGCCAGGTGTAGTCAGGAAAGAACTTCGTCATACCTAACATTGTTTTTATTCGTTTCCACAAAAATTAAAAGGAGAATCTCCAAGCATAGCACGCTGAAAATGTACAGGCATAAAACGGTTTAAATCCACTGTAAAACAGCCTCTTGCATATTAGCCTACACCTTGACAACTTTTTCTCCTCCCCTCCAAAACACACACAAAAAAGTAACACCAAGGAAATCTCTGGTGTTCCACTGTGCAACAGCTACCAGTCTTCACTAGACTGTAACCCATACAGCTGCAGATGGAGGCTGACAGTAGCAAAACAAGATTTACTTTAATTCCATTAGGACTGCAGGAAAGCAGGAACAGTATTTAGGGAAGACTTCACTTACATTCTGAGACATACAGAAATTAAAGATAGGTAATTTGGGGCCGGGGGACAAACTGTAGGTGTCCACAACTGAAAGCTATATGCATGGAATTAATGCCAACCTTGTCAGAACAGTTATGTAGTTAAAATGTTACTTTCAACAGTCCAGTTCATACAAAAAGAAATCAACACTGCACTTTCATGGAGTTAATAATTTATCCAACTACTTTTGGTGGTATCTGAATTTTGCTCCGAGTTGCCTGTTGTCACAACACCACATTCTTTTCTGTAGCTCACACCGTAAACACTCCCAAGGAAAGCCATCCTAATAAGGAAAGCTGGCTTTGAAAGGCCAAGCAACTAGCAGCAAGGCCTGAACATCAACGGTCCTGCTCCTTTTCAGCGGAGAGCTGTTCCCTCCTTTTTAATCCGTTTGCAACCCCCTGGTCTTTGTCAGGTTAATCTTTTTCAATCCTAATGCTTAACTTCCCAGGTTTACATTTACAGGCAGGAAGAATACGTCCTGATCACACTGTCAGGACACTATCACAGCAGACGCACTGACCGTGTGCACTCTGCGAGGAGCACAGGGACAGCCCAGATCACTGCTCCGTGTCCCCAGCCCTGCAGAAGCCAAGGTCCTGGCTCCATGAGGGGCCACCCAAAATTCAAACCCTGTGTCTGAGTGCTGTCCGAACACCTGTTGAACTCCACCATCTTGGTGCTGTGCCCACTGCCCTGGGCAGCCTGTTCCAGTGCCTCACCACACTCTGGTACAGAAAACCATTCCCTGACCCCCAGCTTTCCCTCCCCTGACACAGCCCCACGCCGTTCCCTCAGGCCCTGTCATTGTCTCCAGAACCCCACTTACAACTTCCTGCACCAACACTGAATACAGATCTGCAAGATCAGGACAAACTAGTAAATGGAAAATCAGCAAGATTACACGAGCAGTCACTGCCACCCCAAAGGCAGCACATCCAAAACCTGAGAGGAGTGCTCCGTCTGCTCACACCTCATCCGTTCATCTCCTGCAGTATTCCTGCATACAGAATCACACACAGCTTTCCCGCTTGGTTAAATTCTGGATAGCTTGGGTAAAATGAGGGTTCAGTGAGACAGATTTACTGCACTGGTCCAAGCACTTTATTTATCTAAGCCTCTGTTACACACACATCAGTGAATGTACTGTAGCTGGACCGGATTACTGCAGGCCCTGGCTGCCTGAAAAGCTGTCAGTTCTGTGTCTTCAGAAACACTCTTGGATGAAAAGAAAGTGTTATCCTAATTTTACAGAGAACAGAGGAACACTTTGAACACGTCTGCTCGGCTCTCCTGCCCGCTCACGCACAAAACCTGGCTGTAACTGAGTAATCTGCTGCTGGCTAGTGTTACAGCACGGTGCACACCAGCCTCTTTCTTCCCCTCTCCAGATGGCTGGCACCGGGCACGGCATTTAAGGCTCTGGGCTCCAAGGGAATCCTATTACACATGGTCACAGAACCCGCGGAATTAAAGTCCTCAGTAATTATTTCAGTAGGATCATCAGAATTAAAAAAAAAAAAAAAAAAAAAGGAAAAACATTAGCGTGCCCCAGAAGCCAACTCTGTCACAATGAGCAGCTCTCAGCTGAGGAACCGTGCTCCTGCTCCTCCGTTCTCACTATCTATAATGACTTCAGAACTGACATCCCTCACTTTCTCACACCACCAGTTTCTGACCCTCCTTCCCTCCTGGAAGCTGAGCCAGGCTGCCCCAGTTCAGCTAAGAGAGATGTACTGAGCAAAGCCGGTATCACGACACAGACACCCACAAAGCTACACCAGTTCATTCCTACAGATTATTCACACTTTTAGGAAACTGAGTTTCCCAATTTCTCTCCCGTCTTCAACCCACAAACCCTTCCTGTCTGTCCCGTCACTAACAGGCTGCAGGCAACCTGTCCTACTCAACTTTGGGGCCTCTCTCCTTAGGACACGAACAAAAAGGCAAACTTATGGCAGGAAAAAACGAGCAGGGCTGCACATTTTTATAAGAGGTGTGTCCTGTTTCAGATTAATGTGGCATTCAGAAATTGCACGAGTGCCAGCATGGAAGAAAAATACAGCGCATTCATTATATAAAGAAATCGTGTTTATTTTAGATTTTTTTTTTTAGCAAGATGGTAACATCCGCTTCCTTAATTACTTATTCTGTGTTTAATATTTTAACCTGACATGTTAAGTCTGCTCAATTGCTTCCTCCTAAATGGTATAACGCAGCCATAATAGCTCAAACATTTCTATTCATAAAGGACGTGATGATTTCATTTGTGCAGCAAGCTTCAATTAAATTCCAAAACCTCTGAAACACAAAAATTACATTTAACGTAAACTTTTTTAACATGACTGATTTCTCCTCGATTATATCGCAGTAGTCTACTCTCCGCAGAGGGCACTTGCCCACAGCTGCAAACATTTCCAAGCCTGCAAACCAAATTGCACAAAGGATAACCGACTTGTGCTACCAGCTTGGCCAGAGCCATAAAATGTTCAGGGCAAGCACACACGCCCAACAACAAAAGTGGAGAAGTAGCCTACACTTGATCTTCATAAAACTTAAAGCTAGAATTGACCGCTGGACTATTTGGTGCAACCTCCTTTGATTACTCTGACCACTGAGGCTGCCCAGCCTACTGCACAGGCTCTTGCTGACAACCCATTGAGCACTGGATGGAAACCAGTGACTCTTATTTCGCCATCCGATTTGAAGACTTCCAGAAACTGGAAACGCAAGGCTTTCTTTAGCAGCTGATCCACAGTTCATTCAAAATTAATGACTTTTTATGACTAAACTGAGCTTGCCCTCTACTTCTAGCCACCAATTCTACTTCTTCTTTCCATGACTACAGGGCAGCTTATTTCTCCCCACAACAATAACACTTCACAGTAACCCAGTCATCTCGCAGTCAGCATCTCTTTCTCTAATGCATATCCACAGCCCTTAAGCCATTTTTGCTACCTCCTCCAGGTTTTCAGCTTCCTCTTACAAACACCTGGTGCCACACATGGAAAAACAAAATCGCACCGACACACACAGCCTCGGAAATAACGCTACCCTGGATGGGAACTCTTGTGTATATACCACAGCAGCCTTTCATAACACAGCAACCAACTGCAGGCACTATTCCATGAGGGGCAAACCACACCCAAGGAATGAATGAGGGACCGCGTTTCTCTTCCTGGCTGCATCAATCTGCAACTGGTGGTGCTGAAAACCATTCTGCTTGACCGACCTCCATTCACCGACAGATTTAGATCTTTGTGGGAAAATGCCCAGTCCTTGTTTTGAATCACCTTCTTATTAGAAGTTGTGCTGCCTTGATTTTCGTGTTACTGAGATAAATGCAATCGGCAGCTGAGCTGGTGTGAGCTTCTGTGAGACTGTGAGAAACCTCACCCCACTGACAACATGCTGTTGCAAAGCCATAAAGAATCTGATGGGTTTTAATTTGTTCACAGAAGCTTTCAAAAAATAATAATAATAAAAAAACCAACACCATCACCAACAACAAAAAGTCCATATTCTTGCCAGGGCTGATTTTTCAATAAATGGCTTTCAGGAGCAGATGATGCATTGAAGCCATACTGAACCTATTGTTCTCCCATCGTAACAATCTTTCATCACACACTTTGGGACCCGCTGGTAATTTCTTCAGCCTTTTCAACTGAAAAAAAAATAACTGTTAAAAAGAAACAACTTCAAGATAAAGACACAGCTGCCCGACTCAGACTGGATAACACCATGATGCTTATGCTGACTTTGTTTAACATACTGCCTTAGGTTTTAACAGCTGAAGCAAAGTCCAACTGCAGCAGTGCTGACCTTCCAGCAGACTGCATGCCCATGGTTCTTCGTAATTCAGAAGAACAATCCAGTATCTCGTTTTCTCCAGAAACAGAATCGATCCTGTTCAAACATTCTTACACGCAACGTAAATTGTGCAGGAAATCGTATCAGTTCCATTTGATGTATCTCCCTGATCCAACACACATCAATAGCCACTGTCTTCATTCTTGAGAGAAACCAAGACACATACACAGACACACACACACACACACACACACTGCTCCTAAGAATCCACGCAGAAGGGACAAGATGCCCTGCAACGTACTGCAGGCTCCTATTCACAAGCTGTACACTGGAGATAAGTGTGCTGCTGGAATGAGCCAAGAGCAGGCACACAGGGGATGCAAACTGCTTCTGGCTGTTACGGCTTAGGCTTTCTGAATTAAACACACCGCACGCATTTCTGCCCATGCACCTGAAATCCTGTTATTCTCAAAAGCGCAGAGAAAGAATGGAACGGTGGGATGAAAGCAGCACTTTTGTTTTTGGCCATTCCCACAGTAAGAGCGGCACAAACAGCCCGAGCCAACACCTGGGCATCGGAGGTGCAACTCCCCGCATGGAGGGCTCACTCGTCGAAACATGTGCCTGCTCCTGGGGCAGGAGGGACGTGGGAAGCACAGCGTGAAACGAACTCCACGCAACAGCAAAGTTCAGCCGGCAGCAGCCCGCCCCGCGCTCACCAGGCGATCTCTGCCCCCTCCACCTGCGTTCCCAGCGGGCACAGAGCAGGGGAAAGCTCCAGCAGCGTTCCCCTCAGCAGCGGCACACGGAACGAGCCGAGCGTTCCGCCGCCGCCCCACAGAGCTCTCGGGGCGCTCTCCCCGCGGACCGCGGCAGCTCCCGCTCCCGCTGCCCGCACGGCACGGGGCGGCACGGAGCGGCGGGCAGGCCCCAGCCCCGGGCCCGGCCGCAGCAGGGCCGCGCTCCGCTCTCGTTTCCCGCGGGGTCGGCGCCCGGGGCGGGGGCCGCCTGGCGGCGGGCGGGCGCCGTACCTGTGCTCAGGTTGTCATTGATCTTCAGCGGCACCCGCAGGATGTACACCAGGAAGAGCATGATGAAGAACCACAGCGTCCACAGATACGTCCACGACCAGACGATGCAAGACTTGAGCTGCTCCAGAAAGCCCGTCCCGGCTTCAGCCATGTTTTTGAGGGGAAAACCAAACAAACAAACCCAAAAAGCAAGCAGAACCCACCGCGCTCCCTGCGGCCGCGGGGCTGCGGCTCACGGCCGCGAAATGGACTCCTCCGCGCGGCCCGAGCCCGGCACGGCGCGCGGCGGAGCGCGGGTCGGTCCCGGCCGGGGGCGGGGAAGGCAGAGCGCGGCCCCGCGAGCCCCGGCCCGGCCACGTGCTGCGAGGCGGCCCCGGGCCGCCCTCGGCACCGCGGGGGGAGCGCGGCGGGCGGCGGCCGCGCGGGGAAACGCGGCGGAGCGGAGCGGAGCGGAGGGAGGCGGGAGCGGCTGAGGGAGCGGTGAGGGAAGGGAGCCGCGCGCACCGCTGCTTGGTTGTCGGCTTGGCGCGGGGATCTCAGCCGCTGTGTTTTCACAGGGCAGCCCTAACAGGGCTTGGCCCTTCTGGGATTTTTGTACGCTCGGTTTTTGGTTTGTTTGTTTTTCCGATTTCTTTGCCCACCGCTCTTGCTAGGGTAGGCTCTGAGGCATACAGCTCAGCACCGCCCTGAGCTGTAAAACCCCCCGCTCGGAAGGCTCTTCCCAGAGAGAGAAATAGATGCCTCATTAAGAAAAAAAGTGTGTATGAAGTGCAGTCATCGAGCAGTAAAACGTTCCCGCTGTGACACGCGTTCTTCTTCTCCCTAGGCTCTCTCAGGGACACAGTTCTACACAAAACAAGGTTGCAGAGGTTGGTTGCCGGGTACACCACTTAGGAGCATGTAAATGCCACGCACTGTGGCTTCGTGGCTCGGCTTCTCCCCTCTGTGTTTCTGCAGCCCGCAGTGGGTCAGTGCTCCCCAGGCACAGCGCTCAGCACTTCTGTAAGCAGTACCAAAACAACATGAAATCCCGTCAGATGTTTCAGGCAGGCAGTACCCACGCTCTCCTGACGTTCTCAAGCCTGCCACTGAAAAGGCCCCGCAGGCAGAACGCAGTCGCTTTTCCAGGATGTTTACAATAGCTAAAAGACAGCAAAATCAGTGTGCAGTTGCACAAGCGTGTACCTCCTGGTGGTAGCAGGGGCAGCCACACACAGATGTGCTCCTCCATGGGCCGTGCTGTGGGCAGGCCGGGCGCATTTGCAGCCCCAGGGTCTTGTGGTGAAGGGCCGTGGTGCCCGTGTGACACTGCCGCTGTGAGACTAACAGATTTTCCCGCTAATAATCATAAAGCTTTTGTAAACTGGAACGTACAGATGGCATTTTCAACGTAACTCCAAAAAGGACTTTTTTTTAGTTAAATTATATACCACAGAAAACCACATTTCAGACATCTCAGCTTCCTTTCGTAGCTAGAAAGAAATATTTTAGACACGTCACATCTGAAAGAAAAAAAAAAATCATCCCATCATATATGGTTATATCTAATTAAAATATTCACTCACATTCTCTTATGTGTGGGTTAAAGAAAGCAAAGAGCACTCAGCATATCTGTCCTTTATGTAATTTTCATCTACGTACTGTAGCGTGCAGAATATTATTGCCTGTATTGCAAAACTATGATCGATTCCCTTTATAAGCAGGCAGGAAAGAAGCAGCATGTATCCAACAACACGTGAGGTGAAGAGGAATTACCCATTGGCATATCCCAAGCCACGAGCAGCTCAGTGCAGGGATTGTGCTGCTGTTGTGCTGCGCTCACACCGAGCACTGTTCACAGTTCAGGCTCTCTTTAACACCATTTCTCTCTCCTCTTTCCATTCTGGTAGCAAAGGGTGCTGAGTATTAATAAAAAGTCTTACAACATGCATTTTACAAGTCAAAAAGGCAAACTGTTCAGTACTATAAAGAGATTTTATTAGGGTTTTATTGTGTCATCTGGCTCCAGACACACACTCCTTCGCTAGGTCAAGACCTAACAGCGTACAGCTGAAGTGATCGCCGCATACAAATCACTTTAAAAGCATCTGTTACCTTTCTGCTGTGATTCTGCACACAGCATTCTCACTTCTGTGGTCTCTCACAGAGCTCCTCAGGCACTCCAGTCCCTGCCTCCAAATGCTGCCTAAGTGCTGTAAACTGAGCCTGGGCTTCTGGGTTCCTCAGGCAGCTGTTGATGACTTTGCTGAACTGAATTAGGAAGTAGAGGCACTCACAGTTAACAAATGTGAGGCATAGACAAGTTCCTTTTTTTTTTTTTTTTTTTCTCCAGAAGAAAGAATACTTTCTAATTTACCTGGCTACCTGCATGCAACAACTGGGTAGTTTTAAAATCCCACCTAGCTGTCGCTGTCACACAGAGCAGAGCTCAGTGCTGCCCTTCCGCTCCCTGTGAGAGCTGCAGCCACCATCAGGCCTCCCCTCAGCTCCTCTGCTCTGCGCTGAGCCAACCCAGGCCCTCTCTGCTCCTCATACGTGGTGTCCTCTTGGTTCTTCCCTGCCTTCATAGCCTGGGGTGACCAGGAGCATCTGTGAGGATGCTCAGCGAGAGCACGAGCAGTCCATGCATTAGCTTCAGGCACCTGTGAGCATTGGGAAGTGCTGGCAGCCCAGTCCCAGCCCCAGCACCCCACATCCTGCCAGCCCTGCTGGCAGCAGCACCTGCCACGCAGCTCCCTGCCCGCTGCCTTTTCATCGAGCTACGTGGTAAGCAACCAGAAATACACTCGTGTGTACCTACACATAACTATACACGCATATAAAAAGATATAATTCCACTCACAGAATCACACGGAATCACAGACTCACAGAATCGTAGGGGCTGGAAGGGACCTCTGGAGATAACATTGAGTCCAACCCCCTGCCAAAGCAGCTCCTTAGCCCAGGTTGCACAGCTAGGCGTCCAGGCGGGTCTTGAATATCTCCAGAGAAGGAGACTCCACATATCCACTCACATATACTGGATATGCAAACACTAATTAAACTATATCTGGGATGAACTGGAGATGGCAGTCTGAACTGAAATCTGCAGCTCTCACAAGCAGCATGCCAATGGAAGTAGATTAAGACACATCACGGCTGGCACTTTTTGAGCATCCAAAAGTCAGAATAAGACCGCTTCTACGCACAGGAAGGTCTGTTTCCAGCTAAAGCATGCAGCTCTCTGTCACAGCCCAGGGACCTGAAAATACGTTAAGGAAGATTAAAAAAAAACAAACCATAATTTACAACATAATCACTGTAGTTTCATTAAAACAAAGAGACTCCTGAAGTACTTTACTGCAGGCACTGTGCCCAGCCTGAATTTTTGCTCTGTATCTTATAGGGCAGTTATTATTCCATTTTCCTCTTCATCCCTGACCATCAGCATGAGTAGGTGTCAGCACAGGGCACAGTGCCTTCTCCAAAACACATCTATGTTTGTTAAAGCTTACTGAAAAGTTATTGAAAAGAAAACTCCACAGAAGTACCATATTTATTACAACTTTCACTGACCCACTGTCATGGTTTTATGATTTTTGGTACTGGTATTCCACATCATAGCATCATGTATTGCATTGAGAGTTGAGGAGCTGATGCTCCAGCCCCATGGATCATTGATAATTCCAGGTATACTTGCCTCAGAAGAGAAGAAGAACTACATTCCCCAGAGGACTTTGCGATGCTTTGTATTTTTACGTGTTTTCCGCTCAGAGGGAACAGATAAAAACCCTCAGCGGTCACGGGACACGCTCTTTCCTTCGGGACCGACTCAGCAGTGGGTGCTCGCTGCCGTATCGCCTTCAGCGTTAGCGTAAGGCCTTCGGTTTATCGGACACTCTCTCTTGCTCATTTTATTTGATTCATTAGCCTCAATTCCAATTACATTGTATTATTTTGTGTTATTTTGCTTTCTAATATCTTATTTAGTAAATTAGCTTTCCTCCTCAGATCGTTGCCGCTGTTTTGTTTCTAGGCCCATCTCCCTTTTCCCTTTTCCCTTTTTCCTTGCCCTTTCCTGGGGCGTGGGTCCGTGGGTCCCCCGCACCAATCGTCACGGAACCGGGCCGATCCAGCCCGGTAAACCGTTGACATTTTTGGCGCCCAACGTGGGGCAAACGAGCTGCCTTAGCCGGGCAGAGACATACTTTTAGAGTGAATCTCTGTTTCTTGCTAGCAAGCTTATCTGTACTGCAGGTACTGTACGGCATAACACGACCTTGAAGTCTGGGCGTACTGCCAGTTGTTCTGGGATATTTGTAAACTTTTTTGGATGCTGCTAGCTTGTTATAGTAAAGAAGAAAAAAAAAATGCTCTCGTTTTTTAAACTTTTCTTTAAGGGGCTGCATTTCATTGTTTTTTCCATTTTAATGCTCAAAATGTACTGGGACTTTTTCCCTGAGCTCCTGCAAGATCCTGAGAACTTAAGCAGATATTTGAGACAGGGATGTTGCGGCTCAGACGGATCTGAGGAGGCCCAAATTATTTGGGGTCTGGCTTATGCCAATCGGACTTTATTCAATACTATCCCAGAGAGGCACAGAGTTTTTAAAATAGAGCGAGAGAGTCTCCGAGCCGAAAGGGACAGTCTCCAAATTGAGAAAGACAGTCTTTTAGCTGACAATCAGACCCTCCAGACCGAGAGAGACGCCCTCCAGATCGAGAGAGACACCTTCCGGTCTCAACAAGAAGCTCTCCAGACCAACATGGACGCCCTCCAGTTCGAGAAAGACACCCTCCAGCCTGAAAGAGATGCCCTCCAGTCCGAACTCAACAACCCTCAGTCTCAACATGATGGTCTCCAGTTTGTGCAACAAGATGGTCTCCAGTTTGTGCAAGATGCCCTCCAACCTGAAAGAGACACCCTCCTGTCTGAGCAAGATGTCCTCCTGTCTGAACGGTACTCCTTCAGAACTGAGCGAGGTACCTACCAGCTACAATAGCCCGTGCCCCCCAGCCAGGTGGGGGAAAGGGATAATAGAGTGCATTGGACTGCGTGGATTCGATGGCCTGGCACATCAGAACCACAAAATTACAAGGCACTGGTGGACACTGGTGCACAATGCACTCTAATGCTCTCCAGTCACCAAGGGACAGAATTAATCTATACTTCTGGGGTGACTTGGGGTTCACAAGAGTTGACCATGACTCACTCACCTTTTAACAGCCCCATATGGCCGGCGCGTAAAACCAGTGGAGAATGGAGGCTGACGGTAGATTACCGTGGCCTGAATGAAGTCACACCCCCACTGAGTGTTGCTGTGCCGGACATGCTTCAACTCCAGTACGAACTGGAGTCAAAAGCAGCCAAGTGGTATGCCACCATTGACATTGCCAATGCCTTCTTTTCAATTCCTTTGGCCACAGAATGTAGGCTGCAGTTTGCTTTCACCTGGAGAGGCATTCAGTACACCTGGAAACGTTTGCCCCAGGGGTGGAAGCACAGCCCAACCATTTGCCATGGGTTGATCCAAACTGCACTGGAACAGGGCGGTGCTCCTGAGCACTTAAAACACATTGATGACATCATTGTGTGGGGCAATACAGCAGGGGAAGTTTTCGAGAAAGGAGAGAGAATAATTCAGATCCTCCTGCGAGCTGGCTTCGCTATTAAGCGAAGCAAAGTGAAAGGGCCTGCACAGGAAATTCAATTCCTAGGAATAAAGTGGCAAGATGGACGTCATCACATCCCAACAGATGTGATCGACAAAATTATTGCTATGTCTCCACCCACTAGTAAGACAGAGACCCAAGCTTTTCTGGGTGTAGTGGGCTTTTGGAGAATGCATGTTCCAAACTATAGTCTCATTGTGAGCCCTCTCTTTCGGGTGACGCGGAAGAAGAATGATTTTGTATGGGGTCCTGAGCAGCAGCAGGCTTTTGAGCAAATTAAGCAGGAGATAGCCCGTGCCGTGGCCCTGGGGCCAGTGCGGACGGGACAGGATGTAAAGAACATCCTCTACACTGCTGCTGGAAAGGAAGGTCCCACTTGGAGTTTGTGGCAAAGAGCTTCTGGAGAGACCCGAGGCCGACCCCTTGGTTTCTGGAGTCGAGCATACAGGGGGTCTGAGGAGCGCTACACTCCAACTGAGAAGGAAATCTTAGCCGCGTACGAGGGGGTTCGAGCTGCTTCCGAAGTAATCGGTACTGAAGCGCAGCTCCTTCTGGCACCTCGACTGCCAGTGCTGAACTGGATGTTCAAAGGAAAGGTTCCCTCTACCCATCATGCTACTGATGCCACTTGGAGTAAGTGGATTGCGCTGATTACACAGCGAGCTCGGATGGGGAACCTCAGTCATCCAGGAATCCTAGAAGTGATCATGGACTGGCCTGAAGGTAAAAAGTTTGTAACAACACCAGCAGAGGAGGTATCACGTGCTAAAGAGGCCCCGCCATACAGTGAATTACCAGACAATGAAAAGAGATATGCCCTGTTCACGGATGGATCGTGTCGGATTGTGGGTAAGCACCGCAGATGGAAATCTGCAGTGTGGAGTCCCACACGACAAGTTGCAGAGGCCACTGAAGGAAAAGGAGAATCAAGCCAATTTGCAGAGGTAAAGGCTGTCCAGCTGGCCTTAGATGTTGCTGAACGCGAGAGGTGGCCAGTGCTTTATCTTTACACTGACTCATGGATGGTAGCAAATGCCTTATGGGGGTGGTTACAGCAATGGGAACAAAATGGCTGGCAACGGAGGGGTAAACCTATTTGGGCTGCTGAACTGTGGAAAGATATTGCTGCCCGAGTAAAGAATATGGTTGTAAAGGTGCGCCATGTAGATGCTCATGTTCCTAAAAGCCGAGCAACTGAAGAACAACAGAATAACCATCAGGTAGATAGAGCTGCCAAAGTTAAGATGGCTCAAGTAGACTTGGACTGGCAACACAAAAGTGAATTATTTTTAGCTCGATGGGCCCATGAGACCTCGGGCCATCAAGGAAGAGATGCAACATATAAATGGGCTAGAGACCGAGGGGTGGACTTAACTATGGATGCTATTGTACAGGTTATCCATGACTGTGATACTTGCGCCACAATTAAACAAGCCAAGAGGATGAAACCTCTTTGGGGGGAAGGGCGATGGCAAAAGTATAAATATGGGGAGGCGTGGCAGGTAGATTATATCACCTTGCCACGAACTCGCAATGGTAAGCGTTATGTGCTCACCATGGTGGAAGCAACCACTGGGTGGCTTGAAACATATGCAGTACCCCATGCTACCGCCCGAAACACCATTCTAGGTCTCGAGAAGCAAGTCCTATGGCGACATGGCACTCCAGAAAGAATTGAGTCAGATAATGGGACTCATTTCAAAAATTCTCTTGTAAGTAATTGGGCCAAAGATCATGGCATTGAATGGATTTATCATATCCCCTATCACGCACCAGCTTCTGGTAAGATTGAAAGATACAATGGGTTGCTGAAAACCATGTTGAAAGCAATGGGTGGCGGAACATATAAGCACTGGGAGAAGCATTTGGCCGAAGCCACCTGGTTGGTCAACACTCGAGGATCCATCAATCGTGATGGTCCTGCCCAATCCAACTCCCTACCTACTGTAGAGGGAGATAAGGTCCCTGTAGTACATGTAAAGAACATGTTGGGCAAAGCAGTTTGGGTACTTCCAGCTTCTGGAAAGGGCAAACCTCTCCGTGGAACTGTCTTTGCTCGGGGACCTGGGTCCACTTGGTGGGTGATGCAGAAGAATGGGGATGTTCAGTGTGTACCACAAGGGAATTTGATGTTGGGGGAGTGCAGTCAGTAATTCCATGTATATACTTGTATATATATGTTGTGTGTGTGTATATCTCATGCATGTTAATCATTGTTCTTCTGTATGTATCAAGCATGATGTAATGATGTGGAATAAGGGGTGGAATGTCATGGTTTTATGATTTTTGGTACTGGTATTCCACATCATAGCATCATGTATTGCATTGAGAGTTGAGGAGCTGATGCTCCAGCCCCATGGATCATTGATAATTCCAGGTATACTTGCCTCAGAAGAGAAGAAGAACTACATTCCCCAGAGGACTTTGCGATGCTTTGTATTTTTACGTGTTTTCCGCTCAGAGGGAACAGATAAAAACCCTCAGCGGTCACGGGACACGCTCTTTCCTTCGGGACCGACTCAGCAGTGGGTGCTCGCTGCCGTATCGCCTTCAGCGTTAGCGTAAGGCCTTCGGTTTATCGGACACTCTCTCTTGCTCATTTTATTTGATTCATTAGCCTCAATTCCAATTACATTGTATTATTTTGTGTTATTTTGCTTTCTAATATCTTATTTAGTAAATTAGCTTTCCTCCTCAGATCGTTGCCGCTGTTTTGTTTCTAGGCCCATCTCCCTTTTCCCTTTTTCCTTGCCCTTTCCTGGGGCGTGGGTCCGTGGGTCCCCCGCACCAATCGTCACGGAACCGGGCCGATCCAGCCCGGTAAACCGTTGACACCCACCCATTCACTGAGCTATTTTATGAAGATCCTTTATAAAAATCAAGTGGTGTACAAAGAACAGCAGTATTTGTGCAGGATTGTACATGCTCAGGATTTGTAAAGAAATTAAAAGCTGTGAGGTTGGCCTCTGGTCAAAACAGAGCTCTTGGCAAGTCAGAGTTTGGCATCCGCACCCATCCACGTTCTCTACATCACAGGAGGCAAATGAGGCTGTGGGAGAAATGGGGAGGCAGAGACAGACAGCCTGGGGAGAACCAGCACTGCTTTCCCCCCCCCCCCCGAGCCCAGTTTATGTTGAGCTGGGCAACAGCTGAGCTCTTCAGATCCATGCCTTGGACCACAGCCCCAGGATAGCTCTGGTTTTCCTTGCTGAGGTGAATTTGGAGGATCAGGTGAGGAGAATGCATTGAAGTTTCTGACTGTTCAGTGTCTTGCCTTTTTTTTTTTTTAATTAAGATGTTGAGAGTGGTTTTCAATTTGCTGAGCTTTGTTACTGCATGCTAAATGAACCTTCTTAACTGAAAAAAAAAAAAAATCTCAGCTCCTCTATCTGAAATGCACAATTAATGTATACACATAGCACTGTTTATTTTTCCCTTTGTGAAACTGCAGAACAGTTTGGGAACTTACAGACCGCCCCGTCCCAACCCCCTGCTATTAGCAGGGCTGCCACCAGCAGCTCAGGCTGTGCATCCAACCCGGCCCTGAGTGCCTCCAGGGATGGGGCATCCACAGCCCCCTTGAGCAGATGTACCACTGCCACACCATCGTGAGTAATGTTTTTTTCCTCATGTCTAATCTAAATCTGCCTTCTTCTAGGGTAGAACTGTTACCCCTTGTCCTGTCACTACCCCCCCAAGAAAGCATCCCTCCCTGTCTTTCTTGCAGGCCTTGTTGAAGTGCTGAAATCCTGCAGTGAGGTCTCCGCAGAGCCTTCTCCTTTCCGTTCTGAACAACTCTTGACTCTCTCAGCCTGTCTTCACAGGTGAGGTTCTCCAGCCCTCTGATCATCCTCATGGCCTCCCCTGGACCCACCCCAACAGCTCCTCATCCTTCTTATGCTGTGGGTCCCAGAACTGAACACACACCTACACAGTGTCCTCGCTGGCAAGGTATTGTTAAAACACAGGAACCCACTGATGGTTACATTTCACTCATTTCCAGAAATCCAGGTGAAGTAAACGGAGAACCAGTGCTGGGCCACGTGCAGATAAGTACTGCTGCTTGAGGCTGGCCGCTGCCACAGGGAACAGGAACAGATACAGCAAACAGCACATCCTGCATCACCAGAGCAGGCTGCATGCACGTGGCACACTGCATTTCGTTCTGTCACAATTAGAGTTGGCTCCTGAGCTGAATCTTGCTAAGCCTTTGCAACAGTGAGTACCAACATATTTTTTTCTCTTGTCTGACATAACCCTTTCCTACTTGGTCTACAAATACTTCCATTCTTTCAGCATTTCTTAACCTTGGTTGTAGGCACAAATAGCCACAAAGAAGTTTTATTCCTCCTATGATTTAATCAATGGATGACAAGAGGTTTTGAGCAACCTGTGGTAACGGTTGCTCCTCTCAAGCCTTTGATGTCTGTGGTGATCACCAACGGTTGCAGCAAGTCCATCATCTGCACTGAATATCCATTATTATGAATAACCTCGGAACCTCTTCCAAAGGTCCATTACTTAGGTCCATTACTTGGTTATCTTGACTTTCCCTATAACTCAGTTCTGGGATTGCCAAGGCTGTGTCCGCTGTTTCCCAGTTCCTCAACCTCATCATCACCCGTGTTCTGATACCAGGCACCAGGTCACTGGCTGAAGCCTTCAGTGCCAGTCTCTGTCAGAGGGAAATCCAAGAACTCTGCTAATATCGTGATAGCTTTGACATCACCGAGTCCTAAATTACCAAGATGTGGAGAAAACCAAACAGTTTGCTTTTGAAAATGAGCAGAACCCAAAGGGCAAGATGTAGAGAAATGACAACGAGTGTTGAATTCCATATTGAAACTAGAATTGCTGGTATTAATCCTTAGCCTAAAGGCTGCACAGTCTGGAAACGCTCTTCAAATATACACATAGTATGTATTTGACATGAGAGAAGGGTGGGGTATTTCAGCTCTACAGCTCCGACTGACAACAGCACTTACTTACAAGGTACTGCCGGATAAACAGTCTGCTATAGAACGACTAAAAATGAAGTGCCAGAAGTGAAGATATGACTTCTCCCAACACCTACCCTAATGGTAGTATTGTTAAAGGCCTACAGGGCCTTGGAGGGGAAAGTTAGGCTTCACCATCAGCTGTTTCTTTCAGAGCAGACAGATCTCCATCCTGCTAAGTACAGTCGAGGCACAGCTGATCCTGCCGCGCCGTGGAATGAAAGATTAAGACAGACTGATATGGGAAGAACAGCTCAAACTCCTCAGAGCTGTGGTGTCAGACTCCTTCTCTCCAGGCTGAACAGACTAGGAAGACTACAGTTGATCACACCTCTTACGACCTTGATGACATACTGTGCTGTACGTAGTGCCTTACCTAGGAAAAGGCAGTACACTGGCATCCCAGACACAAGGGCATAGCTGGAGTCCTTGCTGCCACCTCAGTAGCACACCAAGGCTTTCAACAGTTCTACCACTGGAAACCTGATGTCTGGAGACCCAACTTCTGCAACAAATGCTCATTTATTAGACTGCACACATCCCATAATCTAGTACTCAAGCAAATCAGCACATCAGACAGGCAGACAGTTAAATTTGGAAATAAAACATTTAGTAGTCATCGTGTACCAAGAAAATAAGTATTTTTCTTCTACTAGAGAATTCTCTCTCCTTCTCTGGAGACATTCAAGACCCACCTGGATGCCTACCTGTGCAACCTGGGCTAGGGAGCTGCTTTGGCAGGGGGTTGGACTCGATGATCCCTGGAGGCCCCTTCCAACCCCTACAATACTGTGATTCTGTGAACTTGTGGCTGTGATTTTTTATCAGATGCACAAATGCTTTATTTGCTAAAGAGGAGGTAGCCTGGTTTCTTGGGAGCCACTTACTCCATGGAGTCCCTTCTTTATCTCATAGGAGAAAAGCTCTTTTCTTCACCTAAGAAATGTTACAGACGTACCACATGGAGTAACTCTTGCCTCACCTGAGGCAGGCTTGCACCTGTTCCCCACAGTAACCAGCAATCCGTTAGAGAAAGCTTTTATTCACAGCAAGAACCTGTGAACACTGCTGGCTTAAGCAATGCGCCCAGGGGAACCACATGAAGCTCAACGACTCCACGTGCTACATCTGCACCTGGGCCATGGCAACAACCACTGCCAGTACAAGCTGGGGGTGTCAGGAGAGAGTATAGCCCTGCCAAAAAGGAACCAGGGGTACAGGTGGATGGCAAGCAGGACAGAAAGCAGCAGTGTGCCCTCACAGCCAATTGTATCCTGGGCTGCATCCAAAGCAGCACGGCCAGCAGGGCGAGGGAGCTGATCCTGTTCCCCTACTCTGTGCTGGTGAGACCTCACCTGGAGTACTGTGTCCAGATGTAGAGTTCTTAGTACGTAAGAGGTGAGATCTGGACAGGATATAAGAATGATTTTTTCTTAGGGTGGTGAGGCACTGCAGCAGGCTGCCCAGAGAGCTGGTGGGTGCCCTGCCCCTGGAGACACTCAAGGCCAGGCTGGAGGGGGCAGCAGCAGTGTCTGCAGCAGCAAGGAACTCAGTATGATAGGAGTGAATCCATAAGACCAATCTGTAGGTGCTGAACCTCTATGCCTACGCTATACAAAGTCCAGAAATTGGAAAGCTAGATTTCACACGATTGTGCAGGCATCCTCCACGCACAGGTGGCTTCGTGTGGTCTCAGGGACAAAGCACTGCTATGGCCCCATGTCCCTCTGAGGAGCTGGAGTCTGCTGCAAAGCCAGAGCACAATTTCCCGGGCAGATTTTTCCAAAAGGAAGTGAACTCAAGTGTGCCAAAGTGTGTAGAACACGAGAAACAGAAGTGGTGTAACTAAAATTACATCCTATTGTACTACAATATCAGAGTGTAAAGGCAAAGGGACCAGCACAAACCAGATGTAATAAAAGGAAGTGAATGCTCACCCATCTCCGAGGATCAAGGCTCACGGGGAAAGAACTCCAAAGGAGGGTATCTTCAACAAGAGATCCTTTCTCAGAGGCTGTCAGCCCTTCAGTGAGGTCTGCGAGGGGCTGAGCCTGGCTCCACCCCTTCCGGTCACACAGGTGAATTGCCTTCTCCTGTGCTCCCAGGGCTGACCCGGCCCTTCCTTCAGGCGCTCCATCTGTGCTTCAGGCCGTGACTCAGCAGTCCCCAACACAGAGACATACAAAAAAAGGGTTGCTCAGGGGAATTTGAAAGCAGAAGCATAACTCCTGGTTTGTATGTTCAGAAGGAACAATTATTTACTTGCATATAGGTTAAAAGAGAAATCCTCAGAGGAGGAGGCACCGAGATGCACAAGATATAACACATTTCACAAACATCAGCCTTTTACATGTCCGTATTGCACATGGGAATCTCCAGTACACTAGCATTCCACAATACAAAGCCAGTCTTTATATTTAAAAATAGAATATCAGCAAGTATTAGTTCACACTGAGACAATTTGCCACAGCAAAATTTCTCAGGAAGTGCTTTGCCTACAAAAAATATCTTAAAAGCTTTCCGAGCAAGTTATTCTACAATTTAACAGTAGAAGTTAGAAAAAAAAAACCCAAAACATAAAATAAATAAATAAATAAATAAAAAAGCAAGTGACAACCAAGACTTCCGAGAGGAATGAAGAACTCCAAATGCGTCATGTACCTCAACTGACAAATTCATGTCAGCTTTAACTGGGGAACCATTACCCCTAAATACGGCATAGCATACTAGACAGAAAAAGTAATGGAATATACTTCTAAATTGCATTATTGACACTATAACTTCATGGATTTATTTGCTGTCCAAGGCATAGAACTATCTCAGACTAAAAATTAATGTATTGATAATAATCCACTTTTATCCAACCACATCTGTGGTAGGACTGAGCCTGTAGGATTCTACTTTTCGACCACAGGAATTAAAACTATCATGGAACTGAATTAACAGAGAGGAAAACACAACCATAGAGTTCTTCACAACAGAACAGCTCTTTATTACGAATATATTTATTTAAAATTATCCTTTTATTTCAGTTAAGAAAAATAGCATTCTGACTTTTAGCCAGCGCTGATTCCGGTCACACATAACATTCTAACAGCCATTTGCACCACTACTGCCCACAGACAGCTCTCCTAACTGTCCATTCACTGCCATTTATTCTTCTTGACCTTCTCTATAAACGTTGAAGAGAATACTGTAGCAAGGTTTGTATTTAGGTCTTAAGCATGATCGACAGGCTGACTGACCAGACAGGAACTTGGGACGTGTCATCAGCTCACACAGCTCCCAGGAGCTTTCTTTTAGATAAGAAGATGGTTCAAGAGCTATCTATAAAGACAATTAAGAGGGCAGCTCTTCAGGAAGGCTGTTGCAGAACAAAGCTCATTCTTCTACTGGACAGTTTAGCACTGTAAAGTAGCAGCAATCTCAAAAACTTCAGTCAGCTCTATACTCCCTTAAAGGAAAGCACTGACCAACAGCACACAGGGGCACTGCTATTCCAATTCAAATAGTAACCTACCTTTGGTTCTCTCTCTTGCTATGCTGTAACTTATGATTTAAGATGATTAACAGGACCACACTGTAAACAGAAATATAACCCTTGTGTAAGCTTTATTTTTTGGAGCCTGCATAACTAGCTAACTTCTAGAAAAAAGAAGCTGTTTATTTTTCCATGGTGAGCACAGGATCAGATGGCATCCTTCAGAACAGGCTTTCATCCCATTAAAACTGTAATCCGTGCACTCACTGAAGTGAAATACATCGTTTGTAATGACAAAATCTGCCTCGTCTTTTAAAATTCATTTTCAATATCACGTCTATCAGATGGGGAAAGTACTCTCCAGAAGAAATTTTTTTTTTTTTTTTTTGGTCTTGCAGTTTCTTCCACATGAAGCTAAAAGATTCACATTTCCAGAACAGTCCCATAGGCAGCTGTTTCTTAAGTGCAGATGGAAGCCATGTATAATGCCAATACTACAATAAATCTCCAGATACGTTGGAAATAGCCAACAGGCCACAAGCTTGTGGCTGTTTTAAGCAACGCTCTAAAAATAAATACCAAAAATAGGCTGTGTCAGGAAGCAGTGTGATACTCAAATAAATAGAAAATTTGCATTTTAATGTCACATTGAATTTTAGTACATTTCAATCCAAGGGAAAAAAAAAAAAGACAGACATGGTAATGAGTACAGGATTGTATATATATTACAATATGCCTTGGTATAATACACTTCTGGCTTTATGATAAAAACTTAAGGGCAGATGGAATTTAAGCTCATTTAAGTAACTGTCAGGAACAAAGCATTAAGTGGATTTCTGAAATAAGTACTTTTATTTAATTTCAAAATCTTAAAACAGCATTAGACCTTGGCCTTTTCATAAAAAAGAAAAAAAAAAAAGTTTGTTAACACTAAATTAAGTATTCTGAAAGGCTTAGACAATATAGAAAATGCTTTCCCCACGATGACATACAGTGGAAGGGTAGATGACTTCAACAACAGCACCTCCACATTGACCTTGACCTAGAAATGCACACCAGTGATCTCCACAAGGAATCCAGCACATTTTGGAAGTTGTCCACTTCACATGAAAGCAAGAGAAAGGGTTATCATACGCAGAAATACGTTCCAACTGTTCTTAACTCGTAATTGGAAACTAAAGGCGCCGTTTCTTCATTATAAAAAAAATAAAGGTATAACAGAAACTTCAAAGGAAGGTACTCAGCTATATTGAAATTGCAACCCTTTGGAAAGAAAGAAAAAGGGAAAAAAAATAAATCAATTAGCTAAACTTTGTGCTCTAACCAAACTACTTACAGTGATTTTCAATGGCAAAAGCCCATGCTGACTGGGTGATTTGACAGTTCCAAATACTTCTTGTAATTTTTATTTGTATACAAGGACACTAAAACGATCCAGTCATGCAACGTTCATTTTAAGCATTCTGCATCTCCTTCCCAATCTTATAGCTAAGAATCTTGTTCCAGTCGATCTTGGTGCGGGTAACCGGCAGCTGTCGACGTAAGGCCTTGAACGTCGTGTCTGACATAGTCTGGTAATTCTCACTGATGGCAGTCTGTTGAATGCAGAGTCATACAAAGGCACATGAAAAACAGAACGGGCATGCTACAAAAAAAAAAGTTAAATGACGAAACAGTCTGTCGCTTCATAAAGAGGCTTAATAAATTAAAATATGGTATGAAGAAAAGGTGTCACATCTAGATTGAAATGATAAGACAGTTCAACAGAGACACTAAACCCAGCTGTAGGCCAGGTGAGTCAGCAAAGCTCAGTGCAGTTAATCAGCAACATGAATGAAATGCTGATCAGAGTTAGCTCAGACATCGTTAACTCCACACACCAAAGCTTCCCACTGTTATTTCTGTGGAATGGTCAAGTCAGTAGGCAACAAAGCATGACTAAGATATAATGCATATGATACTTAGTACAATTGTACTAATGAGTATTTTTTTTCAGACTGACAGGACAAATTTACCTGATGTTCAAGACCTAAATGATCATGAAACAACCACTTCCACAAACAGCACGTAGAACAGCTGTACTTTTCTAACTTCAAAATGACTAACTCAAATACATGATACTTATAGTCATATTTAGCATGGCTGTGTAAAAGAGCTGCCTCCAAACAGAATCTGTACAAAAATTCCACTCAAGAAATGCACTCGGGATGAAAGGGATCAAAACTGCTGATATTTAAACACACTAAGGACCTTAGAGAGTCATCTTCTGCTCTCAAAAAATGACTTATACTAATATTACGTAGGTGAGTGCTATCACCAGAAGGTTTGGAAAGGGAAGGCAGCATGCAATCTACTTGGACTTGTTTGAAACGGCACTATCTTACTATCAAGCTTGCTAATTACTGAATAGTAGCTCTGGTTAAATATACAGTAATCCTGGATTATGGATATGGTGTTTTTACCCAACCTACCTGATACTCATTTTCCGCAGCCTCCACAATTTTTATAAAGTCCTTCGCTGTCTGAGCTTCATTCTAGGCAAAGAGAGCACTTGAATCAGGTTGCATGTACTCCTTGGTTCTCCGAAGACTACTTACATTTTGTTTATCCCACTAATTACGAGAGATGTGCAGAAGACTGCACGAGAACACATGGACATTTAGTGACAAAAACATAACTGAACTCAATATTCATCCAACAGGCATACACCACATGCTTTCTTGTTACACCTCAGTTGTGTGAGTTCAGAGTACAAACTAAAATGATGAGGAAACAAGTACACAGCAGTACTGATTTATTTACATGCTAGATTTAATCGTGGTAGGAAACTATGTTAAAAATTACAACAGCCCAACTGCAACAAGTTACTGTAGAGCTCATTAAAATGCCTTGATTAAAAGCTCCGTTTTGATAAAAAGACGTATGAAAAAGAACAGCATTTGTAAACATGAAAATGCACACACAACTCTCTACATGTCAATACTTTGCTTATTTTAACATTATCAACATTTAATTTCCAGTACAACATAAAGAACATCAGCTAAACAAAAAATAAGCAACCTCAAATAGCAACAAAAAATTACTCATTTCAAAGTATTCTAAATTAGGCAACTCAGCTGAGGCAGAAAATACAAACTATAAGTAGTCTTCAAAAACTATTCACAAAAATATTACAAAAGTGAGGGTGCAACAACTCAATTTCCAAAATTCGCCGTGATTGATAGCAGTGTTTTGGTGCCTCATCCTTAAGCACTCAAATTCTTGCTTGTTTTAAAAATAAGCAATGACCCTTCAGTCAATCTGAAGGCGAATCAGCTCAAGTGCTTGAAAGAGATGTCGGGAAGGAAGGGAGTGTTCATGAATTTAGAAACCTCCAACTTGGGTCCTGGAGACATTCCTGAGGGAACATCTGCTGCAGTGGTCAAAAAGGTAGACGTGCTTTTGTCCCGTGTGATCCCTTGTGCCTACAAAGGGTTCATTTTTTGAGCTTAACTGCCACTGGCAACAGAAGTGCTAATGGAAGAACAAGGCTGGACTGCACGGCTGGAGAAAAGCTATGGCAGGCTCAGCTACAGCTGGTTTAAAGTTTCAGAGAAGCTGCATCTAGCAGCTGGGAAAGTGCTCCTGAACACGGCAGGCAGAGATGAAGGTGCTAGTGAGCAAGCAGAATGAAAGGGCTTTGACTTTTCAGTGAACTGTGACAATGATTTCAAAGGCTGAGAAAAATTAGGGAAAAAGTTCCAGCAACAAAGATAACTTCTCAGTTCTTTATTTCACTCGTGCCCATTGCTGGTACAAAATTGCTTCTCTGCCAAACAACAAAAAAATAGGTTATTCGGGCTCCTTTTACTCTACCATTCTGTCTGTGTGAGATAAGAACCTCTACCCTCTCTGAAGCTTAAAGCCATGGCTAAGAATTGGTTACCAGCAGCATCCTGGCTTTCGTTCTACCAGGAGGCAGGAAGGTTATGTAAAAGACATTTTTCTACTCACTGGTCTTCTGCCACTTTGCTAAATTGCAGAACAGGATTAAGTTACTTCCAACAGAAAGAGAAGCACAAGGTATTGAAACGAGACCTTCCTCCAGACAGTTCCTCCTGGAACACCTCTCAGTTGAATGAAGGACTAAACAGATTCCTTTGCTCAGGGAGTCAAAAGCAACTTTATATCGACAGCTCCAGAAGTGTTATCTCTTGGCACCACAGTCTGCCATTCTCTACGCTGCTATTACAACTGGAAAGCCAACAAGCCTTGCTTTATCTTAATGAACAATGTTCTTTATTGATGAACTAAGCTTCTGAGACCCAAAGGGTCACTACTAGTCATTATCTTATTAAAATACTTCTAACGTTTACGTTTAAGATTTCCCATTACCAATTTAACTTCACTTGTTTAAATTTTCTGAACATCACAGGAGGAAATCCTACTGCCTATAAATGCCACCTCCAGTAAGCAAGAAGATAATTACTTCAAAAGTAGCAATAACACCAACTTCTAAAGGATACATCTGCTACCAACTCCAAACAACTTCTGTTTCAACCCTGTGCTCCTCGTCGCTACAAGAATTCATTTGGAAAGAACTTGAAAAGAAAACTTTAACTCCGGATGTGTTAATATTTCTCAAGCTGAAGCATCTCTGAAAGGGATTTTTGTATGGAAAACCAAGATGTTGAGAGCACCAGTTACAGACAGGGAGGAAATGAAGAGAAAGTACTCAGTACTGCTCCTCAACTGGCAGCATTTGCTTCCTAGGTTTTAGTATACTGGTTGCCCTGCCATGAACAAAGCAGTACTGCAGGCAATCTCCTAGATGCTGCACTAATGAACTGGATTGTTATAACTCAAACCTCCTTCATACTCAGTAATTAAATCTATAAAACACTCTGCATACAGAAATTTAAATACAACACAAGTTTAGAAAGACAAGACAGCAAGCTGATTAAAACTACAAAGAAAGTGAATTTAGCTTCCACATGCAAGCACATGTTAATTTAAAACTGTTCTGATTAAGCATTAACTACATGTAATTGTTGCAATTTAAAATTATTAAATATGGCTGTAACGTAGAAGGAGAAAATATTACATTCAAAATATTCAGAGATTAGAATATTAATTCTCATTCACACAAGAAAGAGAACTAGCCCTCAAGTCACTCCAGTGTACACATACGAGTCTCTGAAGTTCACTTACAGACACTGTTAGAGAGTCCTGTATGTCTTTATGGCTCACAAGCTGAACATTACCATCTTCATAATAGTGAACCTAGAGAAAATTAAACAAAAACACATTAATGTTACAGAATGTCTTCACATGGAAAAATCAAAAGGTTATAGAAATTGAACACAGTTTCTCAGAGGTGAGAAGTGCTTATTCAGTGCAAAACTATGAGCTCTTCCAAAGAGAACTCAGTGAGGTATAATCTGGCTTTCTCTGTCATAATCCACTGGAAAGGGTTCAAATCTCCCCGTGCCGTAAAGCCAACATCAGCACAAATACCTGCCTCACCGAGTTACATACTTAGCAAACTCCCAGACCTAAAAATTCCACATGGATGAAGAGTCAAGTCTAATCCTGAGATTCCTTATGTCACATAAAATAGGAGAAGGAACTGTTCTGTACTATACCTCACTGCTGACGTCCTGCTAGAATGCTACATCTGGGTTCAGAAGGCTACAAGAAGGATGATGTTTATGAACAGAACCTCTTGGAAAGGTTAACTAAGGAGGGATGAGAATAATAGATTATCTAACAGATAAAATCAGTAACCAATACACTTATCAACTGTTTTCCACGTACAGCTGGAGCACATCAAGCACCAAAGGGGCTTAAGTTTTTTAGTAAAAGATTGCTGTTGTCCAGAATTCACCTTGTGTAATAAGAGAAAATTAAAATGAAAGAGGTTAAGACAGTTATGATTTCCCTTTCTTAGAATGTATTAACAGAACAAGAAAAGGTCTCATATAAGATCTTTTCGTTTTTAAGAGTAAATAAGGCACCCAAACACAGGTGGTGTTGGAATTTCCCCCAAGGTACACAGAAAAGATCTTATCAGAACCAGGGAATGGCAGCATCATTGTCACAGAGGTTCCTCAAGTGACTCAGGTCATAGTAAGTTTGTAATCCAGAAGCTTGCTTCACTCTTAAAACAAATAAAGCACTCAAGGTACTTCTGCATACATTGTAGAAATTATACAGAATTCCACGTACTTCCATGAACAGAAATAATGTCTTGATTAATTACGCAAGACAATCATAAAGAACAAAAATCAGCTTGAGGTGCACATCTAACCCAACTCCCTGTTCAGGCTGCTTCCCGTTGTCACTGAGTCCAGCAGGCAGTGAGCAACACACAGCTGCTTGCTCACAGATTTCGCAGAATGAGGTAAATGCCTCTTACTGGGGAAAATGTCCTAAACATTTAACCAGACGTGCATGCCACGGCAAAATGTGTGTTTTGTTTCAAGATGGATTTAAGTGATAGTTTACTTGATTCTTCAGAAATCTTAACACATCCAGAAGTTACTTAGGGTGCTTACTACGACTGTCCTTGCTTGGAATATCACTGAAGCTGTTACAGAAGTTGCCCTGAAGTGGGAAATCAGATTCAGGCCCCACTGCTTGGGTAGGACTGCACACAGCTACCACAACTCAGAACATACTAAGCCTTACACCACAAAAACATTTCAGTGCATCTTCCTTCCGAAATCAAGCCACTGAGCAGTAAGGTCAGTGCAACATTTATTAGGGATGCAGAAAGAGAAAGAAAAGAGAACTCGGCTTATGTGTTGTACAAAAAAACCCACAAAAAAACAGAAGCCAAAAATCCCTCCTATGCTGAAAGGCAGGCTGCAGTTAAGATTCTAGTCCCTGATCCCAGAACTGTTTTAATAACCTCCTGCAAAATATGTGCACACATTCCAGGGAACCAATCCAGAAGGCCCAGTTCAGTTCTCCTGCCTACCGCATGACAGTCAGACTAGCTCTTGTTTCAGGAATTCTGCATTCCTGCTTGGGAAACATTTCTCAATGCTTTAGAGCCAACAGAAGGGGAAAATTCTTAATGAAGGAGATGCAAACTCAAAAATTTTTGTAAGGATCAGGCAAATATGCAACTCAGCGACTAACAAGTAATTAAACTGTTCTCTCTCCTCGGCTTCTCGGGCTCCCCAGTTCTCTTGAAATATTCAATACATTGGCCTAAGTCTCTCCTGATAACTGGAGACTTCACTGATCCGGACACAGTTAAGGAACAGCATACCTGAATTTTCAAGATGCCAGCCACTTGAGTGGTTGAAGGGGAGATTGTAAACTTCCATTCTGACCTCCAACGGCCATTCCTTTTAAAAAAGGAATAAATAAAATCATATTTCACCTCATTAGTTACAGGAAAAAAAAAAAAAAACAAAACATACAACTGCCAGTCAAAAGAAAAGAACAAAATACCCAGCAGGACTACACATGCAGAATATCTTTCAAATCATAAATATTCAGCCCATAACCAGTCATGAGGAGAACTGTTTCCTGGAATACTTCTCCTAGGATTTGGATGAAGACCAAGGACATTTATTAGTAAGGAGCTTTTAACAACAGGACTTCACTTCTGAAAATATCTGAAGGCTTTAGTGTTCTTTTCCTTCTCTATTACTAAAGATATATAACTGTTTTTTTGTTTCCAGGACGCAGAAAATCTGCTGCATTGGCCAAATACACGCTTCACAGCAGGCTACCAAAAACTTGAATGAAAGGAACCTTAAAGCAGTGAGACCGTCTGCTACTGCCGAAACTCCAACTAGATATTTCAGCTCTTCTACAATTTCTGTTCTGGGGTAACTTGTTTCCATCCAGCAGAAACAAATTCAACAATATTGCATAATTGCTTAAAGAAGTGTCAAGGATCGGAGGAATGGCACAGGGAGACTGTAGTTTCACCTGATTTCCTCCCAGTAAATCAGGCACTTTCATTTCAGCTAGGAGGTTAGTGGGTCAGAGGGTTAGTACACGAGAGCTGTGTTAGGGTGGTACTGCGGCCGTGTCTCAATTCCTGCTTTGTCTGCACTTAAAGAAGAAAGTTTTGATGCTATGAGGCCCAATTCTACTACTGCTAGATGCAGATTCCAGAGCACTCAACAACTTCCATAGTACAGACACAAAAGACCAATGGTCTACATGCACTTCTTCTCTGACCTTAGGACAATCAGTGCAATGCCAATAGTGCAGTTATAGAAACTTACCAGAAATTTTTTGCTTGGAACTGATGGCTCTCTATGCATGCAATAATGGTTTGCTGTCCATCAATTGTTTTACCATACACCTTAGTGAGAAATGAAAAGAGTACAGTTAACATTTCAGCTATCTTGTTCAAACTGCTCAGTGATACACAGTCCTAGAATACATTCTAATGAACTGTGAAGTTCTGTTTTACAATCAGTAAAATTCTTACATAATACTCAGTACATGAAACATGATTATACATTAAAAAGAAAAAAGTGAGACTAGAAAATCTAGAGGTTGAGTATTTTAAACTTTATATACTGCAAACGCTTTTGTTATTGTGTTTGTTTTCTTCAACTAGAAGCTCCAAGCATACATACTGCCATTGCAGTCAGTGCTACGTTACCACAAGAGTTTCAGACACAGGTTCATCTTTAATTAAAAGTGATTCAAATATTACAGATAGAGAATGTGATAAAAACGTAGCTTTAGTTCTCTGCTTTGCTGTGCTCCCTAAAACCAAACAATATAGAAGTTATCTTGATGGAAATGCAATCTGCTTTCCTTTAGAGAAGCTTGGACACTCATCTGACTGTACTGAATCTGACTGAATCCAATTCATCAAGTGAATATTCATTTCTTTATTAGATTCGTTTTCCATCAGGTTAATGCAAAGTCCAGGACAGTTACCCATAGATCAGTTTGACAAACCTGAAATAGTCACAAGGTTCCTAACAGCAAATCAAATGCTATTTCAGTCTAGAGCTTTATTTTAAGAAGCCATAGAACCCACTGATCCTGGTGGTAAGCATACAGCATTTTTATATATAGGACAAGCAATGGAGACTGTTTTATCAGTAAAGCAAACCCAGACAGATATTTGTATCTTATGGAGTAATTCTTTCTTTGTTTTTAAGTACTCTACCAGGTATCCATGACTGGAGCCAATCTGCAGTTATCTGCAGAAGATCTTAATGCTCTAAGAAACTTAAATAAAACTTCTTTAGAGTTGAGATTTAAGCCTTTTGTATGAAAGAACGAAAATATAAATACAACGTGTTGTAACCATCTGTTTAATATTTTAGCAATTACCAACACTGAAGCTTTTCCTTATTTCCCTAATGAACCCTTGAGAGGATTAATTCTATACAGTTGTAACCCACTAAGCTCCTGGTTCACCAAGAGTTACAATTTCATTTTAAATTCTTGTCTAAAGGAGCAAACCCATTATCGACACATAAAGAAGTGGAATGAAATGAACGTGCACAACTTTTTCACTGACTGAATAAAATATTAGGAATTTAATTTGAAGATATTCACAGAAGCCAAAATAAGATCAGACCTTTTAGCTTTTAAAGTGGCACATTCTGGAAGTAAAACGTTTAGTCTTCAGAATCATTTATAATACCTTCAGCAGCGACACTTTTTTTACCTCATAGTTTTCACGGGACATAGTAAAGGATGACAAAACTCATGAGAGAAGTATTTTTCTTTAATTATTTTTAGTTCTATGCTATGTTAATAGTAGAGTGGTCAGATAATTTAGTACTTACCGTGCATACACCATTTGGGTAGTGTTCTTTCACATATGCTTTCATTGCTGTTTCAACTGAATTTCTCCAGGATTCTATGGCATTTTCAACTTCATGGGGCCGAGGATCAGTCGCCTCCTTTCTTAAGTGATCGAATTTAAAAGAAATCTTGTTCTTGGGATCCAAAAATTTTCCATTTCCCAAATCACCGTGCTCCGTTATCAAAACCTGAATTACGAGATTTTAGTTAATTGTATTAGTATAGAATAAAGAAGGGCAAAAGTATCACACCACGTCGTACAACTACATTACAGCACACACTGAAATGAAGATTCCTCAAAGGGTCCCATTTGAAACAAAATATGCACACATATGAAGAGAGGAGGCTAACAGGAAACATTGACACAGAATCAAAATCCAGGTTGCTATCCTCTTACTGAAACAAAAAATGAGATTAGCTTCTCTATTGTCTATAATACATTCAAGTGCTACAGTTAAACAGCTCCAAATCATGCCTAGCTGGATGCAGGACAATAACACAGAATGAATTTGCAAGCTTTTCCGATGCTCTATATGATTAACTCACTAAACTGCTACCATTGGTGGGCCATAACATCCATATTTTAGTAGAGAAGATGCATTTCTTTCCCTTTGCTTTCCAAGGTATGTTCCAATAGCAGAACACCTTTAAAAATGTAAGGAATGTTGCAAGTATGTCACTGATCCATACCTGTTCATCGTAACCGTCAATTTTTACTGGAGTAAACTGGTCCAAATTGTACTGTGCAAATGCACTACGAGAGGGAAAAAATAAACAGAAATCTGCATCAGGCACAGTCTTGTTTCCTTAACAGATATAAGAGACTTAAACAATAGCTAATACTCTGGATGATAGTAGATTAAAAAAAAAAATACAATATAGCCTTGTTATTTAGCAGGCCCTAAAAACAAGGGCTCACCTTGATTCCCCCAGCTCTGATACTGCTACTTCAATCATTACACAATGATTCATACTGAAAAGTAAGCTCATACAGACAGACACACAAGCTTTACAGTAACCCACAGGAAGAGAAAACAGAAAACGTAAATTCCACTGAGTTCCTTCCTATTCAATTAGACACCTCTGTTCTTACAGATGAAATTAAATCTGGCATAAAACACAGTAGACCTAATGCTGTCATATGAAAACAGGTTCCTCCTTACTTCAAGAAGTCCAGTGTCTACAACATTTACCAATAAACAGAAAATGAAATCCAAGAAAGTGGAGATGAATTCCAAAATCCTGGTCTCCCATTTCCAAAGCAGCAGCTCTAACTCATTACAATACGTTGATTTCTTTGCTGCCAAAATTTTATATCTCAATCAAAGATGCACCACACTCACAAAAGGGTCATTTGCGGAAGCACTTTTTCAAACAAATCACTTTACTGCCAGCAGAAGTCTTACTGAAATGGCTCTGGTACTTACTGGGCCGCTCCTTCCCTGAGAAGATTGTCATTATTAAGCAGCAACCGAACATCTGAAAGGAGATGTTTATAATGCAGAAGGACATTTAGTTCAAAGATTTGTTCCAGTCACATAACAAATGGCAACATCCATAACACTTAAGACCCAACCATCCCACACCACGTAAGTAACCAGGTAGGAAAATCCATTGCTTTGTATTTTCTCATTTTGACTGAACTAAGTGAGAGAAGCACTACAGAGATGGGATTCCTCCCAACACAACCTGGTAAGAAGATTCAGGCCGTACCCTGTAGGCTTTGTGACAGCTCAAGGAATCTGTCAAACTTGTTTTTGGAGAGGTTTTACATGTTCAAATAAGCTCACTTTTAAGAGTGAATCTACAAAAACTCTTGCATGGTACTGATGGCAGCGGTTATTTTAACTCAGCAACAATAACAAAGCATCTTAAATAAAGTTTAGGAATTAAGAGCAGAGGGAAACCAATTTCAAGTTTCGTAACAGCTTACCGATGTATCAGTAAAACGTAGGATGCCATAATTTAAGGGTTAAGAATGCTTGCAGGGGATTCATACTCCCCCCACACTTTAGACAGTATCCCTTTGTACATTCAGCGTTAACTATTCAAAACTATATTCAAAGGGCCATTTTAATTTGAGTTAGCTTGATTTCTGTTGAAAAAAGTAATTGTAAAATGCTGAAACAGGAGTACACGTCTTGTAAAAGAACACAACTGTTAAACCACGGCTGAAATGAAACAGAAAGATGGCTCGTTCTCACATCACAACGTGGTACTTTCTCACTTTTGCACTTAAACTCCAAGGTGTCTTATGACTGCAAAGCTTACATGCCGTGCTACAGAACCAGGATTGTAAAGCTCTTACAGCAAATGAGCTGAAAAATCTAAGCTATGTGAAATTCAGCAGAGTAATCAGGAGTATGCTTCTGGGTAGAGATATCTTAAATTAAAACATGAAGCAGAAAGACACTTACCATTGAAAACCTCATTGAATTCCCCAGGAGGAGCATGAATTATGAATTTCGCTGCTATACGCACCTGAAAGACAAAAAATCACATGGTTTTATGATGCTGTAGTTATTTCTATTCACATCAGTCATGAAAAGCTGGGTGACGTCCATGTCCAGACATGAAAATGCACAATTCCCATTTCTCTGATTCATTCACATTGGACTGCTCTGTCTTTTTCAGAAACACAGAAATGAAGTTCCACCTCGATGGGACAGAGATGGTTATAAATGGTAGAACCAGAAGGAGGTAGAAGTTAAACAATCAAACAAAACAGAACACAACTCCCCACCTCCAAAGGAAAACACTCAAGACCTTCATTAATGCAAGTCCTCGAGCCATTATCTTCAGCCATAATGTTTCTGCACTCAAAACACAGCACAAGTCACTACTTCCACTTGAAGTATGTGCACCTGCCCTGGCTTTCTCTCTACCTGTGCTTGCACAAGCACTTACACAACTGCACAGGGAGCAAAAACAGAAAGGTAATCTTTCTTTTGCACAGACCAGCTCCCTGAACCGGCTCGCTGCACTGCACAGCTGCAGACATGTGCTTGCCAAAGAAATACAAAGCTGCTCTCTTCACTATGGAACAACCAACCTGAAATCGTTTCAGCTACCACCTTACTAATGCAGTGTCCCTCTGCAGAGTTACTTTCATTCATTCTTGTTTTCCTCCTTAAGCTGCTAAGGAGGCTCAGAACAAATAAGATCCACCCAGATCAAAGGTGGATTCCTAACTTGACAAGAGCTCCTACTCTTTGTAATTTACAATGATCCAAGTTAAGGAGACATTCAGGGCTCTTTCATCCCTGTCACGACAGTGCTATTCAAATCTAATGATATTACCTGAGCCATATTCCCCATTTCTAACACCTTCAATTATGGTTCTGTAGGATAAAGAGCTGGGAGATGCAATTTCTGCACTGCTTGATCCTTCTGTTTGAAATTAAGAAGTCCATGAAGCGCACACTTTACTGACAAATACCTGCACAACCACAGAACATTTTACATTTAGACACTAACAGGTATATGAAACTGTAGAAGTAACTGTCTGAGCCTCCATGAGCTCCTGGATCAACTTGTAAGTAGCTTTTATAGTCCAGGTTGGTGCTCGGGCAGGTTCTTGACAGGGCCCAAGCTTCAGTCACCTCCAGGAGAGGTGGCTCATGCTCTGAGTACCCTGAGAAAGCAGCTGGCTGCTGCCTCGTCAGAGCAGTTCAAACTCAAGGAGGACCCACACAACCTGCCCAAGAGGCTTCCTGTGCACTGGAAGTCAGAGCTGCTAATAGAAATGAAAAAGCTCCAGGTGTCAGCTTTCTCAATGGAACGCTGTTTCAAACTGCTGACAGCCTTTATCTGCTCCTTCAAACGTGTACATCAGAACTCCTCTTTGCACATAAACACAGATTTTGCATCGTACTGAGATAAATGCCACAGGGCTCGCAATTCCATCAAAAGAGATGCAGCAGGTAGGTGGGAGTGCCTTGTTTTATGGCAGCTTATTAAAGCACTTGCCCAGATAAACCCAACTGCCTCCTTTGACACAAAGGAATTTAAACTCATTTGCATCAGCCAGTGATTACCCCAGCCAGGAGGCAGGGTGCTCTTCCTGACTGAGGGCATGCTCCACCCCTCTGCAGAAGCAAGGGCACTCCATACAGCATGCAGTTCAGTGCTTAAAGCAACACAAAGCACAGACATCTGGCCAACAAACTGCAGTAGTGGGCCGCTCCAGATGGAGAAGGGCAAAGCTCTACTGCCAGGGTATTTTAATCAACTGACCAATTAACAGAGCCTCAGATCAGGCTGGACTTTGGTCTCCCACAGAGGAGCAGCTATGCAGGTGGGTTGGACAAAGGGGCAGTTTGCAGGTTCTGACTTGACTGCAGAACACAGCCAGGCTCGCCTTGGGCAAGGCTGGGCCAGCCCTGGGCATGCTCAGAGGCAAGGCTTCCACAGAGAGTCTGAGCTCTGAAAGACAAGGCACAGCCTGGCTGGGCAGCTGCAGACTACACAAGATTAAGTAGAACTCGGGTGCCTGAAATGCACTCTAAGTAACCACGGGGTTTAAACTGCAAATGTGTATAACAACACATAGGAAGTCTGTGTTACAACCCAAGTAATACCTTGTTTTCTGGTAACACTACATTGATTTTGCTTTTATTTATTTATTTTTGCTACCAGTACAAACCGTTTTTCTTCTTCTTGTCAGATTTGCCATCACATGAAGAATATCCACTCAGAAGAAATCAATAGTAACACACACGTTTCCTCAGGACAGACTAAGCAAAATCTTGCTTTCAATGAACATTGATTAGTGAATTAAATTCCTCAGTATGGCTCTCTACAGTGCAGTAATTCACCACAGATACCACTTTCTAAAGCTCAAATAATCATAAGCGTGCAAATCAAGAAGTGTAAGGTACACTCCTGCTTGTGGTAGCCAGAAACCTGCTGCCCATCAGTAGCTGCTCTCTGTATTTTGCTAACCTGCCGACGTGGATGGAGCCCAACTGCAACTAATCCACCTCTTTTTTTTTTTTCAGTTAAGCCAAATTAACTCGTGTTGAGACAAAGCCTTGTTTCCCCAAGTTAAACATACACGAAGCCTGTATATAAGAACTCAATCCTGTATTCTTATCTGACTCACAAGACCTGAAGACCACTCAGAGATCCTTTATTGCCAGGGAGTTCTTCCTGAAAGACATGCTCTGAAGGAGGACTCTGAGTTCCAAAGCCAAACTAAAGCTACAGGAGAAACAATTATGCTCCCACGTGCCTCACTGAGCTGAAGATGTCCCCCTTTTGGCTCAGGTGCCACCCTAGGAAGCACAAGTTACAACACTGGAGCAGACCAACTAAAAAGTCACGGTTTAGGACAAATAATTACAAAAAGAAAAGAAAAACAGGAATGAAGAGAGATGCAGCAAAATGTATATTCCTTGGAACAGGCAGCAATAAGCTAATAAAAATCAACTGCAATGCAGTACAGATAGGAGGTTACTTTCTTCTGAAACACTAAGAGAACCCCAGAGAGATGCAGAACAGTTGAAAACAATGCTGATTTTGTTTGAGACTTTTAAAAACTGAACAGAACTGATAACACGAGTCAAAACAGAAAGAATGCAGCATTTTAAAGTCTAAATGACCTAATCTCTCAATTTAAGTGAAACCAAACACTGCCCGCCACATCAGCTAAAAGCTGTTTGGTTTGTACGTAGAAAATGATTTCAGCTCAGGTAAAAATTCAAACTGAGCAGATAAATGAAGGAGAAAAGGATAGCTCTGTTGCATGCAACCAGCGTGGCTATCAGGCCATGCTTTGTTCTGTTAGAGATTAAAGACTGTTATATAAACGAGCACCTGGATTCAGGTATGGCAGTATTTGCAGTTTGTTCGGATTATGCAGTACAAAGCAGTCATTTACTGAACACTGCTTTGCTTTCATCCTTTTGTGTTTCCAAACGCAACCTCTCCCAGGGCACGCCATCAGTCAGGCACACATACAAACCCTCCTCCACCTTTTCCAGACTGAGCCCCGATGAAGTTAGTTTTACTCTAAAGTTAAAGTCACACACTTCCAATGCCCCCAAAGCACCCTTCCTGTGTCTGGCAAATCGGAAGCTGTCATTGGTTGAAGAAGCCCAACCTTCTGTGCTGCATGTGCCTATATATGGCCATGAATACGCTCAGACGTGCAGGGGCTCTCACAATGCCACAATAGCTGTCAGCTCCACTGAGAGACATGCTCACTCCTGGCCATCAGCTACGGTACACCTGACAACAAGAAAAGCATTACAACTTAAGTTAGCTTTTCTTTTTTTCCCCCTTTTCTTTTTCCCTTTAACTTATCTGAAATACAGCTGTACTTGCCAGGCAGCCTGACAGCTCCTGTGAAGGAAGAAAGAACACACCAGCAGGTAATACGCTGCAAAACCACACGCTTTGCCATTACTCTTTCCTGCACATCGCTTAGTGCAAGTTCAGCTGTGAATTCATCGCAGCAGAGAGACCCGCCCTTCCTCTGCGCTCCTCACAGGTTAAAGTCTACTCCTGCAGAACAATAAAAATGCAATAGTGAGGTACGCGTGGAAAACCCTTTAAAACTAAAATCTTAAAACTAAAATCTTAAAAATAGATAAATAAGAAAAAAAAGCAGTGGGGTAGGAAGAGAAGACCTTCATAATCTAATCCCACTACACAGCCATGACAGTTCTGTTGCTGACCACAGGAGAAGTTAGCTCTGGCAGTTGCCTTTAGAAGCAAGCTGCCTTCTCCAGGAGCAGCAAGGTGTCTGAGGAGCTGGCTGCCCTTCTGGCACTGCTGCCACTGGCTCAGGAAGCTTTTCTGCAGACAACTGAGCAAACAGCTTAGTCTCGACCTGCTGAGCTCTATTTACAGGCAGCTACAGGGGCTTCTCACAGCTAGCCCACTGCTGCAGAGAGGCTGACGTTGTTAAGATTTCCAGTAAGAAGGAAAAGTTCCAGTCCTCTGAAAAACCTGTCATTCACAGACAATAACACGCAAGTCATTCAGAGATCCCATCAGTAGCACTGAGTGTGGTACTGAACAGAAGACTTCTCTAGCTTTGTCAAGTTCTCAGTTGGATTCAGACTCATACTTTGAGTTCATTCGAGGCATTTTTTTTCATGACACTGCTTTACTGTCCAATAAACAACAGAAACACTCAGGTATCTTGCACCAGGCAAGTGGTTTGCACTGACAGCACAACATATCCTGAAACACAGTCCAAAGGTCAGTCAGCTATCTTAGATATCACTTATGAGATACAATGGCTGATGAGCTGTCAGTACTGCAAACAGTAAGAGTTTGGAGCTTGTGAATTCTTAAAAAGAAAACAACAAAGAAGCAATTGGCTTCCTTTAGAAAGGTACATGCTTGGTACTCACTGGCTCACTTAATTAAATGCTTGGGTTAGATACTCCTCAGAATGTCCCACCAGCAATTAGGATACATCTTTAAAAATAGAAATAGTTTTGTAAATGGCATAAACTGATCATCTGCTGAGCTGTTACCACCAGAAGAAATAATCCCCATCTCCTCTTACCTAAGCACTCCACAATCCCTGACTACCAACTCCTCTGTTGGCAGTGCCTGTCTATTTAGGTGGGCATCCAAAGGAGCAAATAATGGCTGCAGAAGGTCGCAAGAACGCTGCAATCAATTCACCCACCATAAGAGTTTCAGATAATTCTTGCTCCTTACTGCTAGCAGACTGGGGAGGGGGGGAATAAGCCTTCAAAGGGCCAGACAAGCTGTGAGAACGTGTGTGTGAGAGGATTACCCCAGGCAGGCAGCAAACCATCTCCTCAGCATCTCAAGAAAACAAATTCATGCTCATGGGTATGATTTCCAAGAGCAAAGAAGCATTCTGATATTTGCAGCATCTCACAGAGGCACGGAGCAAAGGCTTCACCTCCTTTGTTGGCACAGAGGGGATGAACATGAAAATGAGGGCTGCAACTGCTTTGCTGCCAACCTCAACTGAAAAAATGCACTGTGGCATTCAATTCACTTCTGCTTCTGGGAGAGCTGAGGAAGAAAATGCTGCACAGGAAAGGAGGGGCACATTCCATGCTGACAGCTTTAAATGAACAGACGTTTCCTTCACAGCAATGCCTGAAGCTCTGAAGCTGCATTCAATCTGTACAACAAATATTTTCCTCAATCCATTTAGCAAGCTAGAAATTCTGTACACTGGAACAATAAAAAGAAATGGAACAGGTACTTGTAACAATCTAAATCAGCTCCTGAGGATCAAAATACCATATCATATCAGACTGGAAAAAATCCCTTCGCTGAAAAAAGGCATTTTTAAAAACAAATACACAAGTATTTAATAACACATGATATTAGCTCTTAAGAGTAGTGAAAAAAGTAAATCTTAGTCAACATGAGACAATATGAGGCTTTCCAGCTACATTCTTCCTATCTGAATAACTGACTCAGACGATGACATTTATTTTCACAACAAATTACCTCCTTGTAAGGTGTTGTTCTCACCCCGTAATGTCATGCACTTCCCATATTCTAATTCAGAAACATTAGAAGAACAGCGCTGAACTTTGAGAAACATGGTCTGTTTGCAAACCTTAAAACATCAATGTCAACCTGAAACCTCAGCTATCACCATCAGTTACTAAAATCTGCAACAGGAAAAAAAGCACTGCTAATTAAACTGCAGGGAGTCCAATATATTATATCATTTTTTGCCCACACCTGTATTTGTCTGAAAGCCTTTGTCTTGTCAGTAGTTAGCTAGAAAACAAGTGAGCTAGGAAAACCACATCTATACAAAAGGGAATCCAGAACTACTGATGGCACCACATGTCCCAAATTGGTAGTGCAGAACATTACTGCTGCGGTGTTTTTACTCCAGTTTGTCTCTACTGCACTTCTTGTTCCAGGTACGTGCATGAAAGCTCATACATGAGCAACCAGGAAAGTATCAAAACAGCTGAACAATTTAATAACACTTCAGGTTCAAAATCTGCACAAAATTCAGCTTTTTATTCACATAGGCTTCTAACAGCTTCCTCATTTCCAAGGACCATAGCAAAGAAGAAAAACCTATCAGGCATGTCCACTGAAACTGCACCTGGTCGTGGTCTTGGGAAACTATACTGGTATTCTAAAGCACACAGCATGTTTCAAAACGTAGTCACAAGTTATTCTTTGGTACTGCACACTTCAGCATGGAGTTCGAGTGGAACATGTTCAACCAATCCAGCAAACAAAATATTGCATTGGGCAGCCAGCTTGAAGCTAGCACTCCCATCACTAACAAGTATTCCCCTATGATTCGACAAAGGTCCAAAGCAGTCATTGGTCTGATGGAAAGTTATAACTAGGTCTTATCCAGCAGCCATTGGAAGGTAAGCAGCAAGGTATTTTTCCTGTTTATTTGATATCTATCTGATCCATAAAAATCTCAAGATTTCCTTGCGAGAGTCACTCCCGGAGAACTGAAACTGCTTCACAGTGAGTGTAAGATTTCACAGCTAAGTTGTTAACTTTTGTTTGAAAAGTTAAAAGCATACAGCATGGCTAGCCAAATACACACAGAAAACCCTTGCTAGCGCTGTCCTCCCGAAGCAGAACCACCATTCTGACAGCCCAACACGTGCACTCCTCGGTTCCAGCAGCCAGGCCCCTCCTCCTCAGCCCTTGTTGCACAGCAGCATCCATCACAACGAGACAAATGCTTGGTTCACATCTGCAGAGTATTCACCCTCCATGAAACCTGCATTTTTGAAATGACGCTTCCTATTAGTTCAAGCTCATTACTGATCATTAATTATTCCAAGGATACCAAGCCTGGCTTAAAGAGCAGTGGGGACTGAAAAGGAACAAGAGCAGAGCTTGCCCTGAGAGAAACACATCAGGGACTGAGGTGCCACTTTACCCACACTCACCCTTATATTTAAAATGATCTCTCACAGCTACTTTGTAGTTCTAAAGTTTTAACACTCTGTCAAATTAAGAAGAAAGTATTAGAAAGGACTTGCGTTTCCAAAGCTGGAATAAAAACAGCAATTCCGTGTGCTGAAGTATCTGCTTTCATTTCTGCTTTAAGCAGGTCCATTTTTTTAAACCCTGTTTTCAGAAACCAAAACTCAGTTGTATACAGGTCTGTCTGAGAAAAGTACACTGATTTGCTGTGTACTGTGGTTAGAACCTTTGTCCTATTCCTCTTTGGTTTCCAGAAATAAAATCAAGGATGATCCAGAAAATCAATCAAGGATGGTATTTCACAGCAGAACTGTAGGCTGATGACTGCTGCTGAGCAATAGAAAAACTTATCCACTGTATTGTAGATCATTCTCTCCTATTTCAAGTAGAGCTAGATTAGCCAGAAATTTGTTACACTACCTTTCTCTACCTTTGGTTTATTTTCTTTTTAATCTTATAAATTTAACTGGTGAGGTTTCCTGGGTAGCAAGCTTCCATGAGAGCTGTGTGAGTAGGAAGGCAGAAAGCCAGGCTTCTGATGGTGCTGGGCTGGCACTCGTTATGCACACGCACTCCATGACACGGTCATGAGGCACAGTAAGCATCCAGCTTCCTCAAACTGCTCATAAGAAAATACGAACTGCAATTTTAGAAATTGCTCCAATTTAGAATAACAGCTTTAATTTGTACGCATCCTCAAGCCTCAGATGATTTTTTTTTTTGACTTGTCAGGAATGCAGACAAGTTTGCTTTGCATCATGTCTCTTCAGGGAGACCCACGGTGAAAATAAACAAGGATCAGACACGAGCTGCCACGTGAGAAACTGTCATTAGATATTAGGAACAGTTTCTGAGTGTGAATGCTGTCAAACATCAGAGCAGGTTACCCTGAAAGTGTGCAGCCCCATCCTCAGGGATACACAAAACTCAAAGGGCAAATCCCCGAGCAACCTGATCTGAGCTGGCCTGCTTGGACAACGCAGCAGTTGGGATACCTCCAGAAGTTTCTTCCAGCCTGTATGACTCCAACAAATAAATAAAGTTATTACCTGCAGTTATATATACAGTGTACGACCAATTTTTCAACATTTTCATACAGATAAAACTATTTCAGTTTTGGTTCTGTCCCTCGACCTCAAACCTAGCGATGCGTTTTTAAAAATCACTTTCTAACTCACTATCTCACTCAACCCTATCTCAGCTATGCACATGAAAATCTTAATCTTGTGAAGACTGCCACATTCAGAATTACACAGCAGTCTGACATGCCCTCTCAGCTTCCTCATTCTTATTAAAGAACTGTCTCAGAGTGTTATCGAAGTATAACTAAGTTGAACCTCACAGCTGTAAAAAAGCAACTCCCTCTACAAAACAAAGCCCTGTTTTATTCATGGAAAAAATGCTAACTTTACAGTGAGACTGCTTTGATAATGTGATAACTTAAACCAAAGGAAACTCGATTACTGTCTGAGTGTTTTTCACATTGAATTACTAAAGGACATTCAGTTGGCCACAGGAACATGGTGCAGCATTCCCAGTTCCACTGGAGGCTCCTGAGGTCCCCCTGCAACGCAGGTTAGCAAAGCTATGTCTTACAGTGTATATTTTGCTGTATACTTAATGAACTAGAAAGAAAGAACACTGGAATACTCGCAAAACATCACCTTCAGTTACAGACTGCTGTGCAGTGACTGACTTAAAATCTTGCTTCTACTCCAAAAATGTTCTGATGCTCATCTACAGTCTCCAAGTCTCATCTGGGGCAATTCCAAAAGCTAAGATTTCAGATCCTCACACAGTGAATGATTTAGAGCACAAAGGGACTTATTAAATTATGCTTTTAAAAATAACTGCATTTCTAAATGTTTAATTATCAAATAAATGATGCTTTTGAACTCACGGGTGGGTTTGTTCCTGCACGACGTACTGAGCCCTGACACAAGACAATGCATTTTACTGGTACAGACCTTTCATCTCAATGTATTTAACAAAGTTTTCCTTAACCCATCCAAATTCCACTGCAGAATTTTGCTAGCATATTTATTACTTGGCTGTGTAAGTTTTCACACCCAGTTAAAAAGCTGTTGAGTTACCTAACCCACCAGGAAACGTGTGTAGCAAAGCGGGTTCATTTTCACAAGTGGGACTATTTCTTCATCAGAAGTTCTGTTCCAGTTCCAGCCAGCTGGCCCACTGCTGAACTCCACCTTACTCAGCAGTCTCCCTGAACAAGTAGAACTACTGAGGCGTTATTGAAAGAGGCGTGGTTCCCTTCTGATATCATGTTTGACAGTACTCACACTTCTGTGCCCAGCATTTCAAAGAATGCTAAACAGCAGTAAAAAAAATCATTATGTGCTCTAACTTCCTCCCAATTCTCTTCCCTTTCTTCACTAAAGACATTCCTATTTTCTCTGACTGTCTCCACATCAACACAGCTATTTAACTCCTCTGCTTTGTAGATTATTCACAGTGCAAAATAAGACAAAAAAACAACCCCCAAACCTCCAGCAAGCACATCCTGCTGAGTCACTAGAAGGCACTAACTACAGAGTATATTCAGGATTCAGTCATCTGCAGTCCTATTTTGTATGAGCTGCTATTTATTAATGAGCACTTACATTAAAAAAAAAATGCATCTTCTACAAAGAACACAATACCTTCCGTCAATCACCGTTTATATTTATGTAAATAAATTCTATTTTTTATATACACAATAATAAGCTCATAAAAAAAATTATATATGCTTATCAGTTTGACCTGGCCACAGGTAGACGAACAGGAGCTGGAACACAACTACGCTGCAAAAAATGGTTATTAAACTTAAAAACAAACCAACAAAAAAACTACTAGAAATACGTTGGATAAATGAATAGGTTTTGTACTCCAGACCTATTCAGAGGATACATTACCAATAGGAAGGAAAGTGATGATTTTCCACTGCTGTCTCCCTTAGAAGTTCTGGACTTTGATATTTCCACCTCTCACATCTAATTTTTATTCATAGATGGAAACATAAACCTAACCAAAACCTTCTCAACCTTCAGTGACTCATAAAACAACCACAAAGCACTGTGTCTCAGAGAAGCTGCCTTTAGTACTGGACAACCCCTGACGATCCATGGCATGGAACAGCCCTCCTTCGAGGACAGGCTGAGAGCTGGGGCTGCTCAGCCCGGAGAAGAGAAGGCTGCAGGGAGACCTGAAAGTGGCCCTTCTGCATCTAAAGAAGGGCTATAAGAATGAAAGGGGGCAGGCTCTCCAGCAGGGTCTGTTGTGACAGAACAACAGGAAACGGTTTAAGCTATAAGAGTTGAGATTTGGACAGAATATAAGAACAGATTTTATGATGAGGGTGGTGAGGCACTGCAGCAGGCTGCACAGAGAGCTGGTGGGTGCCCTGCTCCTGGAGACTCTCAAAGCCAGGCTGGACGGGGTTCTGAGCAACCTGATCTAGCTGTACATGTCCCTGCTCCTTGCAGGGGAGCTAGACTAGATGACCTTTAAGGGTTCCTTCCAACTCAAACGATTCCATGACACACCATCCTGCATACTGAAATGACCTTTTCTCACAACTGCTCTTCTTCTTCCTTGCTTTCAGAGTTCCTTTACCTGAACTAAGCACTTTTTACTGCTTTTGCAGCACTTACAGTTCCTGCCTACACACAGGGGAAGACACAACCCAAGTACAATTCCTAATCTGTGAGATCACTTGATCCCTTATTGTAGCTACATCTCTATCAGAATACCTATAGCAGTACCACTGTCTACGTCAGCCTTTGATGCCATTTGTTTCATGAAGTGGGAGGAACTATTACAGAGAAGTCACATGATTATTCCCTGTGAAAATGAATGTCTGTCTGCCTACCTTTTCTTCTGGATTTACATGATAGTCCCAGCTGGATGAAGGAGGACGTGCTCTGTACGTGCTGCCCAGCTGCATTATTTTAGCTCACTAAAACTCAATGCTGAAGAAAAAAATCTTGACCAACTTCATAAATGTGAGCTTAAAAATTTTTTGTATCATTCACAGAAAGCGTTAACTGAGATATCCAGCAAGAAGAAACTCAGTTCAGGATATATATATATACACACATATATGAAGTACTTGTGCTTCTACATTCATTTCTTATACAGTATTCATTTAGTGGTTCAGCAAAGAGCAAATCAATCCACTCCACTTAGATCCCCAGAATGTTCTAAACTGAATATATCTCCTATTTAGCTAACTTGGAATGCACAATTTTTTCAGTTTAATACCATCAGAAAATGACTACAGCTTTTAAGCAGCATACATTTTTGTTGTAAAATGACAGCACAACTTCAACATATCAGTGCTTTCAAACGCACTGCTAAAAGGCTACTTAAATATACCTCAATACTACTTAAAATACATTACATGTCACAGTCAAAAATAAGTCCACAAACAGCTCCAAACATCAGAGCTGCAGAACACACAAACCTTCTAAGAGGTTCAGGTTCATGAAAAATAATCCATGCACATCTTCTGTGAAAAAGTAAAATCTTGAGGTATCACAAGATCTTCATGGATCTGTATTTACTTTTCCATGAGCTTGTAGCATTATTTATTTTAGTTTTATTGTCAATTAAATATATAGCCAAGCTTGGAAAATTGCTATCACGCAGAGCAATCAATTTTATAGTGGACTGAAATGGGAAGAGGAATCAATTTAAATCTGCAGTGGAAAAGTGCTGACTTTATTCAACTATAAGGCAGGAGGAGCCTCTAGAAAGTCTACACCCGTTTGGAGAAAAAAATTGCAATCAATGGACAAAGAAAGTTCAGAAATTCATCAGTCACACAAGCACAGGCAGTGCTTCTCAACTCATTGAGAGTTCAGATGAAAGCGTCACTACACTGTGCATCATTTGACAGGACAAGGGGCAACGAGAACAAACTGAAACAGGAAGCTCTGTTTGGCACAAGGAAGGAAGCACTTCTGTGCTTTGTGAGTGGCTGAGTGCTGGCATAAGTTACTCTTTGGGGACCTTTAGAATCAGCCTGGATGCGATCGCAGGCAGCCTGCTCTGGGAGGTCCTGTTTGGGCTGGGTGAACCCTGAGGTTCCTGCTAATGTGAGCCATCCTGCAGCTCTGTGATCTCAACTTGTGCAGATTCAGCATTTTCAGGCATATACTCCATTCAAGGGCACAGCGGATTAAAGTCACTTGTATGTTCTAGAAAGAATATAAAGAATGATGGACTGCATCATTTAACATATGTGAAAGCAAAACAGATAGAGGACCAGTCCTGAAACCTACACCTGGATACAGTAATAAGAGATGCAAGCACTAAGCATCTTAGCCCAGCCTTGAGCTCTGAAAACAGGCCCTGTCAATCTCGAAAAGTACAGAGAAGCTACCTTTTTGTAACCATTTAAGACATTTTGGACATCCTTCTAACTTCAGAGAAGTTCAAGGCATTTTTTTTTTCTGATGCATCCGACATTTAAGTCGCCTCAAAGCTTCTGCTGGCACGACGATCTGCTTTTCCTTTTTCTCTTTTTAGGACAGAAATGCATAAAACCGTGCGTTATGTGAAGACGTGAGCCCGTGCACGCAAAGCAGCACAGCCCAGCCCTGAGCAGGCAGCTGCCATGAAGCTGGCTCCGAGGGGACGGCACGGAGCGCTGCTAACGGAGCTCCTGTCAAACACGCCGCACCGAGAACCTGCCTGAAGCCGAACATCCCACGGCCACAAGCAGAGATCACACCCCCGGGCAGCACGCTCTCTCTGACCCCTGACCTCAGCCTTCCCCCGCTGCTGCCGCCTCATAGGAAACCAGAGAGCCTTCCTCGCCCCACACCCTTCCTCCCCTGGCGCACCCCGGCTCGGGTGCCCGGCCCTATCCCAGGGGAGGGCAGGAGGCCCGGGAAAGGGGAAGCGGAGATGAAGGAAGGGCCGGAGGAGCCTCTTCTCCCCCGGCTCGCCGCTAAGCGCTCCCACAGAGAACACGGAATCCCGCCCCGCCGGGCCCGGCTCTCCCGGCCGGCCTCGCACCCTACAAGGAGCGGCGGGAGCTGCCCGGGCCGGCCCTGCCCCCCGCCTACCCGCGGACCCTCCTCCAGCCCCCGACTGACAGGCCGGGCCGCGGGGAGGCACGGAGAACGCGCGGCGGCCCCAAACGGCGAGGTCCCGCGGTTCGCCGGCTCAGAGGGCCGAGGAAGAGCGCGGCTCGGCGGCCGGGAGCGGCATCCCCGCACCGCCCACCCCTACCTTCTCCTCATCCGACAGCTGCTCCTCCAAGTCCGCCATCTTGCCGTCCGGCGCTCCGCGGCTCCGCCCTCGCAGGCAGGAAAGGCGCCCCCGCCCCTCCCGCTATTGTGCGTCTGCGCATGCGCGCGGCGGGGGCGGGAATGGGATGTGGGGAGGGCGGGCGGTTGGCGGCGGCGGTGTTTTCAGGGGGGAGGCGGTGTTAAGCGGGGCCCTCAGCGTGGGTTTGGGGTCTGGGGAGTTCAGTGTGTTCACCTGGCAGCGACCAGGGGCACAGGGGATGCTGTGAGCCGGGAGGAAGCCCTGAGGATGCTGAGACGCTGTGGAGAAAAAGGGAACCAAGTCTGAGACGAGTCAGATGATGTTTCTCAATCAAAACCATGGGAAATGGTGGTGTCAGCCAACCAAGTTCTGGGTTTGGGTTCTGTTGGAATACTGGGATGAGGGATGAATAAAATTGTGTGACTGCAGATCCATCTTATTAATAGGGGTGCTGACTTCCCGAGTGGTACAATAGCACAGGCAGCTGAAATGACATTCTGTATCCTCAAAAATGACAGCCCTTAAGCACTATGGGATGAATCCAAACGTTACGTTATATTCACTGGGTACATCTTTCAGTTGTATTAATACTAGGAAACCAAAATGACAATTTGGAGCTTGAGAAAGATGACGTGATTACTATAATTAAGTTTGTGGGTAGGGTCTTGTGATGAGGATGTTGGAACCTTGACCTTGTTCCTCAAAATTGAAAAAGGAAGAGGGTTAGTATGTTACGCACAGAGTGACTATTAGCTGCTACAAAGTCAGGTATTGGAATAATAAGATGAAAATTCGAGTTCTTATTCATTAAATGAAATACGATCTACCTTGGACCACCTAATCTTGCTAGAGAATAAGGTGAAATCCTTAAGGGTTTATTCCTAACGTGTGGGAGGAATAAAGTTTTGCTCGTTGCTTCAAAGTGAAGGAGGCATGGCAGAGGAATTTTACATCCAGTGATAACTTTATGAAAAGATTTTAATAACAGTTTCTTCTTGTTAGGCACAGTGTGCTCACCCAAGCTATGACGGACAAGGAAAAGCAGACGACTGACTGGAAAATTCATAGGTGTCAAGACAGGTATAAATAGATCATTGTTAGTGGTATGATATAGTCAACTTCTAGCAAAAGATCTTGGTGTGCTCTGAGGTTTGTCCATCTCTGTTGGAGTAGCAGCCATACACAATACTTAATTCTGTCATGTGTGCTATAGCAAAATATCCCCATTACCTGTAGCATTCTTGGTGTCCTAATGGGACTGTTGTATTTAAGTAAAATAAAGCAGTGTTGTACGGGTGGTTGTTGCAGGTCGAGTGGGCACTGGAAAATTACAGTGCCACTGAAAATCAATATGTAAACAAAGGATGAAAATGAAAAAGTCAGTGAATGTACTACTTGGACAACACATCTGATTCAGAAAAGCTGAAGAGAGATTTTAAATATCTGTAGGCATGGTGGACAAAGGTGATGAACAATACTTTGTTCACGTTGGAAACAAAATAAGCAACAAACGAACCTTTTATTTGACGAGGTCCTTGCTAGAGGCAAAGCAGTGGAGCATAGAACAAGAAAGGTACGTCCTGACGTAGTTTGGTTTGGGAGCATCTCATATTTGTTATTTGGAGTCAGCAGTTAATGGTCTGTAGCAGGGAAAGCATTGCACAACATTGAGTTTCACACAACAGGAATTGTTGATTTCTACCCAGAAGTCTTAAGATTAACCAGCTGGGGAGATCCGTGTTGATTTTTAACAAACCTTGGGATTTGCCAGCTACTGGAGTATTCCAAGGAAACTGGCTTATTTACAACACGAAAAGAGGATCACTCAAGAAGGTAGGTCTTGCTAAATAAACGTGACTGATTTTCTCGTAAGATACAATATCTAGCTGCTGATTGTACCATGTTTTCACTAGGGTTTTTCCTTGAAATTTGAAGAAATTTGCCATGGTGAGGAGAGTGATTCAGAGGAGGACTGTGTTGTCATCGTAGATATTAGTAGGAACCTTCTGTGCATTACACTGGCAGGTGCTTTACTGTGACCTTAGGACTTAATGGGAAATGAATAATCAGAATAATGTAGAAATAAGTACAGCTCTTGCCTTATGACTCAGTGTTATGAAGTGGTTTTGTGTCTTTTCAGGAAAAATATGGACACTTCAGAGGGAATTTAAAGGAAGGAGAACTAAAAATATTTCTGAAGATGCAGAGCAAATTTCAGGATGGGAAGTTTAAGGATGCCAAGATTAAGAAGTGCCTTAGAAAATATCTCCTCAGGGGGTGACTGCAGTATAAAGCAGCGATGCCTGAGTTAGTTTGGAATTTATCTGCATCTTATCTGAAGTCATACGTCCTTGCCTGCTGTTTTAATTTGAACAAACTCAATTTCCAGACAGTAGCTCATATTATGCTATGAAGTTCATCTACATTAGCTTTTTTTTTTTTTTCTTTTAACGTGCCACTGTCTCTACACATTGATCAAAGGTTAATTTGCACTACAATCACATGCAGTAAAGTGAAACATCCAATCGCTAACTAGCCAGCCCACATTTAAGTGGATTTCTAGTCTCACACGGGAGCTCACTCTGGGCTTCCAGGTCTGTCTGGCGAGCAATGTGTGGTTTACTGATGCAAGGAGAGAAAGACAATTTAAAATAAATTAAAATAGGAAAGCAGCTACTGAGTTCTACTTAACTTTAATCAGACACTGTAGAGCTACCAATCAAGTACCTTGCTGTTTTGCTGTACTGCTTCTGTCATTTCTTTTGGTATTGACTCTGTAGGGCCAGAGCTCTGATAGTACTTCCAGCTATGTGGCAGGAGAAGCATTTGGAATGGCGAGTAGAGCCTTGTCCTTCCTACTTGCCCCTCTCTGTGGGAAGCACCTCCCTTCATCCTAGAATCATAGGGGTTGGAAGGGACCTCAAGAGATCATTGAGTCCAACCCCCCTGCCAAAGCAGGTTATCCTGACATCTTTCAATACAAATCCTCACATTCCTGTGTGCTGTGGGAGGCATACTTCAATTTCTGAGATTGCCAAATATATATCAGATCTTAGGGCACTGAGAATTGCCTGCCAATTTAGATCTATATTTGGGGGGAAGTTGGAGCAGTATCTGATCTTTGCAAACCTCCCAGCTCACTCTATCTTAAAGAACCTTAACAGTTAAAGCAAATAG